>OZ014509.1:51640911-52840911 GCA_963966075.1 Aphodius sticticus | reverse complement strand
AATACGTAAAAAAATTAAAATCAAACCACCTCCGACACATCCAGGCTCGCCGAAACATATTGCATAAAAATATACAAACCGCAATTGTGCAAAAACTAATCATCGGACAACGCCTGGGTTGTCCACACTCAAAGTACCCATCAATCGCTACTTTCACGCGAAAAGCCTCCGCTACCGCTTTGAAAATATAAATAAATTTTTGAAAAACGCAGATTTTTCCGGTTTTTCTTAATTTCCTTCCGTTAAAATTAATTCAATCGAGTCCGTGCAGGGGTTAATTTTTTTCGTCTTTTCATTCTCTACAATTCGTCTGTTGAAAGCATCAAGAGTGCTCCAGCGGTTCAGTTTTTACAAGCAAAAAACGTAAAAAACACGAGTTTTTGAGGTTTTTTGTTTATAACAAATTAAGAAATGATATCTGCGAGTAGGAAACACATCACAATACATCTACGGACTGTTTCACGTGACCTGGGACCGTCGGCGTCCTGCTAGTATTTTTCTCACGAACTAGTCATTTTCTGCTCTATTGCCTGACATATACCTACTTTTCTTGGATCTCACCAGTACAATTCTAGCTGCAAAATTGCTACTATTGAAGTTTAAAAAACTATTTCTATATAAAATACAACCTTCATTTTGAAGTAAGTGATTTCCACACTTATTTGCTTATAATCAAATTCGAATTTATGACTAAAGTTTCATCTTAATCGTTGTCGAGTTCAGCCGTCTACTCAATGTTCAACACACAAGAATAGCTTGCTAATCGATCGAAACACGCATATCGTACCAGTGGGTGTATTTCCAGACGTCTGATGTTGAAAATCGGACATAGCATGAGTCGAAGCAATGGGAATTACATTGAGTACCGTTAAGAAGACCAGCATGTGGGGTGGAGGCGTTTTAAATATAATTGCGGGTCACGCGAAGGCAACGTAACCATGTTTGCGAGTCGCGAAACCGACTTATAGGACTTATAGGTTTACATAAAGTTGTAGGCGGAAATCGTTATTCCAGTCAGTAACCAATAACGGAAGAACTATAACAAGAAGAACGCGATGAAGAAAAAATAATAAGCTAGTCTTTATGTCGTGTGGTCGACAAAATAGACTAATAACAGTGCGCCAGTTGAAAAGCATTAATCAAAGTTTACTGTATCTGCTCGATGCTAGAGACGACTTTGAAAAACTCGAATTAATTATAGAACCATTCCTAAATAAACCGACGAATCGATAAATTATATTTTGCTAATGAGATGTTTTGTTTACCACAACATTCTCCCAGCAAAATGTTTGACTGTTTTAATGAAAGATCTTGATTTTTTTTTCAAACTTAAATTAGCTTATCTACAATTTGTTGGTATTCAAAAACAAAACCAGATTTTAACTAAACGTTTAACTAAACGGTGCCAACTTTAACACCAGCATTAGGAAAGTTGGTTGTGTAAGTTATTATAGGAAAGCAATTTTAAAGGTTAATAATATGGTGACATACAGGCGGGATGTAAATTTTTAAATAAATAAAAAATTACAGCAACATCCTGGATTTGAACCAGGGACCTTAGCAAAGGTCCCTGGTTCAATGATTGGCGGAGAACCTAAAGTCTAAAATGGGCACCATTATTGCCTCATTTCTGAAATCAGATTTTATGTTGCACTCGATGTGCATATGAGTTTATTTGTTTATATAATAGGGCCTGTGAAAAGAATAACATCCCCACAACCATTTTTAAATGTGTTATCTGATTCTGATTACGTTGCGTTCTGAATTCTTCATAAGTCATAACAAATCAATTATTATAAATGCCGGTCGCGTTTTCAGAATACGATGGTTTAATTCCTAAGACACACGTGAGGCATGGTAATACAGATACGTGCAATCGAACAAAACAACGCGCTTAAATAAATAAATATGTCATCTATACGTGTATTACGGTATTGTATGTTGCGTGTATGCTTCACAGGTAAATAAATATATTATAATAATAAAAATGTAGATACAAATATTTACCACTCTCCTAGCTGTTGGATTTGCACCTTGATCTAGAAGCTCTTGAACACAATCGAAGTTGCCGTTGGCTGCTGCTAATATCAGGGGTGTTGTACCTTCCTGCAAATAAAAGAAATACAATTTTGATTAATATTATCACTCACAATAGAAGATCTCTCGGAATATGTAATATATGACCTATATATTTTTCAAAGAAGTTATCAATAGAAAATAAACCAATTCCTATACTAAACTACTACTAAACAACCTCTGAAAACTTACCCATTCTTGAAAGAAATTCAAAAAGTGTTTCTTGGTCTGTTTTGTTGACCACAACAAAATTCGTTTCATCTATGAATCATATGATATGCCTATTATAATAAAAGTCATTATATTGAAAAACCATTTGTTTAATTACATTAATTACATTAATTACTTCATTTAACTTCATAGAATAGTGGAATTATTATTCAAAATAGTGCATTTTATTATTTAATGCGACCAATACTTTCTTCCGTCAACACAATTTAAATGCCATCAGAGAACCTGACATACATTTACGGACCAGATACTGGGTTAATTGGCGACATTTCAGAGCGCTCAAGTGCCTGATTGGACCTTTATAACCTGTGCCAAATATCATTTAATCAGGTTAGCGATCAACCGCATCAGTCAGGTGGGCCCGTTACAAAAAACCCTCATGTTCCATAGGGGATTTTTTCCAAGGATGCGCTTCTAAGAAATACCTACAAGTATTTGTAATATATGAAAATAATTGGAAAATTTTCGACTACTGTCGTAAAAACACCAATTTTGTCGCAGGTGTCCTGAAGAACATACTAAAAGTACCCATGGGTGGGGGTGAAGCTACGGAGGGAGGAGGTTTTCAAGGTCCCTTTTTACAGTTTTTCGTTAATAACTCGTAAACTACTGCCTCTAGCGAAAAAATGTCTATATAGTAAATTGATCTACATAAAATGCTCTACAAAAAAATCTCCTGTACACTTTTTCTCTAGGATTAATACTTAAGGGGAATCCATAGCCCCTACGTTTTGCTTGCAAAACACGCAATATTTCTGAGGCTTTTTCTCAGCAATTATAGATATATAATTTTGCGCGTAGTGGTAGATTTTTGATAGTTCTGTTCGTTTTTGACAAATCTATTTCTGAATATGACATAAAATTGGCTGATTTTGCAATTTTTTACTAAGAACTCAGGTTAAAATTGAAAAAAGTACTACATAATAGGTCTAAGTTACATGTTCCTCTATAAGTGTACAAAATTTCACGTAAAAATATCAATATTTTACAAGCTTTTTTCACTCAAAACTTTACTTCTTCGAGTACGTGTATAAGTTATATTTTATCACGTTGCGTGTATACAACAACAACAAGTAATACATATACATTACCACAGCAACCTTTATCTATAATTTGATGTATAACATGAGAGAATTGATACAACATTAACCTGACTATGGATGCTTATTTTATAGGACGTACCAGCAGTAGATTCTCCTCTTAAGGAGATATTGAGGGGCGGGGGGCAAAAACAAAAAGTTTTAAAAAAATCGGTTTTTATTGTTAATAATCAATTTTTAATGATAAGACTTAGACCACGTATGACTTTATGACTTTCCTACATGTAAGTGTAATTATGTAATATAATATATTATATTAACTTGTCCACAATGTCACGTTGTCTAGAAAACGTCAAAACAAGTTAATACGGGTGGTCGGCGTAAGTAATCATCATAGGGAAAAAGTTTACAGGACATTCTTTGTAGAGAATTTTATGTAAATCAATTTAGTATATGGGCACTTTTTAACTCGAGGCAGCAATTTTCGAGTTATTAACGAAAAACTGAGAAAATGGACCTTTAAAGACCCCCCCTCTCCTTAGCTTCACCCCCACCGATGAGTACTTTTAATATGTTGTTCAGAACACCTTTCCCTACAACTGTGCCAAAATTGGCTTCCACGATATTTTTCCGCTATTTGGCCTTTTTTGGTATTTGTTGCCAGGACTATAGGAACCTGTGTCCTGTGTTGTATATTGTTCTTATATCTCTTGTGTTCTCATTTGTTAGTTTCTATTCTAAAATAAATCGCAACACATAAAAATGTACCAAAAAATATATAACTAAACATTTTTAGACAATGGCTGTAATTTTTAATTTATTTAAAATTTACATTCCGCCTGCATGTCAAAATTTTTTTATACATTAAAAAAATATATGTAAAGACAGCCCATGTGGTTTGGTTAACTCAAATTGCATTTGCAAAAATTTACATCGCTTTTATGGCCGTGACATTTTTTAGACATTCTTTCATGTTACTAGCCACGTTTGTGACCCCTGCATGCTTCACAAAACGTAAATTTATATACATATTTAATGTTTTTAATGTTTAAAGTAAATTTCTGCTAACCGCCGTTCCATCGTTTATGTCCAGCCACTATTGTTGCCCATTTATTGTTAATTAATTTCCTAGGAGTAATTCTTGTTAATTTGTTTTGAGAGTTTCTATCTCGAATTCGAGTCAGGCCCAATGTATAATGAATAATTGTCGTATTTCCATTATTTAAGTTGTTACAAGAATTTTTATCGAAGTCCAGTGAACACAATTATAGATTTTTCAGTATTGCCCACTTCCTCTGTATTTTCGGTTTTAAATATTATCTCTCATTTCTACTATTCTGATGAACACGAACTAACAATTCTTGTAGCATATTAAAAAAAAAACAATATAAACATTAGAAACACGAGAATATTAGCTGCAATTCACTCAGTTGTCGAGAGGAGATGCTAACATCGGTCCACCGATAAAAAATACAGACACTTTTTACTGACTTGACAGAATCATTATTGACATAATAACCCGATTTTCTTTAACTTCCATCCAAACATACGTCTTAGAATATTTTAAAGTAATTCTTTGTTTACAACAACATTGGATTTTAATGTCATATATAATTAACGTAAAGTAAAGTAAATGGTGATATCCAGGTCTAGTTATATATAATTAACTAATATTTTTAGAGATTTTGCCCTACAGATACCATATCCTAAGTTAGAAAGACGTTTCACCTCAACAATAAAAAATAACAAACTAAAAAAAAATAAACAAGGTCATAAATTTAACAAATTATCGAGAGATAACGTTTAAAGCCGAAAATACAGATATTTCCCGTTCTGATTTTATTTACTCTGCAACTGATTGAAACGATTCTTTATATTTTCAGATTGCCTTAAAGATTCCTAATTCTGGAGTTATGTATGAATATAGTGTGTTTCTCAAATTTCCAAATCATCGACATCGACGCACCGACGAGACAAGCTTCACATACCCAGGAGTTTTATTGAAGTGAGGGAAAGTTAATTATTCCATATCCAGTTCAGACAAATTCCTAGATGTGTGAAATCTCTCGACTTACAAAACTTAACTTTCCGGCAATCACGTCTGTATTTTTTTTTTGTTTATAATAACAAATGTATACAATTTTAAAACCTAAAATAAATTTAAAAAATTTACCCATTATCTCTACATTTTATATTTCGTCATTACGGTATACCCGTACAATCATCTTTATTTATAATAATACTAATGATGCTTTGAAATACAGTTCCGTTAGTATTTTTTTTATCAAGTAAATTTTGGTGCAACAAAACTGTAAAAATATCAAGGCCTCGACGTTCGCAGTTATTTCGACCTTGATAAAAATGAATTCCGATGGATATATAAATAGACCTCTCCTTACTTATTAAAAAAAAGTGAGGAAAGGCGATAAGGCTGTGCAGAGGCGAGGAAATGTTTAATTAAGCCTTTCCTTTTCCCGTCCAATCAGCAAGTTAAATGAAGCGTTAAGTTGTATACCGAGTCCGATCACAAAACTGGTCGGCCGACAGACACAAAACGATCAGGCAAAAGACAATCCGCGGACTAGATTAGTTTTGTTTGGACGAAAAACCATCGTTATCGTTCCAATTTTGCGGTTCAGTGGTGTGTAGAACCGATCTGACATGCTTTTATCTAAATGCGGAACATGCAGAAATTGGTTTGTGTGTACACAAGAAAGCCGTTTTATTTGTCTTTTTGTTGTGAACTAAACAATTAAGTTTTAATTTAACAGCAACCCAAAATAAGCGCACAATTACTAATGCTTTTTGAAACATTTTCGGCCGTATTGGGTCCGGTTTTTACGTTCTGACAAAACAAACTTAAATTCAAATGCAAAACCAAAGTAATCATGCATTGAAATATATTCGATATGTCAAGCTATGAAAATCACATATGATCAATTAAGAATAGGGTATTTGACTGTATTAAAAATATGGCATGTATTATAGTCATCCTAATAGATTACAGTTTAAGAAAACTATTCGTTATTACTTTTCAAAAAAACAATGCTTTATTTCTATGAAAAACCAAAATTAAAATTGAATTTTATTCACGTCCTATCACGTGATTGAAAACGCTCTGTAATTGGGTCAGTCTCCAGTGATGTCATTCGTTAGTCCGCCTTAGAGCGCGTTCGGTTTGTCAGGGTATGGTATGGGGAGAGCAATGCTCAGATAACTTGGGTCGGCTGTCTCTCTCTTATATGCAGATAAACGCCGTATGACGTTAGTCCGCCTATTATGCAGCGCGTCACTCTCAACGTAAAATACCGGGTTATCCGAACGCGCTTTTATGCTTCTCCCGTTTGAATTTAATAGCACGAAAGCGTCATGTAAGCATAACTTTGTAGGTTAGGATAGCCCTAACCTTCAGCTGTCAGATCAGATAATACCTTTCGAAAATACGATAGATAACTTATTCTAGTCAGTTTTACTTATGTAGAAGTAATCTTCACAACAGAAAACACTTGTATTGGCGGCTATTTATTTCATTTGGATTTCTACGAGCCAACCACTTTCTTCGCAGTTTCAAATCTTGCGGAACAGCTCCAAATAGTTTATCCGGAGTTTTTCTTGACGTATTTCTGCATTGTGGATTTATACACCATTTATAACCCATTTTTATGTAGAAATTGTGAAAACAACACATCATACAACACAATTACCAAACGGCGACGATGCCGATGCTGACAGACCATATGGGCCGATTTGACATCTTGACATCACATCATCTTGACATCACTAACCGGTGACGTCACACAACAGAAAGTATCGTTTTGGCGGGACTTTTTGTGATTCAATTTTTAACGCTGATTTTTATGAAATATTGAGGAAATAATTACAAAAAATAATGCATTTACAATGTAGAGTGAAGGAATAAACACATTAAGATGGTTTTCCAAAAATAGTCAAATACCCTATTATTGTTTCTACAGAGTGTTCCTAAATATCATGTAAATACGAATTCTTTGGCTTATTTAATGACTAAAAATTCATATAAACATAGGTCCGCAAACGCTTCGTTGCCGATCTACAGGGTGTTGAAATATCAAGCTTTTTTAAGTTTTTTTATATAGTTCTAGAGATATTTAGCTCCAATTTGGAATATGGGTTACGCTGTAGGACTTACATCATTGGGCATACCAAATGGTTTTAAGAATCTATAGGGAGATCATTTTTCGGGGGCCATGAACTTTTTTTCAGTGCGCCGCTGGTGGATTCTAAAATACAAAATGCATTTTTTGTTTTGTTCTAATGCATTTTAATCTTTTGTAGTTTTTTCGTATTTACCACCGTTATCGAGAAAAAAAATAAAAGCTTTTATGTGTTTCGCTAGATGAAATTAAATTTTTTTAAATAATTGGTCTAGTATGCCTTGGCTTGATTTAGATAACCTTTTGTTTGTATTTGTTTCGACATTTTATTCGCCACCAACTGTTAAAAATTAGAACTAGGATACTAGGAGCTATAAAGAAAAAACTAAAAAAATCTTGAAATTTCAGCACCCTGTAGATCGGCAACGAAGCGTTTGCGGACCTCTGTCTATATAAATTTTTAGTCATTAAATAAGCCAAAGAATTACTCCTTTTCGTATTTACATGATATTTAGGAACACCCTGTATACAAAGTTTTTAATATTGAAAGCTACAGAAACATCATCTCCTTTGAAAAATCGTCACAATCAAAGGTTGATTTTCATAACTTTTTGCCCATTTTTATGTAGTTTACTTAAGAAGAATCTTAAGATGGTTATGGCGTCAAACGTTGGAGTAGATTCGGAATTAAATTTTCAGAGATTTCAGAAATTTTTAACATTTTTTATGTTAATGACTTTCAAAATGTAATGACTTTTCTCAGTTTTTCCGCTCGATGTGTTAAAAACACATGTTTTGAAAACACTGTCTTTGAGATAATAAGCAAAACTATTTTTTTATCCATTTGTCCCCTAAAAGGACCTGTATAATAATATTTGAGATATTGTTTAAAAATTTGCAAGAAATCAGCTTGTTGGGCCATTTTTACTGTGGTGAGGATATATTGAGTTTGCCACAATGTCCGTCTGTCTGTCCGTCTGTCCATCTGTGTACACGATAACTGCCGTAATTGTGAAGTAACTGATCTGAAATTTGGTATACAAGCTTATTTCTTAAAAAGTAAGGACATTTTTATTCAGAAATGTTTAAAACAAATATAAAAGTAGACTAAAATTGTTATCACAAGACCTTCTTACATGTTAATACCAATAAAGGGTGAAAGAGGACATCTATATCATTTTGCAATTCATTATTTCTTTCTTAAAAGTCAGAGCACGTGCATTTTCCGTATAATTAATTGAAAAATAGTATTATATAAGTTCCGAAACAGTCTAAATTTTGGTTAAATTATCTCAGTCAGTCAGGATTCTCGTTAAGCAATCCTTTTTTTACGTCTTGGCATATCATTCGCTTTCGTGTCTGATTTATATTAAGCCCGAAGCAGACGTGCGTGGTTTCATCATCTCATCATTAGAGATTCGAGTGCATGTAGGATAAACAGTGGAATTGGTTTAGTTGCGTAAATGGCAGCGGTAGCGTAGCTAAGAAGAAATACACCTGAATGCGGCTCGCTCGAAAGTTCACACGGCTCGAAGAGCATACCATGCTCCTTGGTGCGGTAAAATATTCGACGATTAAAGTCACAAAACGTCCATGTTATGTGCGCCTATGCGCCGAGGAAAACGAAAGTCACCCATTATGATTGAAACGATGGAAATTATAGGCGGGTACGGTTTCACTTTTTAAAGCGCTTAGAAAATAATAACAAACAAATTGCATGAAAATATGCATTGCTTTAATGGAGATATGAACGATGTAAATTAATTATTTTGTTAAATTGGACTTGACGTTATATAAATATTCGGTTAATAATAAAAATGTATAAAGACAAGTTTAAAATTTAGTAACACTGTTTTTAAAATATTAAGTAAGAAAATACGATGAGAAGGAATAAACCTGGGTTTTTTTTTCTGAATATGTACTGTACACATACGTAATTTTGACAAGTTCCACGATCATTATGAACTCTTGCTGAAAATACTGTGCATCCAAATGTCAAGGCTAATTTGTTACAGCTGTTAAATTGATTTTTGTTTGTTATTTTTTGTACTCATATTGTTATTGTAATTTTTAAAACGATAATCATTTTTGATAAATATTATAAAACCTGATTTTAAAAAAATTCCGACATCTGGAATGTTTCTGATTTTAAACAATGGAATGGAATACAAAAGGACATGTTAACACTTAATCATCAAAATCGGAACTATTAGTGGATTCCAAACTCAGCCCTAATTTTGAATCACGAAATGTCTTTATTTGTATTCTTATTTATGGTGTTTTATGGTACAATCATGTTGCATTGCTTTTTATGTGGTACAAAACATGGGAACCCCTGTCCTAAATTATATAATACTAAAAAAGTTTTTGAGTATTCTAAAGAGTGCAGTTGAATAATTTGGATTTACATCATTGCCGAAATCGCCAGTATCTTGTCAATCTCAAAAAAAAATCTCCTCAAAATTAATTCGTCTAACTTCAAACATTAAGTCCTACCTCTTATATCGTGTGTACCACGCGCAATTGTTGAAACATAATAAATGGTTATTGTTGTAAAATAGTTATTATTACGTTAAATAGAAACAATATATTCTTCCTTGTGTAGGTGGTCCCACTTCTTCCCCACAATATCTTTTTGATAGTTAATGAAATACTGAGTAAAACGTTTCATATGGACTTTCGTTTTTCAATTCCTTAAAAAATACAAACTAATGAAATATTAAGTAAGTACGTAGGCTTTCACGGCCAGAATCATTTAGAAAATAAACTGCTTCCGGGTTATGCCGTGTGTCAAGATTTGTTAATGCTGACGTATCGCGAACCATGTTGGTCGCTTCTTCAAAATGAAATATTAACAAAACCGTATTTTAAATGGCTCTAACTTCTTTTGGGATTGAAGAATGCAATAAGTCCACATGAAACTTTTTACTCAGCATGACATTTACCTTCTATAAAAAATCAGTAAAAAGTTTCATATGCATTTATTTATTTTTCAAATGTTAGTTCAATTTATTTGTATAGTTTTTAATTATTTTACTTAAATTTATTTCTTTTTGGTGTAATGGGTATTTGATTGTGTTCTTTCCTTGTTTTCACATTATTTGATAAGTTACTTTGTTTTCTTAACATTTCAAACGGCTGTAACTTTTAAGGATTTGATAAAACAAATAGGTAAAAGTTTTACACAGAATTTTTTTTGCTTTGTAAAAACAATTTTTGCGGTGAAAAAAGTTGGACATCCAGTATATGTATATGTTTAACTTTGCACCTGATAAAAACGCGAATATCATCATCTAATAATCAATATTCATAAAAAAAATATTGTATAATATTTCAATTTCAACAATCAACAAATTTTTGGTTGTCGACCACCTGTATATTCAATCAAAATTCTATATGTATAAGTATAATATACATCAATACATAGTACATACAACCATATGTAAACTAAACGTATTTTATCCCCTTTCTGATAACTAACAATAGAAACAAACAGGATATTAATGCAATCACAATAATCATAGAATATAATAACAATATTCATAGATCATAACAACAATAATCGTAGATCCTAATATTTAATAACGATAATAACAACAACAACGAGGTAAGCGACTTCCAACACAGCGACTTCCGGGAAACTAATATAATTTAATTAAAAATATTCGCCGTTGTGTACCAATAATATACAAAACTTAAAACACTTTTTTTTTTAATTTTAATCTTAGTTATAGTCAAACAGTCGCATATGACTCGCACATATAGGCTATAATTATTTGGTATCACTATTGAGTACTGTGTATAAACAACATGCCCGTGAATTATAGCCTACATTATATGGTAGTCAAATAAAACCTAAAAATGCATAATAAAAAATTTTCATAATTTTCTGCCATTTTATTATTTATTGCTTGCTAATAAACAATAATGTCTGTTGTTAAGAATAAGACTGTGAAATCACTCTGTAGAATTGGCTGTATTATTTATCATTTAATATTTGTGTAGTGGGAAATTAGCCTTGTAATTATGCCTTATTAGGCCTTAGGGATTATGCCATTTTATTAATTACTAAGTGTGAACACATCCTACCTTGTCTTTAGAATCTACGTGCACTTTTCCACTGTCCAAAATTCTTCTGAGATGTTCTGCATCTCCTCTCATAGCTGATAAATGTAGCTGAACATCTGACAGAGATTCTTTCTACAAACAAAACACCAAAAAATAAACTTAATTAAGTATATAACAATTTTACTAACACTGTACAAAGGTTTACTATGTAGCGAAAACATACCTAGTTTAAATTATGTGCGTAAACAAACGCAAATAGTGCAAATTGAAATTCAAAAATTAACATACGATATTTTCGCTATTGACAATGTGCGTCATTTTATAGTTCTACTCTATTGCTTACAAATTGGCTATTTTTAAATTATCCATTGTCACAAACAATCTATTTTTAGTTAAAACCTATATTATAAATAACCAATTCGAACAATTAAATATCGAAATTAAAATTACAAATTAACGCCTTACCTTCAGAGACATATTCGAATGACAATCCTGGGTATTCTGGGGTATTCACAATTTTATTTAATTCACCTTTTCATTGATGAAGTCTTATGACACCGTCGTATAACTACGTGTTATTATTTTCCACGCAAGTAAAACTGGAGAATCGCGATTATCCGCCTTTCGGTAAAATTCAGTCGCGTCGACTGCCGGATTTTACAACACGGAGTCTGTTCGTATCGAGCTATAGCCTTTCACGCGCGTCTTTTGAACTACATTCGGCGCAAGCGCTCTTGTTTTACGTTCCAGTTATTTTAAGTTACCCGCCTGCAAGCACCTAGAGCGCGCCCTAGTGGTGAGAAGCCAGAACCTCTTCGCAGACTAGATTCTCGTCGGTCTTTATTGCTTGACAGCCATATTGGACACAACCTCGTGTTTCGTCAAACATTGTAAGTAGAAATTTTGTTGGTTTATTTCCAGATTTTAATTTGTAATTTGGTTTAAATTAATCGCTGATTTTAATTGTTTTAGTATAAACAAAATGGAGAACGACGCTGGTGAATTCGTTGACTTGTACAGACCAAGGAAATGGTGAGGTTATGTCCGCATGTAGAGACCGCATTATTTTTCAACGGTTTGTTTGATTTTCAGTTCTGCCAGTAACAGAATTATCCACGCTAAGGATCACGCTTCCATCCAGTTATCTATCGTAGATGTGGACCCTGTCACCGGACGTATGTCTGACACATGCAAAAGCTACGCTTTGTGCGGACCAATCAGAAGAATGGGTGAATCCGATGACTGCATCGTTAGGTTAGCAAAGAAGGATGGTCTTGTGGCACCGTAAGTTAATTACATTGTGGATTTTCGATGTGCGAAACTAATTTTGAGTTTCTTTCTTGCAGGAACTTCTAAGGTTTATTTAGTCGTAATGTGCACTTTTATGAGTAAATAAATCTTTTAATATAAGAATCAGTCTTTTTATTTTGTGACGTGTGAGTGCATAATGTTTTATTCTTAGTTTTTGTTCAAAAATGGGGTTAGTTTATATTACTGCTACGTTGTTCTTAGCTTCGTAGTTTCGTTCCGTTCTTTAAACAATTCATCTCAGACCAACTGCGTGTCAAAATATACTTTATCATATATGAAGGACTAGTGATGGGCAAACACCAGGTTTTTTTGTATATATACTTCAAGTAAGTAGTAAGGGAAATGTTTTTAAATAGTAGATTTTTATAAATACGATTATATAAATGCGAATAAAAAAAATAAAATTTTACTTTGTTTGTGTAATAATTGAATGTTACTAAAAATTCGTAAAACATTGAAAAAGATAACAATAATGCTTACAAAACTAAAATAAATAGATTTAGCGTCAATTTCACCAACATGAGATGCAGTTATCAAGTTGCTGATTTCATTTGCGGAAATACGTTATCCTTCCGATATCTCTACATCTTTTGTTAGTGGAGTTGAACCCTAATACACAAAAATAAACATTCTAGTAAAGTAACATTTTCTTTTAAAAATACAAATAAATAATAATCAACAATTGTTATTTAATCAATATTAATAAGAGCAATTAATGATTTTTTTAATTTTATTAATAAATGCTTGTAAAGGTAAGTACAATTTGCATACAACCTATACGGGTAAATAATTTTGACCTATGAAGGACTGAAAAATAAAATACAATTTGTATCTAATATTGCCTATATATAATCACTTTTAGTTTACTGGGTGACACCACATCTCAGGTTTTTTATTTTATGAAGAAAGATGCTTATTAACAGTAATGCAAGTTTTTAGCTTAATATGACTCCCGTTTTTAGTCTTTTATTTTCATCTTTAAAATTTTGAATGACGTCCTACATTTTCTTTTGTGTATTATAAACTATGCCGAAACTTATCATATTGCTTTTAAATTTATTAACAGCATTTGAATATTTGCATCTGTTGATACCATTTTGCATTGTGAGTGCAAGGCAATGATGTAATAGTAATAAATATTTTTCTAAAAAAAATGCTGTTTAAACTGTTAGAACCCACTTTACATATACCTAAAGTAAGGTTTTAATTTAGACGTAATTTTGTTGACAGAGGCACAGAAAAAAAATTGTCAAAATCATATTAAAACTCATCAAATTGGAACACTTGTGGTACCTATACAATAAATAATATTAAATGAATTTTAATTTTGTCCTGTATGATTGCTTTTTTGTTCTATAATTGTCAATAATCAATCAATACCTACCCGAGAATCAGACTCTTGGGACAATTTTGAAGTTTAACTGACGGTGGCAAAGTTTTTGTTTATCAAAATATGTAACACACACCGTACCATGCCATAACCACGACCATGACTGTCGATTGCAATTGCAGTTATTACAAAAATGTACTCAATTTTGAAAACAAATAAACTGTCCATGTCACCCAAAGATTTATCTGTTATAAACCATGGCACACAATATAATCTGTATTAATTTTTAACCTGTGTGCGAGTTATAATTAATTATAATAATAGTTTTTTACCATCTTTTTACTTTTGTTAGTGCACCGAAAATCACCATAAGATTTACGATTTATAAGACAAAAAATAATTCGTCCTAGAAAATAACTACAATAATCTTTCAAATTTTCTCCTAATTTATTTCTTTTGCAAATAGAAACAAATGCGTCTTGCTTGGTCGCTTTCCTCCACCATATTTGGTATGTTATTAATCTGCCAAAGAAAGTCTTATACAATAGTGATAGGAAATATTATGCTCTACAACATTTGTATAGAGGAAAACGTTTTGGTGCTGCACATTTTGAATTTGCATTAGGATTATTATTACTACAATACTTTTTACATGGTCAAACCACCAATTAATTGGACGAATAAGTATGTTTCAAATCAGACTAATATTAACTTTAATATCGGCCTGTATTATGTTTGTGTTTCATCGTTTGTATTGTGGAAAATAACCTAGAGAAACATAACAATTGTGTTTATATACAATACGTGTAGCAGCAATTCGGTGTTCATAAGAAATAAGATGTTGATAATGCACCTTTTCATTTTGGAAATACTTGCTATTACTTTATATACATTAGCAATGATATAAAGTGAGATACACATTCAAATGAAATACATTCAAAATAATAGACGCTAAATATGGTGGAAATGATACCGTTAGCTGGTGCCCTCTGCCGGTCCAATACACTACGAATGTTTGTTTTGAACGTACCGCAACAAGTGCACGAAATTAGTAACTTTTAAATATAAGATGGCGGAATGTAATGATATGCCAATTAATAATTTAAATTCGCCTAACAAGTCGTTAGTAAATGAACAGAATGAGTCGAGAGAGGAGAACAAGACTGACAAAGGTACCGTACTTTTGGCATACTTCAATTTTCCGCATACTTCTCGTACAATTTGACAGCTGTTGCTTGCGAACTTTTCTATAGCTGATTTTTAACTATTGCCTGCTTCCATACTTATCCCATTTCAAGTTTATACTACCTTTGTTTTGAGTTTATTTGCTGTTTGTGCTCTATTTTGTTTTCCGGACTGTAGCGCATAAAATAACAAAACCGATGTTGATCTAGGTTATGTTTTCAAATCAACTTGACTGTTTTTAACGCTGTTACTATAGATACGATTGCAAATGATTGTACTTTGTAGCATTATCGTTGTTGTGTGCGGAATGCCGATTTTTTTAGTGTGGTGTATGTGAGATTCACAATAATCAACAGTATAGAATAAATAAATCAACAGGCTGTTGATTAGTGCATTACTATTAGAAAAAACGTTTGAAAAAATAATACCCTAAGTGTAGAATTTTTCTAATTCAATGAGGATCTCTTTTCAGCAATGGAACCGATTCTCATCGAGGAATTGAAAGGCACATCGGTACCAAAAACGTTTGAGTTCGCTCAACTTGCACTACAAGAGAAGTACTTTCCGCTGGAAAGGGACGACTACATGGTATTGCTAATTCATATAATCGCATTGGAAGTAGGCTTCATTCCCAGTTATTGCAGCGAGTTTATTGAAGCTAACAACGGAACTTTTGATTATCGCAGACTCTTAAAAATTGTCACTCAACTACCTACAGTATGGAAAAAGAACGGAATCTACAGTTTAGACTACATTATAAGCCCGTTTATAAACTACCAGTGTCGCTTAACGATAGCTACCTGTGGTGATGATATGATCGTAAACTGTATTGTCGATAATATTGAAGACGGAAACTTTAGTTTGTTATTAGACCCTGCGTTGTATGTGATAACGTCCACAACAAATATCGAGAACAAATTCCAAAATATGAAGCATCTATCACGGATTGTCAAAGATTATATTTGTAACCCTGCAAAACAGAGTATTTTAACTGAGAATGATTGTTCTGGGGTTTATTTACAAGATTTGCCGATTGAAATTGTTTATTGTACCTTGGGGTATTTCTCGTTAAGAGATTTAGGAAAGCTTGAGCAGACATCTAAGTTCTTTAGAACAGTAGTGAATGACCCAGTTTTATGGAAGAAAATCAAAGGCACGAGGCCAGAAAAGAATTTTGCCCAGTTCAAGCGGTCGGAAAATTTGAAACGCGAACAGGCGCAAATACCAAGGAGAAGATATCTGGTCTGATCGTTGCTGTTCTGCAAGATTGTGTTTTACAGTATGATATTCCTGTTTTACATGGCTGTTGTGGTAGCGGTGACATTCGTCTTTATGAATGGTGTCTTCTGGTGACGCCTGATATAGACTATTATGTATATATAAATATATGGTGTACAGTGAACGTATTACGTTTCAATTGTTACCATTATTATCATTCTGTGCTCTAATTCAATAATTTTTAATATTATATGGAAATAAACACTAAACGTTTTCAATTTTATCTTGGATGTTTTATTAATTTTATTCCACTAGTCCTTATGTATATCAAATTACAATCTATAACAACTACTATCATTAGTTTTAATGGCGTTTCTGCTAATGACGACTGTTGATTAGGGTGTATCAAAAAACGTTTTTTTTTTCATAATCAGAATTTCAAGTTGATGCAAAGTTGTTCCTATGGACCACAAAAAAAGTTGGCCATTACTGAGAAATATTTAGGTACCCCGCTGGAGGCCTAAAGTTTATAATTTTCCTTAAAAATTCGCGATTTCCGTTTTTTTTTTAAATGAAATGTGAAGTGATTTTTCTTTGTTAAATAGAAAAAGATTAGCAATAAGGTGTAAAATTAACGTATAGTAAAATATATTACTCTAAGGCACTCTAACTGCAGATCGCCCGCAGTTTAAAAAGTTGATTGAAGTTTATTTTTCATTAAATGTTTTATTATGTGAATCCATTTGAGATGTTTTTTAAATGCAACTTTTTGGAAATAATTTTCACACTATTAGATAATAATAATAATTTAAACAAATGTGAGAATTAGCGTAATCGGTAATATAAAATAGAAAAATCAACAGGTTGTTGTTTATGTGCATTTGATTAGGAAAACCGTTTGACTTTATCATACTATATAAAAAATTAATAGTTTAGCTGCATGAGATCCCATTTGATCGAGAGCGGCCATGTGTGCATTAAAATAAAACTAGTAGAACTAGACAGATATGTCGATTAAAGCTGCGTTCAGATATTGTACTCCGTTGACACCGGGTACACCGTCCAAATGACACGTGTTATTGGGTGTAAAACGTATAATACAATATCCAAACGCAGCTTATATTTAAGTTATTGTCAAAACATTAGCCATTGACACTACCTACTGTCAGAATCAAAAAATCTGACAAATCCTGGCTACTAGTTTTAATGCAGTACGACCGATCTCAATGAAATAGAATTTGCTCATGCAGCTAAACTATTGATTGTACAAAAAAATGTCATAGTCATAAATTATTCAGAATTTCCTCATCTTTAATTTATTATTTAACTATTTCGACGAAATTCCAGAAATGGCGGCTTATTTGCAAAATCTTTCAAAAATGCTAAGACTAAACCTCCAGTTCCTTTGGACCCGTTTCAACAGAAAGCTTTTCAGCTCTAAGTTTGGTTATGAAATTTCTAAATATGAAGTTTCGTCCCGATACCTTTAGTAGTTTCTCCGGAATCGTCGCCACAAAAAAAACGGGTACACACAGACCTTGTACCTTGGTCAAAAATGTTCAGGGGACCCAAAAAGAGATATTTCCGTTAAAATCTCAAAATTTTTACAATACTTTACATACTGCGTATGAGAAAGTAAAAACAGAATTCGTCCAGGGAGAAAACAGACTTTGTCTCAGACACCTTCTTTAAGAGGCTAAAACAAATTACAGACACACTTCATATCTTGAAAGAGATTTTCAAATGCACCACTGATAGTTGAAACAGACAAACCTTTGATTTCAGGAAAAAACTTTAAGCTACAACAAAAAATGGAGGGCAAAGCCTATTACAAAACTCGACTGTAGAAAACTAAAAAAAAGTCAATAAATGAGAGTATTATCAAACCGGTGACTATCATGCTGAAGATATAAACGGTGTTATGCGAACTAGGTTGCAGTGAAACGGGTCAAAATTGTCGGATCACAAAATTGTCAAAAGCCTCGAGTGCCAAAAGTTTTCCGAATCCCGTCAATAAGAAACGCTTATATTAACTTGATTGAACAATATTTTTTGCCTCCAAAACATTCTGAAAGTTTAATTTATGTTTTTGTTTAAAATGTTGAAAACAATCAAAACGCAAGATGTGTCAGAATGCGGTTTTGGCATCAGCAATAAATGGTAAAAATTTTAAAGCGACCGAACAATATTTTTTTGTCCACTAACATTGATCAATAATTTGTCCAAAATATTTTTAACCTATATTTTAAAATGCCGCAAAAAATAATTTAAATGACGATCGATCTGATCGATCAGATCGATCGATCGACTTTTTTGCCTAGCCCTAGACCCAACCCTTTGGCCAAACTATATAGGCAAAACCGGGAGAGGTGAAGATTACTCATTGATTTCAGCTGTTATTTTCGACATACGTTACAGATTGTTTCTAAATATTGACGTGTGTAAAACGAAATAGCATCCTGTTCATACGTCTGCTGTATAATTTAAATGGGCAAGACAAAAAAGTACGTCTGTTCTTAGAACAGATGACAGCGGTACTTGCAACCTAACCTCCAACACAGCGCGAACGTGTGAATTAAATGTGAACAAAATGTTGACGGAACGGAAAGGCCCTAAATACGAAATCGATGGTTATGGTCATGAACGTATTAAATTATTTTCGTCGCACGTCTGAATTCATTATCAAAACACGTATTAAAAACATAACCTCACATTTACAACAAACTACCACCGTTTTGTGAAATACTTATCGTGAAATATTCAGAAATGAATTTCAAAACATATTTAATAATGTCTACACAAACAGAAAATAAACTCCAAGTTTAAGCACTCAGTCACAAAATGATTATTTCTGAGCTAATTCCAACCGCACAAATACACTGTCTTAAATGGGCTAGTTGGTATGTTTTCACTTTGCTTCTGTTAAACATGGTAATGATTGATATATAAATTAGATAGGATATCACAATTAAATGACCAATGATAGTATTTTTAGTAATTAAATATTAATCTTTAACAAACTACCCAGTAGGCAACCAAATATACACAGCAATAGAACTAATCCACGCGGTACGTCCATATCTTGGTTCGTACGATTTTAAGCGATGAGTCAACTTCACCTCTCCCGGTTTTGCCTATAGCAGGATACACGCATGTTTAAATATGTATAGAATATTGTTAATCGCAGTTCATGCGATTGCAAGCGGTTCAAAGGAGGCAGTTTGTGGTTATGTGTTGTATCAATGGTATCAATGTGTCCAATCTTTAAAAAAAAGTTACTAAAAGCGGTGTTGTGAATGCAAAGTAGAAAATGTCATTTTCGCCTCTCTATGGAGACAAAAGATGCTACTTGCCCGCCAGGCCTGTAATGAACACTTTTCAGCGCTAGCCAAGAAAATAATTGTACACAATATTCCCAACAGATGACGACCGAATGGTCTGTCCAATCAAAACGCAGCGTTCAATTCGGTTTGACGTTTGCGATTAAAACGTCAACGTAGTTTATTTGTCAAAAGCCAATATGTGCCAATATGTCAGTGATTAGTCTTTAGAAACGGGGATTTTATTACGATATTGTTGTGTAGGATAAAAAATTATGTGTGCACCACGCCCGGAAAACGATTTTACGGGCCTCAAGAAGTGCCTTGTGCACTCTTCTTTCGGCCCGGAAAAGAACCACTTGCTCGGCTTGGTACACAATATACTATTACTTGGGTTCTAATCAATTGGATGACTAATAACAACATTAGTTCTCTTCTTTTTATACACCCTAAGTACGTGTTAATACAATTTACTACACCATTATTGAATAGCCTAAAATGCTTTCGTCCAAAGATTTTTGACAAAAATTAAATAAAAAAGTCTCGTTAAGAAACTTGAAAAAATGCTCCTAAACAATATTTGAATGGGGTTAGAAAAGCGTATTGTGCCATCTCAACCAACCTTTACCTGAACTGTGAAAATGTTTTCAAGAGGTTGTAAGTTATTTTATTACTTTAATGGTAATTTTATTTGATTGCGTTTGTATATTGCGGTTGTAACTTGAAAGCGGTATATTGCGGCTGTAAGCTGTAGATATTAGCACTTTTAAAATTTTCAGATTATAAATTACAAAAAACGAAAAAATAAGACATAATAGATAATAAAGTTTGTTTATTTATATTATAGCACACTCAAAATGTCGCCACAAGCTCTAAATGCAAGCTTGCAAACTCAAAATACGGGAATAAGTAGTCAAATTGTGAAATAAAACAAATAAAGCTATTCACTTCGGAAAAATTCAAACAGCTGGATTTTTAAATATGCCTTTGATTGGGCATTAGAAATAACGTGTAAAAAGTTCGCATCGATATCGTGTCTGATTGGACAATGGTATTTCAGGAAACTTCTAGATCTTTTAATTCTCTACATATCGTTTAAGTACGACTTGGCGCTTTCAACTTATGATGCGTTTGAAAATACGTCAAAAGCACGTATAACGTATTTATATGCTGGGTGGTCCATTCCGCGTCCCAAGTATTTGAGAACATGATTGAGCATCATAATTAATAATAAGAAGAACAATATTGTGCAATTAGAACTTGACCATTTGCGATAGTCTTCAGAAGGTTAAGAAATAGCTTATGTCATAGCCACCTTGGTTTTTACGGAAACCAAAATCACTGTGTTACTATGTTCTTAAATCTCCGCTAGTAAAGGATACTAGTTTTAGAAAATTCCATAAAATACGATGCCGGTATTTATATAAAACACTTTTGTCATTTGAAGCATTCTGGGGTAAGTTTAATTTATTAGAAATCGAAGACAGCCAGCTGTTGACTGATTGGTTTTTATATATATATAAACACCGTTTTTGGTTCAATCTGTAATTAAAAAACTGTGATTTAAAAGTGGGATACATTAAATTAAATGTTCAAAAAATGCTACACCTCTTCAGAAAAAACAACGGGCGCATAGATTTTTTTTTTGCTCCAGGGCTCTGAATATGTAGCTACGCCACTAACCGGACAATTGTAAGCAGCAAAATTAACAGTAAAGAACTGCTAGATGCCACCAGACTGCGCACTATGCTGACGCTCTGTTGCTTCATCATAGGGTAATTGAAAATCATTTTTGTATGTATATTATGTAACGCGTTTTGCAACACGGTATAACCCTTCAGACCGTCTAGCAGATTTCGGCAGCATTAACCGTGTAACACTACTGGACAAAAAACCAATGCTACGTAGCAAGAATCAACATGGTGCATAGGAACGAATATAAGTATGTATGAAGTAGAAGCAGACTTATTATACTTTGGTACCGGTTTCGGCCGAATGGGGCAATTTACTACCGAAATTCTTGCGTTTTTGTTGGCTGAATGTGTGAATGCCGTCTATATAGGTCATTTTCAGCCAAAATTTGAATAAGCGGGATAAAACCAAACATAACAACATTAAATAAATGTTGCTTTGATGTATTAACCCCAAGAAACTACGTTACTTTAGAGTTCTTATAATTCAGTAAGAATCTCTTTTCAGTACTGGAACCGATACTAATCGAAGACATGAACGGCAGATCGGTACCGAAATCATTCGACTTGGGTCAACAAGCATTGCAGGAGACGAACTGCCCGCTGGCCAGGGACGACTACATGGTATTGATAATTCATATAATTGCACTGGAAGTAGGATTCATTCCTAGTGCTGGCAGCGAGTCCTTCGACAGTAACAACGGAACTTTTGATTATCGAAGACACTTGAAAGTTGTGACTCGACTACCTCCGGTTTGGAAAAATAACGGAACATACAGTTTAGACTACACCATAAGCCCGTTTAAAAATCACCAGTGTCGTTTAGTAATAGCTTCCTATAGTGATTACATCATCGTAAACTGTATTATCGATAACATTGAAGATGCAAACAGTTGTCTGTTAATAGACCCTGCGTTGTATGTGATGTCGTTCATGACTAATATCGAAAAGTTTCAAAATATGAAGCAACTTTCAAGAATCGTCAAAGATAATATTTTTAATCCTGCGAAACACAGTATTTTAATGGAGAATAATCATTCCGGGATTTATTTACAAGATTTGCCTATGGAAATAGTTTATAGTTTTTTGGAATATTTCTCGTTTAGGGATTTAGGGAGGCTTGAGCAGACGTCGAAATTCTTTAAAATGGCGGTGAACGACCCTGTGTTATGGAAGAAAATTAAAGGCAAGAGACCAGAGAAGAATTTCGCACAGTACAAACAAGACGAAAAATTGAGACGCAAGTTAGGCTTCAGTCCATCCAACTTGCTACTCTTGCCGACAGACTACACGCCAGAGTGGATGTATTGTTTTTAAGGACCAACTAACTATTATCGTTATCGGAGTTTATTTAAAAAACATTATCAATAATACAAAGCAAATAATAATAATTCGTGGTCCGCTTACTTATAAGGAATATCCGCCCCTTTTCAGACCGAGGTATATCTTGTCCTAAAAAAAAACTAAACTCTATATGTTGTGGGTTTCATCTACAAAGTCTTGGATCAAGTGATATCTGATGATATGACGATTGTGTAATGTGTATACATTTGATATAGGTATGACAGGAAACATTTTTAAACTTTTTAGCGATTCGAAGTGAGTTGTCGTTAAATTTATAGTGATAACTAGTGATAACTAGAGTTTTTTTTTGTATTAAAACGGATGTGAGTTTAGAGGTTGGCCTCCACGTTAAGTTTAAAAAATAATGTTTTTGGACGTATTTGATAACCTTGAGAAATGTTTCAAAATTAAGCGTAATCTGTGCTCTTTCGATTTGTGCTACTTTGTAGAGGTGTGCGCTTTCGGGCTAACAAATGAGCCACGGAGGTATGGAACAAATTTATTATAATTAAAACTGGTTGTTATTTTACAAAGTTTTATTTGCCTACTTTTTCATGTACTTATATCTAAAATGTATGTGTTACGTTTTCTGTTACGATTAGTATTATCCGGGTAAATATTTGCCTGTTTTATTCATGTGCTTATATCTACAAGGTATGACTTACGTTTTCTGTTACAATTAGTGTTCTCCGGTTAAATATACGTATATATTTTTTGTTATTATTTTATTATGCTGAAATAAATGTGAATTTTCAATCTTATCCAGGTTGTTTTATTACTATTTCTTTTGGCTTGAACTAATAATTTTCATTCTGCGAATCTTTTGCGAGCAAGCAGTAATGGGGATTGTACTGATTAAATTTTACGATAAAGTTGCTCTAATTTTGTCGCACGGCTGCGTAGCATAATAAGAGAACATGTGGTAAAAATAAGATGAGGCGGGACAGTCCCGCCTTTTCCCAGTTTGACCCGCGTCTCGCGTAGTTTTAAAAATACCCCGCGTTTTAGGAAATTTTACTATACATGTTAGGGCGGTTCTTATTTGGTCCAAAAAATTCTACTTCAGATTGGTCGCTGAAAGGCAGTAACAGTATATCTTTGTAACTTTAATACTAAATTTAATTTAAAAATAATAACAAAACAAAATTAAGTAAATATTTGTTCCAAAGAAAACCATGAAGCTTAGGTGACTTATATGACGCAATAATTATAAACTTAATTGATTTAATTGTAAACAACAAGACCTTCGGATAAATGACAACAAACGTAGTTCATTCTGATAAAAATTTGTCCCTTTGGACTCACATATATCACAAAAAAAATTGGCCCAATTGAAAAATATTAAGTCTCCCACAGGACGCCTAAAGTTTATAATTTTCCTAAAAATTTTTTGTTTGTTTTTTATTAAAGATTAAGAACTTTTGCTTTTCAAATCCCACATGTACGCACATAATAAAATGTTTAAGGAGAAATAAACTTTTATCAACATTTAAGCACATTTTTTAAATTATACGAAAATGGGCATTTTTCTAAAAGTTCTATCAAATCTAAATACACTGCAGCCGATCTAAATGTTGCATTAGTGTAATATATTTTTGTATACCTTAATTTCACACCTTATTGTTAAATTTTTTCTATTTGAAAAAGAAAATAATCACTTAATCTTTCATTAAAAAAATTCTAACAACAAAACAAAATTAAGTAAATATTTTTTTTCAAAGATAACCATGAATAGGTGACTTATATGGCGCAATAATTATAAACTTAAGTGATTTAATTGTAAACAACAAGAACTTCGTATAAACGACAACAAACGTAGTTCATTCTGATAAAAAGTTGTCCTTTTGGACTCACATATATGACAAAAAAAATTGGCCCAATTGAAAAATATTTAAGTCGCCCACAGGACGCCTAAAGTTTTTTTTCTAAAAGTTCTATCAAACCTAAATACACTGCAGCCGATCTAAATGTTGCATTAGTGTAATATATTTTTGTATACCTTAATTTCACACCTGCTTATAGTTAAACTTTTTCTATTTGAAAAAGAAAATAATCACTTAATCTTCCAGTAAAAAAATTCAAATTTTTTATAAAATTATAAACTTTTTTCCTGCGGGAGACCTAAATATTTTTCAATTCGTCCATTTTCTTTGGTGGTATATGAGGGTCCATAGGGACAACATTTATAAACTTAAAATTTTGAATTAAAAAAAACGTCGATATGATTTGGTTGAACAGTCGTAGATACAAAAGGAATTTGAAGGTGCTTTACTTCGCACTTTCTAAACATAGTAAAAATGGTTAAAATTAGTTTTAATTTAATTTACATACAGCCATATTCGCGAAAATAAATTCAAAACTGTACTAATATAATCAGGAGCATGAATTGGCACGCGATCGTAGATATTAGAAACTAATCAAGAGTGTTCCAGGAATAAGTTTAATGCTAAAATTGTTATTAACTTTACCTCATGACAATCACGATATTGTCGTTAAAAAATGATTAAAGCGCGTTTATTTTGCAATTTGTGTTTTAATGATTCAGTTGTCATTTTTCTGCTTTGCATTGATATTATAATCTATGGTGAACTGTTAACAAACTTCTTAAAGGATTTCTATATTCTCAACACCGTATTTTTTTGAATAATTCGGGGCCTTTGAATTCGAACCTTTGTTTGTTATCTTCTAAGGCTTTAAGATTTGCCTTTTGTTGTTATCCATAATATACATAATATCCATAATAGCACTCAATAGAAATTAGTTAATTATTTACAATATTTATTACGTACAGCGGATGAATAAGAATTTCTGTTAAAGGAAAAACTTAAAATTTACAACTTGAATGAATAACGAAATAAACTTGATGTTGTATCCAACAATTTTTTTTAACGTAAATAGATATGGCAAAACAATTCTTTTTGTATCGCCATCAGAAAAATCGAAAAGCTTCTTTAAAGAAAAAAATGTGTGCAGGAAACTCAAAATCCTATTGATAATATAATTAATTAAAATACAATATTTTTTCGATATTTACTTGTCCAAATCCTGGATTTTGTCGATTTTCAACTTTTACGATGACGATATTTCCTTTTAATCACTACTTCTCGCTTCTGTCCCGCTTTGCCTCAATCAAATTCTGGTCACCTTAGGTATACAGCAAGTTGCACCAAAAATATGTATATTAACAAAACACACATGGATGGTTGATACAGTTCATATTTGAAATTAATTCCAATACAGTATCTAAGTGTCGACCACAGTTTTCACCAAAAGTTCAACATCTTTAGTCTAGTGCAATGAATCTGAACTTGTGGATAAGCAGCTGCACTGGCTCTGGTTTATTCTTTCTCTGTGCAACGTGGTCAGACAACCTAATAATATAAACCGACTTGTAATCAATAAGCGGCGTTTTTCCTATATCGTATTGTTCGCATAAGTTACCAGATGATGAAGTTTAGTTAACTGTTGATATGAGGTTTGTTTTTTTGACTGATTTTCACCAAAAGAGATAACAGATTGGTACAAAAAACTGCCTGCACTGTAATATTTTAAAGATGGACGGTGCGTAACGCTTGACACGTTACCATCCTTGTGAACAACGGCTATAAAAATAAATATAAAAGTGCCTATTATGGGTTAATATTATTGTTATTATACAGGGTTAGTCTAAATTTCCGGAACACCTAAATAATTCGCAAACCGTAAAATATTTAAAAAATTTGTATAAACAAAACACTTTTGGTTTTAAACACTCTATCGTTTAAATATATTTTTAATATACAGCGTGCTTATCTTATTCTGAAAATTTGGAACCTTTCCTTTTTCTAATAGAACACTGTATATTTTTACAGTTTTAATACTAAGATTAATTCTAAGAATTTATTGTAAGAATCATTTTTTTAAATAAAATTCCTCATTTTTTAGTTATAAAATAAAAAAATATATATAAAAATATATATAAAAAAAAACGATTGAAGAAAAATAACAAAACAATTAAATAGATTTAAATTTAATGTTCAAACTGCGAAACCATAACAAATGTGTGTATGTGGGAAAATATTGTTAATTTGAAGGTCACGGGTTTTGATAAATTGCTTATAACTCAAAAATGATGCATTTTACAAAAAATGATTACTACAAAATATTCTCGGAATTAATCTTTAAATTAAAAAAAAAAATAAAAATATACAAGGTGTTAGAAAAAGAAAGGGTTACAAAATTTCCATAATAAAAAGATATATTAAAAATATATTTAAGCTATAGCTCGTTTTAATCTAAAAAACTTTAGCTTGAATTTTTTTTAAGTTGCAATTTTGACTAATTTAGATTTATTGCTGATAACTCAAATATGATCCATTTTATAAAAAAATGACTCATTCAAAAAAATCTGAGAATTAATCTAAGAATTACAAATTTTTAAAATAAACTGGTGTTCTATTTAAAAAAGGAAAGGTTACGGAATAAAATGAACACCCTTGTATATTGAAGATATATTTAAATGATACTTTGTTTAAAACCAAACAATCTTTGTTTGAAAATCTTTGTTTACAGTTGGAGAATTATTTAGGTGTTTTGATTAGCCCTGTATATATTTGTGTTATGTGAATTGAGGAAACATAGTAAGTTGCTGAATCGTTGGTTATGTTTGCAGAGAACGGATCTAGTGATGATGTTCCCGCGACTCCGGAAGCGACGAATTTAGGTACGACTGGCCGACTCCCAGATTATTCGGGCTGCAATGGTGATTCTGGTAAGTACGATATAGATAATCTTAATACTATTCATTTGGAATCGGATGTGATGCGACGTAAGGAAATGTATCTGAAGTCGGATGTTAAAGATTTTATATGAATAAATCTTCTGGTATCTAGGGAAGAAACTATTGACATTTGAATTTGTTACAGTTATCTTATTAAGCAAATGCGAAGATATACAATGTGCTCCAAAATTGATCTAACTATGGTATTGTATAATGGATCTATATTGATACATGGCACATCATAAGCTATCAACTTGATTTTTTATTTAAATGAAATCAAAAGAAACAAGTACTTACGAAAACTTTTTTAAATAACATCTAGAAAAAAAAATTGCACGAAAAGCACTGATTATTGTTATACCCCAAAATATACTGTGGTAGGGTATATTCACTTTGCCACAACATTTGTAACACCCTTAAGGAAGCGTGACAGATATAGACTTGTCTATATATTTTTTGATCAGTATTGAAAATTGAGTCTGTCCGGCAATCCGTGTGTCTGTCTGTGTACACGATAACTGCCGTAATTTTGAAGTAATTGATCTGAAATTATGTATACAAGCTTATCCCGTAAAAAGGACAAGTTCAAGAATGGGCAAAATAGGTTAACTCCATTTTTTTCCAAACTCACACCAAAAATATATTTTAATTTAATGTATTCGGCCCGGCTGACAATAATTTCTTTACTAGTTTTTATATTGACTAACAACAGCAATAGACAAAATTATAAAAAAAAACAATTGTTAATCATAAAACTTGTCCTGAATATACGATGTGATAAAATATTAAAATTAAGGTACAGCATTCAAATTTAATACCTGAGCATTAAATTAATATGAAATCTTATATTTAATTGTGGACCGTGATACCTTTCACTTGGGTAAATTTAACGATTTCTTGAATTGGAAACCACTTTGTGGTAATTTGTATTATCTAGATATTTATTTTCTGTCTTCCGCGTAATCGTAATAACATTTGTAGAAACAGATGAAGAAAAATCATCAGAGCTAGTGCGTCCAAAAACAAGCATCCCTAGTGAGGGATGCAGATGTCAGATGTTAGGTATAATTGAATGTATGTATTGATAAAGGTTTATTACGTGTTGTGGTATTAATTGTATGTATTAATTGTATAGTGAAAAAAGCATATAAGATATTGATATTTGTACGTGAAATTTTGTGCCCTTATAGAGGAAGTAACTTAGATTTATTATGTGGTACTTTTTTCAATTTTAACCTGTGTTCTCCGTAAAAAAATCAAAGTCAATTCCGTCAGTTTCAGTAATAGATTTGTCAAAACCGAACAAAAATATCGAAAATCTACCGCTAAACGGAAAAATCTTTTGTTTTTAATTTGGTGTAGTGCTTTTACGATTCTTTAAACTGATAGCAAATCAAAACCCCTTAGAAATTTTACGTTGTTGCGACTAGAACGTAGGTGGTACGAATTTCTCTTAAGAGGAACGAACCAAAAATTGATAATTTTGCCCTAATTCGCGTGTTTTTGCTCTGTTGTAAAATTGACGTTCCTCCGTCGCATCACGTATGTTAGTTTTTCTATTTAATGAACAAATGGTGTAAAATGGTATTAATTGTATATAAGTACGTTGATTCATATTGTATTTTGACTTAAAAAATTAATATATTTTGTTCTAAAAGTCTAAACGGCTTCTAAAATGTAAACGTTCAGGGTTCAAATCCTTCGGGAATTGGGGTCCTTTATGCATCTCGTCCCCGAATGCATCGCACAATAGATTGTCTCTACTAGAGTACTAGAGTAAGTCTTACTCACATGACTGCCCAAATCAAATCTAGGGATTCCCCATGAAACTATCTTTATTTAATTAAGTTTTGGTTGCGTAAAATTATCCGTTAATTAATTGATATGGGAAATTTAGTAACAACGAAATAAAACATAGAAAAACACTGAGAAACTTACTTTTTCTGGTTAGAATTATTTCTTCAAGACATATTCTTCCAAATGATGCCGTTATTTAAAAATTATTTTATTTTGGTTGCTGTAGTTTAACGGGCACTTGAAAGTATTGGAGACTTTGAGAAAATTAAAGCATTTTGGTGCAAAGAGAGAGTTTTGCAAATAATAAAAATAGTTGTTGAATTTTTATTGAATGATAGTGAAACTTAAGTAATTAGTATTAAAAGAAAAACATAAATGGAAGCAATGTCCTTTTCGTTTTGGTATTGGTCATTTTCATTTTGACTTTTTGTCCCTGTAGCTGCATTCAGTATTATTTTATTTCTTTAGCTGTTCCAACGTTACTGGCGTAATTAATGTCACCCTGTATGAAAACCGTGACTTTTTTTGTAAAAATAATGAAGCGTATGGCGTTTTTAATTTTCAATGCCAGGCTCCAGGAAGCTGATCATTTTATTTTGCTTCACTCGTCCAGTCATTTACCATCCAGTCAATTCATTTAATTGTGGCATATCTGCTTCGTATGATACATAGGATCCAGCAATGGCTGGATTCTACAATAATAGGAGTTGTTATAATTTGTTTCTCTATTAGTTTAAAAACTTCAATCCTTTTAATTTGCTGGAGTTTCTTTTGGAAACCAATACGCAAATTGTCATAAATCTAGTATTTTTTTTGTCCGCCACAGCCATCGGCGAAAACGTTAATTCTTGTTACAAAATGGTCATATGTTTCTGTTCGAATTTTTTGGCATATCAATTTCAGTCCAAAGATTCGAGAACACGTTTGCTGGAGGTGATTTGCACGTTCCAGAGTAAAGTTGTAACTAATTTGCTGGCTGAGGTATGCAGCTTGGTGTGGTAAACGAGGCTGGCCCATAGATAATTTGCCTAGGGGCCCCGACTATAGTTTTGCCAATAAACTCTCAAATCAAACAGAGTGTTCTGCAAATAACTTTCATGTTAGCACCAAACTTAGACAACACATAAGTTGTTTTTAAAAGTTCTGACAATAGCAATCGATTCCTGATTATAAACATCTATGTATATTTTGCAAAAAAACGATTTTTTTTAAAATAAATGCCTTAATTAGTGTAGTATGTGTTTGTTAATGGCGCTTATATTGGATAATACGTGCTTAGTCAAAGTAGGAATCTTCTCACAATGAGTATATAGCTGGTTGCATCTAAAATAGTTTAGCAACTGTCGTACAGATGGCGCCAACGTTTCGGCACTGATCCAACATCCACATCGATCCAAAATTAGGGACGAGTTCATCTCGGCGAGCGTTGCATCCCACCTGGTCCAACCAATCTCCTCTCTTCGCTCGGGATAAGGTTCAGAGGCTTACTTACTGCTCTGTACGCTAAAACGGACGATCGATCTCCGCTCTAATTTCGTCCTGTCCGCTATTTCGGTCGAACTCTCCATTCTCCTTCTTCCTGGACCTTTTCACCGTCTCTTCCGGACTTCCGGAGATGAGACGCGCGCGAACGCACACGCAAAGGTCTTGCTTTTGTGTGTGCGTATGGCTGGTATATACCATCGGTTATTGATTTATCGTCGATCGGACGAAGCTGGACTATTTTGCGTGTGAATATTAACAACCCTTTGCGGCTAATTGCTGGTGATGGAGCCGCGGTACGTTGATTGCACATTGTTCTCTACGTCCGAATGGATTTATTTCCTTTGATGTTTAATGCCGTTGGCTACCTATGCGGCCAACTACACAACCTTATGCTGTGTAATCCTTTATAGTATGCTGATTTTATAAAAATGAAAATTTAAGACGGAATTGTTAAATGACGAACGTCGAGAGATGATAGAAGTTTGTTGATAAAAATCTTCAGATTACTTACTTGAGAAGTAGGTATGTAACTGCTACGCAGTCCGGAAAGGCGCCAACCAAAGTATTTTATAACTATTCATGTAAATTTGAGACATATAGATACACAAATGTGATAAAAGCGTTTATACACCATCAAGATGCGGCAAAGACGATGGGACTTGAAGTAAACATATAAAAAACAAAATATATGGTGTTGACCATAATACCACAAACCTAAGCATCATTGGGTAAACCATCAATGCTTTAAGACATTGTATATCTCGGTTCCCTGGTTAATTGTACCAATGGCATCACGGCTGAAGTAAAAAGTTGTATCCTATCAGAAAATACATGGTTCTATGCGCTCACCATTCAGATAAAATCCCAGGACTTATCACACTGGAAGCACACAGGCAGAAGTTTATAAAACATTGATTACACCGTCTTGATATGGATGAAAATAGAAGGACTGCTCATATGGTCATGCAATTAAAATGAACGCAGAAGACCCAATCAGAATAACAATTTTTGAAAAGCCTATAGGACAAAGGCAACGGGGAAAACCAAAGATCTGCTCGAGTCGGTGGAGAACGCTGGGAGTGAGAGCATGGCAAGGCGCGCTTTGGTCAATAATGACTATAGGCGGATCTTAGAGGAACCCATGGCACATTAGCGCAGAAGACCCAACTAGAAAAACAATTTTTTTTGAGGTCCACAGGAGGAGAGCTACGGGAAAAGCCAAAGATGTGCAGGAGTCTGTGGAGAACGGTGGGAGTTAAAGCATGGCAAAGACGCGCGTTTGTCAAGGATTACTATATGCGGATCTTAGAGGAAGCCAAAGCACATGAACTCAGAAAGGCCAGCTAGAAAAGCAACTCTTGAGAGTTCTATAGGACAAAGGCTACGGGGAAAGCCAAAGATGTGCTGTAGTCAGTGGATAACGCTGGGAGTGAGAGCATGGCAAAAAACGTGTTGGTCAAGGATGACCATGATGTATATCGATGGCTGATAATAATATCGCTATTCCCAAAGTTTTGGTACAGTTTTCTTGGTAATTTGCATTTTGGATTGTAGTTAAGCTACCATTAGGAACCAATAAATCCCATTCTGAATATCTTATTACTATACTTGCTGTGCCTATACTTCAGAAACAGATGAACTGACTTATTTTTTTTATCACGATGCGCGATGGGTGAAATTTAATCCCCGTGCTATTATGTAGCATTGACAGATTAGAAAACTCTGGCCATCATGATATTCTGGCAAGGTAAAAGAATATAAAGATGCGTCAGTTCGGGTTGGCTCTTTTGATGTTGTGGGCCAATGATAAATGATGGAACTCATGAGCTCTTTAAATCGTTGCCCAATCATGGCGGGAATTTTAAACTAACGAATACAATGCATTATGGGCATATAATATTGGCATTGGTCGTTATGTAATGTAACTATGTACTACTTACTTACTATTGGCCCTGAGCATACCCCCTGGAAGGGAGAAGAGAATCGATCTAGGCGCCCGTAGTGGAGAAACGGAGAAATACTGGGGCCTACACTATGTGCAGTAGTTTAAGGCGCATTATGTTTTCTTGCTTATCTGTCATAAGTTCACAGATTCGTCGATATCGTCGATATCATCGTTATGACACAATAAGTGTCAATCCAACGAATATAAACGTTTCTTAAAGTTCACTACTAACAGCTATTCGTCAAAAAACAATATCATAATACAAATTTGATTAGACCACTAAAACACTACAGATAACTGTAACATATAGTTGCGAACTGCTCCATTAGTGCATCTCCCCCGGTAGATGCGCCTTCATCACGCACCCGGCCAATAGCTCGAACACGAAACTAAACTGCACTATACTACTGAACTAAATGAAAGCGCTGGGATAACACGGATTGCATAATGAACATAAAGAGACATCGACAATCATCACCGGATGCTTATAAGGTTATGTCATGCGCTTGTACTAAACACATTCATCTGTTGAAAGCCATTTTGGTAGTTACCCTTTAATACTTTTAAGTGATTGGCCAAATCTGGTGGAATACCAAAGTTGGCCAGAAAGTTGGTGTGAGGAAAGTAAATTCACCTGTGCGTAAGTGCAGTTTAGAGGAAGCTATGGTGTCGGCTCTGTGATGGTGGTACACACCACTGTAGCAGGGAAATGCTTCACATAACAAAACCAATACCTATTCTCCGTCCATCAGTTATACTTTGTTAAGAAAACAGAATATAAACAGAAACAGCAAAATGTTAATCCGATGTGAACAAAAAGGGAGAAGAAGACATAATATCATGCACGTATATAAGTTATGTATTGAGTTATTAAATAAGATCAATTTACGTCATTGCCGAGACAACCAAACAAGCGTGAAATTACCAGGAAACTTGATGTTGGTCGGAATGCATCTATCTGCAATGAAATTCAGTCTCGTAATAATCGTAATCCGATCGGACTGGCGGCATGCGTAAATACCTTCATCTATAACTTTCGTCGACGTGACTGGATTCCGCGGACAATTTTGGTCTTTCGTGTCGGCGAAGTTGCATTGATTTTTTATGTTGTCGCCGACTGGGACGACCGCAGTCACGGATCGTACGTAATTTTCCGATCCGCGCTCAACGGGAAAAATAGAAATACATATGTACAATATATTGCGTTTTGTTGTTGCGGTATAGAGTTGCTCGTTTTACGTCAATGGAATATAACCATTCGAGGAACTCCCTAGAGCTGTTTTTATCATTTGTTATTATATCACGTCGATCTTGTGCACTATGTAGAGTATTCGATACTTCTTTGCAAACGATTCCGACTGAAGTTTACGTTTGAGACTTTTTGAAGTTTTCATGGCATTTAGTTCAGCCGCTATACAGTCGCAAAGATTGTAAAAATATCGCTTTTTATACCCCCACATTTACTGTGGTAGGGTATATTCACTTTGTCACAACATTTGTAACACGCTTAAGGAACTGTGGTAGGTAGAGACTTGTATGTATAATTTTGATCAGCATTGAAAACTGTATCGATTTAGCTATGCCCGTCCGCCAGTACGTCTGTCCGTCTGTCTGTCTGTGTACACGATAACTGCCGTAATTTTGAAGTAATTGGTTTGAATATTGGTATACAAGCTTATCTCTTAAAAAGCAAGGATAAGTTCGTGAATGGGCAAAATCGGTTAACTCCGTATTTTTCAAATTCACACGATTATTTCCGTAATTTTGGAGCAGTTGATCTGAAATTTGGTATACATACAAGCTTATCTCTGAAAAAGAAAGGACAAGTTCGTGAATAGGCAAAATCGGTTAACTTTTTAAATTTAACTTCGGCCCGGCTAAAGATAATTTTATTACTAGTTTATTTTGACCTTAACTTTTTTTTTTAAAACAGTACGTGTCGAAATTCGTACTTAGCGCAAACAATGTAACGAGCACTTTTTCAACAGTTTTTCTCGAAAAAAGAAACTAATACTTCCACATGTATTCAATTTATTGCCCGTTTATTATTTTATTTATGTCGCTGGACGAATGAAATTATGCAATTTTTTGGGGTACTCTTGAGGTTGGTGTGACATCCGGTTTTTCCATAAAGGATTTTATCAGTAAAACTTTATATGGCACTCTATATTATTTGTGTCATATTTTCATTTAGGATGACATTCTGAACACAGAACGATCGTCAATTTTGATCACCCTGGCAACGAAAAAGTAACTATTTTAGATTGTAGACTTCCGCGGTCTGAGTCAATGATATATTGATTTCCGGGTGGAAACCGCGTTGAGGACTTTGAAGCGGTCAACGTTTCGCGCTCTGTTGCAACAGGCATCTTTAGGACTAAGTTATCAAACCAAGTGCTAAGAAGATGAAAAATTGAACATTGGGGCCGTGGCTATATAATTATTATACTTAAGTTATTTTAACTGAGTAATTTCAGCCTTTTGCATATCTCTGCTTTTGTAAATAAGGATTTATTTATTTTAACATAACACAAATTAGTGTAATTATACAACACCTTATTTATAGCGAATAATAGTAACAGTTAATTGTTATGGTCTATGTCTTTTCATTAATCCATTAAAGCAAAACAAAATATTTTTGCGACAAAACTATTTTTTTTTTATATTAAGAGGAATCACTACTGCTGGTACGTCGTATAAAATAAGCATCCATAGTCAGCTTAATGTTGTATCAATTCTCTCATGTTATACATCAAATTATAGATAAAGATGTATTACTTGCTGTGGTAATGTATATGTATAATTTGTTGTTGTATCCACGCTACGTGATAAACTATAACTTATTCATGTACTTGAAGAGGTAAAGTTTTGAGTGAAAAAGCATGTAAGATATTGATATTTTTACGTGAAATTTTGTACACCTATAGAGGAAGGTGTAACTTAGACCTATTATGTAGTACTTTTTTCAATTTTAACCTGAGTTCTTCATAAAAAATTTGCAAAATCAGCCAATTTTATGTCATATTCAGAAATAGATTTGTCAAAAATGAACAGAACTATCAAGAATCTACCACTAGACGCAAAATTATATATCTTTTATCTTTAATTTGTTGTATTTCTTTTACGATTGTGTGAACTAATTGCTGAGAAAAAGCCTCAGAACTTTTGCGTGTTTTGCAAATAAAACGTAGGGGGTATGGATTCCCCTTAATATCTAATTAATTCATTTGCTCAAGAAATCCTCAAACTGTTTATTTTTCACAAAGTTTGCTTTATCTACTGCGGAAGTTAAAAAAAAGGAACATACGTCCTCTGTAATCCTCAAACATCCGGTCGACGTGCAGTTCTAACAAATAGAGCAGAATACTGTGTAAGGGGTATCCTTTGGGATGGCAACCGAAATCCTTGAAGTAGTTCTAGAATTCGAAGCAATCTGGAACCGCTTTGGCCTCTCCTTGACCCCGCGCCCGTTCACAAATCCCGAGACGTAAAATACCCCACAGGCCTTCGGCTTATTTCGCCATTTATTTACTTGTGTCCCCTTCAAAATCCTTTCGTGCATTTGTGCTGTGTAGATTTGTCTCCATTTATAACAGTTAAGAGTTGAGGAACAAACGGGGAATGTAATGGGAGGGAAAAGTTGCTTTATTTTATGTAGGTAATATCCGAAAATGATTTTTCACAACAAAAAAAATATGAGCTAGCAAAGAATCTGAAAAAAATTATAAAAAATAAAAAATACTTGGCTTCTTATTTCTTATTATGTCAAATTACTGCTTATTTTGTCCATTTTGGTTTCCAACAAAAAATCCTAAATTTTTAACCCTGGCAAATTCCGGGAAGAGCCTTTATCTTAAAACAAAATGATTCCGAAACTTTAATGAATTCTTATTTTAGACCCGTTCGACGGAATTCGATTACAAAATTTGAACTTTAGAATATAGTTCCGGCGACTCCGCCAAAACATTGCCACTCAGCGAACGTTCCACATTATGATATCATATTACATGTAGATTCCGTCACTAGTTATGCAGGGTGTAAATGAATAAGTATTACAAACTTCTGGGGTACGTGAAGCTTAGTAAAACAATTTTTAGAGAGCACAGTATTTCCCGAAACGCACCGTTTGGGAACTGTCGTAAGTTCAGGAGAACCGGAAGAAGAAGCATGTTTGGTATAATTGCCAATTTTTGATATTTCTTCTATAAAATATCACGTTTTAAAAATTTCATTCTGTCGCAAATTGTAAAATACAGTTAATATCGTTTATAACGACGGTCAAGGGACCGGACGTATTAGGAAATACGCATATAAATCATGAAATTTTTTTAATGTACAGCTTAATATGTACATAATTTTTATTTTAAAATCTACATAATGTATGCATCTACTACATGTAATTTATATGTATTTATCTACGACTCACATATAATAAGTTCATTGCATACGTATCCATGACTATATAATCCCCATCATTATACGCTGCCAATGATTATTATGACACTAGCGTTGTATAATAATGCCAGTTCGTTCAAATAATGGCTCCATAATTTGAACGATACAATCATGATCATGATCACGATCATCATGATACAAAGCTAGTGTCAAAGTCTGTCAAAACCTACGTAGATGACAGTTATGTGACAGTTCGCCTCGCCATCATTGAGAAATACATTTAAAATATTTGATATAAAATGGAGTTTGTGAGTCGTAGATAAAACGTCGTATTCGACTCGCACACAACGGATATAAATCGCTCGCATATACGTTTGAAGTTTTTATCCTTAGTTGTGTGCTCGTCAAATAATATACCAATAAGTATACTAAAAAGAGCGATTAATTATCGAGATTTTTTAGCGCGCGAGAGATAGCGATTGCGATAATTGTCAAGATCATCAACCGCCGTTTAATATTCGAGTTGGTTAGAATATTTTTTCGTCGATCGTATTTTTCTGGCGGCATCAACATAGTTTTTTTGTCGATGTGATTTGAGGTTATATGACAATGTGTCATGTATACCTCTGGGTGACGGAACGGTTTGATCGGATGGTTTCATTTTACGTATGTTCGACTAGCTATAATGAAGTTGTTTAATTGATTGTAATAACTCGTGCATTAATAGAGTTGTTTAATAAACGATTTTATATTTACTAAACAGACTCATAAATAAACGATCAACGGAAAAGTTATTTTAACGAAGAAATCTGCTAATTTGCTTTGTTTAGGTACATAGTTGTTTACTTTTCAAAAATCCGCCTTTGATTGTCCTTTCTAGCGGACTATGTACCTACTTGCATTTTTGTACTTACGCCACTGTGTCTTTCAACTACCCATATCTAAGGTACTTACGTTAAGTGTACTTGCATTAAATTTCTTGCCTATAGAAACATTGGACGCCATATAACCTAATTGAAGCTAAATTTAAAGATTATCGCATTTTCTGCGCACAGCTGTGGTAATATACAGCGTAAATTGACAAATGGAAATAATTTTTCGCCTGCACCAATCTTTCACAAAACTCGGTAATTTCTCTTATATGCGATATCTATGCATTATCCGACCTGGTTTGTTTAGTCGTTATATCAGTTCGGTCACTATATCCGATGTCGTAATAAGCAATACATTTATGCTATATGTTTTATGCAGACTGTCCGGGACTTTAATTATCCGTTTCTATAACCGATATGTCGTTATATCGGATGTTGTTATAAACGATATTAACTGTAGTTGGAAGACAAGAAAAGGTTTTCCAGTGTAAAGAAAGTACATTGCAAAATCTTTTCTTTTCTTCGTGTTTCACTGTTTTATACTAAACAATATAGGCAATTGTCAAGAACGTGCAGCGTTGTTGTTTGTGCTTATTATAGACACTATATTTATTTATTTTGAGTGCAATAGTCAATAGAAACTTGCCAGAAACTTGTTTGTGGTATGCTCAGCAATAATGTGCCGCTTCTTTATTATTAAAAAAATGATTATATGTAAAAGCGTTGTTTAATTATAAACCAGAGTTACTGTAACTAGAAATCCGATATTCTTATTTTTACTTGCTTTGTGTGGAGCAGGAAAATTTAAAACTAAAATGTTTATAATAATGCTTTTGTGGAAGTGCTGGCTTGGAATACATACTTACGAAATATATATGTAGGTACAATATATTTGAACCAATCTAGAACTCGAGGACACACTGCGTAGTTTGTCAACAAAATTTAGGGTTGACTGAATTCATGAAGCAGGTCAACCCTAATAAAGTGTCGATTCTTAAGAACTAGGAAATTCATGACATATTCTGGAATTTTTCATAAAACGGGACACTATGGGGGACAAGTTTTTAAGATTCGATTGGACTCTCCCTCCCAATTTCGAACGGTTGGTCGCCCTAATTTACTGACCCATTAAATAAGAGCGTTTGACCCTGATTCACATCGATAATTATTCCAGCTAATACAAACTAGAGCATCTACTATTTTACTATTAGAATCAATTTAGTTACAGTTTACATTCGAACCAAATAGCTGCACGAGCTTTTAGGAAGCCACGTGACTTTTTCGAACTTTTCAAGTGTCACACCCAAAAAACAAAAGCAAAAAGTTTGCGACCGCGTAAACCGCCACCGAAGAGGCACTATACACCATCCCTCCGGAAATAAATACAGCTGCCCCATCGTAACCTGCTTTCCCGATTCACTCTTCGCAGTTCAAAGCTACCCGCTGGTGCTTCCGTCGTCGTCACGCACCACCACCGTCCCACGTCAACGAGGAAGCCAGCGAGCGAGCGGAGGGTGCGCGCAGCATCCCTTTACTCGTTCGCAAAACCGCCCCCGGTTCAGTCGCTGTAGATTACGACTCGCGTCGCACCCACCTGGATATATTTCACGTGCCGTGGTGACGAGTCCGAGGACGGTGCCTTCTTGTAAGTCTTCGCTTGCGATGGTCCAGTGAAGTTGCTCAAGCTGGAATACTCGGGGGACGGAGGCTGGAATGGCCATCTTATGTTGACCCACAGCCACAGCGATGGAGATTTTCCGGTTTATACTCAAGGTGAGAGACAGAGCGATGGTTTGCGCGGTGACTTCATCCTCCGGTTAAGGGATTGAGTTGGGATTTGGTTGTGTTACCGTGGGGGTGGAAACGTGTGTCGAATTGACCGTGGTGGGCCGTTGAATTAGTGATTGTAATCTGTGGCTGTGTGATGGGTTAGGAAGGAGTTGAGACCGAATTGTTTCATGAACGTATATTACCATGAATTTGAAATTACCCCAGTTGTTTCCACACAGGATCTGATTAGTCTTTTTTTAATAAACAGATTAAAAGAACTGTAGGGTATGGAATGAAGGCATTATTCCCGCTAACATCAAGGGGTCTTAAAGTTTGAAATGGTTTGCGCTGCTACGTTCTTTAGACTGTGATGAATTATAAAACACTTTTGTCCAATTCCGAATATTAATAGTTTTATATAATCCGAATTCTTTGTTGGCATAGCGAGTCAGAGGGTTTCTTGTTCTATTATCTGACAATGGACTGTTTGAAACTAGGATTTGTAGATGTAAAACAATAGTTTAAATTTAAGTACCCTGTATTGTTTTATTCGTAACAGTATTAGTATTGTTCTTATAGATTTTAATGGAAGGTAGTAAATGTTTTAATATATGACAAGATTTTCTATTCTGATGGTTACCTTTGAAATTTGAATTTGAAAATATATGGATCGATGTGGATATAGTTTTGACAAAAAATGACTATTTTATAAAGAACTATAACTATTTGCAGATATTTTGAGAACAGGTACTCACTGCGCAACACTAAGCATACTTATAAGGTTTTTGTACGTTAAATTAAAAATTAAATTTGCTGAACAAGCTTTTATAACTCCAGTATGCCTTTACATCAGACAAATTACGAGAAAGAGACAATAGTTGAAAATCGCAATATGTAGTGATAATTTAGGAGAAAATATATTTTGTGCATGGCAAGTGCATTTTCAATACATTTATTTGCGCTGAATACGAATCTGGAAGCAGAAGTTCCCTATCTGGCAATTTTGCTGAAATAATTTTGGATATAATATAACAATAAATAAATATAAAAAATTGTAAAAGTACAATTGTTACATTGCTACTCCTTTGAAGTTACTAGGGAAGTGGGTTCAGCTATAACTCTAGTAAACGTAGGGATATATTTTATATTCTCAATATTATAAACAAAGTGAAATATGAAATATGTATTTGCCATGGTATAAGATACCATAAATATACCCTAAGCTTATATTACAAATAGTAGCACGATATTAGGTAGTAGTACATAATAATAATCAATCATTTATTTACACTTAAAATAATAAAAAAAAACAACAATGTAGCTGGTATGAACTAACGATGTTGCAGTAGAGAAAAAATGCAAATAACTGCATATTCTTCTTTCACATCATTTTCGCTGTAGTTTGTTACATTTATTTTCTGTGTCTGTTCAGATATTTCTGTTTATCAACTTATTTGTTGTTTGAATTCATTAAAAAGGTTCAGCCGTTTCAAATATTAACATCCGGAAACAATGAACACAAACAGGAACCTTTACTATAATAAATTAATTAATTAGTTAAAAAATATCACCAATAAGAATAAAATGAATATACAGGGTGTTCCTAAATATCATGTAAATTCTAAAAGGGGTAATTCTTTGGCTTATTTAATGACTAAAAATTCATATAAACATAGGTCCGCAAACGCTTCGTTGCCGATCTACAGGGTGTTGAAATTTCAAGATTTTTTAGTTTTTTCTTTATAGCTCTTGTAGTTTTTGAGATATTTAGCTCTAATTTGGAATAAGGGTAGCGCTGTAGGACTTACATCATTGGGAATATCAAATGGTTTTAAGAATCTACAGGGAGATAATTTTTCAGGGGTCATGCCCCCTTTTCTCCCCATGAACTTTTTTTTTGGTGCGCCGCTGGTGGATTCTAAAATTCAAAATGCATTTTTTGTTTTGTTCTAAAGCATTTTAGTCTTTTGTAGTTTTTTCGTATTTACCACCGTTATCGAGAAAAAGAAATAAAAGCTTTTCTGTGTTACGCTAGATGAAATTAAAATGTTTTAAATAATTGGTCTAGTATGCCTTGGCTTGATTTAGATAACCTTTTGTTTGTATTTATTTTGACATTTTATTCGCCACCAACTGTTAAAAATTAAAACTAGGATACAAGAGCTATAGAGAAAATACTAACAAAATCTTGAAATTTCAACACCCTGTAGATCGGCAACGAAGCGTTTGCGGACCTATGTTTATATGAATTTTTAGTCATTAAATAAGCCAAAGAACTACCCCTTTTCGTATTTACATGATATTTATGAACACCCTGTATAAATTAAGAAACAATTATACTTATTACATAGATTCATATTTACTTGTAGTATTGGATATAACCATCATGTTCAAATTATAGGTTCATTTGTGTCACAGTTTTGTGGAAAGGGGAAAATATTGAAAACCAAGGTTGTTAGATTTTGATTAGCAATTCTGTCAGGTGTTGTTGTTTTCTAAAAATACAGGGTCATTATAAATGATTGTAGTCGAAGTAAGCCATGACCATGTTAATAAATTTTTGCCGCTATACCTAAACAATTTAACTTTTGCGTGTAAAACAGTGGTATTCCATTTAAATAGAGCGGCAAACAGAAATATTTACACTTTATATCATGGCGTACTTCGACTACAATCATTTATAATGACCCCGTATTTGTTTTTAAGTAATCTTGTCACTTGAACTCAATAAATAATGTGCTCATGAACCAGCAACCGCCCCTGTTGTTTCTTACTATGTTTCCGCGGAACCCTAATTGAGAAACTCTGGTCCAGACAGTGTTGCCATGCCCACAGTTATTTTAGTATCAAAATATAAAATATTTATAATTTTTAATCAGAATATATGTTCATAGAGGTCTTCATAATAGTTTTCTTGGGTAGACTTTATAGCTTAATGTATCAAGACGGTACAGTATAGTAAATTTAGATTTACTTGAATTGAAAACTGTAAAAATTTAATGTGCCGTTTAAACGTGTATTGAAAATCGGCCATAAGCGAGGACCAAATAGTATTCTCTAGCTGTCAGGACGATTTGCTAAGGAAAACGTGTACTAGAATAAATATTTTTGTTTCTGTGGGACTTATGGACATATGGAAAACACGACATTGATTCAGCCGCATGATTCATATTTCTGAACCCATTTGCAGTAATCACAAAACTGAAATTTCCCTCACGTATACTAAATTAGACGACAACGACCACAACTTTGTAACAGTGCACTCTAAAAGCAATCTATCGAAAAGCTATTGTACTTTAACAATTCTATTAAAAAGTTAGAGCGGTACCGTGCAATAATTGAGTACAGAGGTCCTAAAGGTTACGAAGGGTGTCAATTGGGGCGCGTGTTCCGCTTCTAAATTTGACGTGGAGGTGGAGGGCTGTCAATATTTTACGTGTACAGGTTAACTTCGCGAGTGCGTAGGTTCGCCGCTCTGGCAGTATTGTGTACCAAGCGTAAATACCGTTCATACGTGTAATTAATTTTGTCAGCGTTAATACACTTTGAGTCGATAACTTTAATAGCGTGTGTGCTATGTAGACACAAGGATGAGATCAAAGATATTAATTAATTATAACTTGCATGCGGAAAAATCGATCAGGTGGATAATTTCATTCAATTAAATTATGTTAAGTTATTGCATTGTGATCCGTTGTTTAAAATATCTCGATATTCATTTTATGTAAGATCTTGTAGACACTGTAAAACTTGGTTTCGAAAAAAGGTCCTTTTCTATTGTCCGGGAAATCAAAATTAATTAAGAAATATTGTGTGAAAGCTTCAGAAACAAATTACAGAAACTTTAAAAAACTTTTAAATTCAACTAAGTTTTTCATTTTAACGTATGTACTTTCTTTTTAAGTCTTTTTTTAATGACACATGAGGGAGAGTTTTGCTTGCCAAGACACACAGATGCTAATTTTAAATATAATTATTGGTCAATCGCCAATAGTAAAAACTAAAACGTGTACAAACCTTCAGTGAAACTTTGATAATCTGGATCAATTAAAACACCCGGATTATCAAGATGCCTTATGTTAAATGGGACCGATTAAATAAGATGCCTAATTAAATAAAAATGAAATGGACTCATGTGAGATTTTGAGGTTGTTTGAAAGTTTCTGAAAGTTTATTATTAGGTATTTTATTATTTATTTTATTTGTTTGCATCGTAATATTAAAATAATATACCTGGTGATCTGATATAGGAGAGACTGTTTTCTTAATAAAGCTACGCGAATGAAATTAGAGCATACACAAGCGAATATAGTCCAGTCATTATATACATTTGGAAATGCAAATGAACCGAGAAGGCTAAATTTTTGATACGACGTGGGGGCCTAGAAAAGCTTAACTTCAAATAGACGACCAAGATTTCCTATGTGCATTTTCCGCCATCTTGAAAAAAGGGTTAAGTTCAGTTTTTTTACAATAACTCGGTTCTCCGTTGAGATACGGTAATTTTAAATGAATACTTTTTTGTTGCTTCTTTTACGCTCTACAATTAAGGTCTGTTACATTTTTTACGTATCGTTCATCGTTATTGAGATATCGATAGAAGAAGTCGAAATTTAAGGTAGTGAAATTTGTTTTTTGCTATTTTCTCTTTTCTCGTGATAGATATCGAAAAAGTGTCTATTATGAAACTTTTAGAGCATGTTCAGACCTACGATTTCGATTTTTTACTTTTTCCCGTCGACCAAAATTATGATCTCTAGCGCGCTGCAAATTCGGTAAGTCCGTGGCCCGTTTCGATTTAGCCGCTCGCACGGTTGTATGCACATTGCACATGTCAAAACGGATGAAACGTTGTTCGGGGAATTATTGGGATACAAAATAAATAAATAAACCAGACAAATTATGAAACAAACACATGAAATTTATTGAACAAATAATTTTTTTTTGTAGCTCAAAATAATAATTAAGGGCCCCCCTTTTTTTAAAAATATTTTTCGTAGTTTTGACGGTCCTGCCTGAAGAAGTTCTTTCTCGGTTAACTCTTCGAGTTGTGGAGACTCTCGAACCGCAGGAAATGATGCTGGGATGGTCGAAACATCATCATCATCGTCGTCGTCGTCGTCGTCGTTGAATAGAATGGCGACTCTGGCGATGTTGTTGCATGTTATTATGGAGTGAGTTACCCTGTACATTTTTTTCCACTGCTCCAATGCACGCGTTTATCTTTTGTGATGGTCGTGGCAAGAAAAACTCCCAAAGATTCAGGTTCGGCGGCTTTGACATCTTTTACGAATTCATCCGATGGGGGATAATTATTTTTATCGTTAACGACACCTCTAATGTCCTCGCGGATTATTGCAGCAGCTTCGCGAATAACCCTAAGCCTTTCATCACGACTTCTCTTCGCATGGAGCTTGGAACAAAAGGACGCCTTTCTTCGGTAGACTGGTCAGGTCACAGAGTAAATTGATCTTTGGACCTAAAATTTGATCTTTCCGAAGTTTCAGAGAAGTTGTTTGATTTCTAGTAATTTGCTGCAATTCATCATGCTTACATTATTCTTCTGCTAACATAAAGAAGAATTTCTTGACAGTACGTCAGCTACCACATTTTCCACACCAGGAATATATCGCAAATCTGTACTGAATTGACTGATATATTCAAGTTGTCTCGACTGTCTTGGAGATACTCTTTGGAGGGACTGTTGGAATGCAGTAGTTAGTGGTTTGTGATCGGTAAAAATAACAAAAATTCGGCCTTCCAACAATGTTCGAAATATCGAATAGAAGAATAAATGGCTAGTAACTTACAGTCTTAAGTAGAATAGGTATTTTTGCTGTGTCTCTGATAAGAAATGAGAGTAGAAAGCTAGCGGAACAATCTTGCCATTATGTTGTTCCTGAAGAGCTGTTCCCATAGCCACTGAGGAAGCGTCTATCATTAAACATCACTGTGCTCCGGGTTTGGGGTGTGCCAAAAGTGCAGCTTGACGTAGATCTGATTTCAACATGTTGAAAGCTTGAATGGCTTCTGGTGTCCATTCAACAAGTCTTTTGTCACGCTTTTTGTTGTCAGGAATAAGTTTAAACAATGTCTTCTGGCGCTCAGCAGTGTGTGGTAAACATCTTCTGTCAAAATTTGACATACCAAGAAACTGACGTAGTTCGTAAATATGTGCAGGTTTCGGAGAGTTAGTGATGGCTTCTACTTTTGCTGCTTGCGATTTTATACCAGCTGAAGAGACATTGTAGCCAATAAAATCTACTTCCTTGACACCAAGAACTGATTTGTCTTCATGAACTTGTAACCCGTGTTCTGTCAGTCTTCGTAGTACACTCGATAAATGTTGTTTATGTTCTTCTTCGGAACTAGAAGTTAATAACACATCGTCGAGGTATGTAAACGTAAATGGAAAATCACGCAGAATATGATGCATGCAACGTTGGAAACTTTGTGCTTCATTTCTCAGTCCAAATGGCATCTTCAAGAATTCGAATAAACCAAAAGGCGTCATAACAGCCGTTTTCTCAATGTCTTCATCAGCCATGGGGATGTTGTAATATGCTTTAATCAGATCCAGCTTGCAAACACACATGAAATTTATTGAACAAATAATTTTTTTGTAGCCCAAAATAATAATTAAGGACCCCCATTTTTTAATATTTTTCGTAGTTTCGATGGTCCTGCCTGAAGAAGTTGTTTCTCGGTTAACTCTTCGAGTTGTGGAGACTTTCGAACCGGAAATGATGCTGTGATGGTCGAAACATCCACATCATCGTCGTCGTCGTTGAATAGAATGGCGACTCTGGCGATGTTGTTGCATGTTGTTATGGAGTGAGCTATCCCTGTACATTTTTTTCCACTGCTCCAATGCACCGCGTTTATCTTTTGTGATGGTCGTGGCAAGAAAAACTCCCAAAGATTCAGGGTTCAGGGTTCCTAAGGTTCAGCGGCTTTGACATCTTTTACGAATGCATCCGATGGGGGATAATTATTTTTATCGTTAACGACACCTCTAATGTCCTCGCGGATTATTGCAGCAGCTTCGCGAATAACTCTAAGCCTTTTTCACGAGCGTCCTTTCTATTTTTTCATACCATTTCTCCGAAAGTATTTTAAAGCCAGTATTCCGAAACACAATCACGTCCTTGTTTTTCGTTTATAAGAATGTCCCTACTCTGAATAATAGGTAAAAATGTATAGGAGCTAAATTGTAGAGCGTGACAAAAGCAACAAAAAAGTATTCATTCAAAATTATCGTATCTCAACGGAAAACCGAGTTATTGAAAGAAAAACTGTATTTAACCCCTTTTTCAAGATGGCGGAAAATGCACATAGGAAAGCTTAGTCGACAATTTGAAGTTAAGCTTTTCTAGGCCCTCACCACGTCAAAAATTTAGCCTTCTCGGTTCATTTGCATTTCTAACCCCTTTTTTCCGACGTAATGACCGGACTAATAAACATGTATTGGGTCCATATTGCAAGGTTCATTAATATTATTAAAAACAATTAGAAGCCTCTATATTTATCCTTGCTTTAAAAATATAAAATTTACATAGGGTACATGTTTCGACAGAATCCGTAAAACTTTGGACCCCCTGTATTCAAAAACCCCACACAGTGCTGACCAAATTTACAGAACCTTCACATATAATGACATAAACACCAAGTTACATAAGACCCTAACTAATTTTCAGGCATATAGAAATAACAATCAAATATTGAAGAAGTTAACCAATTACAGGTATGAAGAAAAAGACATTACTGATCGTAGTGGAGTTTACTCTGTAAAATGCTGTCATTGCCAGTCTGTATACGTTGGTCAAACAGGCAGAAATTTAAAGACTCGATTGCGTGAACATTCAACGCGATCTACTTCCAACATCTTCCAACATACTCTGAAAACTGGTCACAAAATGAATTATAAGGACGTAAATTTGGTGCATAAATGTGACAAAGGCTTCAGAATGGATCTACTTGAGCAGCTGGGGATCCATAAACAAAGAATGAACCCGAACATTCAATTATTAAATGAACAATTGGACTTTCACATAAAACCTTTGTTCACATATTTAAAGTTTCACCCCGACTAATATAAGTTAGGAATAAATAATATACTTTCCAACCCTTTCTCTTACACCCTTCCTTCGGTATACCACTAAACAACCCCCCTTTGCTATTTGAAACTGATTTTTGAAAACATGCACACTTGGTTGCCTGAGTGATGGTTTTAGACATCTCACGTTTTTGGTTGTTTCAGTTATTTTCGGTTTTGACCCTGTTTTGGCTCACAATAACCTCCGAAACACCGTAAAACAGAGGAGTTTGGTGTTTGATTGTCGTCGTATTTTCTGTCGGTTGCTAGTCTAGTTGTGCTTGTTGTTAGTCTAATTGTGCTAGTTATGTACCAGATGACGAGAGTGTTTATTGTCCGTAGATATCCTCCAGTTTTGACAGTAAGTGTTGTTATAATTTTAAAGTGTTTCATTTAGGTTAAGTTTTATTTATATTTACTAGTGAAATTCTCTATTTGTTGTAGATTTAGGGCTGAAGATGGTTTAAACAACCGAAACATGTACCCTATGTAAATTTTATATTTTTAAAGCAAGGATAAATATAGAGGCTTCTAATTGTTTTTAATAGGACTAATAAACGTTTTCAGAAATTGTGAGGTTGGTGTGACTTGCTGTTGTCAGACAACTTTGTTTTCCTGATTCATGTATTTTACTAAGTCAATACACAATGGAATTAGTCATTTGTAAACCAAAAATTGTTAAGACACGTTTCTACGTAGATTTTGATTGCGCGTTTGATTTTGATAATATTAAGATCAATACATATTTAAGTTTTTTTTTGATTTCTTCAAAACTAAAAATCAAGGATGAAATTTTATTTCAGGTACTTAATCAACATTCAAATGCTCAACCTTGTATCTTTTAAATCATTTTTTGATCTCTTAAAATACCTTAATAACAAGATATCACTACAATCACACTAATGCGGACAGAATGTATATCATGTTGTTTTTGAGTCAACTTTAATGAAGCCCTATTTTGATCTGTTTTATATTTAGACCAGTTACCTTACATTTATTTTTTCAAGGATAGTTTTTTTTAATAAATAAAATTATCCTAAGATGGATATGTACTATGTCATTTGATAGTAACACAATCGTTTTTCTAATAAGTGGAATTTTGTTAACATAATGTTTTAAATCTTTAAAGCTCCCTCAATTTTGAGCAAATCGAACCCCCTTTTTTCAAATACTTCTCATAATCTAGCGAAAAAGAAACAGCAATAAACGAAAAAAATCTCGACATGATGATTTTCAAGTATCAAACAACTTCATAAAGTTGATACAACAGAAATGAATCCAGATATTAAATCCATACATTAATCACTTAAATGATGTCGTTAATCGGGCTTGTGGACATGTGTCGCCATCTTGTAGTGCTAATTATCATTGTGAAATTGTTTTTTATTTACAGTTTAAATAGGTTCTGTGATCCTTGTTCATTTTGTTTAATCAAGTGATTGTGAAAGATTTGCAAATAAACATTATGCCAACTTCCCAAAAAACGGACGATTTTGACTATTGTCCAAACTGAACCTGGCCACGAATTGAATGCTTTATCTTCCAGAAGATCTGTTGTTTGCTTTTAAAATAGGCTGTATGTATGTATAGAGTAAGGAATATGCATTATTGCATTATTTTCCTATATAGTAGTTAAATAGGGGAGAGGTCAATTTGCATACATCTGCCTTGGGTTGGAGAGGGATTTATAAGCGTGCTCATTGTTGGGGACGTGTGTCTGACCTCGTCCAGGTCGAAAAATAAGAACGGGTTTTGCGGCGCTTGTCCAGAATTTGCATGTGATAGAACTGAAATATACCGGGATGCATATTACTGAGCAGAAAAGTTTTCATTTCTGCGAATATCTGGTTTTGGCACCTATCGATTGAATGATATAATGATATTTTGAGAAAGTGCATCCAGCATTGCTTCATTAAATTTAGAAATTTAATAGCTAGATAAATATTATTATCGCCGTGCAAGTGAGTAAATAGTAACCTGCTAAGCGATTGATAGTGATAGTGTCACGGTTTTCCAAGTAATTATGAAATAATATACGTCACCAACTAATTGATGAATGTAGGTTTAAAGGTTTGGCTCACTTGTTTTTACGATGAATATCAAAATATGATGAATAGTTCTTGATTTACATATAGCCACATTTACAGCCACTGTGTGTTTCTTTTTTCCGTCTATTTGGAATTAGAATTAAAATACTGTAGCACTATTTATTTAATGATTGTTAACTTTTTTTTTCTTAATAGAATACGGAAAATCTATTAAAATAATAAAAGTTTGAAATCTATATTAAAACAAAAAATAATGTTGAAGTGTCTTTTTGTTATTTTGGTTTCACAGCTTTCTTTTAATATCGTATAGGTGTTCTGATTTTCATTAAAAATGTTGTATTACATAATTTTAATTAAATAAAACTACTTTACCGTAACAATTTTGCTAAAATAGGTGTTCTAGGGTATACTAAATGTGAAATCCTCATGGGACCAAAATGAAAAACTTAAATACCACATATTTGTTACAGGTGTATTTTCTTCATAGCTTAAATGTACTTTGTTCAGATTTTCATTTCAGTTTAATAAAAAATATCGTTTTTTTTATTTACTTCAAATTTAAAAAGAACTGGCATACAATTTTGACGAAAAGACAATTATCTCCAAATCAATCGCCTTTCTCACAATAGAAGGTGTGTTAGTATATACTTTATTGTGTGAAAAAATACTGTTGTGACAAAAACTGTATAGAAAATGTCAAACATCATCCAAATTGTATGTTCTATGGTATGAAACTTATAGAACTTCTGTTAAATAGTGTTTTTCTTAAACTGTTGTTTTTAAACTAGGGTACCCCAACGTGTAGCAGGAAATTCTAATATGTTTGGATTGCTATAATCTTATGCAATGTCTTGTATACAGTGCTTCCCAAAAGTAACGGATAAATTCAATAAAACCTTAAATAAAAATATTTCAGAAAAATGCTCTGACACGTCGATTTTTATTTTTAAATTACTATCCTGACATACACTTTTCTGCCCCCCACCCCTTCGCCCGTAAGGGGTGGCAACCCCAACTTTAAAAATTCAAATAGCAAAGTACCCCTTGCGATACCTCAATTGATAGATTTTTTTATTCTGAATACAACGAAAAAAAGATTATCAAAATCAGTTGATAAATAACCGCGATATTTACCAAAATGTATTCAAAGAAGAACGTCAATATTCGAGTAAGCGCTGTTGAAGCGGGCATAGCAATATCGTTCAAACAATTGCAACTTGTTTTTACTTATGTCAAACACAATTCAGATTTTTCGTCATTGAAGAAATAGTAGCAAAACGAGATTTACAGAAACCGAAAGAATCGAAGTTTTAATGATTGGGTTTGGAGATAGAAGCCGGACGCATGACGAAGTTCCCCAACGTGGTTTGTTCAATGAAACGCACCCGGACCGTCCGCCAATATCGGAATCTACAGTAAGTCGAATCGAAAACAAATTTCGCGATCTCGGTCATGTACGGGATAAGCCTAAGGCAGGACGTCCATTGGCCTTAATTGAAAACCGACAATTGGATGCTATTTTAATGGTGCAAGAAAATCATTCAACCCTTGCGGAGGTCGCTTCACAAGTTAGTGCGTCAAAAAGCACAGTGTCCAGATTATTTCGAAAACACAAATTTCACCCGTATGAAGTGCACTTCGTAAAAAAATTGTCCGATGATGACTTTGATCGACGAGTGCAGTTTTGTGAGACAATGATGAACTCTCTAATGAAAATCCTTGCTTAATTAGAAACATCGTTTTTTTTTCTGTTGAGGCAACATTTTGTCTGAATGGCACCGCCAATAAACAAAATTGCCGTTACTGGGCTCGTCAAAATCCGCATTGGATGGTGGAAGCGAACACACAATATCCTCAAAACCTTAATGTGTGGGCTGGTGTGGTGGGTTCTAGAATTATTGGACGAAATTTTTCGACGGAACACTGAATGGTGAACGTTATCTGAACTTTCTACGAAATGAACTACTACCTACTTTAGCGGTGTTGTTTCCTAATGCAGAAGATCCTGATAGACACAAGGACAGAATTTGGATACAGCAACGCGCCTTTACATTATGCGCGACAAGTTCGAGAATACCTCGATCAAGTATTTCCTAATCCAAATATTTTCAAATTTCCTAATGGATTGGTAGATGAAGGCTTATTGAATGGCCAGCAAGATCGCCAGATTTAACCCCACTAGATTATTTTCTTTGGGGCTATTTAAAAAGTAAAGTTTATTTTAATAGACCTGTAAATATTGAGGCGTTAAAGGAAAGAATTCCTGCAGTAATTCACTTAATGACTCCAGGAATGTTAGAAAACTCGAAATAAAATGTTAGAAAATGTTCAACAAGCGTTTGGGGATAGATTAGGGCATTGTCTCGTCGTTAACGCGCAGCACTTTGACAATTAATTAAGGACTAGTTAATTAAATTTTGTTATTCCTCAATTTCGTGTATAAATAAATTTTGATAATTATCGCCGTTATTTATCAACCGATTTCGATAATTTTTTTTCTTTGTATTCAGATTAAAAAAGTCTATCAATTGAGGTATCGCAAGGGGTACTTTGCTATTTGAATTTTTAAAGTTGTGGTTACCACCCCTTAGGGGTGAAGGGGTGGGGGGCTGAAAAGTGTATATTAGGATAGTAAGTTAAAAGTAAAATAAAAATCGACGTGTCAGAGCATTTTTCTCAAATATTTTTATTTAAGATTTTATAGAATTTATCCGTTACCTTTGGGAAGCACTGTATATTAAAACAATTAAATTTGAAAATGTGCGCCCAGACTGTCCATATGTCTGTGAAAACCACACTGTAAATACCTTCATTAGTAGAGAGAGCATCGTTTGAAGATACACTATTGAGAGACAGATATTTAAGTTTATAGAAATATGTACTGTTTTCCAGTAAGCGCATACCCGCTTCCGTTCGAGTCGCGAAGCAAATTAATATTCTTAGCGTATGAATTTTCGAGTTTATCCAATTGGTTGAGTTTATCCAATTTCAGATTGTTTTCCAGGGGGTTTCCCCATATAAAGCGCCGGTGACACTACGCTGTTTTGCCATCTGTTGGTTGCTACATCTTAAGTGGCATTGTGCGAACCCCCAAGTACCAAGTAGCTAGTGGACTTTAAAACCGCTGAAGTTGGTGGAAATATAACCCTGTTTTAGAGACCAATATGAGAACAACAATTACCGGTAAATTTTGCCAATAAAAACCGATTATTTCGGTAGTTCTAAAACAACTAAATACTGCTAAAAATAATTCTACGGAATGATTAATTCAAATGCATAGAAAGGCGGTGACTAGAAACAGTGTTATTCTTCATATTCAGACCAAGAAGTTATCATTATTAAGAGAGCCGCTCCAACTATTCAGATGTTGTTCATTTTTTGCACAATCCACAGACATATAGAAATTAATCTGCCATTATTAAAGGTATTGTGGCACGAAATTAAAGAAATAAGAGAGACATTTATTGAATCTCTGAGGATTGTGTGGAGGCAAAATGAAAATAAGCTGAATAAAATTTCTAGTACGCCAGAAGTAAATAGTATACGTTAACCTATACGTTAATACGTATACGTTAACTTAATAATATGTACAGTTTTTAGATCTATTTCCGATTAATCGATATGCCATTTTCAAAATCGATCACCCATAGTCTAGAGTCTAGACTATGGGTGATCGATTTTGAACTCGATTTTGACTCTAGACTCTAGACCCATAGCGTTTCCCAACCGGGGTTCCGCGGAGCCCTGGGGTTCCGCGAGCTGTCGTCAGGGGTTCCGCGGAAAAATAGTAACAAATAGCGGTGGCGGTCGCCGGTTCATGGGCACATTATTCAGTGTGTTATGTATTATTTTAGCATGGGATTGATTTGGAGCCCTTCTAACCCAATAAACCACTGTTATTTCGATATTGTATCCAACGGGCACATTCTAGATTATTCATTAACTTCAATTGACATTTTTACTTACAATACAATTATCTGTTACATATAAACAAAATAACCTCTAGAAAACAACAATCTGGCAGAGTTATTGGTCAAACTCTAACATTATTTGTTTTCAATATTTTTGCCGTTCCAAATGTGTGACAAAATAAACCTATAATTTGAATCTGCTGCTCATAATGGTACTTTAGGAGAAGAACAGAGTTGTAGATGGTGGATTTCAATATGATCTTACATTCCAGATAAGATAACTAACCTATTACCAGACACGTTCTGAGCTTCTATGACGAAAGTTATGTCGGTTCCATTCATAGAAAATCAATAAATATACAGAGTGATTTGCAATTCTAGACGAAAATTTATGCGGACAGGAAACTAAAGTGTAATTTCAAATTTCGTGCCTATATTTATTATATCATTATAAACAAAAAATAATTAAATTAAACTGAAGTAAGTACTAATTTTGACAATGAAACAAATTTAAAAGTTGTTGACATATTTTTATTTATAATTTGGTAGGTTTTTGCATTTAACTTTCACCTCGGGTTATAAGTTACCTTGTATCAGTTCAATTTGCAACATTGTGTATGTATGAGCAAGCTTTTTCGTATTTAACAAACTTTAAGAGAAAATATAGAGATCATCTGTTATAGATGAAATTAGTGTGAAATTAGTCTTCTAGTTGGATATTTATTCTCACATTTTTTTTTCTCAGAACTTAATTATTGTTCTGACTAAAATGTTTCATAAGGACTTATTTATTTTTTCAATAATTAAGAAAAATTAAATTAACTTAAAAAATATTAATAAAACAGTATTTTAAGTGGCTCTAACTTCTTAAGGAATATAATATTCCTTTTATCTCAATAGGTCCATATGAAACTTTTTACTCAGAACAAATGTTTCTTAATTTTTATATTTTTACCAATGATTTTTTTAAACTTTTAATTAAGTAATTTATTTAATTTGTGAAAGGTGCTTTTTGTATTCTTCGTTTTCGCATTGTTAGATTTGTATTTTCTTTTTTCTTCCTTCGGTAATACTTGAAGGAACGAAAACGAACAAATAAGTTCATACCTAGAGAGAAATGTCTGCAATGGTACAGAAAGGGATTGTAATAAACTACCAAAAAGTTGTAAAAGAAGAATTAACTGTAACATCGCTGGTTATTTAATACCAGCGATACTTCTGTATTGTTTTTACAGAATTCGCATATTCCACATACATTTTCCTGTGAAATTACAAGAGTACCACCGTAATTTTACAGGGCATTGTTAAAATTTTACAGGAAATGTACTTTAATTTCACAGTAGTAAGTAATATTCATCATTGAACTGCGTTTCGTTACAGACTTGCGTCTGGTTACTTGAAAAACTGCGTTACACGTTTTTCTCTTCGAAATGCCTTGGAAAAGACATTGTATATTATTTTTTGGGGTTCGACTAGGTCCTAACCCAATTTAAAGGGTTCCGCAAGAGTAAAACGGTTGGGAAACGCTGGTCTACACTGAGAAAAATGGCTGTAAAATTACACATAAATCATTGTGAAAATTACAATAGAAATGTGGTAAGTATAAAAATTGCACGTAATTCCAATTATTTTTACAAGTCTGTGTACTATTACAGCGATATTGCTGCTTTATTTCAATTACAATGATTTTTTAGTAAAAATACAATGGAAATATACCATAAATTCGTAAAATTACAACGTATGTTGTGATTTTACTATTATAATAGCGGGTTTGTTGATATTGTAACGCCCAGACGCATGCGCTGCGTTTGATCAACTGTTTTGCAAACGAACGCCGGCACGCATACCATCGAGAGCAATGTGTTGTTGGCCGCGTTGTATTTCTGTCTCCGGTAAGTAACAATGATACAGTGAACTAAAACTTATCTAGATACCATGTAGGTGTAGGTTAAAATACCATGTCACACTGTAGAACAATTGTATTGCCTTTGTAGATTACCAACGACGACAATTAGCCAATTAGCCAACTAGCCAATTAGAAATTGATGTCTTAACGTTAACGCCATACCTGGATGAAAGCTGTAAGTACAGTCTTCTACGTTTCTTTGTGAAAATTTGCTTTAAGATTGAAGGGTTTTATACCAACAGAAAGATAATGTGCAATCTTCTTTTTAGGTTAACTTTTTTTGTGTCTGTCTAATATGTTTCCTTGTTCTTACAGATACAGATGCGGAACCATGTGTGTTTGTCAGAAAAAGAGTGAACGAGTATGTGTGTTCATGGTTGACCGAAGTGCATTTATATATTTATCCGTGTGTTTTCTATGTTTAAGTAGTTGCGTACGCTAAGTATTTATTAATTGTTTCTGTGTAGTTTTAATGTATTTTTATGTCCCTCAAACTATTTTATACTTGTACGATTACGATTTTACTTGTACGATTTTGTTTGTACCATTGTAACGTTTGTGCATGATGTTACTGTTTTTTTTTTGTATTATATGATAGATAATGTTATTATCTACTCAAGATCAGAATAAAGTTATACAAATCAAAAATACTGCATATTTCATTGAATATTACACTGAAATAGATGTAAAATGATTACGCATTACCTCATATTTCATTTAAAATTACATTTAAATCGATGTTCAAATATTACGCATTGCCCCATATATCACTTAAAATTACATTAAAATCTGTGTAATATTTCAGCCCAATTCTTGTAAAATCACAGTGTAAATATACAATGACAATGTAAAAATACAATTGAGATGTAAAATTACACCGATTGTCGCAGGGCAAAAAAAAACCTACTATTTCTACTGTAAATTCACATCAAAATTTTTTTCAGTGTAGACTTTAGACTCTAGGGTCCCAACCTCGATACATATATGTATACTCCATTTCAACTCATTTGCTCCATACACGTTGTCCCGTCGCTGTCGCCCGTTTTCCTTTGTCTCCAAATGGAAATCCACTTTCTTCGGTTCGCACACATTGCTCCAGTACAATCGCGCGATTTTCCAGCGTATCGACCTTTCCTCGGGTCGCGACAGTCCTCACACGAACCTCTCCTCCACATAACGCTAAACACAGCAACGTCGTCGTGCCACCTCAACGTTACAGCGCGCGCGTTATCGCAAATCGCTTAGATTAGATTAGATAATGTCTGTCAGATATTTTATTATAGTATTTCGTTCATTTGTTGCTCCTTGCAGCGATTCACGCGTACTTTCGGTCAGTTTAGTACAGTTGTGATAATTTGCGATTATGGAGACTTTTAAGAGGCGATTGTCGAGATCTTTCAAACGGAATACGGCCTACCAATCGCAGGATGGTTTAAGTGAGTGCGTCGCGGCGACTGAGGAAGTTGTGATGGTCGAACGGACTAGTAGGAGTGTTTTCTACATGGCGTCGCAACCGTCGTCACCGGTCGGGAATGCCCAATTCGAGTATAATAATAGTAGGTTGAGATTCTGTGTCGTGTTATGTTCAAGTGCATACTCTGAGAAATTTTGAAACTCGGGTGAACTATTTTGTTTGCAAGATTTCTTAAATAGTATTGAGAATTGGTCGAACCATGAGTGATGAGATTTTGTTGAAGCATTAGATTTTAAATTCTGATATTTTGTCTAGTGTTTTCGGATGTTTGCGATTGACATCTCAGGTGTCATACGTTGGGGACTTCTGTTTTACCATATACATATTTGGTTTGCTGTATCGCGATTTTCTTTTTACGCATTTTTGTGAGAACCTATGCAGTGTGTTTCTTGACAAACAATTTGCCACCATCTCTGAAAACTGTTGTGCATTTTGTGAATCAACTGTAATAATGTTCTTCACACTTATTTAGTTATAAAAGGGTCTCAGTAATGCTGTGGAACTGAGGATAGCTTTTAGATGTATATTGCGAACTTCGCAAATGCTGTTTATAATTTCCCGGCAGTATGATATCGGTGGGTTAAATGGAAACCTAGCTTCAACTAAATTTCCATACGATGTATTTGATCTGGTTGTTCTAGACCGTGCATTAATCGAGAAAACCAGTTGTAGGTCGCCATTGGTCGCCACAGACTAAGCAGCTAATCAGCAAAAGATTTCTCGGACAGATTGAAATGTTTATTGGTTGTTTAGTCGCTGACGACTGATCGTCATTAATACCAACAGTAGTTGTAGGGTATTGAAGAATCTATGTTTACATCTACCCCTGCATAGGGTCAACATCAAGAAAATTCTATATAGGCTAAAACATGTTTTAGTAACACTTTTGGGGAAAACATCTTTGGACATCTTTGCACAACTTTACTGTAGAAGAGCAGACTTATACTTGTTGTCTAGAAATTATTTTACAATAAAATCGCCTTACCCTAATAGGTAATGCATATAATGACCCCCATAGTTCAACGGGCCTGCCACACAGTATTGCCAGATTGTGGGACTTTGGTTACTTTATTTTACTTCCAAAACTTCTCAAAAGGTACTACTTTTGGGGGAAAATCCCCATCCTGTGGGAACCGTGCTGCCACATTTCAAGTATCCCAAAGTAGGACAGCGACAAAGGGGGTTGAAAACATTCCCATTGTTCGCCGGAAAATGTTCACGATTTTATTTTGAATATTAGTACTGTTGCCAAATCTTTCATTAGATGATTAGATCAATGTGTATAAAATGTCCCTGATTTTTACAAAGAGTGCGTGGGTGTCTTTAAATACTTTGTCAAAATATCAATTGAGGAGCCTAGAAGTAAAAGGGTTTAAGTGCACTTTTTGTGGTTCTGAGATAATAAGCCTTACTTTAAAGTTGTATTTTAAAATTACAGAAGTAAGTTTGGAAAATTGTATTACTATTTTAATTTTATTCATAGTCATAAAATGATTATAAGGAATCAAGGACTCTCTAAATTTTATTGTTTAACTTATTTTTTTCCATAAATATACTTGAAACATTATGTGGGTTTCAAAAATGTTGGTGGTAAAATGGTTCAAGTGCATTTACTGTATTAAAATGAACTTTATTAAAAAGAAATACACATGACAAGTTCCCTAAAGTATACCGCAATTTTTGTATTCGTAATCGAAATATAATATAATGGCGTCATCTTTATGAGTATTCCAATAAATCATATTTTTCTTGTGTCCATTTCTTCCACCTATTGCTACATCATGTTTTATATCTATATTTTTATAAAAGGCGTGATGGAGTGGTGGAATATATTCCAACAATGTGATTAGTTTTCTGTACTTTTATTTTGATTGATGTTTTATTCAAAGGCTTAGTATAGGAACCCGGAAAGACGAATGTCCTACATTTGATGTTTAATATTACTGTTTAGACTATTCTTGTATCCAAGCTTTTATGATAAACGAAATGGCAAATTGCTCTCCACTCTATGTGTCATCGGTATCATTTTTAGGGTCCTTCATTATTTCATAAAATGGTAAAAAAGAGTAAACATCGTCTTTGGTCATATTATACACACAAAATTTATTATTATTGCTTCGTATTACGACCTCCCTATCTGCACAATCTGACAAAAACTTGAGGAATTTGCTTTTTCTTTCTCAAATAAATCAAAACTACGGTCACACTCCATGTATGTATGCCCAGGTTCAAGGAACTTAACCGATATAACGATATGGTGACTTGAATACTCAAACTGAATAATTTTCAAAAGTTTTTATTTTTATTTGGACGTCTGCAGGAATTGCTGTATACAACAATCTTTAGTAAAATATACTTTAGAAGTGGTTAATAAGGGTGACGGCAGTGCCAATTGCAAATCAAAACAAGTAATAATGTTTTTAGAGTTTTTGTTTTTAGTAGTATCAGACCTCATGTTACTTTATGTGACACTATTTAAGTGCACTTAAACCATTTTACTTTCAAGCCCGTCAATTGCAAAGCGCCAAGTCCACACTGGTGGGTTGAGACATATAAACATCAGACAAACGATTAATTGCTTATTTTTCCTAATAATAAAAAAATCTATGAATTTAAGTGTCTATGCTGGACGAATGACAGGGACTTTAATAACATTAAAATTTATCTTATGAAGTAACCAACGGAACTTCGTTTTTGTTCAACATTTTCTTGAAGCAGCCAATCCAAATGTATGTCCGTGTCTACAATCTTCATACAATATCGTCGTTCCTCTCTCAGCAACGTTTCAAAGCTGGCCAAAATCACTTCTTTATCTAGGGCTATACAGCCGTGTTAAGTATAGGTTGGACCTGCAAATATGTAGATTTTTTACTTTCCTATTAGAAAATTTTTACCCACCAACGTCATCATTTCAACATATCTCAGACTAATGCTTACTAATGTTGTTTACTGCTTTATTTTTTCGATTACGTATGTTCAACAGGGAAACAAGTCTGCTGTTTCTCTAGCTCGACTATATGTATCGCGTAGCAAGAACGCAATTTTCAATGACAACTCTATCTTAACTCCATTCACAAACGAACACGGACATGTTGCAATTGTGTACTCCAACAAGCGATAAATAAATGACTACCACTTAGTATGCAAACTGCAAATTGTCGAAAGGGATGGAAGCTAAGATCTAGTCGTGCAATTCTGAATGCACCCTAAGTACACATTTACTGGCTGTTGATTCTCACATAATTGGTTTAAGGTGGGGTTTGAACACTCCGATGTTGTAGTGTATAACTTATGCACTAATGTACAATTTAATAATGCAGAGGTATTTAAATTAACGGCCTTGCCTTGGCCCTTGGGGTCTGATGCCCGAGCTGAGGAAACTACAAATTCGCAGCGTTCTCTGAGCTGGAATTAAGTTGGTCCAGTTATTAATAGTCAATGATTTTGTACTACAAAGATACACGCACTACAAAGACTTATTTGTTTGTGTGTTTAGTTAATTTACTAGGAGAATGTGCAGGCCTAATAGGCCTGCTGGTCGACCTAGGTAGATCGCCGAAGCGTTAAGAGGGAAACAAAAAGCCCGGATGCTGCTACACGCGCGACGTGATTATCTCGTACGTTCGAAGCGGTTACGGGGCGCCATCTATTGCTTCGTAGCGTAATGCCAACAGCGACATGATGATGTGCCGCCGTCTGGTGACCGCGTCGCGAAGCGCGCGGCCGTTGCCTAGCAACCACGATCGGTTGCCATGGCGACGCGCTGACCTGTACACTCCTAAAGCATAATCCATAAATTTACCCGAATCGAGGTAAAAAATAACGAAAACTGGGCCGAAAATGGACGAAATCGAAGGCCTAAGCGCTGTACAATCCAATTTTAGGCGGAAAATCGGCGCCTGCGGCGCCGATTTTCGCTTCTCCGAGGAGCAGACCCTTCCCCCGATTCGCCGATTTTCGTAAACTTCTTGCGCGGACTGTGTTAGACTTTTAGTATATAGTAGGGACTAGGAGAATGTGCAGGCCTAATAGGCCTGCTGGTCGACCTAGGTAGATCGCCGAAGCGTTAATGCTCGTACGTTCGAAGCGGTTACGGGGCGCCATCTATTGCTTCGTAGCGTAATCTCAAGAGCGACATGATGTGTCGCCGTCTGGTGACCGCGTCGCGAAGCGCGCGGCCGTTGCCTAGCAACCGCGATCGATTGGCATGACGACACGCTGGCGAGGACAGTCTGAAACGATACTCCATAAATTTAGCCTAATCGAGTTAAAAAATAACGAGAACTGGCCGGAAATTGGACGAAATCGAAAGCCTAAGCGCTGTACAATCCAATTTTAGGCGGAAAATCGGCGCCTGCGGCGCCGATTTTCGCTTCTCCGAGGAGCAGACCCTTCCCCCGATTCGCCGATTTTCGTAAACTTCTTGCGCGGACTGTGTTAGACTTTTAGTATATAGTAGGGATAGGGATAGGGACAGGGAATTTATTTGGATAGGAATATATCAAAATTGTTCAATGTTCTTGCAAACGAGTATGTACATACACTTAAAAATATTCAGTTATCGGTGTGGTTTTGATTAGCACGCATATCAGTTTCTCTTATCGCATGTTGTACCTATACATGCTTACAACACAAATCAACGGATGAGTAACAAAATGTAATTATTAACATTCCATTCAACTCTGATATAAATGCAAATCATGTGTAAACATAATATCCATATGGATGATAATTCTCTTCGAAATATTGCGACGTAAATATCTGTTATACTGGTGGACTGTTTCTCTACTGACTCCCGGGAATTCAGAATCACTTCAGGTTACACGGAGGCGAAAATCGTGTTAGTCGATGGACTACGGTTGTTTTAGAACTCAACGATTCAATAGTTTTTTAAAATATGCTTGAATATATTCGTAGATTTTTTTAGTGTTGACTTCCTTCTCCACTTTTGTAACTCCCTAACTTTCTTACTGAAATCTTTTAACTCCGACTGAACTTTGTACTTTTACCTAACATCCTGAAAGTTTGTCCACGTGTTCTTGAAGCGCTGGCCTCGTTTCCCGTTTCAAAAGAAAAAAAAAACAGAAACTCACCAATCTGATTTATTGGTCCGGATTTTCGAGATCAGATATTAAAAATATTTTTTTTTAGTATTAATGTAGGTATATAAAGGTGTTATCTATTTATTTTGATGTCTCTTTGCATTTAAAGCAGACGAATATTCTTTTTGCAATAAGTAGGTGTACCATTTATTATATGTATATATTTTTCAGGGTTTCCTTCTTGCTGGTAATTTATCCAGAGTATATAATAAACATTAAAAGATCATATACAGACCGGACTATAATCATATTTTAACCATTATAAATAATCCTAATGCCAATTAGCTTAATTTTTGAAGTAACCTTATCTGTCAAAAGTTTTCTTTTCTAATAGATTTGGATTAGAGTAGAGAAAATTTTAAATCATTTGATGATGTACGTAATTTAGCACATTTTATCTTTTCCGACATTTAACGATCACACATTATCAGTTAAGAATATTTATTTAAATCAATATTGTAATAAATATGCATTGACTCAAAGAAATCTTTTGTTTCGATAGAAGCAAATAAATATTTCTTTGCGGATAAAAATGTATTTATGGTTGGAATATTTGTTTGGTAGAAAGAACGTTTACTTGTGAAACAATTTATGTTTACTGTTAGAATTTGGAATGTATGTCGTATGTTATTATAACAAACGATATTTATTTTGTTGAAATAATTATTATTATGTTGAGTGAATGAATTATGATTTTATAAATTAACGAAATGTTGGTTGTGTTAAAATTAAAGGAATTATTAATTGATTGTAGGAATTAATGTGGACTTTTTATTGACAAGTTTTTGGAGGTTATCAGAATCTCCACGTGTCGCCGCCTTTTGGGATTTCGCACATCCTCGACCGGTGGTTAGTCTTCCCAGTAAACACGGCCTTTTAGCATTTCTGCCTATACTGAGAACCCGGCAGATCTGCGAGTAGCGCTATCACACAATACACTTGATGAGGTATTCAGATTAACAATACATTTATTTGAATCAAAATTTAATTTCTTTGAAGGAAGTAAACAGTGTTTTTAAACCAAAGAAAAATATTACTTTAAACGAAAGAACCTTTCCGCGTATACAAATATATTTGTTTAAGTGAAAATTGGATTTCTTTGGCGAAACGACACGTATTTTTAAAACAAAACAAAAATATTACTTTGAACGAAAGTAATTTTTGTTTGTATCTATAAATATATTTATGTCCTACATGATCATAAAGTGACATTTAACACCTTAGTTACCGGGACGAAACCAGCTACTTTTTGCGCCCTAGGGCGATAAAGATTTTTTATGCGCCCTAGGGCATAAAGGATTGCCATGGTTATATGTCAAATATATCAAATATTTGTCATTCAAATTGTAAATTTTGAATCGTCAATGTCAATTATTGGCGATTAAGGTTATGAGTTTGACAATTAATTGTCTGTATTGTCACTCATCAATGTCAATTAATGACGATTAAGGTTATAAGTTTGACAATTAATTGTCTGTATTATATTATATATAGTCAGTCACCTGTTTGTATTGTTATTCAACTTCGTAGATACGCCTGTCACTTGATAACGTAAAAATATTTATTAATATTAATCAAACGGAGGAACAAAACCATTGTAGGACATAAAATTTTGTATGCACCTCGGGCATTACTTGATGTTCATACCCTCGGGCGACTTAGAAAGCTCTCGGGCCTATCGGCCCTCGCGCTTTTTAAACTGTCACCCTCGGGGCATAAATATCCGTCTAATGCCCTTGGTACATAAATAACTATTATTACACTTAAATCAAATAAGGTAAATATTTTTTGTGGCAAATAAATATATTTTGATCCAAAAGAATAAATTCAAAACAATATCGTTCTTAAAAACAAGAAAATCTTTTCTGTAGGTACCATAGGTCGAGTCAAAAACAAACTTAGCTTTTTGAGCGAAATGAACCAGGTTTATACAATGTTAGTTTTTGGGGTGATTGCAGCACCGTTAAACGCTGACAAAATCACCTTCAATATAAAAAAAAACGATATAAATAAACTTTTGAAATTTTGATTTTTCAAAAGCGCTACTTTCTCCAATTTAACCGCTTTCATATCTTTTCAAATAAGCGAGATACAAAATAGCGCATACTGTTTCTTACAGCATAAAACTTAATTCATAAAAAAACATGAATCATAAGGTCAGAATTGGTGTTATTATTGTTATATAGGCAATTTCGACTATTTTCACCAATAATAATAATAATAATTATATGGAAGTAAATTAATGAATAATATAGATAATAATTTTGTTTAGAGATAAAGATTTATGATGTATTGATTTTTGTGTTCAGAATAGCACCGCGTAAATGTCAAAATTTGCAATTTTAAATTTTGTGAAAGTCGTAGTTCAAAAAAAAATAACTCATAACAAGCTCAAAAATATGTACGTGATCTTAATCGTCGCCGGCTTATACAAGGTGTTTCAATATATTCAATTGGTTACGTCATTGAAAAAAATACTGTTCAGATTTTCTCAATAGTGAAAAACGCTTGATTCGGCAATTGTTAGTTTTAATTTAGATACACATTGTTGGCGTATTCATTGTTATTTTTTCCTACTAAATATTTCACCGTTTGTCCCACTCGGTGTCGCGAAGTGCAAATCACTATCTTCAGCGATTTCGTCAAGTGGCACTTTTCTCTCCATCCTCAACATCGACGCGTCAGCTGACAATCGGGACCTTTGTGTAAGCGAAATTGTCTCATTTTGCCAACATCACGGGTTCATTATCCCGATGACAGGCCCTAAGAGTTCAAAGTCCGCCACACACCTCTACTTTCGGCCTCGTCTCCGTCTCTGCTGTCATCTTCCCACAGGAGCTGCGATGGGTAGCATAGTGGGCCATGGCGGCCCCTCGAATCCCTCCGCCCGAACGAGCTAATGATCGGCCCTTGAGTGGAGATGGAGGCGCGCCATCTATTGTTCGACGCGTCGCGACATCCACGTCTTCCATCGATGAGCACCCGCATCGAAGACGGCTCTTATATCACAGCCTCCCTGGATATTGTCTTTGAAGTTTCTGCGCTCTTGGGATTCTGACGACACACCGTGGATAACGTGATTTTCGTACTTTGATTTGGCCGTGATTGGAATTTGTGGAATTGATGTGCTAATTTAATTATGTTAAACTGATATAATGAGATTAGAATTGGATTTTGGAAGACATTCCGGTTCACGATTGGTTTGTATTAGGGATGTGCAAATAGTATTAATTCCTTACTTCGCATTCGTTACTTTCAAATATTGCCAGTAACGAATACATATTTCAAAAAGTATTCGTTACATCAGGTTAGGTTTCAATCACAACAAGCACAACGAATGAAATATCAATTCTGTATAAACGGTATCATGTATAAAGTACTATTTCCGTAATTAAGTAAAATAGGTATTAATAATCAATATAATTATAAAATTGCATAATAAATACAACACGTGTAATCGCCACTAAACGTAACTCAATAATAATCCCGCCAACGGAATTGTGATCCAATGTCGTTATCTCTAAAAAAGCAGTTAGTGCCGGCAAATCACTCCTCGCAACACCGACCGCTTCCATCTATCTATACGTTCTCCACAAATCAAACCGCCTATCAATTCGATACCGCCACCCGTGATACCCAAGGTGCCCAAGATAGCAGATTATGTGACAATCAGAAGTCACAACAAGTAAAATTGGTATTAAACAAAATATCAGTATCAATTGTGGTATCACAAGTACAGTACAATTAAATACAATTATCAAGTTCACGATGAGTAACGGTCTGGCAACGGAAACGAAACGCGTTACAGGTATCAAGTAACGAAACGCGAATGATTGCTGATACTCACTTTCAAGTCTGGTAACAGTACCGAAACGTGTAGGTACCAAGTATCAGTAACGAAACACGAATGATTACTGATACTCAGTATCAAGTCAGGTAACGGTACCGAAACGCGTGGGTACCAAGTATCTAATAACGAAACATGAATGATTATACTGATACTCAGTATCAAATCTGGTAACGGTACCGAAAGTATAGGTATCTACACTATCTACTAAGTATCCAGTAACGAACCACAAATGATTACGGATATTGATACTAATTTGTTTCGAATGTTAAGTAGGTGAAATGTTAAAGGAATTAGTTTGCCGTATTTTACGTAGGAATGCTAAATTGAAAAATATCAGTATCAGTTTAAGTAACGAATACAAAGTAACGAATACAAAGTAATGAATACAAAGTAACGAACACTCGATTAGAAAGTACTGGTATCAATTCGTTACTCAAAAGTATCTGTACTGCACATCCCTAGTTTGTATATGGAATGGCCAAACATTACAACATTGTAGAAGAGGAAAATAATCTTGACCGATGTAGACTGATGAGAATGATGAAATTGATCACAGCTTTTCACACAATCGATTTTTGTGACCTGGTTGAACCTTGGATGGATCGATCTTTGCTACGACATCGATAAGACATATACGATCCATCACTTCTTTATTTGTACGAGTTTTATAAAACTTCATTTGCTGCATGAGTGGTTTGGGTCATGCTGACTGAAGCGAGAATGCCCGAACGAATGTGAACGAACATGTCTTATAAATCGAAGGCAATTCGGTATTTCTAACTTTGAGTAATTTTATTTGATATAACTTCAGAAATTGCTGAAATTACGGTTAAGATAATAATAATAATATACCCTTTATTCGATCCCAATAGCAACATAAAATAAAGTTAATATGAATTAATACATCATAAATCTAATTTGGGTGAAGATCCGCTTGGACAAAGGCCTCCCTAAGGTTTCTCCAATCTTAATTTGTTTGTACAATTCTATTATTCGAAGTTTGTCTTTCCATGTTTTGCCCAGTATGCTTTGTTCCATATTGTTTTGTTGAGTACTTATGTTATTTAATAGTTTTTTTAATAGTAATTCATGTCAATGACTGTGATCAGAACGCCCAGAATCTTTTCTATGCGTACGTAATTGTCCCATTTAACTCCCTCATCTTCCTTACCTCGAAAGCTGTCAACTGTCCAAGATACACACCAAAAATGGATGTCTATGTTAAGAAAATTACATACTTTTGATAGAATATTTCTTTAATTGACCACTTTAATTGTGTTGTGAAATTGTGATGTTAAAGTATCATTTACCAAAGTAAATTACCAATCAAATTACCGTAATTCATGGTAATTCACGGTTTTTAATAACCGTAATTTACAGCTTAAATTACCAAAGCTCATTTAACGTCAATGTATATTACCGTTGGTAATTTACCCTCGGCATATAATACCATTGGTAATTTACCGATATTTATATTAATTTCAGAGGGATGAAAAGTAAAATAACCATTAAAAATACCTTATATTTGTTTCTTTATTATTGATTTGTATTTTATTAGGTACTTTTGTCCTAGTTTCACAAATAATGAATGAATGATTTTAATCCGAATATTTTTTACACCGGTACATTCTTTTATACTCTAAAACGTTATCAAAGCCTATTTCCAGTCCTCAATTCACCTGCCGAATGATATTATTTGAGAAAATATAGGTTTTTGCATTGAATCAATAGAGGGTGGAAAAGGGGAGATCGATTCAGCGAAGCCAATAACGCAAATTTTAAATCAGAAGCCACTTACCTACCTATTATCGAATTCACGATTTAAACAAATATTCCGTTGATCCGGATAAAAAAAATGATCATTGTTTGTGAAATCGAGTGATTTGTGAATTGTGAGTCGGTAATGAATTAATAGTTATTTAACCAACAAGTATATTAAAAAGAGCGATTAATGATCGAGACTGTTTAACGCTCGAGCGTAGCGAGAGCGTTAATTGTCGAGATCATTAATCGCCGTTTAATATTCGAATTGGTTACAAAAATTTTTCGTCGATCGTATTCTTCTAGCGTCGTCTACATAGGTTTTTCTTCGCCAATGTCTTTTTAGGTTATATGATAATTTATGTAATTTGACGCTGACAGTTCTAGAGGGCGGTATGTTTTGATTGGAAGGTTTCATTTCACATATGTTCGATTGGCCAATCAAACGTCAGTCAAATCAAATCAGACGTCTTTACATCGTGTGATTGACTATAACAAATCATGCATTAATAGAAATCGTGCATTAATAGAGTTGTTTAATAAACGATTTCCTATTCACTAAACTGACTAATAAATAAACCATCGACGGAGAAGATATATTTAAGTCTTCATTTCTTTTCATTTTTTATTGCCATGGCAAACAAAGTCGTTTTTTCAAACGGAACTCATTGCTTTTAAAAAGCAAAGGAACAAAGTTAGATAAAACAAAAACTAAGAACAAAAAGTAAAAAGGGACTAAGAATAGTGCTTTACGTGTTTTCTAATATGTTTGAATGTTCATATTTTTTAATGCGGTTAATGAGTTGTTTAATAAACGATTTCCTGTTCACTAAAATGACTCATAAATAAACGATCGACGGAAAAGTATTTTATATTATAACTATGCTGTTAGAATGTTCTTTTATAAATTGCTGGTATAAATAGGTAGTATTTTTATTGTAAATAGGCATTTTTTTATTGTAGTCTTTGTGTTCTTTTTTAATAATGAATTACTATTATTAAATCAGGAAAACCATTTGTACCCTAGGTAGGTACGTTTTTATTAACATACGTAGCTATCATAACTTTTGTTATCGGTAATTTATCATTTTGAATTACCTGGTAATTAAGGAAAATATAATTTACCATTTTGAATTTCAGCGATAGTTTACCGAACAAATTAATTACCGATATTTAACATCCCTAGGAATAGCTAGACATCTACAAACAAATTACTTTTATATACCAACCATTTTTATTAATATAACTAGCAATCATAGCGTTCTTATCGGTATTAGCGCCTGTTTACTTTACCATTTTCAGTTTGATATTAGCTATTCCAGTCCCATTGATCACAGCCTGGGTCATCAGCCATGGCCCAGGCTGTCGCCGCTACCGCATGATTTTCCTTTACTTTTTTCCGTTTTAGTAAAAAAATCTTATATCTCCCAAAAATTGGCATCACTTAACAAAAACATGGGATGTTTAATCTGATCGCCTAACCCTTTGATTTAAAATCCCAAACTCTTAAATTATACATATGCCATCATTGGTTTAAAATATGAGCTTCTCAAGTCTTAGTATTAATTTAAAATTGTAAAATCTTGACGTTAGATAACCGCACAAAACAATGGTTTTCTTCAATGAACAAAATATATTCGTGCGTATATGTAAACAACCGTTGGTTGGAATGAGTGTGCTTTGAACTGAGAGAAACTTTCGTTGTGTGTACAATATTCATCAACATTTTCGATTATGTGGTAATCGACCACAAGTGAAGGTTAGACTGCATTTGTAAGTATCTTATCGTCTTTTTTCCAGTTTTCGTTCTTTCCAGTCCATAAATTTTATAATACGCTCCAATAAACAATTGAACAAATGCGGTGACGGTGGGTCTCCTTGTCTAACACCCTTCCCGATATTATATTTCCTCCGTCCTGTCAAGTTTGATTTTAGAAGTATTTCCGTGGTAAATGTTGCTTCAAATAAACTAAATTAACAAGACAATGATAATTAATCCAGGTGATGATAATTCGTGGAAAAGATACCTCGGCCTGGATTTGAACCCCCCAATTTCCGGTCTGGGGGGCTCTTCCAGTTGAGGTACCGAGGCAGTGCGACTTCACCAGGATTAATTATGCGCTTTTTAGTTTATTATTTAGTTTTCTATTACTGGCGAGTTTTCACGTAAGAACCCGTTCCTTTGAATTTGTTCTTTATAATATAACGGAAAACCGTGCCTTTATTGGGTTATTAGAGCTTCAAATAAAAGTGCCAAAGACGTTTTAATTTATTCCAATATTTTGCCAGTAAATTCTGGCTTCTTCAGGGAACTAAAAACAAAATTACACAATACCTGAACATGACAGCAATACAATCTAAAAATGGATGAAACACCAAATAACAGTCTCAACACAAAGTCACAATAATCGACGATAACGGCATTTGACAGACAAATACAGGGTCGTATGTACTACCCGTGCAAACGTTCAACCAAGACTGAAGTCCTCGACAAGGTGTTTTTTTCTTCCTATACATTTTAAACTGCCCACAACCGGTAACATTCGAATTGTCGCAAATAAATTAAAAAAGTAAAATTAACACAATGATACACATGCAAAACAAAACAATATGACGACAAAAAATGACAATATTCCATCCTCTTAAAAAATTAATTCGCTAATATCAGCTACACCTATGGTGGTACTATTTGCGTCAGTGAAGTTAATATAATCTAAATTTAGTAAAAAACTGTAAATATTACTCAAATTTTCTGTGTCCGATCGCAAGTTCATGGCATTACTCGTCCCTTTTATTCGTATCATCTCAAAAAAAGCCTCTCCCGCAGGTTACGCTTTTTAAACAATATCCTAACGTTGTCGAAGTCGATACTATGGCTTTTATTTATGGCATGCTGAGATAAAGCGCTGGTTCTTTATAATGGGTATGTGCTTTTTTTGAACATGTGCTCATTGTAATGGCTGCCATAAGTCCTCATGACCCATAGACTTGATTGGCTTTCTCCATCAGTTGGTTTACAACGTGCAAGTAGTCTGTTGTTCCTTTTTTTCTAAATCCTGATTGATCTTCTGCTTGATATTTTTAAAGAAAGCATTGTGTCTTCTGAGAACAATTTATATACCTATGTGTACGAGAAATGCTGCAATGAGACTTCTAAACCAGGACGACATGAAAAGTTTAAAACCTTGCGTGTTTATGTCACAGGGAAAAATAAGGGTACAAACTCAGTGAATCAATACTGTTACTATATTAAAACAGTTTTGAAATATTGCTCTATAAGGTTTTTAATTTGAATAAAAATATTGTGTGGTATCAAGAACAAACAAAACAAAGAGATGGTCTTTAGAGCCGAGAGGCGTCAGTCTGGCTCTAGTTTAGCGCTATTATAAATACAGCAACCCCATCTGTCTCCCTATCCGGTATGTACACAGGGAAAACGGAGGAAAAGTCACGTCGTACATTTATCATTAGACAAAGTTGGCCGAAAGCTGCTCCCGTTTCACGGTCCACTTTACCCGAATCTAGCGAGAATTTATCTGGTGATGCATTCTCGAGACGCTTCATTTCGGAAAGTTTTAATTATCACCTCCGCTTGTGGGCGGCATCCCCAACCAAACTCTCGTCAGGGTGTCCGTGATTTAGAATGTTTGCCAACAAAGGTGCTAACTTGAAATATGAATGCGGTTTTTAGGTGATCATAATTTATAGGTTATGCCTTACAGGTTTTTAAGGGTATCTAAAGCTTGGGTCGGTAAATTGGCTCTAGATTTTATAATTTAGGGTGATTTGGTTTAATTGAGGGACTATACATATTGTCACCATTGGGTGAAAATAAATGACTTATGCGACTTGTTTTATGAAGCGCTGTTCCGCTTAGTCGCACATACAACGCTAAAAAATTTCAAAGTTTGTTTATTTTTTATATCACTAATTAACCCAATCTAGAGTTGCCATAACTACCATAGGTAGGGGAGGCGTTCTTCTTCACTTTGATGTACAGATTGTAACGATCGGGTGAAAAGAAATGACTTATGCAACTTGTTTTATGAAGCGCTGTTCCGTTTGGATGCCCATACAACTGTAAAAACATTTAAAGTTAATTTTTTTACATCACTAATTAACCTAATCACGAGTTGCCATAACTACCATAGGTATAGGTAGTCTAATGGTCCTCCTCTATTATTTGATGTACATACTGTTAGCATCGGGTGAAAAGAAACGACTTATGCAAGTATTTTATGAAGCTCTGTTCTGCTGAGGAGTTTATCCGAAGGTAAAAACGTAGAAAGTTTGTTAATTTTTTTACATCACTAATTAACTTAATCTCGAACTGCCATAACAACCATAGGTAGGGGAGGCTTCTTCTTCAGTTTGATGTACAGATTGTCACGATCTGGTGAAAATAAATGCCTTATGCAACTTGTTTTATGAAGTACTGTTCCGTTTGGACGCCGATGCAACGCTAAAAACGTTCAAACTTTGTTAATTTTTTACATCACTCATTAACCTAATATCGAGTTGCCATAACTACCATAGGTAGTGATGGGCTTCTTCTATCATTTGCTGTGCATATTGTCACGACCGGGTGAAAAGTAATTAGTTATGTAACTTTTTTTAACTTTAAAAACGTTCAAAGTTCGTTAATTTTTTATATCACTATTAGTATAATTTTAAGTTGCCATAACTATGAGAGTTAAAGCGACGTCTGGGCTTTCGATTGCAACTTCTGATATAATTCGTCAGCTATTTGCGGAGTTGAGGTTTGACCAATGTGCAAATTTATGAAAAAAATTACTTTCTTTTCAATGTTTGAGGTAGTAATTATGATTTGATCCTGTTGCCATAACTACTGAAGACTCAGCACGTTGTGAGCTTTCCATAAATGTATCGTTTATTGAAATCGGTTGATATGGAAAACTTTTATGGCTAACTTCCCCCCGGTAAACAAATATAGTGCAATTTAAAATTTCAAAGGTGACAAAAACATTCGACTATAATGGAGTCACCTTTGAGTTTGTCTCATAAATGACTTCAAGTCAATCTGAATTTTTTTTCCTTATCTTCTATAATTTCAAAATTTGTCCGCATTTATTTAAAAAATAAATAAAAATAAATTAAATTTAAAAAAATTAAAAGCCCTAACGTAGTTTGTTTCAAAATATATGTACCTTTAAATAGATAAATACTTTTGACTGACGTTTGCCCACGTTTCTATCTCTTAGATCTCTTTTGTTTCTTTAGAACCACATAAATCAAAAATACGAGTATACAAATCTAATCTGTTTAATATTATGTATGTATATGTAAATGTATCCAAGCAAATGTTATGTATCCGCATGTGACATTTGATTTCTTAGCTGCAGACAATACAACAATGAGACGGGAGCACACCTACAGTTTTTTGCCGCTCGCAGAGGGTCATATGTCATCCGATTTAATTGTCGAGCCCACATGGTTCATTTCGCCACGAATGCAGACGTTAATATCGCAATTTAGTCGGAGTTACGATGAAAGCTGCATGTTTCATAACCTGAAATTGCAGTGTCGTCTTAAAATAGAATAGGCAATTACATCTAGTCACACTATATTAAGAACGATAGTTGTAACATAAATTACGTTGAGTGAACCAGGTATCGCTTTTGGTGCATTTGAGGATTTATGGTCACTAAATATACCTGCAAATTAGATTTCTTAATTGTTCTTAAACACCTTTATGTTAGGTTAAATTCAGTACTAACACTTGGAAAAATATTAACAATTTATTTATTTTGCTATATCGTCATTTATTATTGTTACTAATAAATACAATGCACAACAGTGGCCTAATAGCGATTTTCTGTCATTCAATGTATGCACATTTGTTTGTGAAGTTAAGTTGCAAAACATTTTCTGCGTTCCCATGCTATTCAACACATCCAACTTCACACCATTCACCACCTGGGCGAATAATTTTAGTGCACGAAACAAAACTGGTAGCTTCATTGTCCGTTCTAATTCATAGGTGTAGAATGTGTATCTTACAATTCATACTGGCAATCTAGAATGCTCGTGTAAAATGGTCTCTCCTTTATTGTTTCAGGTACGTGTGACGATTCCCATAGCGACTACGGTGAGTTTAGCATACCTAATTCGAATTCAGAACACCTCCATTGTATACAGTGTACACGGTGTCCAGTGTTACCAACTTTGGTAATTGAAATTAGTTTAAAAGTTATGCCTCGGCTGTAAAATTACACTATATATAATAGCCCATTTGAATGGCGCCCACTAAATTTGTTTGGATTTGCATGGTAAACAAATGAAGAAATGGACTTCTATTTGTTGGAAATCAAGAAAAAATATAAGAAGGCTATTGAATTAAATATTAGTCTAGTCTCTGCACCACCATACTTTTAGAAAATGAAACTAATGAAAACATTGATAAATATTTTTTCGAAATAAAATTTATTCTAGTATAGAAACGTTGTGTGATGTCGCCATCATAGTTATGGAGAGCGAAACTAATGAACATAAAATGGAAATGGCAAACTTCTTTATTTCGATATCAAGAATAGAAACTGCTGAAGGTTAATCTCATAAAATTAGTCGTCTAGAAACATTATGTGGCGCCTCCACCACCATGATATAAAACAAAAATAAAGCAAATGAAAATTGACAACACAAGCTTTTCTGTACTTAGAAATAATAAAATAATAACTGAAGAAAATTTATTTAATTTGAACTAAAAATAGTCGAGCCTAGAAACATTTTTTGGATTCTGATCATGATAATGGAGACCGAAACTAGAGACAAAAATGGAAATTCGCAATCAAAAGGAAACTGCAGAAGGTTTATTTAGTTTACAAGTCTTTCGATATCAATAAGAAACCGAAGAATACTTATTTCATTGCTTAATATAAGTAGACTCTTCCAACGTTATGTGGCGCATCCACCATCATTATGGAAAATTAAGCTAAACACTATTTTGAGTTTAAGAGGAAAATGATGAAGGTTTTTTTTAATTTAAATAAAAATTAACCGAGTCTAGATAACGTTGGTGGTTTGCTTTCTCCATCATTATAGAAAACGTATGAATAAAGAAACCAAACGGATATACCGAGTCTTTTCGAACTATTTTCTGTCTTTTGAAATAAAGAAAAACCGAAGAAGACTTATTTAATTGAAATTAAAATTAGTCGAGTCTTCAAACTTTGTGTGCTGCGTCCACCATCATTATGGAAAATTAAACTCAGTTCTATTTCGATTTTAAGACGTAACTGAAGAAGGTTAATAATAATAATAATAATAATCTTTATTGAACGCAAAATATTTACAGTTCACGTCAAAATCATGTTCGCTGAGAGATCTAAGAAAATAAAGAAACTGCATTTACAAAACAAATTTAGTAGTATGCTTTGTTAAGGAATTCTTTCACGGTGTAGAATGCATCCTGTAGGAGGAGGCTTTTCAGCTTCTGTTTTAGCTTCTGGTAAGGGAGGTTGGTCATCTCGATGGGGAGCCTATTGTACAGCTTGGCTGGCATCGTCGTTGTATCTGTGGTTCGGAGACGGTTGTATGGTGTCGCTATGTGGTCTTTGCTTCGTATGTCGTAGTGGTGCATATCACCTCTTCTCGGGTAATTCCCCTTGTGTAGTGCAGTGATGGCACGGATAATTATTTCTGATGGTAGGGTAACTATTCGATGCTTTTTGAACAATGGTCTGCAATGTTCACCTGTGGTTGCCCCATCAATTATTCTGACTGCCCTTTTCTGCAACACAAAGATTTCTGCGACATGGCAGCTGAATCCCCACACTTGCAGGCAGTACGTCATTCGAGAGTGGAAATGTGCATGGTAGGCCAGGAGTCTTGCTGATTTATTAACACACTGGGTGATTTTCCTTATAGCAAAACAGGCTGTTGACAGTGTTTTAACCAGGTGGGCCGGGAGTCCAGGGTTACACCAAGGAATCTAGCAGATTGTGTTTGAAGGTTCTGTGTGCTAGTTGTGAAGAAATGTACTTTCGTGGTCTTTGCAACGTTTAGAGCTAACTTATTTGCATCAAACCAAGCCTGAAGTACTGAAGTGGCTTGTTCTACTTTGTGGTCTCCCTGCTCTCTGGTTTGGCACCTGGTTATATATGTAGTATCATCTGCATGTAGGACCAAGGCCCCCTGTTCTGCATAGGATGGCAGGTCGTTTATGTACAGGATGAACAGCACGGGTCCTATTAATGATCCCTGGGCAATACCAACCGGGAGTCGATTACTTCTCTGGCCGTGACACTCCACCAATTGCTGTCGATCTCTCAAGTAGGACTGAATTATGTTTAGTGCAGCACCTCTTATACCATATCGCTCTAGCTTTTCTAGGAGGATGTTGTGCGACACGCAGTCGAAGGCTTTAGTAAGGTCGTAGAATGAAGATATGCTTCGGTGTCCGTCTTCGAAGGCTCTTTATATTACTTGCACCAATTGCTCCAGTGCATTCACCGTTCTTTTCCCTTTTGGAAACCAAGCTGGTGGGAAGTCACATGTCCCCGGTGTGTTAAGTAGCTTGTAATTCTTGCCGTTAAGATGGACTCGATTATTTTGCGAAATACGGGTAGAATGGTAATGGGTCGATAGTTTGCAGGTTCTTCACAGTCTCCCTTTTTATGGACCGGGGTCACCTTTCCTATCTTCAGGCTCTTCGGGAATATCCCTTCTTGGAAGCAGGCGTTGATGATGTGAGCCATTGGATTGCTAATTTCTTTGGATACTGCTTTTATAGTTTTGACGGACAGTTCGTATACGTCAGTTTGTTCAAGTAATATTAAAATTAGCCTAGTCTAGAAAAAGTTTGTGGTTTGCGTTCCCTACGGAACTAAGTCGATAGCAGACACCATTTTTAAGAGCCAAAAACGTATTCTGAGAATTTATCTCGCGAGAAAAAATCTAACTGTATAGTATGGCATTTATGTGTTGGAGTGCATTTTCTACAAATAGCTTTTTTTCTGTCTTTTAAAAACAAGAAGATATATTTAATTTAATTAAAGTTTGTCGAGTCTCGAAACATTTCATGCCTCTGTAGTTGTAATAAATTGGTCCATAATCACTTTCTTAAAATGTTCGTTATTTAAAATCAATTTAAGTCAATTAAAATCTAAAGTTGGTAAACATCAAAAATAGATTGTAGTCGGAAATCTATTACAATCTAAATTTGACATAAATTTACACCTATTTACATAGTTTAAAAAAATATCTATCGATTTTTTGAATCTATTATGAATCAAGCGCTCGTTTAAAAAACAACAACTGACACACTCGAAACAGCGTCATAAGCCCTGAAAGGATACCGTAATTAAGAGGCACTTACACACGTCCACAGGAGCAATTGTGCGCGCTCAGAACAACCGGAAGCGAGCCTTAAAACAACACGTATCAACGACACAAATCGCACATGCCTCGATACACGCGGAGGATGGGAACAATTACAAGTAGCCACTAAGAGAAACCGGCCTAATTGATCTTAATTTATTGTGCGACGACCCGGCCTCGTTCACAACCAACCGACCGACCAACCAAGCAGAAATCTAATCCATAGTCTCGTCACAGAGCAAAAATGAGCTGAAGCAGCGATGTAAACGTCTGTGGAATTTAATATTTGAACTGGGACGTTGAACCGATATATAAACTTATTGATTTTAATAAGAAACATCAGTATTTTCATTAAAGATTGAAATTTTCAAAAATATGAGATCACTTGGGGTCTAAGTGCAGTGGCATGATCACCCTCCTTCATTTACCATTACAAAAGTTTCCTGCAAGTTTGGGGTATTCCTGTTTTTGCTGTTTTTTGTTTGTTTTTGTTCGATTGGTACATTCGTTCTTTTCGTCGTCGAACAGCATTTTTTGTGCATTTATCACACGTTGGCATTTTTATTACACATCATTTCTACATCGCTCTTCCTTCCTCCAGCCCCCCTCCCAGCACCAAATCACAATCTGTTCCACAGAACTGTGACAAAAATCACAACCTGTTCCGAATAACTGTGGAAAAAGTCACAACCTGTTCCGGGGAACTATGAAAAAAATCAGTTTAGGGGTAGGCCCCCATGTCTGCTGCTGGTTGTTATATAAGCAATATTATTCTTGTTTCTGGTTTCGTTTAAGTTTTACTAAATAGTAAATATTCACTAATTGTGCATATGGATATATTTATATAGACAGTTTGCAGGTGAAGGTGTGACAAGTAGGTTATTCCGAATATAGGCTATATTATTTGAGAAAAATATTACGAGGTATTGATAACTCTGTGTTAAATTAAGTCATGCCCTTAAACACCGTCTAGACAGGGCAAGTTCTGATAGTGCTGTCCGCGAATAACTTGCCTTTTCTAAACGATAGAAAAGTAGACTTTCTACTTGACGGCTAGTACTTTATTATGGTCTAGACACGGCAAGTTTAGTGGCGGAAAGCAATTGCCGCCACCAGGGCTGTGGAGTTGGAGTCGTGGAGCCGGAGTTGGAGTTGGAGACAAATTTCAGAGGAGTCTGAAACGGAACGGCTCGACCGAATTTAACGAAATTTTGGAGTTAAGTATTTTGCAACCAAGTAAAGTCACTGGCGTTATTATAGTTGATGCAACGTTTACAGTTTCTGAGATATAACGTCAATCTTTTGAATTTGAAATAGAACACGCTATATATTTTGACATTTTCTGTTATAGTCTTCGTTTTATTTCAAAAACATCTCATTCTCAACCGTTGACAGGAACACATTGTTTTAAATTTGATCTGTTTATTTTTTGTTATCAATTTTCTCTTTGTTAATTTTTAGACCTAAGTGATAAAGGTTTTAACTTTTTACAAGCGTAGTAACATTCAATGGGCAATGGAAGACTGTAGCAGAAAATGTCAAAATATACAGGGTGTTCTATTTCAAATTCAAAAGTTTGATGTTATATCTCAGAAACTGTACACATTGCATCAACGATAATACATATTTAGACTTCCGTACGGTAAGCGAGGGGGATGTTGAGTTAATTATAAATGGCATAAAGACAAATGCGTTGGGACACGATGGTGTTGGTATAAAGGTGATCCGTTTGTGTATACCGTTTTTATTGCCACATATTACCCATATTATCAACACCTGTATCAGTATGTCTGTATTTCCTGATGGATGGAAACAAGCATTGGTAACCCCATTGCCAAAAAAAGCAGCACCAAAGCACCTAGCAGATCTACGACCGATAAGCATCCTTCCCGTATTCTCCAAAATCTTGGAGAGAGTTATGGAAAAGCAACTACGATGTCACCTGAACAATAATGACATTTTACCAGCCATTCAATCGGGGTTCCGATCGGGTTATGGATGCGAAACGGCGCTGCTTAAGGTGACGGGTGACATTCTGGAGGCTACCGATCGAAAGTTGATCACGGTGTTGGTCCTGCTAGATTATTCTAGAGCATTCGACACTGTCGACCATGCTACTCTGGTTGCAATTTTGCATTACATTGGCCTTCAGCCCTCAGCCCTAGCATTGTTGATTAGTTTTTTGGGGAGTAGGAGACAGGCCGTCTGCTGTGATGGTCGATTGTCTGACTGGGTTGATGTAAAAACGGGAGTGGGTCAAGGAACGATTTTAGCCCCTGTTCTGTTCAGTATATATACATCACAACTCTGTAAGTCTATTCATAACTGCTATGTTCACCTTTATGCTGATGACACGCAAATTTATTATTCTTTTCCCTCGGAATCAGTGGACAATGCGTGCCAATTAATCAATGAGGATCTGCATAGACTTAGCGTGTTTTCTGAGGAACACTGTTTGTGTCTGAATCCGAATAAGTCGGCTGTGTTGGTGTTTGGAAGAAGTGTAGACAGGGAGGGGGTTTTGGATCGCGTATCTGTGAGCATTGATAACACCGTAATACCAATACAGGAAAGTCATAAAAATTTGGGTTTAACGATTGATAATACATTCCGCTATAAGAAACATGTATCTCTTTGTCTTCAGCGTGGGTACTGCTCTTTGAAGCAGATATATTCCATTAGACATGTACTTGATAGAAAATCAAAAATAATGCTGTGTGATTCTTTGGTATTGTCAAGGATGAATTTTTGTAGCGCAGTGTATGGACCATGCTTGGATTATCGCGACAAGCAAAGAATACAAAAGTTGCAGAACTCATGTTTGCGTTTAATATATGGGATTAGGAGGAGGGAGCATATAACACATAAACTTGAAGACGCTGGATGGCTTAATATGGCAAATAGGCGGTTTCTCTGCTCGACATCTCTATTCCACAAGATAATGCAGAATAAATCACCCACCTATTTATTTCAGAAAATTGAATTCCGCGCCGATGTACACAATCTGAATTTGCGATACAGGGGCGGCCTCACTCCGCCACAGCATTCAACTGAACTATTTAAACGCGGCTTTGCCTACTGTATCGCAAAAAATATCAATTGTGTGCCGCCATGTCTCATACCCATCAGCAACTCCGGCTTTAAACGGAAATTATTTACGAAACTTTTCCTTGAGCAGTGAGCGAACGTGTATGTGCCCTAAATTAGTATTCTATAAGTTTGGTTGTTTAAATTTGGTTTGTTTAAATTTGGTTTGTTTATTTGTTAATTTGGTTAAGTTGAGCAGGCAACACTTTTATTGTGTTGACCTGGACTTCGCCAACTCCATCCAAGTTACTCTGTTGAATTTTTTAGTGTATTGTATATTTTTTTGTGCTTGGGAGAAATAAAGGCATTTATTATTATTATTATTATTATTATTATAACGCCAGTGACTTCACATGGTTGCAAAATACTTAATTCCAAAATTTCGTTAAATTCGGTTGAGTCGTTCCGGAGATTTTGTCGCTTTTATTTCATAATCTTCAATTGTCTTTTTCTCGAAAATTTTCTTATGTAAGGCCATAAAAATATTATGCTACCATGAAGACATTTAAAAGATCTGTCAAATTCATTAAAAAATATAGGGTTGTCATTTAAAAAAACTGTCGATGACGTCTGTTAAAAACAATTGAAGGTAAAAAAATTAATCTGATGTGGCCAGGCACATGACTTTATCATACTATATATAAAATTAATAGTTTAGCTGCATGAGATTCTATATGATCGAGATCGGCCATGTCTGCATTAAACTAAAACTAGTAGAACTAGAAAGATATGTCGATTAAAGCAGCGTTCGGATATTGTACTCCGTTGACACCGGGTACACCGTCCAAATGACACTTATATATTGGGTGTAAAAAGTGTAATACAATATCCGAACGCAGCTTATATTGACAGAAGTTATTGTCAAAACATTAGCGTTTGACACTACCTACTGTCATTAGAATAAAAAAATCTGACAAATCCTGGCTACTAGTTCGAATGCAGTACGACCGATCTCGATGAAATAGAATTTGCTCATGCAGCTAAACTATTGATTGTACCAAAAAATGTCATACTCATAAATTATTCAGAATTTCCTCATCTTTAATTTATTATTTAACTCTTTCGGCGAAATTCCAGAAATGGCGGCTTATTTGCAAAATCTCTCAAAAGCGCTGAGACTAAACCTCCAGTTCCTTTGGACCCTTTTCAACAGAAAGCTTTTCAGCTTTAAGTTTGATTATGAAACTTCTAAATATGAAGTTTCGTCCCGATACCTTTAGTACTTTCTCCGGAGTCGTCGCCACAAAAAACGGGTACACACACACATACACACACACACACACACACACACACACACACAGACATTTTTTTGTACGTTGGTCAAAAATGTTCAGGGGACCCAAAAAGACATATTTCCGCTAAAATCTCAAAAAATTTTTTTGGCACGATTACAATACTTTACATACTTCGTATGATAAAGTAAAAATTAATTTCATATCATAAGCTGTATTTTGATAATTATAAATCGACGTGTTCGAGGATTTTTTACAATAGTAAACCGTTCTTGAAATTTTGTCATGTTTCCATACTTTACGCGCTCACTGTATACATAATTTATTTCCAATTTCCAACAAACCAACCTCAACGTGCTAATCATGATAGTTCGGAATCAAAAACTCTGACTTCGTTGCATACTTAGACCAATTAGAACTTTACAAATTGAAGCAAAGACGATTAAAAAGTAGTGATCCGACAGACTTCTAAAAAATGAAACTTAAACAAGAGATTTTAAATGGTTAATGATATTGTGAAATTTGTCCAAGTTGAATGTAGTAATATCCATGTGTGCAATAGTAGTCATACGTGTTGCAGCCAGAATTATGAAGTCATTGTCACTAACAGAAGTAAGCGTTGGCGGTATTTTTTCAACTTTTAAAATAATTAAAAATGACTTAAAGGTATCGTTTAAGGTCAATTTGGTTGGAGCTATTGTGTTCCGCACAACTATTTTATTAACCGTATTTTGCACTTAATTTCGTTTTCATTAGAATGAATTTTACTTTGTTATATACTGTGTTTTCTTATTACTTTTGTTATTATTAAAGATAGAAAATTCGTTAAATGGACAAAGTAGTTCAGATTTGTGTGCTCTCTAATGAAAAAATCTGATGTGGCCAGGCACATGACTTTATCATACTATATATAAAATTAACAGTTTAGCTGCATGAGATTCTATTTGATCGAGATCGGCTATGTCTGCATTAAAATAAAACTAGTAGAACTAGACAGATATCTTGATTAAAGCTGCGTTCGGATGTTGTACTCCGTTGACACCGGGTACACCGTCCAAATGACACTTACGTGTTAGTGGGTGTAAAAAGTGTAACGGTGTTCAATATCCGAATGCAGCCTATATTGACAGTAGTATTTTAAAATCATTAGCGTTTGACACTAGCTACTGTCATTAGAATCAAAAAATCTGACATCCTGGCTACTAGTTTTAAAGCAGTACGACCGATCTCGATGAAATAGAATTTGCTCATGCAGCTAAACTATAAATTCTACCAAAAAATGTCAAATACATAAATTATAGAAAGTTTCCTCTCCTTTAATTTATTATTTAACTATTTTGACGACATTACACAAATAGCGGCTCATTTACAAAATCTTCGAAAAATGCTAAGAGTAAACCACCAGTTCGTTTGGACCCTTTTCAACAGAAAGCTTTTCAGCTCTAAGTTTGGTTATGAAACTTCTAAATATGAAGTTTTGTCCCGATACCTTTAGTAGTTTCTCCGGAATCGTCTCCACAAAAACGGGTACATACACACACACATACACACACACACACACACACACACACACACACACACACACACACAGACATTTTTTTGTACCTTGGTCAAAAATGTTCAGGGGACCCAAAAAGATATATTTCCGCTAAAATCGCAAAAAAATTTTTTGGCATGATTACAATACTTTACATACTGCGTATGATAAAGTAAAAACAGTTGAAATTCTAATGGTTTCAGAGATAGTTTGAAGAACAAAAGAACGTATTTTTTAAATATCTTATAACTTTTTATTTGTTCTCCGATCAACAGGTCTTTTGGACCTTTTGTATTTATAATTATTTTTACAATTAGATTATGTCAGTTTATTTTTTGCTCATAAATTCAATGGAAGCAAATAAAATTTTGCCGAAGTCGGAGTTGGAGTCGGAGTCGGACTACCAAAATTAGCTGGAGTCGGAGTCGGACTCGAAAGTTTTTTTACCGACTCCACAGCCCTGGCCGCCACTAAACTTACCTTGTCCAAACGGCGCTTTATTGTGATTTTTGCCGCAAGCGTCGATATTGTCGAAACTCCATAAATTTGTTCATGTGCATTAACGTCGTACTTTTTTGCATCAGTTTTAAGAAATGTAATCTTTCACTAAAAAATAGGTTCCCCGTTGGAGTTTTTTGAGATTCTCAAATAAACGTAAATTTAACACAAAGGCCTTCTGAATTATGAATTTATATTTATAACAAAAAGCAGCTCATGCACATTGCACATGTGTGAAACAACTGTCAATACCTATTTTATTTAGTTTATTGTCTTCATTTCTGTCATTCACTATGTTTTTCAGTTGATATTTTTTATTATAGTCCAGTCAATAGAAACAAAGTACATATAATGTTGTCCTTGCAAAAGGTTTACCCTTTAAACTCATTCAAACATTTCACGAGTTTGTCACTTTTGGGCTACTATTCATAAATTGTGTGTTCTATCCACTTGTTCTTGAATTGTAATGTTGGCGCCATGAAGCAGGTACAACAGGTGGCATTTTAACTGGGCAGGGACGATATATCGACCCTCCGCCAGGTGGCAGTCAATATGGTGAATCTGCAGTTTGTCACACCTGCCTCCTCAATACAGTTGACTTTTCAACTGATTTAGCGGATAGAGAATCCAAACGCAAAAACAATTGAGATTTGAGATATTTCCTGATCACTCGTGGTAGGTGCTAATATGGACATTTACTAGTATAAGTTATTAATTTTATTGAATAAGAGGATGCAGCACAAAATAATAAAAAAACACTGTTTGTTTATGTGATTTTGTATAATCTGTCAATTCTCAATAGTTAAATAGTTAAATTTTTAGATAAATGTAATACTTGATTGAGTTTTTATTACATTTATTTTGTTTTTCAAAGTTTTCTGTCTATAAAATTTATTTTTGAGCATAAAAAGTACACAGAAAAATATCAAATTGAACTGGATTTTGCATACATAGTAAATACAGTATTGATATAATTAATAGGGTATTTGACTGTATTAAAAATATGGCTTGTTTTATAGTCATCCTGATAGATTACAGTTTAAGAAAACTATTTGTTATTACTTTTCAAAAAAAAATATGCTTTATTTCTATTAAAAACCAAAATTAAAATTGAATTTTATTCACGTCCTATCACGTGATTGAAAACGCTCTGTAATTGGCTCAGTCTCCAGTGACGTCATTCGTTAGTACGCATGCTTCTCCCGTTTGAATTTAATAGCACTAAAGTGCCATGTAAGCATAACTTTGTAGGTTAGCTTAGCCCTAACCTTAACTTGTCAGATAATACCTGGTTCGAAAATACGATAGATAACTCATTCTAGTCAGTTTTACTTCTGTCGAAGTAATCTTCACAACCAAAAACACTTGTATTGGCCGCTATTTATTTCATTTGGATTTCTACGAGCCAACCACTTTCTTCGCAGTTTAAAATCTTGCGGAACAGCTACAAATAGTTTATCCGGAGTTTTTATTGACGTATTTCTGCATTTATACACCATTTATAACTCATTTTTATGTAGAAATTGTGAAAACAACATATCATACAACACAATTACCAAACGGCGACGATGCCGATGCTGACAGATCATATGGGCCGATTTGACATCTAGTATCGTGTGACGTCACACAACAGCAAGTATCGTTTTGGCGGGACTTTTTGTGATTCAATTTTTAACGCTGATTTTTATGAAATATTGAGGAAATAATTACGAAAAATAATGCATTTACAATGTAGAGTGAAAGAATAAACACGCTAAGATGGTTTTCCAATAATAGTCAAATACCCTATTATAAGCCCATTTCACAAAATAAATGTAACTCTTATTTACGTAAAAGCATGGACTTTCTGTATCTCACGGCTTGTTCTCCAGTGACAGTGGGCGAAACCTTACAATATGAAATGCTTCTATTTTTAGCATTAGCTTACTTCGAGTTTATTAAATTTATTCTTACGAGAAAATGGGATTTTCGTTTTACCTTAACCAGGATTTATAGCATCCCTGCTTGTTTCATTATCTTCATTGTCCTCCAAGAAGAAAATAAAGACTGCCCCGATTGTATATCACTTCGAAGGGGGTTGTAAGTTGTAATCAAGAATTACACCGCTCTGAAAACGTACCACTCCTCGGCGCAACAAATCTACCTCAATCCAGTCTCATTTGAAAGAAGATATTCACCCCTTTCACGTAACAGCTTTTCTCGCTCATCTAAAGTCTCTAACTTATAATCCCATATTTCCAACTTCCTAGATTTGACAGCCTCTCAAGTTTAACGAACGTGTAATGACTTCAGTGACGTGCGCTCGGCAAACTAGGAAATGGTTCGTTTGTTTTCTGTGAAAGGAAATGCCACTAGGGGGTACGTGTTTGCTTTCTTTTTGAGGCGTGGGTTTGTTAAAAAGGGGTGCGATTATTTGTAGGTTTTTTGGGACGTTTTAGGTAGCTATACTGTGGGATCTGTGCTACACACCTAGAATCTTTCTAGGATTATTTTTAGTTAAAGAAGAATCCAAAATAAAAGGCCTATAAAATAAAAGACCACTTCTATTTTCTTCTTCCACTTCTTTTAGGTGTCTGGTCGCGTCGATATTGCATTGCTATCCCTTAGGGTTAGAGGGTGTGTAGGTTGATGGAATTTAGGTTTAGATCTCGTGGGTTACCAAAAATATACCGGCAATACGTTGCCAGGGGATGGATATTGAGGATATTGGCAATTCGTTTCAAGAGTGGCGCTGAAATCAATTTTGGCGGCGATATCGTAACAGGTAGTCGGGATATATGAAGGGGAATGACCTTACAGGTAAAGAGGGTTACATGTCAGGGATGAAGATTGTGTGATATATACCTGTATGAGTGTGCACAAGTTATGTACCGTAGATTCTAGGAAATTGTGTTGGGGCAATAATAATGGCCAATCTTGTGTTTGAAATTAAAAGTGACTATCCAGAAATCCTAAATAAACATCTACAAGACAACTTTTTCTACCTCTAGTAGACCATGACTTTAATTGGACAGAAAGTGACATTTACATGGGCAATAGTAGTACCTAATAGATCTAAAGTGTATTGATATACTAGTGTCCCACTTTTATCTTCATTTATTTTGGTAGCAAATGTCATTTTGAGTAAAAAGTTTCTGAATGTATTTGTTCTGTAATTCCTTCAAAATTTTAGAGCCATTTGAAATAATAACAAAGCAAAGACAAAATAAGGAGAAAATACATATCAAACAATGCAAAAACGAAATAACAAACCGTATTTTCTCTGTTCTGGAGAAATTATGCCTAGTTTTTAAAAATTTCTTTGAAACACTACCAATTTTCAAGAATACGACAACATGGTGTTATTATCGTTAATTCTATATTAACCTAAATTCTTTCACGCTTCAAGTTTCTTTGGCGCGCTTGAAAAGAATTGGTATTATTTATATATGTTCATCAATACTGTCATATTTTTTTGTATTTTATTATTTGTTATCCTAGGATATTCAGCATTAGAACTTGATATTATGATAATATTGGAACGGAAAGTGGCTATTCGATCTTTTGTTTTAGGCTGAATACGAATCCGGTCTTAAAAAAGCCAAGTTTTATTTTGTTTCTGCAAGGGCAGATTCCAGGTCCGCGCATCAAGAAACGCTATCCGTGCTTCAAGCGCTATTCTGTCAGACCTTTTGAAAGGTTCAAGTCCATTCATTATAAATTCTCCACAAACAGTTTTTAAATTTTGTTTAAAAACCTGTAGTGCAAATAGCAAATAGCGCAATCAAAACCCCCGGCCTACTCACTATTAATGATCAAAATAGGTAGGTACGTAAAATATGAAAACTGTACACTGCAAATTGCACTTCGGATGGGATTATATTTGTCATCTCTATTCGAATGATAAAATAAATACCCGGAAAATTACACTAATTTATGCACAATTTGAAATTCCTACTGCATGTTTTTGTATCTAGTTGCACGTTTGAATAATGCCTGCTTCGTTAAAATTGAATAAAGAAAATCGGCAAGTAGAAAAAGTTCATTTATGTATAAAACTACTTGGTAATTTTTTTCGCATTTTCTTTAATAACCGTGTTTTAAACGACTGTAAGTCCATATGAAACTTAATAGTCAAAATAGCAATTGTTTCAAAAAGTTTCAATATCAGTATGATGAAACTTTTTATTCAATTTATTTTTAACGTTTTAATAGGTACTTATTAATTAATGTATTTACTTTTATTATTACTGCAATATGTGTGGTTTGTGTTCTTCCTACGTTTTCGCATTGTTTGATACATATTTTCCTCTTTCTGTTGTGGCAATATGTAATAGCGATCATATTTTGTTTATAACTATATTTTCTTTTTGTTTTTGAAGTTGTATTATATAAGTTTTTTTAAACAACGACTACAGAAGCAAAGACACTTATATTTTTATCAATTTTAGTTGTGCAACACTGACGTTGACAGTACTTCTCTACCTATGAACCCAAGTGTCTTTAATTGCACAATTTTTATTGGTTGAATGTTAAGACTCCCGTCTCCTACCCCCAAAACGCCAAAACGCCAAAATACCCCACGCCATAATTATTGTGCCAATCGTGAAATACTGGCTACCATTCGATCACACATTCGATTCTGTACGTCTTTCTCTGTGGTCCTTATGCAACTGCCATCGGATAGGAGTTTGGAACTATAAGAGCACGAGTTATTTTTTTCTGAATTTCTCTAGACATGTATTCTGCAGTACTGAAGTGCGTGATTGTAGTGAGTTGGAAAACTTGTTTACAATAGCGACCTTTGTGAAACTACTGTATCATCGCCTAGTAAACTCAAAATCACTTCAGTATGCACTCCAGTTCATCTCCAGTTAGAATCTTTGTACGAATTGAAAGCAATACATTTATTTTTTAGGTTATACCACACGTCAAATATAATTTCATACGATATAAAAATAGACATGTTTATAGTGGCGCCATCTACATCTCGTAATTTTTTTATTTCGAAGCTTTGGAGAAAATCCCGCTATTTGAATTGAGACGGAAGCCTTAATGTGAACACGACAAACAAAATGACAAATGAAAAGCACAATTTAAACACTGCAAGTTTCGAGTGTATTCGTTTTCTTGCGATCGCGATAATACTTCAATACTTCAAACGACTGTAACATTTTAAGGAATTGATAAACCCAATCCAAGTCCAGTAAGTGATGCTATGTCAGACCTAACAACATTTGTGCCTGGATATGAAAACGTACCAGTTTCCGACAGTTCCGGACCCGGACTTAGTTATTTCGCTATTACCGGAGGAGTGGACGTGGACAGTATTTGTAAGGTCACAGTGAAAACAAACACCTAATATCCTACCCCAGGAGGATCGAATTGTAGTTTCAAACGTAGAAGCAGTGAGAATGAACCCTGGCGAGGAGACAAATACGTTTCGGCGCGATGCATTCACTAAAATTGGAATTCCCTTGCATTCGCAGCGCGTAGAACGCGCCGGCCATCACCATAGCTACGGGCGGCTGGCTGGTTCCTTCCCTCTCCCTTCCAACGCTTGATCTCCGATGCAGAGGGGGACTAGGAAGCATGTTCGACAGTGCGTTCGCTGTCGGCCGGTAAAAGAGGACGCTGCGCTGTCCTCAGTCCGCATCTCTCGTATTCTACGCGACCGCGTGAGTGAAATTGTGTACACAACAACAAGAAATGCATGGTGTAGTGTAAAAACGAAAGAAATCTCTCGAGTTATGTCCTCAAAATGTCCCTACAGATAAGCAATGTGTATTTAGTGCCCAGTCAGATGCTACCAGAAAGGAATACCAGCAACAACCCTGCACTAGTCGGCACGACTACGATGGTCGCGACAAAGACCAAGTCCGTGGCTATAGTAGCGCCGCAAAGAAGCAACAGCCTCGACTACCTCAACTTCGAGGAAAAGAGACAGCTCATAGCATCGTCCTTGTCCCTTTCGGACTTCTTGGCCGTCGGTACTACCACGGCGAAGGAACTCAAGGAGGGCGTCGCAACTGTTATTGTCGGTGAGTTTTACGTCAAGGTCCCTCAAGGTTGACACTTTGGGCCATTCATTTCTTCGACTATACCACACACAATTGACACATTCGCAACGCGTGTGTATGTGACTCATGTACCGATTCTAGGTAGACGTTGTAATTGGCGTTACGTCACATCATCGGAAGACGAAAGACCGACAAACGTCTTCGTCGTTTCTACTGTTCGGGGTTGTGGAGTTATTTCGATTCATTTATGAGTGTCTGTCTGGTCTGGTTGACTCCGGGGTTGGCTGGTAAACATTCTGGAGCCGACCCAACTTAATAAAGATAATGCGGTTGTGTTCGTCTGGCTGACTCTGAGGTTCGAATTCGCAAAATGACTTTTATGTTGCGATGTAAATGTGATGGTTGCTAATCAAATTTAAACTGACTTGTAAATATTGCACTTGAAGAAACAGGCTTGATAACACAGTGTGATAACACAGACTGATTTGTAACACTCTCACCTTAGTGAGGTTAGAAACAACGGGAGAGTACGTGACCTCACAGCTCGTAACGACTGTTTACACCTTCTATGTTCTCAAAGTGTCATTACTTCTTGGGGAGTTTTAAGGAAACTGGATATTCTTCTGAACATCATCCAGGACGTGGGCACGACAACAGATACGAAACTTTTTTCAAGTAACCTATGTCCTTCTCGACGACCACTCAATTTGGTATCGGTATTCCCAAAACTGGAAAATTTGGGTGAATTAATCACTTAAATACATAATTATTTAGCTCTTAAATGCCGAGTACCCAAAATATGTAAAGTGCCGTGATAAAAAGCATCAGTAACTCTCGAGAGTAAAAAAGCTATGAGCGCCGAAAGGCCCGACGTGCGATGCAGTGGTACCTACCTCAAGTCTTCCCCTATGACGGTGATTGGATGATGAACATCCGTTCTAAAAGTTACCTTATTAAATAACTAACTCATAGACAGTCGCAGTCTACGTCGATTATCCATGGTCAATCAACGGGCATCCAGCAACTTATGAGATACGCGCTCGAATTTGCATACATTCTGTTCGCCCTGTATTCTATTCGTATATTCAACATCCAAACATGGGCCATAGACGCATAAACAATAGAAGTGACCGAGGACGAGCAGATCAGCAAGAAGTCGGCGCGAGTTTTCTTTAAAATATGTTCTGCTTGCATACAATTGCGTCGGGTTGCCAAACGGTATATATATGTTTTTGGTAACATGGTCACGGAACCTAAGCCCCCAGCATTTATTTTCACACAGGTGCTGACCAAGAGATCCGGCTTTACACCAAGACGATTTCCGAACGTCTTCTTCCACCATCTTTTGGGAGAGAGGTAAAACCATTGATCCCAGCAATCAGTTGAACACTTCTAGTTGTCGTTATGACAATATATCAGCGAGGGGAAAAGACAAAAAAAACTCAAATGGGGTTAGGTCCAGTGGCAAACCCCGAAACCCTTCCATCCATGCATTTACATACGGCAATACACGCATACATTTGTCAATACAAATATGTCATGTCGCTATTAATATCATAATAAGCTATAAATGATATTTTGATATAAATATTAATCTGAGGTCTGGAAAGACCAACTAATTATTACTGATATTAGTTACATTTCGTTGTAGTATTATTACTAGGAATTTATTTTTGTATTTTGAGTATGGCGGTGAATAACAATTTGATAACACGTTTATTATAATATCACAACCGCAATAAAATGACAGATTATGGCGAACAAATCTACATCTATGTTGTAATGGCTTCTGAAAATATATTAAGTGGTATTACACACGTGAGCATTGTCACATGGAACATTAGCTTGCATTAACACACTTCACAAATACCAATATATACAAATATATCGCAAATTTTTCATTTCTTTGTTTCGTAAATGATAAATAAATGATCGTTATTATGCACTATGTCTGGAAACCATTGTTTTAAAACGCTTGGAGTTTTAATAGCGTGCATGTAAGGAGACCGCCGATTATTTATGAGACGTAATGTACACGTTTTATGTACATACATTTAATTTAATTAAAACGTCAACAGCACAGTTGGTCACTCGGCAAAGATAAAGTATCGATCTGGTTGGATTTGGCATTCTAGGTTATGTTGTGGCAAGAAATAATTACTGGTTTATGTTTCATAACGTGTCATAACGAATGCGTGTATATTAGGTGAGGTAATCATTTTTGACACTTTCTCTATAATTTAGGTGTTAAAAATTTGCATCGTGAAAATTCCGAGGTAAGAAAACGCTTTGTTTGTGAACTATTAGCTTTTGGACTTGAGATTGAGAGTAGGGTATTCCGGTCATGTCAAAATTTAAGCAGATATTCGGTTTAACCTATTGTACAATTTATGAGGATCCATAAAGTTAAGCTATGAGCTTTTTGATTTAGTTTTTCTATGAGATAATTGCAATTAAAAGTGCATTTCGTTTGAATTCATCGACCACCCTCGGAAATACACGATGATTACCGATCCCTAGTAGCGGTGGCAACAGCGGACAGCTCTCGAACAGCTGATCGGCCAAGTTGACGGTTGGCGACCCTGTTGTTTGACAACGAATAAAGGTAACTTTTTTGAGCCATGATTTGATCATTGAAACTTGAAGCCAAACATCTCTCATCTCGCTAGTCGGCAATGTAAAGAAAATCTTATCAGGAGTTACTGTTCTACTGCTGTTACAGCCCGGCACAGAACAATGTCGGCGTTGGAGTTTATACATTTTGAACAAGTGTTTGATATAACCTCAATAACCAAAGCAGGTGTCAACAAACGACCGATTCTAAACGTTGACACAACAGAAGACAAACATTTACTACGTGCACCCTAGATATAGCAACGTTGTCAAGTCGCTCACTTTGAGCGGTCTTTGTGACGTCACAAAGACCAATCCTAATTCAAACTTCAAACAACGATTTCTCTTAATTTAAAGCAATGTTTGATATTTTACTTGTGAAGTAGCAAACAGTAGCACCCATACTTTGTAAAAAATGACAATTTCAAAAACACCGGAATACCCTATTGCTATAACATAAAAATGATGCGTTAAGGAGGTAAATAAAAGCCTGGAAACAATAATCTCATTTAGATTTTAAATAGCACGGTGTATAGAAATAGAAGATTGTTTATCTATGATATCCCAGTGACAACTGGTAATTCAAAATACGAGGTAGTTTTTAAGTTTTTAATTCGAAATTTGAGACTACATATTACAAACAAGACCTTTACACTTTATTCCGTTGCCAAGTCTGCAGTATGTTTCTGTTGCCATGGACTCTTAGACACCAGTTCATTTGCCGACTTAAAAATAAATCTGGAACACCAATAATTAGATGTGGTTTCAGACCCAACTCTAATAAACTACTGACGATTAACAGTAGTGCCAAGTAAACAAAATATGATAAGCTTACCATGAAAATAACATTATAAAACATACGTTTTGCTCTATACAACGTGTCCATAAACTGATGGTTAATTACTTATTAAATAATAAAGATCAATGTTAATAATTTATTGGACTCATTTTTCTTACTTACAATTTTGGAAATGAGTGGAAATTGTTTGTTGGTGGCGTTCCCATCTGTACCAAATAGCTTACTTACTATGATAGTACGTATAGTTGTAACTCATAGTTGAAAGGTTCTTCTATTAGTAGGGGAAAGCCGTTTCCGTTTCTTTATGAACACCAGTATATTTTCCGACAGTACTAAAGTGCTGTCAATAAAGTTGTTGTATTGTCAACCCAAGGTTTCCTCGTCAAAACAGATATTCCAGATATTTCATCAACATAAATCATTTCCATAGAATATTCGATTTTCTAGTCCAACAATCGCGCGTACTTTATTTCTCTCATTTCATTCCAATGATTTTTTTTAATAACCACTTGTCATAAAATAACAATAAACTTTGATTTAGTATCGCCGTATCTGAGCTTTATCGGTATAATAAATATGCTGGGCATTAACACGCACTTTAAACTTTAATTATGCGTGTCGCATTGCAACAATTTTTCAAATTCCATCCGTTGGGTATGTCTTTCAACCGGCGCTATTAACTCTGGCGCGCTTCTCAGTTGTCATTGTCCATTTAATATGCTTAACGCCACCGATACGTGATGAACTTTGATCGTTTGGCGTGGTTTTACGTTAGATTCAACAAAAATGTTTTTGCAATTATGCCAGGTGTGTGTGTGTGTCTGTGTTGTCATGAGCGTTTTTGTAATTTGCTTTACTAAAATGTATCATGTTAATTTGTATTCCAACATTTTGCTAATGACTCTAGACGCCACGGTATGTTATGGTCGTTTGGGAATTCTGTAATATTATAAGATACGTTACTGTTTTTTTTGCGTGTGGAGGGAATATTATAACTTTAATTAAATGAAGTTTGTTTTATTAAATATAGTATGCCGTGATGTTATATACTTAATCATTTTTTGTTAATCTTGTCGCATAATATTTCAGGAGACCCTGAGTCTAAACTTAGAGATTATTTGCAGTTGTTATCAAAAGTTGACAAGGTACATTTATATAAATCACTATAATTTGTATTGGGTTGCGTCAAAATTGATACTAGAGCAAAAATTGTGTCAAAAAATCCCAATGTGTGTGTGTTTTTTAATGGGTTTTAAAACACATGTAATGCGAGTTGATACAATTATCTAAGTAGGCTGTAATGAACGCTTGAATATTGAACTTTAAAAGTGATGGAACGGGAAAGCCTGCGTTTTTCGATCCTGCATTTGACGTTGAGGAAATGCCACTTTTAAATACCACATGGGGTTTTGCCTCATGGCTTCGTTGTTCTAAGTTGAACCTTGCATTTGAGCCTACTTATAGAATTCTGTTCGTTACATTTAACTAAAAATGGGCTCCATATGCCAAAAAGAACGAAATCCTACAAAATAATATTACGTGAATTATTATAATACCTATTATTAAGTTATTCTTAAATCAATGCTTGATCTCTCTAGATTATACAGTTATGAAGAGAAACATCTGACGACTTTGGTTCCGCGTTTGACAGTGATTGGACATGTTTTTTCTGCCTTATAGCATAATGTTCAAGATTGAAACTTACTTCATTTAGGCCTTCCTAAAGAATTATATGGCTTGACATTTTGGAAAAAGTAGTTCAATATGTATACCGGGTGATTCAATTTCGAGGCTCACTATGGGGATCGCGCTTATTAGTGGAAATAGAGGCTATGTTTAAATTTGGCAAAGTTTCGTAGTTTTGTGCTGATCAATTATCTGAAAAGAACCTTTAGCTATCATTTTTCATTTTAAAGATATCCGCAAAAACTGAATTGTTAAGATATCGTTTTTAATTTTTTATTCAAAACTAAACGTAGCTAGACATTTGAAACAAAAACATTCATGCAGTGTTATTTTTTAATTTGAAATAACATCAAAGATGGCGGCGTAACCATGGCCAACTTTTGTTTTTCTTATGGGCGTCATGTTGAATTTAGTCATTTTCCGATAGTCGTGTTTTTTTTAATTTCCGCAATGTATAACATGTTGGCATTATTTTTTAAAACAATGTTTTAATAAAAAAAAAATTTCTTCTTTTTCTCGTTGTTTGTCGTGCTTATCAGGTACCCAGCTAATGATTGGTTACAGACCGCCGGCGCCGGACTGACCAGAGTGCTTTAGATTAAAAACATTCAGATTGTAAAAGAATCAGGTTTATACAACAAAAAGGTTCTTTTTTAAGTAACATCTTCAAATTGGTCGCCATTTTCTTGAAGGCATAAAACCAAGCCAGCTTTTCGACATGTTGTTATGCTCGTCTAACTGTTCTTCCCGGAATATCATTGACCGCATTTGTTATTCGATCGTAGATCCTCGATATTTCTGCGAGTTGCGTGATAAATTTCGTCGTTCACAGTTCCCCATAGAAAATAGCCCAGAGGACTTAAATCAGGGGATCTAGCAGGAGATTCCACCACTCCACCATTACCAAAGCAGCGATTTGGAAATTGTTGATTCAAATAATTTCGTACAACTGCAAAGTTTGACTTCTGCGGGGTTTGTACGGTTTAGGTTTATTTGGTTAATGGCAAACCCAACGCTGAGCGCGCCGCTTGATCCAAGTGCATTTTGTTGACGTTGCTTGGCAACGAGTCCGGCGGTCTGTAACTCAGGTACCAGTTAGGTACCTGAAGTTTTTTTTATTATTACACCATTATTTTACATGTTATACATTGCGGAAATGAGAAAAGACATGGCGCCCATAAGAAAAGCAAACGTTGGCCATGGTTACGCCGCCATCTTTGACTTTATTTCAAATTAAAAAATGACACTGCATTCCTTGTTGAAAAGTAGCTGTAGAATGTTTTTGTTTCAAGTGTCTAGCTACATTTGGGTTTGAATAAAAAATTAAAAACGATACCTTAACATTTCAGTTTTTTTTGCGGATATCTTCAAAATGAAAAATGATGGCTTAAATTTCTTTTCAGATAATTGACCAACACAAAAATAAAACTTTGCCAAATTTAAACATAAGCTCTATCTCCACTAATAAGCGAGATCCCCATGGAAGGTTTGGAATATCCTAAAGAGTAGGTATGTATTGAAATGGCTTGTCTTTTGGTCAACGAATATGTTAAAAATTGTCGTTTTTCGTATTTTTATCACGCTATATTTGTGAGATGACTGCTAGTTGTTTTAATTCTAGGATTAACGATTTCCCATTTTTTGTACAGATGTATGTATGTGTTTTTAATAATGGATACCATTTACATCTCCGGGCGCGAGTGCCTCGAGTTCTGTAATTTCTCTGTAAAGTGTTTACACAGGTGGCGAGTATTTTTATATTTATTTACCTACATATATTTTATATACGTTGTTAGATAACATGACATGGAAAGTTTTCCTCAAGCTAACATAATTTATTTAATTCAATTAACTTTCACAATTAACTTATCGTTATTATAGTACAGTTTATTTAGTTCAAACCATCGGACCAGCTAGTCACTAGTGTAAGCTTGGGTGCTAACTGTCTTATGACCAGCCGTAAAAAGTTACAGTTAAAAATACATATTTTATTGACACCTACAGCACTGCGTCAAGGATCCTCAGCATCGTTTAAGAAGAGCTCCAACCAAAGCGGCCACTGATCCTTTCCCATTTCCTTTTCGCCGCGTCACCCTTTCTGCTTTTCTCATCAGTTTAACATAAGCGGCCACGTGTACGTACGTCCTAAGCCCCCAACTGAATATATAATAAGCCAGAAGAGAGGAAGTCGTTGTGTAACGCATTCTGCTTGCGTACCTAGTTCAGCATCTGCGGTATGAATATTCCACCGCAACCGCGCGCGCGGGATCTAAGTCCCCAACGCGCCTTGACGGGCAAAAGCCGTCCAACAAGAACGAGTTGGAGGGATGCCAACCAGCCTTAGGGCCCGGTTTGAGGTTTAATCTATGGAATTCGAGGTGCGTAAGAACCATGTCTCGGGAAATAACTTCCAAAGGTATGTTTATAGTCCAATCCGCAACGTCACCAACGTACGAAGTAACGTAGAAGTAACAGGAAATGTTTCCCTTCATTAAAATTTGACTGTGGTCACGCGTAGAAACAACTTAAAATAGTACAACAATGTTAAAAGTAAAATCATCTAACTTCTATTTTATTACTGGAAACTTATTGCGTACATATTATCATATAAAAGTTGTTACAGAAAATGTAAAAGTATAGAACTAATAATGTAAAAAAGTAAGGATAATACAGTAAAATTACAGAAAATAGTATTTAATAAATATGTTACAGCAAAAATGTTGTAAAAGAAGAATTTGCGGTTATTCAACTGTAAAGACGCGTTTTACTATAGCACCCTTCTTATTTGATACCAGCGATATTGCTGTATTTGTACAATACGTCCCTGTGATACAGACATATTCCTGTAAAATACAACAGTGTTACAGTAATTTTACAGAATATTCTGTAATCTCATACGACATGTACGGTAATTTTACAGAACTGGTGTTTTACATTTCAACTGCAATTTCTTTGCGGCAATGTCGCTTGCGATAGCTGAATTGCTGTCTTTTTTTTCTGTGTCGGTAAGCCATAAGAAAGGTATTTTTGAAAATACTAATGGGACGATTGTTAGTTTCGAACTAGGGAGTGAGTTTAATATAATTAAAACATGGTAAATAAAGTGGCCAATTTATTTCTCGAGTTGCTAAAAAAAATCAAAATCAAGAGTCAGTTTAATTTAATAATAGGTTATATATTTTTATTTTGTTTTGTAACATTTTCAATTTGTTTTAATACAATTATTTTACATACCACAGTTAATAATTTAATAAAAAAACAAACAATTATTTCGTTAATTTTTCATCTAGATATCGGAGCATATTACATATTTCCTAGCCAACAATGAACAAAAGTGAACAAGTGAAAACTTATTCTTGTACTTATGCTTTTTCCGTAGGATCTGAATTTCAAAGCAAATATTTCGAACTGTGCGTTGTATTTTTTTTGTGAGGAAAAAAGTACATTTTTGTTTTTAACACTGATTTTTTCAAAAGCTAGACTAAATTCAGAATTCTTGCAGTTAGATTCTGATACTACGGGAAAAAATCTAACCAAAAGCAGTTTTCACTTACACGATTTCGTTCATTGTTGGCCAAGATAGTCTCAGCTTGGATCAGTGGCGGCTCGTGCATTGGATTGCAGGTTTGCGCAACCCCCAAAAATAACAAGGAAACAAAAAGAGCTTAATTGTATGTAAATAATAGTGTAATAGTCAATACGCAACGATTTATAACATATAATTTAAAAAAATATCCAGCATTTTCTCGAGAATTTCAAGCGCAAGTCGGCTATATACGGCCTGGAGCCGCAGCAAGTCCGCAACCGTCTGCTACCGCTACACTGCGTAGCGACGCCTGAATTAAAGCCCGCGAGCGAGCGAATTGGGCCGCCTCGCCGTCGATTGGTTCGTTTACTCTGAAATGGTTGCAAGTATCCAGTACACCAGAACTACTGGACCACACCCCCAATGGTGTCTAAAAGCGAAGCGACGTCATGCTTACGCGACTCGCGACGTGCATTATTGCATTCTGGTTACAGATAGTTGACGCAGTTGACTCTTGACACTCGTACGCTGTGTAGTTTGGTTGCCCGTGAAGCGCTTATTACACGAAATTAAAAACAAATAATGAATACAGTGCAGAGTTTATTAGCTCAACCATTTAGTAGTGTAAATTGCATCGATAAGAACGAAATAAAAATGCTTGGGAGGCCTACCCCTAATTTAGTGATAAAACAAGGCGTGTCAACCAAATCTCGGTCATTTACTAGGACATTTAATGCTGATGTTTACAGCAAAAATGAGTGGATTTGTGGGTGTGACGTCAAAAATGCTTTTTTTAAGTTTTCCTTGTCTATTGTTTGGAGTCGATGACCGGTGGACACAAACAGGTATGACAGATTTAAATTATTTAACCGACCGAATTAAGAAGTTAGAGCCATTTAAAATATCGATTTGTTAATATTTCAAATGGCTGTAACTTTTTAATGAATTGAAAAAACTTATAAGTCTATATGGAACTTTTTACTCAGTATGAACATTTACTATCTGAAAAAAAGTTCTGCGCGAAGAAAAGTGGGACACTGTAGATAGTACTAAACAATAACAGGGATTTAAGACCCATGGGACGTCGCAGCCACAGATAATTAAAATTAGCGTATTTAAGAATAACAATGAGTCATTTTTTAGTGCACAAATAAAGATATTTTTCTATAAAACATATATGTCATATAAAACTGGTAGGTACCTGAAAGTTGCAACCCCCATTTTTCACGAGCCGCCACTGGCTTGGATTATTGTATCATTGACAAATTAAGTACTTGTAAATATGTGAAATGCTCTGATAAATAGACTCAAAAGTCAATTGTAATTATTTTTTTATGAAGTTAACAGCTTGTAGTAAAAAGTATTGTAGTTAAACAAAATACAAATGTTTTATTGTTTAGTACATATTAGAGTAAATTAATTCTCGATTTTTACTCTTTTGGGGTCCGGGATCCCAAATTTCACAGTAAATTAAGTATGGATATAAAGGATCAAATTAAGAAGGTCCTGATAGTTTAACCACCACATAACTCATAGGGCGGCGACTTTTCTAATCCATATGAACTCTTTTAAAATTTTAAAGTATTCATTAGAATTTTAATTTGGCTTTAATGGTGAAGCTCAAATTTGGGATAAATTCGAATTACATCCTTTTCGTCCATTTCTTTTTAGTGTTTTTCTTCCACCGGTGTACCTCTTTATACAGGCTTATCTCTAATATGACTACACAACTACAACCAAAGGTTTTTGCAGACTAGGTACTTAAACAAACGTTTCAGTGCTACATGAACACTGGTGAAAAAGACTTTAAGAAAAATCTTATAAAACTGCAAAGTTTAAGATTTACTTTTTGAAACCCTTATAAACACCCGTTATAAATTCGGCAAAAATTAAAAACAAACATTTTTTTTAATAATTAAATTGTTGTGTTTTCGATGACACAAAATTTGCAATTTTGGAATGATTGCAAGCTTATTAGATAAGGGTCTCAAAGTAAACCTTGTACTTTGAAGTAATGACAACATTCCTTTAAGTGGTTTCCGAAGGCCGTAAAGGAATTGCAGATTAAGTTTTTTAACTAGATAGACATACTTTACTTCTTACGTTACTGACGTGACTATGAACAGGCCTTTATCCTCTTACCCGACTTCTTGTGATGTTGCTGCCCCAGCCTCCTTTTTAGCTCTAGCGCTTAATTGAATCTCCAAGTTGCATGCTGGACGCGGCATTAGTTCGGCTAAATTTATGATAATTGTCCCGTGACTATAAATTTTACACGCAGCCCGTGGAATGCCACCCTATTCGGCCTGGTCGGCTACCAAATTTGGAGGTTGGAGCGCATTAACTCGCTCAAGGAAACGTAGGTTTTTTTCCAGATACTCTATCTACTGTCGCTAAGGAAGCGTAGACTTAAGCGTCGTTAGAATGGACTGATAACTTTGCTCGGTTGCCTATTAAGGACATTTCGAAAGGAACGCATTGTGAATTAAAATTATCTTTGATGGAATTATCGCAAAGGAAGGGGATTTATTAGTATGGTAGGGTCAATGTCACACTGAAAAATGTGCATGCTGATATTTCTTTCAATGTTTACCGGAGACGTCAATGCTACAATACGTCGTGATACAGGAGAAGCAGTTATGACATGGGTAGTCGGTTTATACGGCCAGCTGTAGGTTTACTTTTGGAAAAGCTTACTTTCGAGAAGTAACTCATTTTTAGTATCTCGACGTATTGTAGCTTCAATATCTTCCCCCTGTTGAATATTCGATACAAATCACTTCACTTTATATGAAGCAGGTACCTTAATATTTGTGTTTTTGGTTACTGTTTGTATTCCTAACTTTTTATTCCAATGTTCTGTTTATCTAACATTCGGTTGAGATAACACAGATTAAAGGACATTTGAAAAAATATATTAATCCTTCATTTCGTGAAAATGTTATCATTCATGTGGGGTTTCAATTTTCAATACTCCATACCTATTAATTATAAATTATCCTGTGAAACGTCTTCATTTAAAAATCTGGTATTATGAAGTACCAATAAACTTCTTTATACCCGTTTTACACTACGCAATTTAGTGCGCAATTTAGCACACAATTTGTGCAGTAAGTAGGTATAACAAAAGTCTTAAACAGACTTAAACAAACAGATTTCTAGTTTGCCTAGAAATTGAACCATTTTCAGTTTGCAGATTTCAGTTGCTTAACAACTTCTTGTGTAACTTCTTGCGCAAAAATTGCGTAGTGTTTAAAGCAACAAATTATTATCTGATTGCTCTTGACTTATTAAAAAGCACATTAAATATGTTTTATCTACGATTTACAAGTACATATAATCCGGACCGATGGCACTTACAGGTGATTTATGGTGGCAGTACTAATACTTTATGGTGACAGTTCGGTGGTTTATGATTTATGACAGTTACTCTAAACTCATCCACGTAAATTTATGAATATAATTCATTAGAAATGTAAAGTATGTGATGTGTGACTGCAGGGCCACCCTAACCACAGGGCTAAATGGGCTATAGCCCTGGGGCGCCAACCTTTTGGGGCGGGAATTTTTATTGGTGTTATATTTTATGTTATTATTAGTTAGTTTGATATTAGTTGATTTTATTATAAATCTTTTCATGACAAAATCAACCAAATAACCTCTTCTCAATGAAATAGAAAATTGTATATCTGGTCTTAGCATTTCCCAAGTTACTTATATATGGAGTATCAATGAAAAACATTCGGGTTTGGTTCGGTTAGCGCAAGTTTTCTATGATGTGCCAGCCTAGGTTTGCCATATTTTACTTATCAAAATATAGAGACATCTAGTAAACATGTATGAGATCATGAAAAAATATATGAGATACTGATCTACTTGATCATGGTTTCATTGTTGGTCATTGTTAATAATGATAACTGCATCTTTTACTTTGGTGTTCCAATATTACTGTGCTTTTATTTTATATGGTCTTGTTATGAGGTGTTATTTTTTTAGAAATGTGAATTACAGTTAATTAAAGCTATTACTCAATTATGAACTGTTCTTACTTATTGATCTTTTGGTTATTTTTTAAGAAATATTGAGCGCGCAAAGTAGGAAGCATGACCAAATCTCGGAAACTGTTTATTAACTACAATAATTCTTGAACACGTCGATTGTAAATTATACACATTTTTGTAACAAATTCAATTTCCCGTTTTGTACTTATGACGTCATCGACAAATGGCAAAATCCATATTTTTCTTGTTGATTATGATAGATCTGTTAATTGTCGTAGCATACAAATTGTATGTCCTTACATCAGAAAATTTACTAGAAAAAGTTTAAAAATTAAGGATTTTGTTTGTGAATGAAAGCAGTTTTAGGTAGATATGTTTGTAATAGGAATTGAACCATCAGCACACTACTTAGAATCGTTGTAAATGATTGAAATATATTGTGAACAAACTTTCAGGATTTTAGGTAAACGTACAAAGTTTAAGGTTTACTATGAGACCCTTTTGAGGTTTCTAGAACATTGGGTTCAGGTTTTTGACATTTTTATCTCACTTGTTTCAACAATCTTACGGGAGAGTCTGTAAGATCACAGTTCGTACACAGTGCAACTAATTTTACCCAAAACGCATTTTCATATCCTATTCGGAATATCTATCTTCCCAATAGTTAAAAATCAACGCGTTCGAGATAACTAACCCTCATTTAGATTTTCTCATATTTTCATACTTTACGCGGTGAATGTCTACATACCATAAATATGAAGGGTAAAATATGTGATAAATCACGAGAAAAGTGTGGAGATCAAGAATTTTTATTTTCTATCTATGTGACGATCGATTTCGATACGGCACGTATCATCTTCGGGTCAGGCTACAAAATTAAGCAACATAAACAACAAATCACATCACCATTACTCACTGTCTAAAAACTATTGAGTAACGTCAAGGTTATGTCGTGATCGGGTGGGTGCTCTGGTCAAAATAAGGGAATGTGTCAAATCGTGGAAGTCTCTCATATCAGTGCTTGTCGTCTCTGTTCGGGATCTGTCGACGTTTGAATCTGGTCGAATCATTCGATTAATTTTCATCGCATTAATTTTAGTAGTCCAGGGGCGTCGAATATCTTAGGACGGCCCTGTGTGTGAGTCGTAGATAAAGTCGTATTTGATTCGCATATAATTGCTATGATTTGTGTTTTGTAGTTTTTTAAAATAACGAAAACTTTTTACCATTTGTTTAGAAAATTGTTCAATTTGTGCGTCCAATTTGGATTCAATGACGTTCCAAACTACAAAAACATAAATGTACTAATGAAAAAACTCAAATTTTGTGGAAATTTCAAATTGTTTTTGTTAATAAAAGTTTTTTTAAATGGTTCATGTAATACAGGTGAAAGTTAACACTATTAAGATTGATTAAAAAAAGTGATTATTATCATTGTGTATAATATTCCTAACAATATCGATATAGTACTGGTGTGTAACAGTTATATTACATAATTAACACAATTTGAATTATCTGCTAATTTGTTCAACAAATAGAGAATTTGTAAGCGCACCGCTGTTACCAATGGCGTGTTAAATATGCATATATATGTTGATGTACCGGGTGTGTTTATATTTGTATTGCGTATGACGCGGTCGCTCCTCGGTAAAGTTACAATTAACAAACATAATAATTAGAGTATCATTAATATTCAGGTTCGTTTACATGCGTCGGCATGCCTGTCGTTATGTTGCACGGATATTATGATTCACGCTTGAATCACTTCGTGTTATAGAAATACTTCAAATTGTAACCTACTTATTGAGTTGGACACCGCATGTTTACCAATGTATCTTTTCGATCTGTGAATATTAATGTTTGTGTTGCCAAAATCGGCAGCTGAGATTGGTGTATGTGGGTTTAAAAAATGTATGTTTTATATGCCACGAAGGAAAACAACTTTTTGTTTGATACATTTTTGTGCCTAAAATATTTCAATTTAAATGTTAATACTGTCGAATTTATTTGTGATTTTTTAATAATTTTGAAACAATTATTAAGTATTACAGTCAGAAAACGGAGCTGTTATTACAAAGAAATCACGCGTTGAAAATTACCAACAATTTGCAGTTGTTGTCAATTGACAGTCATAACGTCAACAAAATTAGTCATTTTAGGTGTAAAGTTACAGTCTAATATTCTGCGATAATGTGCAAATGTTTTTATGGTGATTCTTTGTGTTTACTGTTTACTCACTTTATTTCTAAATATTTTTTTCGGAAATATTCTAAAATGTTAGTACTTGAATAGAGTAATTTGTTATTTACTTATTTGGTATCAAAAACAAAGCAATCTTCCTACTGTACCTGCACTATTTTATCTACGGATTCAGACAAATGGTAATTAAACGCTTGCTACGACAATGGCAGAAAGAGTATTGGAGAGGTCACCCAGTTCTGAAACACTCTAGCTTCTTTCTTGGCTAAAAACAGTGACTAGAATGAGGAAACCCGATGATATTACATAATGGTATGTAGTTGCTATAGACACTGCTTCGAACTAGCACCTTTACAGAGCTGAACTAGTTGAAGAACTGTTGTTGGAAGGGGAAACTTCTTTACACCTGGTATGCCAATGAGGCTTTCGTATCTGTTTACCACCCAGAAGGTCTAGATGACTCCTTGAGGTGGAGGAACCATGAGGACCCACCTATCACTTGGAAATAGTAACTACGCTTTTGCGAGAATAGACGCAATAAAAGTTTTTGATTAATATTGTGGAAAGTTTTCTATTGAGTTTACATCGAGAGACTGGGACAACAATTGCAAAATGATCAAGTTTTGCTGTGCTGAAATCAAAATTATTTGTCTTCTGTATAACAAGACATGGCGTTTGAAGATGGCTTTGAGTCCACGGGTTTTCTAAAAACTATTTTTTTCGAAACAAATCTAACCTAATGCCTATTAACATGTTACCTATATCTTTTATATGGAAAATCTCTTCTCTCTAACTACTAATTTCTCTAAACACAGTTGGTAAATAGTGATAAAAGCATTAATATTTGACCCACCTTCGGCTTAATCTAATAATTGCCGATGACACAAGTGCCATGCCCAAACAAAATTAAGCTTGAAATAAATGGTCTACAGTTAAAACCGTTAATAAGAAACTAAAGATACTTTTCTGTCTGAAAAATTTATTCGAATTACTATTCGAAAAAATGTTTTGAAAGTGTCGAACGGGAGCTGCGTTTTATACAATCGACTTAAAAGTGCAATTATTTCCAAAACATCTTTGTATAAAATAGTATGTTAGTACGTTTTAATGAATCACTTCAACAAATTTCTAATAGTTATGATTTGTTTCTTAAAATTGTAAAAAAATGTTTTGTTGACAAATAACACAAGCACTGTGAATAAGGGTTGGACTAAGTTAATAGTACTTTAAGCACTAAAATTTTACAAAATATACGGAAATATAATACGTCGTTCTATTTAAAGAAACAAAAGTTGACCCCATTTTCACGACACCAGCGCCAACTATAACAAAAGTCCTTGTGGCCGCCTTGAAAAAAGAAGCTTTGCATAGTTTTTTTTGCAGGAGGCGTACATTTCATGATAATCAAATGTTAAAGAATAATGATGGACTAAAATGGTCCAGCCCGTATGTAATTTTTTTTGACGTAAATTTATTGTTAAGTGGTGTTCGAAAATCTGTTAAGTAATCACAAAAGCCGACTTATTCAGATGCTAAGCAAAAGCCGTTAAGTAAAAATTAAAATTGTTAATAACTATAAAAATTTAGGTGTACCTATAAAACAAATTTTCATGGAATAAATATTTGTGAAAGTTTCTGGGAATTTGCTGCAGATGTTTTTGCCGATTTGTGATGAAGTACGAAAAGTGGATTAAACCGCGTTTGCATATTGAGACACTATTTAAAATTTTAAATACGCTTCCTATGACCAAAGGTAGCATATCTAGCATATATTGACCGACAAATGTTCTCTTGTACTGTCACTTGGAGACTATCAGACACTATACATGTCTACACAGTGAGAAAAGTTAAATATGTACGCCAAAAACGTCCATAATCTAACACTTGTCAAAATAACACATGCCTATTCTTGCTCAAAAGGGATATGTTACTTAATGTAGTTACTTAAGTAAGTAACTTTCCAGAAAATAGCACTTATAAGCGAGTTTATAAAAGATTTTTAAAAAATTACGGTGCGGTAAAGTACCAATTATTGGGCACAAACAGTATTTCACCGCATTTACGAATTCAACTTTTGAATCAAAATGAGCTACTGTTTTCTTATCCAGCCAGCAAAAAGTTTGGGGTTATAAACTTAGCTTTGTTCGAAAGCAGGCGACAATTGCTAATTGGTAATGAAAGGGTTTTGGAACGGTTTGCCCAACTTTTTACTTTTAAATATATTTTTGTCTCGAATTTTCCTTTAAATAATCAAAAAAAACCTTATCTTAGATCTTAAGAGGAATCAATACTGCTGGTACGTCCTATAAAATAAGCATCCATAGTCAGCTTAATGTTGTATCAATTTTCTCATGTTATACATCAAATTATAGATAAAGGTGTATTACTTGCTGTGGTAATGTATATGTATTACTTGTTATAGTTGTATCCACGCTACGTAATAAAACATAACTTATTCATGTACTCGAAGAAGTAAAGTTTTGAGTGAAAAAACCATGTAAGATATTGATATTTTTACGTGAACTTTTGTACACTTATAGAGGAAGGTGTAACTTAGACCTATTAAGGGCACTTTTTTCAATTTTAACCTGAGTTCTTCGTAAAAAAATTGCAAAATCAGTCAATTTTATGTCATATTCAGAAATAAATTTGTCAAAAACGAACAGAACTATCAGAAATCTACCACTAGACGCAAAATTATATATCTTTTATCTTTAATTTGGTGTATTTCTTTTACGATTATGTGAACTAATTGTTGAGAAAAAGCCTCAGAACTTTTACGTGTTTTGCAAGTAAAACGTGGGGGTATGGCCCTTAAGAAAACATATTTGTAGATATTTCTGAATGTGAATATATGTAGTTCTATTTCTTTCTGCACTCTTTTGAGTGGAAAACGTCGTTATAGCGAAATTATTAGATTATTAAATTAATCTCTATTGCGTTATTCATGCTGCCTAAACAATAATAATATGTGATTCACTGTATTAGTTGCTAGTTTCTAACAAACAAAAATAAGAATCATTCTGCGGTTCAATCAGTGTGAATGGTTGATGATTAACACCATCATATCGTCGAATTGCTCATAGATCAACAAAAACCAGTTGTGTTCCAATATTCGCTAGTTTCAACTTGACCCATATCGACTCGAATAACAAAATAATAAAACTCCACTTCCTGCCGTAGTAAGCCGTATTAATTGCAACGCTACCATGAAACCGAGTGCATACTATTTCAAGCGTCAGCAGCAGTTCAAACGCTCACTTTGTACTCATTCCGCGATTGTGTGCTACATTGTGCGAACTGCACGTATGTGTATACTTTACGGTTACAACCAATGAAAGTCGCTGGACTTGACTGTAGTGAATGGACTCCCCCCATTAAATAATATTTACGCCGTGTTTTGTTTACGTTGCGTAACGCAGCACTTGCTGCCGCACTCTGCTTTATTTTGATTCGAATGCAGCTTTATATTTCGTTGAATGATGCGTTGAATAAAGAGTTGTGTCGAGGGGTATAGAGCGCGTTTTACCCCCTAAACACCGATATGTCTCCTCAGATAAAGAACGCATTAGAAATAGTATATTACATTACAAGAGCTGTAACTAGCATATTACGTACGAGTGGAAATTTAACATACGAGCCGCGAAGCGGCGAGTTTTGTTATTTTCCACGAGTATGTAATATGCGTGACAGCTCGAGTATTGTACATAATTTTACCTACGACGGACAATTTCAATAAATTGTATCAAAAATGACAAACAAATACAGGTAAGAATATTTGACGGTTAACCAATCAATGTATTCGCGCGACATCTATTGCAACTACGGAGAACTTTGTCTGAGTGTCGATCAAAAATTCCAGTACAAATTCAACATAAATTATCACGTGCTAGTAATAATATGTTACAGCTCGAGTATTGCACTTACTTACGACCGAAAATTTCAATAAATATAAATTGTATCAGAAATGACAAATAAATAATCAAAATATTCGCGCGACATCTGTCATTATGACATTAGGTCGTGCGTTAAAAACACAAACGCACACCCAAAGGCACACGTATGTTATAAGCGATATACGAGCTATGTAGTCCGTGACGTAAGGGACATTTACACATACGGTCGTAGGTAAAAGTATTTTATGCAGGTAGTTGTTTATTGTTCATCGAGTTTTATATGACATTTTACTTTTCAAACCACTGACTGTTTTGGTTATTTGTAAAGGCAAAAATAAACTTACTTAATTTATTTGTAATATATGTAGTAACACACATTAAAAAAAAACTGAACGAAAAACGTGCTGCGACCGTCTGTAGTTGGTGGAGTGTTGCTCTACAATACTACTTACTAAAGCACCGTCCAGACAGGGCAAGTTGAACGGCGGCAAGTGCTGTCCGTCACTAAACTTGCCATGTGTAAACATAGGAAAGTACTAACCGTCAAGTAGAATGTCTAGTTTTCTGTGGTTTAGACATGGTTAGGACAGACCAGACTACCGTGTGCCGTGTTTTGACTGGGGTTCCCAACATACGAAAATCAAAAAGCCAACCAAAGGGCTGTGTTGCCTAGCCATAACACAGGTCAATATTTCTAGAATACAAAAGGAATGATAGGTCAGTCAGTTCGATAAGGATTTCCTAGGAGATTATAAATATTTTTTTTTACTATGATTGCCTCAATAATAAAAATACTATTTCGTAAGCAGTCTAAGATTTTGTTTTAGAAAAAATAAAAATATCTTGTTTTGTAATATTCTGTTCTAGCATTTCCTATCAGGCGCGTACCAATGCGTTTGGGGTTTGGCGTGATAGCTCAATAGGTTCAATATTTGGTTTAGTTTTATACTTTTTGGTACCTCTTTGGTAAACATTAACGCGAAATAAATTCTCTAAGTAGGCTTGTCAGCCTATTAGAGAATTTACAATGCATTATATTTTAGAGCATCAAAAAGTGCAAATTGCTAAAATATTTTTTGACACCCAGTAGGTACATGGTTACATTTTTGAAATCTGAAGTATTTTTTTTCACATAAATAAGTACTAACATACTAATGTGTAAAAATCTAAAATCTAAAATTGTTTTGAAGATAATTGCATTTTTACATCAATTGTACACTAAACTAGTAAAATGGGCAGGCTTAATAGGCCTGCGGACGCCGCTGTAGGTAGACGCGTGACTATGCTGCTACGTTCGGCGCGAAAAGAAAAAGTATCGACAGCGGGGCCGAAAATTGAAGAAATCGAAAGCAAATATGCCTAAGCATTGAGGATCGGAATTTAGAACCGAAAATCGGCGCCGATTTTCGCTTCTTCTGGGAGTAGTTCCGTTCCCCAATTCGCCGATTTGACTTTTAGTATATATAGATAGATAGAGCTAGATAGATAGATAGATAGATAGATAGATAGATTATCTCGGGCGGGGCCGAAGTTAAAAAGTTAAAATACCCCCCCCCCCAACCGTAAAATATTTTTGATGTGGAATTTGAAAAAAAAAGTAAACCAATTTTGCTCATTCACAAACTTGTCCTTTCTTTTTAAGAGAAGTGTATACCAAATTTCATTAATTGCTCTAAAATTATGGCATTTATCGTGTATATTTGAAAAAAAATCTGATGTGGCCAGGCACATGACTTTATCATACTATATAGAAAATTAATAGTTTAGCTGCATGATATTCTATTTGATCGAGATCGGCCATGTCTGCATTAAAATAAAACTAGTAGAACTAGACAGATATGTCGATTAAAGCTGCGTTCGGATATTGTACTCCGTTGACACCGGGTACACCGTCAAAATGACACTTACGTGTTATTGGGTGTAAAAAGTGTAATACAATATCCGAACGCAGCTTATATTGACAGACGTTATTGTCAAAACACTAGCGTTGTCATTAGTGTCATTAGAATCAAAATTTCTGACATATCCTGGCTACTAGTTTTAATGCAGTACGACCGATCTCGATGAAATAGAATTTGCTCATGCAGCTAAACTATTGATTGTACCAAAAAATGTCATAGTGATAAACTATTCAGAATTTCCTCATCTTTAATTTATTATTTAACTATTTCGACGAAATTCCAGAAATGGCGGCTTATTTGCAAAATCTTTTAAAAATGCTAAGACTAAACCTCCAGTTCCTTTGGACCCTTTTCAACAGAAAGCTTTTCAGCTCTAAGTTTGGTTATGAAACTTCTAAATATGAAGTTTCGTCGCGATACCTTTAGTAGTTTCTCCGGAATCGTCGCCACAAAAAACGGGTACACACACATACACACACATACACACACACACACACACACACACACACACACACACACACACACACACACACACACACACACACACACACACACACACACACACACACACACACACACACACACACACACACACACACACACACACAGACATTTTTTTGTACCTTGGTCAAAAATGTTCAGGGGACCCAAAAAGACATATTTCCGCTAAAACCTCAAAAATTTTTTTTGGCACGATTACAATACTTTACATACTGCGTATGATAAAGTAAAAATGGACCGATTTTGACCATTCATGAACTTGTCCTTACTTTTTAAGAGATAAGCTTTTATACCAAATTTCAGATCAACTGCTCCAAAATTACGACAGTTATCGTGTGAATTAAAAAAATTGAGTTAACCAATTTTGCCCATTCACTAACTTGTCCTTGCTTTTTAAGAGACAAGCTTGTATGTATACCAAATTTAAAGTCAATTACTTCCAAATTACGGCAGTTATCGTGTACACAGACAGACGGATATATCTGAATCGATTTAGTTTTCAATGCTGATCAAAAATATACATATATAAGTTTATACCTGCCACGCTTCCTTAAAGGGTCTTACGCACTCGGCTAGTAGTTTAGTCAGTAGCGAGTAATTTAGTGAATTTCCGTGTGCTGACATAAACCACTCTATTAATTTTTCATCTCCGCACACGGAAATTCACTAAATTACTCGCTACTGTACTAAACTACTAGTCGAGTGCGTTACCCTTTAAGGAACCGTGGCAGGTATAGACTTGTATATATATTTTTGATGTGTGCGTAAGGCCCTTAAGGGTGATATAAATGTTGTGGTAAAGTGAATATACCCTACCACAGTAAATATGGAGTGTATAAAAATATCAACATCACAAATATTGTTTGATAGTTGTAGCTCAATATTATGAACGCCGTATGTAAAATAGTAGTAAAACCTGTTATTGTTACTAAATCATGTTTGTAGACAAAAAACGCCATAGCAAAAAAGCTGCAACGATTAGTATAGGAGTAGTACTTTATGCAACAAATTTAGCAAAGAATTCAAAAATATACAGAAATATAGGCTATTCCAATAAAAAACAATAAGTTGCCCTAGATTTCACGACACTAGCGCCATCTGTAAAAAATACCAGTAGCACGTCCTTGTAGCACCCTTAATACAAGAATCGTTTTGTATATTTGTATAAAGCGGACAGAAATAATTATACTTTTTCTTGTTATGATATTTTAATGTCGGATATACTTACTGTTTTCAATCTAAGGAGAAACCATATATGCTGAATGCAATCAACGTAATTACCATGATGTGACATGAAAGATTAAACGTTATGCAATGCGAAGTGCACACAAATCGTCGGTTTATTGGATTTAAACGTGTTGCGAATTTTACTGCAAATCCCTTTTGCGAAAGTTGTAAATTACTGTTGTGTTTTATAGCTACTGCAGTGCATTTACAGATCGAATAATAGGTACTAAGCGTAGTATTAATGGTACGTGATAAAACTGCTGTAATCAAAGTAATCTCTATAATACTTCCATAAACCTAGGATAATAGACTCTTGAAGGAAGTAAACGACATGCTGAAAAACTGCTTATATCAATTTCTGTTAATATAGGAAGAGAAAGATAATTGTTTTCAAATTTCCTTTCCAACTAAGCCCTCGATGACTGTAAATACTGGTTATTATTAAAAGATCCTTAATTGATACCTCTCATTGCACGAAATTAGAAATTTTGTTAAAGTACTCACTTTCAGCCGGTGAAAAATAAACAAAAATAACTCCTATAGTGTACACATTTTAAAACTGCTTACAATGGAATGCGATATCCCGTATCAAGTTTACCCAGACTTAACATTCTTGGGATTTTCCGGTCTGGCGTGCCTTATTTATTGAGCAATTAGTTACCGCATTATCACCGGGGACGACAAACTAGTGCGAAGTTTAGGACGGCCGATGTCATCGTATACATTCCCCGGCCAATAATACACGAGCAATAAATTTGTTCTTCTGTCGTCCAAATGAGAAAATGTCACCCGAAACACTTGTCATGTGATTTTAGGTGATCGCGTCAAAATAAAACAATGAAATACAGCGATGTAATTTGCACGTTACAGAATAATGTTACAGAAGTAATGGCGAGGACAATGTCTGTGCGTCGACTAATTAATTAAATGAATTATCTCTGAATTATCAGAGATTTGAAAGCAAATCAGTTACGTAAATACAGCAGTCCAGATATCTCAATTCCACAATCTTCCATCTTTAGTCGTATTAGTTTAGGGTAGGGTGGCCAGATTTCTATCAGGCCAGTGTTGAACGTTATGAGTTTGTTTCATTGTATACATAGTTCCTCTTAGGTTAATACGTACTGTTGTTTGTTTACAAGATGTATCTCGAACTCAAGAAAATAATTCATTTGTAAAAGTATAGTTTAAAATCTATCTAAACTATATTTTTATCTAAACTTTAGATAAACGTTTCACCTAAAAAGCAGAAATTGTGTTACTGAAAACTTAACATGATGTTTGTAATTCAACTTTTTCACAATCTCTTCTACGAGGAATCGAGTGGTGCAATTGATTTCAAAATAACTTCAAATATTTGTTGGATAAATTGTCCATCTTAGTAATAATTATTCATATTATAGTTGAGGGGTGGTAAATGTGTTTGCTATCCCACATCTTTTGGTTTCATTATGGTCATCATTTTGTTTCTTTATATTCTTGATCATACTTTTCTGTTTCGATTCCAATGAGCGATTAGTAATTACTTTATAATTTCGTACAGCTTTTAATAGATACTTAAGATACTTTTAGATACGTTTTATAGATTGTTCTTTTACAACTGGAATCAACGTTTATACAAGATTGTGACAGTTTCTAGCAATTGGTCGGATCAGATATTGGCTGTTTGTGTTTCACGTGAAACTACATTTTCAGATGTAGACATCGAGACAGAGGTCTATCCATCATTTCCACGTTTGACAGTAACAGAGACGGCGTGACATCTTTCATCTCTCTTCAATTTCATTGGGGGGCAAACAAAGCAAAACCTCCATAAGCGATCATGTATTTCTGGGTTTCTAAATCAGCTTAAAGTAAACCATTTGGTGCGAAAGTGATTCAGCTTGGATTTTTTTCTTGGTGTGTGGACCTTATTAAATAAGATTTGAAGCTAATTTTGGAATATTTCACGGTGAATATTATAGAAAACGGTGTTAAGAAGTAACTTCAGAAAGTGAGGTTATGTTTCAAACGCGTGTTTTTGCTTTAGTTTTAGTTTTAAAACTTGCAAAATTTGTTGCCTGGTTAACTACAGGTCGGAAAGCCATCGAGATAAGGAAATTTCCTTTCATAAATTACCAAAAGTGCTCAAGCCAAATTATCCCAATAGTTTGTTGTCGCATTTTAGAAGGTATGATGGCTATAGGCCATTACGACTGATCCAAACTTCTCTGAAAGCCAACTACAAAATTGGATGGTTTGCAGTATGCATTTTATTACAGGTAAGAGTTATATGAAATATAGATGTGAAATATTTTGTCATTTTAAGGTAAACCAGCTCGAAGATGATGACCATCCCGATAGGTTGCCATGTAGGGTTGTTCGAGTTATCTAAAACTTCTCTAATTTCGAACTGAGTAAATCTCGTTTCTTTTCGAACCGGACAGTTTGAGTTGGCTCACATTTGTTCGGTTCAAATTCGTATCTCAATATCAAAAGCGAGCGCTTGCTTGTAATCGAGCATATTGGCTTGAATAAACGTCAAAGCATTGGTTGTATACAAACAGTGGTAAGATAGAAACAAAATTTTAGTGTGACAAAATGACAGTTAATCAAAACGACCTGTGTTCGGTACGAAAAAAGCGAGCGCTCAAACAGTCCTAGTGCCCTTCATGAAGTTGGTGCAAAAACTGTCAACAAAATCAGTAAATAAAGTGTAATATTGTACTTTTTAAATAATAAATCTATTAATTTACAATCATTGTTTTATTGATTTATTCATCTACCTGGACTACTCCCTTGCCTTAAGGTTTAGTAAAATCTTTACATAAAATTTCATGTAAGACAATTGTTTTGTGATACTGCAATTCCACAAATTTGCATATTAAAATCCCAGAATGGATTGGCTCTAAAAGATCGATTGCAGAAAAAAATTCGTTTTTAGACCATACAACAAAGTCAATATAGGCTATGTGGAATCTGCATTTGAATTTGATAACGATAAGCATGTTGTAGTTGCTTCAAAAATTGGCTTCAAAACTTATTCAATAAGGTTCACACACCCAGAAAAAAATCCAAGCTGAAGCATTTTCGCACCAAATTGTTCAATTTAAGCTCATTTAGAAAGCCAGAAATACATGATCTCCTATGGCGCTTTTGCTTTGTTTGCCCCCAAGGAAATTAAAGAGAGATGAAAGATGTCACGCCGTCTCTGTTTCTGTCAAACGTGGAAATGATGGATTGTGCGTTGTACAAGTTTCTGGGGAAACATATCTGGTGCAGAGATCAATCACTGCTCGCAAAACAAATACGCACGAGCCAGGCACACAGTAATTTAGCAGTAATTAGCAAGGATGACAAAACCAAAACTGCGTTTATTTCTAGTGTTATTCAATTTTTTATTATGATTCCTTCACACAAAAAACTGTTTTGTATCTTCAATTCACTTGCACTATCGAGTACATTTATCTTGAACTATTATTTGGGATACAGTTATCTACTTTTGTTGTTTTGTTTATAAAGAAATTTAATTAAAGCGATATGCATCTTCAAAACTAAAAATTAAGCTTTTCCCTAAGGTAATCTACATGCTTGGCTACAAAATAACATCATTAGTTTCTTCTTGTTGACTCTCCGAAACCGAAAAATATTATGTGTGTTTTCGTCCATAATTTCGTACAGCAAGTTCGTCAAATGTTTGCGTTGCCATGTAACCTTTTCCCATTACGTTAATCAAAACATATTCACCGACCTTGCTGCCTCTTTGTTTATTTTGGTTTCGTACAAACATAGTTATGTGTTGTCAAATAACCCCACATAGCGAACACTGGTCTGCGCTCCTGTAATAATATATACAGGAATCCTGTACCCATTTTATGTATGGATAGCCTTACCTTTCCCGGAATGGATAACCAACCTTGGGCCGCATACTTCATGTAATTTTTTAATGGTCACATTTTTAAATTTATTAGTGTATAATCGTTAAATATTTGGAGCTGAAATACAATGCCTAGTGCTTTTCAGCTTGCATACTTAGCGGCCCAGCCACGTTCAATGCAATTCCTGTTTCTTGCCATTCACAATTACATCCGGAATGGTGTTGCTGAAACGGCTGAAACTTTACGAGGGTGTATTTCAGCGGCGCTGTGCCATTAATGGAAGCATTAAGTTGTGAACGTTACGATGTAAGGAAGCCGGGTGCTGTTTTCACCTAAATTAGATCACGGTTAGTGTCGTGGAAACTAGCAGGCGTTGGGTTATGTCAGACTTATGTGTGAAGTTGCCACGTCATTCAAAAATAAACTGGATTTATTTATGTTCTTCTGTTATTTATTATGAGACTTTCGATTCGAACAGGACAATTTCAAAAATTGGAACAAAATTTTAAATGTAATAAATAGAAAATCGACTAAAACCACAGAAATGTCAAAACAAATTTTCATTTTACGTTCATTCACACAATTCATTAGTTAGTGTTTTTCATTTGTGATAAGTCTGGGGACATACATTTTTGTAATACATAGATAGTATTTGCGAACTACTGAATCACTGACAGCGTGTCTTTATAGCGGTGTGCGTGCATTTTCCTCAGATTTATCAATATTCTGCTAATTGTCGTTCTTTAACAGTTTTTGCGGTTTTTACAGTTTACAGTTTTTACAACACTGAGGAACATTTTGAGATTTGTTTTTTCCAAAAGATATGACAAGTATCTTCGAAATGGCTTTTCGCGTAGACAACTAAAAATTATAATTCTGGTAACCCAGTCTCTCACATGGGCCAGAAAATTTAGAAAAAACGTATTTTTTGCACTGTGCTCCAAAAGAATGACGTCATAGAATTCTGTTAGTAGGCTGACATGAAAATTGACACTAAGTAGTGTGTTTTTCAAAGCGTTGATCTAGCCTAGCAGATTTGAAAGATATAAAAAGGGCTGTGTATTATTAATTATTTAAAAATTGTTAGAATGTTAGATTTTTTTTAAGATGATTGAACCATAAACATTGGAGTTATAAAGCGTGAAATCATATAACCACTCTATAACGTGGTATAGGATACGTTTGCTAGTAATGAACTGCTGCTTCAAAGATCAATGAAAGATTGTCACAAAATATCAAGAGAAACACTGCATTTTTAACACTCTAGCAAAACAACGCGACATTTACTGTCAAAAACTCAAATTTCAGTCCTACCTACGTAGCGAATTCTACCACGTCGAAGATATTTTTAGAAAGCATTAAAGCACAAGACTCTTTCTTTGTGGTGGGATTGAGATTTTTGGGTACCTACTAGATTTTTAATCTACAAATTGTATACATGAGTCCAATTATGTCTTGAGGATAAATCTTGGTAATTGGAGTAAAACAATCAAATACTTGTTTACTCTATCAGGCACCAGCTTTGAGTCATTAATTGCTGAAAATGCAAAATTTGGCATCGCAAGTTTTTGGGAAGACTAGTAGTTAACCTACTAACCGCCGTGTGAAATCCCGCGTTTGTGACAGTGCGTATGTCACGCTGATGCTTTGACAATACCTACTGTCAATAGAATCAAAACATCTGTCAAATCCTGGTTAACTAGTTTAATTTTAATGGAGCTAAACTATTAGTTTTATATATGGCATGATAAAGTCATGTGTCTGGCCACATCAGAATTTTTAGATTGTTGCTCAAATTGTGTTACACTACCCCTCGAAATTATTGCACTCATTTCGTATACACCCTGTATAAAAGAAACTATTGAACTAACGTGTCGTTCCTGTTGAGTATAAATCACCATTGCTCAGTGTAATTTTTCCAATAGTAAACTTATATTTAAATTCCTGTGTTACACTTATATTTATACAAATATTTTCCTGATTTTCATAACGATAATTATTTATTCTACTATAATCAATGTCTTCAACAAGATACTCTCTATGGACGATTCATGGGCATGAAAAAGATTCCGCAAAAGCCAAACATACTTTTTTACGATCAAGAACGAAGACACTGTTGACCGAGTCACCAGTTGATCTCAACGATAATGGAGATCCTACTTATTGAATTATCTGTATAAAATCCACGGAATATTATGTCAAAAATGCAAAATTTCAAAACAGCTTGATGGAAGTATAAAAATGAATAGGGTGCAAATGAAACATTGAAAACGCCTAGCATCTATTCGCTGTTTTTTGTGAATCGTCGGAGTGAACCTTGATTCGAGTAGAGGTATTTAATGGCCTTGGCAGTCAGAGGCGTCCGCTACCTCGGTGCTTGTTTAGTATTCCGTTTCGCACCTCGCTGCTTCCCGAGTTGAGGCGACGTCGAAAGTGAAAATTGAAGAACCCTCCACTATCTTTTTTTTTTGCCGCGCCGCGCTGCCGCCGAAAGATATAAATACCAGACGTCCCCGTTCCACTTACTTTAAAAATAGCACATCGTCAGGCATTGTCCTCCTTTGGTGACTTTGAGCGCGAATATTAGCATGTCCTTTACACTCAACATTTTCATATACATAGATATTAGTATACTACCAGGGTCATAGAACTCTAAACAGTGATGAGAATAGTGTCAATTGTCAGAAGTATTAAGCGATAGCAATGATAGCTTAATTATTGAAGAATAATAAGTACTAAACATAGTTATGCCCTAAGATATAGTAGAAATACAGTAATGCGTTGACGATTTTCTTATAACGAGACAGGAACCAATGAATAAGTGATATGTATATTGTATACTGCATGAAACGTAGAAAATTGCAACATAAACTTTATACATATCTTCGCTTTTTACAGTCAGAACAATTTCTCGGTTACAATTTCTGCAGATGTTACATCGTCATATGACATTTGTATGGTGATGATACTTATCCAATCTGAAAATGCATAAAAGATGGAAATCTTCCACACTTGCAGTGTACTTATATCCAATCTGAAATAAACTCGATTTAAATCTGAGTTGTGGAGACGTGCAGGATGTAATAAATTCAAGTGGATGCTTCTTAGAGGATAGTAGGGCGAACTTGTCCCGAAAATATTGCCAAAGTTCCATTTTTTATTTTCTAATTTATATTTAAAGTTGTTTTGGCAAGCTGCTAACGTATCTGCTGTTATAATGTATGTAAGCAAACTATGAAATACATTTTCTCTAAAGTACATATACAGTGTGTCTCACGGGACGTTGGTACTTTTGTTATTATTAAAGATAGAAAGTCGGTTAAATGGGCAAAGTAGTGCATATTTATGTGCTATTTCATAATCTGTTCAGAAAACAGTTGTATTCCAAATGGTTTCCAAGCTATTTTGAAAAAGCCAAAAACTGCATTTTTGTAATTATGGTCATAACTTCTTTATTTGTGATCCCATCAAAAAAGCGTTTGCACATTATAAAGGCACTTTTTTGTCTACAATCTGATAACGTCGGTTTAAAATTTTTTTCGCGCTTTGAATTGGTCAGAAACCTTCGAAACTTTTGTTTTTCTTATGGACGCATATTGGTTTTATACATGTTTCAATTCAGAATTTTTTTCTGAGTAATTTGGTATGGCACATGCCATATTTAGAACACAATAAGCCGACAAAATTGAAGTTTTTTTTTAATATCTGAAAATTGCATGGTGCCATGAAAAGCACATTTGAGTGATACAGTATTTATGTGCCCATAGTCAAGTTACAGTAAAATTTTGGAATGTATTTATTTGTACTAACTACACAACATAAAAAACTAACAACATTTTAACAAACTAAATAATGTTTTCAAAAGTCGCCATTTTCGTGGAGGCATTTATCACAACATCCGTAATACGGTGACCTTACCGAGGGTTCTTCTGTCAATCGAATTGAAAGCGGCGATTACGGTACGTCACGTAACTCCCCAACGTTTCCAAAATAATAAACACTATACACCTTATTTTTTAAGTAACTCCATAGATAAAAATCACAAGGGGTAAGATCCGGCAATCTTGGTGGTTATGATACTTCTGAATAGGTAGCAATTACTCTCCGTTTATGTCTTATATCTAAATAGTTCCTCACAATTCGGGCATTATGTGCAGGTGCTCCGTCTTGTTGGAACAATATACCTTAGCGTAAGGCCAACTGTATATCGTCTTTTCTTTCTTCCACGCCCTCAGAGAGCAATATTGCCGATACCTCTTCCGAAATTTTTGTTATAAAAAATTGGTGCGATTGATCGGTTGGCCACTATACCGCACCATACATTAAAACCAAACCGCACCTGATTATGGCGCGGTACAAAAATGTGCTGTTTTTCGCTGGCCCAGTACCCAGTAGCGTCTTCTTTCAGTTAAAAATACCACAGTTAGAAAATATGTTTCATCGGACCAAAATATTTTTTTTTATAAAATTCTGGGTTTTCGCCAATTTTGTTCAACAGATGGGTACAGATGGGTAGATATCACATTGTTTCACAAAATGTCTTCCATGGCACCATGCGATTTTTAGCAATTCTCGAAGTGTACGATGTTCAGTCAATTATATTATCTTATTGTATTAAAAACATGGCAAGTGGCATACCAAATTACTCAGAACGAAATGATGAATCCAAACATGTATAAAACCAATATGGCGTCCATAAGAAAAACAAAAGCTTCGTTTGTTTCTGACGAATTCATTGGCGAAAAAAAATTTTAAACTGACATAATCAAATTCGAGACAAAAAAGTGCCTTTATAATGTCAAAACGCTTTTTTTATTGGATCACAAATATAGAAGTTATGACCATAATTAAAAAATGACATTTTTTGGTTTTTTCAAAATAGCTTGGGAACCGTTTGGAATTCAACTGTTTTCTGAACCGATTATGAAAGAGCACATAGATATGCACTACTTTGTCCATTTAACCGATGTTCTATCTCTAATAATAACAAAAGTACCCATACAATCCAACGTCCCGTGAGACACACTGTATAATATGTTTATCTACTCACATATAATAAGTTTATTGCATACGTATGACTATATAACCTAAATCATGATACTCGCCAATGATTATAATGACACTAGCGTTGTATAATAATGACAGCGTTCAAATAATGACTTCATTATTTGAAGGAACTGTCATCATTATACGAACGTACTGTCAAAGTAAGTCTAAAACTACGTGGATGACACTTATTTGACATTTCGCATCGCCACCATTGACAAATACATTTAAAAGATTTGATATAAAATGATATAAATCGTTGGCATGTTTATACGCTCGCCTACGGCTCGCGTATCAACTTCATGCTCGCGATTTATATCCTTAGTTATGTGCTCGTCAAATAATATACTATTTTATTTCGACTTTCTTGAGTGATTTTTCGAGCCTTTTTCTTGACTTATATATCATAAGAGTATGTGCATTAATGATTACTTTTTGTACACTACAGAATAGCTAATGAAAGCTCAAAAATGGATATTAAATTGATAAGATGGCGTAAGGGATATGTTATTAACGATGTAGTCTACCGGAAGTGTACCGTAGGTTCCAAATCCTAGCTTTAATACGCATTGTAGAGATATGAAATTTTTACAGTGGTTTTCTGATGTAGTATTGCATATTGGAAAGTATATAAAAGTAATAAAATATTAAATAACGACATTCATTTTTTTTGGTATACATTATTATTTTATGAAAATAACTTTCCAGAATAGAACATAAAAAAATAGAAAGGTTTTACCTATGAACTTAGCTTGAATTATTTATCGTTTTTACGTGATTTCGAACCCGCGATTTAGAATAAAATTAGTCTTTCTAAGACACCTTTGACGTTAGCGTCTGTTTCATGCGTTTTTTTACGTCCTATATCACCTGTGGTTAGCTTCCATTGCAAATAGTTTTTCTCAAACACTAAGAAGAATTTTCATTAGTGGGGTATACTTGCTCCGTAAAAACACAACCAAACTCGTCATCCCTATAATGTCACTTTTTCATACCCGGAGGTATGAAAATCATAACAAATAACTAAAATGTTGAGTTCTTATAGTTAGTTATCTTCGTTTTTTGTTGAATTCCTCAAACCTAAAAGAGGCTAAGGAACGGTTAAAACCAGGTTAAATTCTATTTTAGCTAATAAACATGAATATGTGCAACTTTTCCCATATTTAGCCGGTGTTATACTTTTAAATTACTGTTTAGGAAAAATATTTGTCAGAATTGGTGCCATTGTATGTCATTTATTGTTAATTTATTGTTATTTCGACTACAACTAAATTATAGCCACATAAATTATTACGAATACAAAATTTAAGGCGCAGTTTAAAATTTCGCTAATTGCGTTATTTCCTAAACACAGGAAGTTATACCAACCTCAAAATTATCTTTTTTTTGTGTATCTAACAATCCTTATTTCATTATGGTACCTTAACAAAAAGTAGAACCGCTCCAATGGCATAGATGTAGAACTCATCCATAGACTAGAAAGACGAAAACATTAGGTTTCTTAAATAATTGTGCTTTTTTCCAGATTGTATCACTTTTGTTATATTTGATTTTTTTCTGCCTTATTGTCAGACCTCAATAATTCGTATTGAAAAACATCATTTAGTGCAGTATCTTAAAATCAGAAACATAATGTAATGAAAAGTTGGCGAAAAAGATACCAGGTCAGATGAAATTCTACGTAGCCCTGTCCCTTAATTTTCGGTTTTAAACATTAGTTTTTCGTTTGTTTGTTTGTTTGTTTTCTTTGCTGCGTAAGTGGTATTGGAGGAATTATCCGCCCAGAGTTTTGTCATTTATGCTTGTGTATTATATTTATTTTATTTAATAAGGTCACATTATTATTATTATTGAACAAATATTATCTTCGGTAACATAATATTAGGTATTTCTACAAATATCCTATTAGTATTCTGGCTGTTTTAGTGTCTGGCCCCTCAATAAGGTTTTCTGTTTCTATTTTGATTCAAAACCTCATAATTGGTTACCTTTAGTATATTTCCACAGAGACACGGTTATTTCCACTATTATTCAGAGTGGGTATCCGCATTTTTTTGCTGAATTACATCTTCACGCTCCAAAACCTTCCGTAATTAAATCCCGTATTTTTTATTCGCCCCGTGAGCAGCGCTCAGTTTAAACAAGCACGTTTACTATACGCGATTGCGTAATGAATTCTATTGATAAACACAATCGCAGTGTCGCGTTTCGAAACAGCTGAACTGCCATGCAAACATTGCCGTTCCACGGCCTTGCACCAACGGCATGTTAATTGATTCCCATTAGAAAAACCATCAAAGAAATCATGAAAACGCAGAGCGTGCGTAATAAATAAGGTCCGTTTCTTCTGTTTTTCATTGCACGAATAACGGTGCGGTTTAATCAAGCGTTTCAAACTTATTTCATTAGATCGTGAGCGGTGTGTTGTCGACATTTTCCACGGTAACTGTAAACAATTGCCCAGTGATAATGCGGATGTAATTATGTCGGGTTTGCCGGTGAAAAAAAATGTATGATAATAATGGTGGGTTCGTACGCTGGTATAGCCTCAGGCGGATGTTTTGTTTGACTTTGCTGCTGCTCTGTTGCCTTTGAAATTGTCTATCTAACCTTCGCTTGTTGTCTGATGATGATACCTGATCACGCTTGAGTTATTATTGTGTTTGATTTAATGTGAAGGTTTTATTCGTCGTCGGAATTGTTTAGAAAATAAAGTTGTTGATGATACCACTTTATCGTTGGAATTTGAAACATTTTTATGAGTGAAGGTTAATGCACGAGTAATCTATGTGCTGTGCATAGGCTGTATTTTAGTGCTTTTTTTATTTTGGGGTTTAACCCATTATTACCATCACTAACGTCCATCTTATCGCAGTTTGACTGTCTAAGTTGAAAAAGAAATTATATTGTAAATTAAACATATGTAATGCAATGTCCATTACGTGCAAAAGTCCATTATAGGCTAATTGCATAATTTCCTATTCTATTTAAATATGACTCAAAACAGGACTTCGGTAATTGGTTCATTACTAACTCGGTCCATTACAAGCAGGTTTATTGTAAGCGTTATGTAAGTCGCCAATATATTTTTAAATACTAGGGGTTACCTTGCACTTGAGTCATTATTGCACCATTGAATCACAATTTTACCATTTGGTCACATTTTCAACTTTGGCCACAGAGTCTGACTCGTAGTACATACATATGTATGTAGTTTTACTAAATAAATCATCAATGTAGAAATAGTGCCGTGACTGGTGGAAAAGAAAGAATTTCTCGTTTCCGAATCACCTTTGACTAAAATACTATACTATACTATCAGGAAAACGAAAAATTCATTTTAGTTTAGCTGTAGAATGTAATTCACGTCACATTTTGATACCTACCTGTAAGTAGAGTGCACGCTTTAAACTTAAACATTAAAGATATGCATGAATATGTACAGAGAAACATACCAAGTCATGTACGACAGAGTAGGAACGTGGGTTTTTATGATGCATAGTGTATATTCAAGTGCAAATTGTCACGCCAAATTAACTTTTTCGGATTGTGCGACAAGCAACAAAAATCTAATTTTTTGACAATTTTATTAACATTTACAACCATTTATTAACAAATGTGCCGTAGTGAAGACTTCTGGTTACATGGTTACTGATTACAGCAGGTGATACACAATTTAGACGAAATAATTAATTATCTCGAAAACGATCGATGTTGACACAAAAGTATATTAAGTACTTTCTTGTAAAATATGTAAAATAATACGTAGATTCCAACAATGTTACCATATACACGAATTTTTGTGGTAAAATTTGATCACAAGGTGTTAGTCAACATTATGAACACCTTGTATAAAATTGAATGTTCTCTATCATTAATCTGATAGAACCATCTCTCCTAACAATTTTATACCACGTCGAACAAATTGACGAATAAATAGATGCGAAATGTTTTTTGTCTTAAACTGCTGTGTTTAAACAAAAGAAGCAATATCTAAGAATTAATTGGTTTTAGAGTACTACTGAGTGATTAGTACTTATTAAAGACAATACATAATTATTGCATTTTGTAAGGGATTTGTTAAACCTAATTCGTTATAATTACGTCGTATGCAGACGCGTGTGTTTTTTTACGTAATATCCGAATCTGCAATAAAACATTGGGTTCCTATTTTAGATTATAAAGTTAGCCACCTCCCCATCCACAAGAGGGTTGCGGGGGTCGTTTATCAGTCTCGAGACTGATAAGCGACTATTATTCATCCCTTTCCGAATTGAAAACTTATACTTTATTTATACGCCGTATAAAGGCACAAAAGCCAAATACGGAGGTGCTGTATATATTTTTTGAAATCCTTGACATGCTTGCCTTGGTGTGAACCTTGACTTAGAAATAAGTATGTATATTATCGCTATATAAAATTATATTTGAACGTTTGGCAAGTGAAATTATTTACAAAGTAAACTTAACAAATTTAACATATTTGTATTCATGTATTCAGTTGTATTTTTGTCGAGTTATTTGGCAGCACGTGTTTTTTTTTCTTCACGTATAAATAATACCAATCTTATAAATATCTACCTATAATAAAATATAATAAAAACAAGCGTAAAATTCTCTTGTTATTTCAATCTTGGAAATTAATTCACACTCCCATATTTGTGCAGTGCGTGTCAAAATTTAAAGCTGTTGTTGCTTAACGATCGCAACATTCGCAACCAACTGCTACTTTTTTTCTCACACCGTCAAACGACTTCCTGCCAACTTGATCTCCAACTCAGCACTTGGTTAATCTGCAAAAATCTATCTTATCTGGAGAACGATTTCCTCAGCGCATGGGAAAGAATATTGTTTCCTGAATTTCCAACGCCCGAGGTGGCAAAACTCTTGAGAATTGCTGTTCACAATTTTGCAGCCAGAGGTATCATGTCGACATTCTGTAGAATGGCTTGTAAAACTAGATTTGTTTCTAAAACAAGGTATTAATTACTGGGTTATTATCATTTCTTTCGAAAATAATGTGTAACGTTTTTTCGATAAACTTTCATTTCTTACGTGTTTTAACATTAAATAAGAAAGTAATCTCCCATTTTACACTAGGTACCCTTTTATATGGTTAAAGTAATTTATGAAAACTAATAAACAAAACTGCTGGAACAGTTGATTGACTTTATTTCCTAAGATAGACTATAGTCTCTTACATTTATTGTGTATTATTCTATTGTATTATATTTAGTACCGGGTAGTTTATCAAATATTTTTCTTTTACACACAATAATTTATCAATTTCCTGCTGCTATAGTTGTGCGTTCATGGTTTACGATAATTAACTGATTAGATAATACTGTGATGTGATTTCCCTACCACAATTTATGTAACTATTATAATTATTACTTTATGTATTATTAATACATACACTAATTAAAAGAATTAATTAAGTTTTATATACATATATTTAATGAATAATTGAAAATAAATTTGGGTGAACCAAATATTCGCTTCATTAAAAAGCATTATGCGGGAATGCGACCTTGATGTGGACGCCTACAGCATCACACAACCTAATAATATTTTGACTGTCGTTTGGCTACCAACGCAAATTTATTCGAGTTCTGCTCGCAGATACAATAATACCACTTTCGCTTGCTAACCGATCCGCAAACAGGCCGTGGATTATTGCACTGCCCGGAGGGCCTGGATTTTTCGCGATCCTTGGCTCGCACAGCGGTCGAGATGCTAATTTGATAATGGATACGTTTTTGTGCCCCTTCCAGATTTGAATTATTCATGGTGGTGAAAAGTGAAGACAACACGAAACTGAACTGTCAGAGGTGACTAAATAAGCGACCTTAAAAAGAGACCAAGTATTTTAGAGTATACATTTGTGCAGAACCTATTTATGATGTGATCTAACCTTGAAAAAGTGTTGAGTCTCTTTTAAATTACAATCGCTAATATTGATAATTGATAACAAGTGGTTATCGCTCAGTTTCACAATAGTAACACAACTAAATTTAAACATCTGATTAAATTCTTGAACAATCTTGAGGAATTCGATATTAAAAATGTTTTCTGCCTATAATAATAATAATGGTGCTAAAAGCAGTGTAGTGTTTAATGTCTTATTTGAAAAAATCTGATGTGGCCAGGCACATGACTTTATCATACTATATATAAAATTAATAGTTTAGCTGCATGAGATTCTATTTGATCGAGATGGGCTATGATTGCATTAAAATAAAACTAGTAGAACTAGATAGATATCTCGATTAAAGCTGCGTTCGGATATTGTACTCCGTTGACACCGGGTACACCCATGGTACACCGTCCAAATGACACTTACGTGTTATTGGGTGTAAAAAGTATAACGGTGTTCAATATCCGAACGCATCCTATATTGACAGTAGTATTTTCAAAACATTAGCGTTTGACACTATCTACTGTCATTAGAACCAAAAAATCTGACATATCCTGGCTACTAGTTTTAATGCACTACGACCATGAGTACGACCGATCTCGATGAAATAGAATTTGCTCATGCAGCTAAACTATAAATTCTACCAAAAAATGTCATATACATAATTTATAGAAAATTTCCTCTCCTTTAATTTATTATTTAACTATTTTGACGGCATTACACAAATAGCGGCTCATTTGCAAAATCTTCGAAACATGCTAAGAGTAAACCACCAGTTCCTTTGGACCCTTTTCAACAGAAAGCTTTTCAGCTCTAACTTTGGTTATGAAACTTCTAAATATGAAGTTTCGTCCCGATACCGTTAGTAGTTTCTCCGGAATCGTCGCCACAAAAACGGGTACACATACACATACACACAGACATTTTTTGTACCTTGGTCAAAAATGTTCAGGGGACCCAACAAGACATATTTCCGCTAAAACCTCAAAAAAATTTTTTGGCACGATTACAATACTTTACATACTGCGTATGATAAAGTAAAAAAGTTGAGGTTAAATTGCGTCAGTGGAGAGCCATTATTGGATTTAAAAGTGTTTAACGATGGATTGCAAAAAAGTGCAGGAAAATAGATTCTACTGCCATGCTTATATATATTGAAACGACAAAGAAACTGAGGAATACATCCAGTGGTTGATTCCATCAAAGTGATGTTCAATAGATGTTACCATTAGAATAGAATAGAATAGAATAGAATTGTATTGGTTGAAATCAACAAGTCAGTAAAAAGTATATTACAATAAATATACACATATTTCATATATTAATTGTTTTAATTGCTGCAATGAACTCTTCCACGGTGTATGGTGATGTATCACAGAGAACTCTAGTGAGTTGTTTTATGAACTGTCTGAGTTTAAGACTTTTCCATCTGTTAGTAGGCAGGTAGTTGTAGAGCTTCACCCCTCACGCATGAGTCGGTTGTTCGAAGTCTACTGAACGGAACCTCAAGTTCGTTCCGTTGCCTGGTGTTGTGTTCATGGATGGCATCTCTTTGTCTGTGCATGTGCAAGTACTTTCGTGCATTGAGTAATTGCTGAGAGAGACCTGCAGGACTCTTTGCAATTTGTGCCCTCTATTGCTCGTACAGCTCTCTTCTGTAGCACCATAACCTTGAGGGCGTGAGAGGAGCCCCCTAATCCTTCTGATGGCGTAGATTGCAGTCGAGAGTACTGGTAACAAACCTTCTATGTGCTTTCGCCATGTCAGGCGTGTATCAAGTTGAATTCCCAGGAACTTAGCGATTGCACCTTCTTGTTGATTTCTTCTACTCGTTGATATTAGAAGTTTAGCTGTTTTGTCCACGTTCAACATTAGGTGATTGGATGTAAACCAGCCAGCTGCCTCTCTTTTTGCCTCTTCGGGTGCCAGTGTTAGTGTGGCACCCGAAAAGGCCATGGATAATCATAGTGGTGTTATCAGCATAAAGTACCACCTCCGCTGTGATGTTTCTGGGCAGGTCATTTTTATAAATAATAAAGAACAATGCACCCTGTGCTTCCCTGTGCCACCCCACTTGTGATTGGCCTCATGCTACTTTGGTTATTGTTGTGGCAAACATATTGATACCTGTTCATGAGGTAAGATTGCAGTAGGTCAAGCGAAGTTCCCCGGAAGCCATAGTGCTCCATCTTTCGCAGGATGGTGTTGTGGCTCATGCAGGCGAATGCCTTAGTGAGGTCCAGGAACAGGTTGTTGCAGTTCTCACCAGCTTTCGTAGCATCTGTTACGATGGTCATGAGATGTTGTATTGCATCTACCGTTCCTCATTAGTATATATACAGTTTTCATAATGGTCACCACCAAACATAGGTTTTAAGCTCCTCATAAACAACATAAAGTGTCAGAATTGTAAAATCAAACTTAGAGAAGGTTGAGTTGCAAGACTTCTAGAAAGCATTAGAAGCTTTATGCTTTGTGGCCTGGAATTGTTGGCTAAGTGAAAACAATTGTTAAATAATTAGGGGCTCAGAGAAAAAGTGGTGCAAGTCTGGTTCAGCCAATATGCTACTATTTTTTTAATTGCCAGTAATTTAAGAGTGATGAGGCTTTAAACACATGGCGCCATACTTTTTACACTGGGGGATTTTTGACTAGTGCGTTCTCTGGGTGTTCATGGAAAACTTTCGAAATTAAAAAACAAGCGGTAGGACCAGGACCTGAGGGGCCGTGAAGATGGACACCAGGTTCTGGAAGCCAAAGGGCACATTTCTTCTGGGTGACACGATGGGTGGTATTTCCCAGGTGGAAACTCAAAATTTGGTATCAGCTCATGGGGGATTTTCGAAGATGGGGATTCTTAAAAATCTTGAGAAACTTCCGAAAGAAAAAAACACTAGTACTAGAACCAGGTGGAACCTGAGAAATTGATAATGAGTCATAGGGGATTGCCAAAGATTGGAACCATCATGGGAAACAAAACTGCGGCACCACGCTGTGATTAACCGACGTAGATTTACACCAGGTTCTACGAACCGTCGAAAATAGCCCCCAAGAATGGGGTCAGCAAAAGCTGAGCAGTCTTAGCATGTCAGGGCGGACTCTGAAATGTGAGTAGCAATTACTACAGGCAAAAAAAAACTTTGGTATCAGGTCCTAGAGGACATTTGTTCTAACACCTGGCTAGAATAATGCACTACAATGTAAGATGTTTGATCGTTCTAAATTTTCCGAGTCATCTAATTTTTGTTTTGTTTTAAAAACTTCACAAATTTCTAAAATAGATAGAAATGAAACTGCGGTGGTCAACGCTATTTCCAATCTCAGTGAACGACTAGCAGAAATGGTATAATAGCTCGGGGCTATTTTCGTCCATGACTCGTGCTGAAAAAGACTCTCGTGCCATAATGATTTCAAATCGCAGAATTTACGACGTTACGCCGCGTTTCAGATCCGTGTTTGAGAATCTGTTAACTAAGAATATTTACAGTGCAATTACAACATCGTGCTCATCATGTTTTCTTGACAAATTACACCTACTTAGGAATGAATAGCACATCTCCACTCTGCTACGTGAGTCCGACGACGCTTCTAATAAGGACCTTGTGCCCGTTTGTGTAATTGTGAAATTAAAATGTTTACCAACACTTATACTTAAGCCAATAAACATTCACTATCGCATCGTGAGGTCCTAATTTTAGTGAGGGCTGTGTAAAGTGACTTATGATAAGAATTTCTTTTTTCGACTATTATTTTTTATTGATCTTAGAAACATTTTATACGTTTCATATCATTAGAGCAAATAATCCTCAGAATTAGTTTTCCAAAACACGAAGCATCTAGTAGATTACGAAGTCACACCTCCTAATCTCACCCTGATTTTCTAGACTCAGGATATTAAACGCCCTGTGCCCCTCTACAGTAATTACCCTGATATATTTGAACTTTCGCGGTAAGAGTGGCCTGAGTATATTTGCCTCTAGGGGTGGTGGGGAAATGGGAAAGAGGGGGGTGTGATTATCCCTCCTCTCACTTAATTTGCCGTAGCTAATGCGATCTTGCTGGAAAGCGCTACGAGATCCTTCTCGGAGGAATAACTTTGGGTTTGCAGCGCGAAAAAGGAATCGATGAGCTGGTTCGTGAGCATACGCTGCAGTAAATCCGATAGCGGCGCTACCAGAGCGTTGAAATTGAGCTACTTTGCGAGCGGAGCGAATATACGACCTTAGGCATGTTGGCTTGCTATAAAGATATCGGTTTATGGTTGCCTTGTCGATAGATAAGAGCCTGTGGTGTAGACGTAAGTGAATTCGTTAGGGCAACAGTTCTGGTGAGCTTACTTAACAATCTTTTTTTTTTACTTTGGTTATTAGTGACTTAGGTTATTGATCCGCTAAACATGTAAAGCTGAATTGGTCAAAAAATATAAGCAGCATTTATTCCCTAATATTATCGGTGCCTTCTGATGACACTAAGAACATCGCCAACGAAATAGAGTTATCTAGGAGAAGGCCACACAACATATATTTTTTGCAAAGATATTTTTAATTATTTATGGACGAAATGACGAAATGCTAACGTCGTACATCGTGGAAATAAAAACGAGGCAGCTCTACTCCAAAGTGCTCCAATTCCAATGTAGAGCAGTTCAAATGCCATCAGGATAACTTTTTTGCCATAAGTAAACAGTATTTCTACAATAAGAGCAGTAAAATCTACAATAACAGAAGCCGATGCCTTGCTGTAAAAGTTCAAGAATCGAGAATTTGTTTCATGGGCACGTTGGAATATACGGTTAATGGGAAAGGAATGTTGAATTTCAAATTTCCGGACGACATTATTCGTGTTGCTGAAGAAGTAGAGGAGCAACACGGAAATTAAAAGATGAAACAAACAAACTTCTATATACATTGACAATCTTCATGGAAGGGAAGTGGACAGAAGAGTAGCTAATGCCTGGAAAGCATGGTGTCTCTGAAAGATATTCTCTAAGCAAACACTCCCATAGACCTAGAATCAAAAGTACTAAAAACCTGTCCCATCTGTACTCACGAATGCGTCGAAAACTTGGTTACTAACAAACGGGCTTCCAAAAACTACAATAACAGAATGATCAAAGAAGAAGATAACGGAAAAGGCAATCCAAGCAAAGCTGACAAAACTACAACGGGTCATATGCTTGGGCATTACAGGGGCAATGAGAACAGGCCCTACTGGTGCAATGTATTACTGTGTAATACTAAATCTTCCACAGATGCTGTTTTTGACGCCATAAGGGTAATCTAGGGAGAGAACCTTAAGCCAGGACAAGTTTATGGTCCTTTAAGCATTGCAAACACCGTACGTGACGATGCGGAAGAAATGCTTAAAGACATGATGTCACCTGTGTGTACTTTGATTGGGCACTAGCTCATGATGGCGACACTGGCACTCAGAAGCTCATACAGACAGAGTCTGTGGTTCACAGATGGCTCAAAGACCGAGGTGGGTGTTGGGGTAGGAATTTGTAGGACCGGATTTCTGTCCGGTCGGACTTAGTCGCATTCAGACTTCCTCTAAGACTTCCTTTACAGTCCTGAATCCTGTTGCAGTATCACCGCATTAGGAAAATGGTGCAAAAGTGGGATGATACAGCAAAACGAGGTTACTGGGAAACATCCACTCGCATGAGACAAGCAATGGATGCCATAACATTCTCTGCCTTTAAGGCCAAACAGTGTCTCCAGATACAGAGGACGGACGCACGAGTGATCACATATCTTGATCACATATCCGGACATTGTCCATTGAGATATCATATTAAAATTGTACGGGGCACACAACACAGACTGTAGATTCTGCGGCCGACTCCAAGAAATCGGTACGCCTATTGTTCCCAACACGCACAATACAATTACTGAGGAGCCGCTATCATGGTGCCAGCGGAGCTGACGCTACATACTCTTGGAGTATCAGGGAAATACAAACAATTTCCTAAGTCAAACTATATCGCAAGGCTCACATGCCATACGACCCAACGTTACGGTATACGAACATAGGGTTGATAAAACTGAAATAGGCTGGCCATCTAGCCTGTATGAGTGGGGAAGATGGTGAACAACTGAGTCTTTGACTTAACTCTGGTATATGACTAAGGTATATGATAAGGTATGTTGGCAGCCAATGAGAAAACGGAGAGATCAACTCGAGGCAGCATTGGGTGTTGCACGGCATAGGAATGTGGGAGTCCGCACAAAATGGAGATCGATTGGGGACATCTTTGCCCATCTGTGAGATGACGATGAGATAAATCGATAACCTATAAAAGCAGGAAGCTCGTTTATGTGCTTATATCGTGCGTTCAAAATAATCTCAATTAGAATAATCTCCATAACTAAAAGAAAATATGTAAATATGGAATTGATTTTTATATAAAACTTTAAATTATATCTCACAGAAGTGCACACTGCTAGCATATAATGAATGATTTCATGGAGTCAGCCCACAGAGTGGAAAGCCACGAGCAATGAAGTAGCAATTGGCTTAACTCACTTAGACCTAATTGCAAAAAATAGCAGCAGATAAATTGCTTAATGCCACTCCGTAACAGTTCCATTATCCTCTCCAGTGGATCCCCAGTAATGGCAGGATGTGTCGAATCAATGGTCCGCGCGACAAGGGGAGCGAAGACAAATGAACGCCGTCTGATCCAGAGATATACGCGTAGGTGGCGATTTGGCACGCAACTCGCGGACAATCCGACCCTCGCCGGAGACTCGAGTTACCGAGGATCGCACGAGGAATCTCAGTTACCTTAGAACTTACGTAATAACTCATCGACGTGAGTGGAAACAGTATACCTGTGGCATCCAAGGTTGGACGGACGGATGGATGGCCGTCTAGAGAGGTGTCGGAGTGAGTCCTCAGGCACCCGCACACGACTTGATGAATTCCACCTGGGGATGGCATTTTGCCGTTGAGACCGATGCCGGGCTCGTAATCTACCAGAATCGCTCACGATTTGGCATTTGATTGAGATTTATTACTGTCTGTGTACATTGTTATTTGTCGACGTTTTAGCTTGGGTTGGTAGCATGTGTTTTCCGATGTACTTTCTTGGTTGACTTTCTTGCTGCAAGATGGTGTATGTTGTTTTAGATCCAGACAGAGGAAAGTCACTCCAAACTGAAATAACTAACGGGTTATTGATACTTCACGCTGTACGAAGGAACATGACATTATGGGCCATTGCAAAATTGAAGTAAATTTCAATAATGATAATACGATATTTTTTTAAGCTTTCTACAGCGAATTCTCATGGAAAAGTATACAAGAAACGTACAAAATTCAACTGAATAATGGTGCGGCTACACAGTAGGGTGGGCCGAAAAAACGCTTTTTTGTTTTTTCAAGTCGTAATACCGCGGAAAAGTTGCGAATTGGGGAGACTAAGAAGGGGTAAAAAAATAAATAAAATCGGTTTATATCTTCCGGTCGCGCATGGGCTCTAAAGTTGATATTTGTACCATAATTAGTTCTCTTACTGAACGTGTCAATATTTAAATGAAATAATCCTAGTCGACTCTTATGCGAACCGATAATGATTTAGAAAAAAAAAATGGTTCAAATCGGTTAAGGTTTTCCGCTCGCACCACAACTCTCAAATCTAACAAATTCTGGCGCTAGTCGTAACTCGCTCGGGACCTCCTTGGCCCCCCTCCCCAGTTACCACTCTAGCCCAGGGCCACGCAATTGCGTGTGGATTTAGTTTTCGTGTTGTTATTTTGGCGTTCGTGCTATTTCAAAATTGGTTTTGTGTTATGACACTTTTGAGTAAGTTTGTGACTTAACGTGTAACTTTGCGACTTAACGTGTAACTTTATGACTTAACGGTGATATACTATGGCTGTACCCAAGAAAATCATCACGATACAGTTATTTGAGTGCCCTATATTTGGTACACCTCAAGATTTTTCATCAAACAAGCTTCCTACTGGGGAGGACGTGATTCGGTGTTGTGCACAGGAGAGATACAACTTGGCACTGAACGTTAATAATAAAAGCGTCAGTTTTTTACAAGTTGCCAGTGCAGTAGCTAACAAAATAAGTAGTTTATATCAGAAAGCATCTATCCCCACGGTTACAGATAAGAAAATCGTGCAACTTATAAATGCGTTACATGGGAAATATTACAGCCTACGAAAATCGTATGCACGGGATAAAAATAAAGAGTCATTTAACCAAAAAATTGACTCTTTATTTTTATTTTCTTTATTTTCTGTGCACAACACCGAATCACGTCCTCCCCAGTAGGAAGCTTGTTTGATAAAAAATCTTGAGGTGTACCAAATACTGTACTCAAATAACTGTATTGTGATGATTTTCTTGGGTACAGCCATAGTATATCACCGTTAAGTCATAAAGTTACACGTTAAGTCGCAAAGTTACACGTTAAGTCACAAACTTACTCAAAAGTGTCATAACACAAAACCAATATTGAAATAGCACGAACGCCAAAATAACAACACGAAAACTAAATCCACACGCAATTGCGTGGCCCTGGGCTAGAGTGGTAACTGGGGAGGGGGGCCAAGGAGGTCCCGAGAGACTTACGACTAGCGCCAGAATTTGTTAGATTTGAGAGCTGTGGTGCGAGCGGAAAACCTTAACCGATTTGAACCATTTTTTTTTCTAAATCATTATCGGTTCGCATAAGAGTCGACTAGGATTATTCCATTTAAATATTGACACGTTCAGTAAGAGAACTAATTATGGTACAAATATCAACTTTAGAGCCCATGCGCGACCGGAAGATATAAACCGATTTTATTTATTTTTTTACCCCTTCTTAAGGTGCTCTTACACGACGCCACTTTTCGTATTGCGCAAGTTAAAAAATGGCGCAATTCTTGTATTGCAATGTGTGAACAACGCTGCAACTATAAATATTGCGACACTTTCAGTACAGCGCGCAATTTTTTAAAGTTGCGTACAGCTGAAATGTTGCTGCGTGTAAACAGGTACAAACACGGTACTAGCGCCACACAGAAATGGACCGACGTGTTGGTCCACTTCCACTTTAGTGGCGCAACATTTATAGATGTATATACGGTAGTGTTGGTTAAACATCGATAGTTGGCGTGTCCGATAGTTATTGTTAAAACTATCGATAACTATCGAACTTCAACACCCTTTAGTAAAAAACTTATTAAATTGTAATTTTGTAAATAAAGGATGCTAACCGATAAATACTAATTTTCTAAACAGAAAAGAACATAAATAAATATTTATTATTTCAACATACAATGTTAACAACAGAAACAAGTTAAAATAAATCCTTCTCTAAAAAGAATTTCGAATAAATATGTCATTCTAAAAAAAAAACAGGTAAATAAATATTACAATAAATATTCCAACTAAAGTCCTCGTAAATAAACAACTGATTTTATATTTTCCGCATAATGCACATTTAGCAAAATTTTCTTTCTACTTGTTAAAGTAATTCCCAACCCAACCCAAGACGAGACTTTTTGGTCGAATAATTTTTTTACGATCGTAAAAATTGACATTGATGGGAATCTTAGGTTAAACTTAAAATGAAATTTCTCTACATTTAGATCTTCCTATTATTCTTGGGGACTTTCTCCTGTAGGTTCGACAAAATATGCAATAATACGCGGCAAAGTTAAAATTTCAATAAGAGCCTATTCCTACAAAAGCGGCCTTGAATAGCTCATTAACATTAGCTCATAACACGCAGTTGCTCTAGTCCTCTCATCGGCATCAGAATCTGAATCCATTTTTTATGGAATAAACAACAACACAGTATCACTATCGCCGCTTAAAACTTAATGAGGCAGAATATAAACACAACCACTACTAAGTACGAGGGTGCGCAGTAGTCGTTCCTTGACCAATTCTAGACATTCGCCGTGCCACTTTTACAAGTTGCAGCAATGAAAAGTGGCGTGTACTGTGTGAATAGCATCGCAACTTTAAAGTGTGTGGCTGCCACTTGGCGCTGGCGCTAGTCGAAAGTGGCGCAACTTTTGACTGATTTTATCTCACGTGTGAACATAACATGCCATTTCATAGTGTCGCAATAGAATCTCGCGCAACAAAAGTGGCTACGTGTAAGAGCACCTTTAGTCTCCCCAATTCGCAACTTTTCCGCGGTATTACGACTTGAAAAAACAAAAAAGCGTTTTTTCGGCCCACCCTACTACACAGGTCGCTAGCATGTTTCCGTCGTTGGTATAGGCGACGTTTGGCGACATTAGCTACAAAGAACCAAATCATCATAAAGTGGATTTATCATATTTTTCTGGGTGGGAAATAGACTGGTGGTGTGATATGCTCATCCTTCTTCGAAAATGAGGCTGGAAATACGATAACGATTGGTCGCATGTCGCATCGTGTTGCACTTATCTTAGATTGACTGTTTGGGGTCTGAAATATGGACTGGGTTCATCATTGGACCATAATTCTTCGGATGTGCTTATGAAAATGCAATTACTTTCAATTGTAAACGAAATTATCCAATGCTTGATAGGCGGTAATTTGGCCCCACCATTTTCCATAAGAATTGTCATTAGATCAATACACAATTTGTACAAAAAAAACGTACCACCTGAACAAAAATACTAACTTTGATAGAATACCAGAACACCCAGAACACAGTCCGCTTGGTATAAAAGTGTATTATGTCACGAGCACATAATTAAGGATATAAATCGCGAGCATGAAGTTTATACACGAGCCGTAGGCGAGTGTAAAATAAATATATTGCGAAAAAACAACATGTGTTACTACTACAACGGTTTATGGTAAAATCGTTTTTAAGACGCGTGACTATGCTTCTACGTTCTGTCGCGAAAAGAAAAAATGTCGACAGCGGGGCCGAAAATCGACGAAATTGAAAGAAAATAAGCGCTGAGGATCGGAATTTAGAACCGAAAATCGGCGCCCCAGGCGCCGTTTTCGCAACATATCTCGGATATATGCAGAACAATTGATTTAGGAGAATATCCCTACTAGCTCAGAGAAACGCAATCCAGGAAAATGGTACACTCAAAACTGGCTAACCACAGGAAATGTAATTCTGCGGTTGTATATGGCTTCTCATTAACCTTAAAATCTAGTAACTTTAACAACATATATTTTTAAAGAGTATGAGCCGATGTGATTTCAAAAAAAAATAAAACCCTGTGGATCGAAACATTTGTATAATTGTATAGCTCAATCTCGATATTTATCAGAAGAGCTAAAACATAATCGATCAAGTGATTCAGCGGAATGAATTCTTTGGCATTCCAAAAATGTTTTGAAAAAACTATTGATACGACTAAAAATTCTTTTGATTGCAACTGGCTTTCTATGCCAACAGGACAGGTATCACAGAAATATCTCTAGCTGTATGTGGTTCATCTTATACAATATACAGCTGGCCTAATACGAATCTAAGGTCACTAAATTAATCAACTTTATTATAGTTCATACAATTAATTTTAGTTTGTTTGACTGTTTAAATGTTTTTTAATGTTTTATTTTTCAAAAGATAATTTAAAATAAATAAGAAATTATTTTGGAAATTTTTTCTCTGTTGATTTTTTACCCCCCTTGGGGCAGTACAAAACATTAAGATAAATATCAGACTTGTCTTTCTAGTAACTACATATCATAGCGCATCAATTCCCCACCAAGGAGTTTTCATTTTCAAATTTTCATATTTTTGATCCACTCTAATGTACATATTGCTCTTTATTCGAACATCAATGTAACGAGATGTCTCTTTCTTTTTATATGTTACTCAAAGAAGCGTTTATGAAATTCCATTCTATACAATATGTCTGTCACCTCCCTCTGGAATGAAGATTGAGGGGGTTAAGTTCTGGTGATAATAATAATAATAATAGGATGTATCTAGAAGTCGGACTTGTTTGAACTCACTTTTTAATCAATGCCAAATCCTCCACTTTTTGTTTGTTTAAACAAAATCACAACTGTGAGATAATTAAAGATAGACCTACCACTTTTGTATTTTTTAGACTTGAAAGAAAACTACAATACGCACCCATAGTTTGACAGGGCTTAGCAACATGATTTCTATAGTATTTGTCTATATGCCGTGAAAACAGGTGTCTTGATAAGTAGAGTAAAAGAAAATCGTTCTTCACTGTTTATAAATTTTATTTTCGTAGTGACCAGTTTCGCTGTTACAGCATCCTCAGACTACTCTATAAACAAAAACAATAGATAGAAAACACATTGTAAACATCCAACACATTATAAACATCATTGTAAACACATTGAAAACACATCAGTATCATTTTCAAAGGATGTTTACAATGTGTTTTCTATCTATTGTTTTTGTTTATAGAGTAGTCTGAGGATGCTGTAACATCGAAACCAGTCACTACGAAAATAAAGTTTATAAACACTGAAGAACGATTTTCTTTTACTCAACTTAACATGATTTCTGTTGTCTCCACACTAACGTAAGCCAAAAGTAATTCAAGCTGAAAAGTTTACAAATGAGGAAAACTTTTTTGCTGTTTTTGCACAACATTTCGCGCACCGTACACCGAATATTCAATTGACACTACGTAACCTCGAACTGAAAATCAATAATTCGAAAGCCATTACAGCCGGAACTATCGCAATTAACCTAATGTACCCCGTATTTGCCAATGTAATAACAATTTTTCTTTTCTTTCAGGTGAGTTGTCCTTACAACCCGCACCCTGTCTGCACACGTCGTCGACCCCACCCAGTAAGTGCATGCGATACGTTTTCATTATACGGAATGCTTTTTTGTTTTCTCCGCTATGGCCTGTCTGGCGATCGTAAAATGCTAGAGAGGCGTAAAATGGAAACTCGTAAATATTAATTAGCGCCATCTCTAGGCAGCTCTGATACACGTCGAATTGTAATGGGAATTGATATTCGGCCTCGATTTTTTTCACGGGGCTCTTATTAGCGTTATTAGAGTTTTATTTAGAGCTCACTGCTATGACGGATATTGAGTGGGTTTTTGCTTGATTAATTTTTCGTTGATAGTAGTGGATGATCTGGGAATTAGGGTTGTTTAGAAAGCCAGTATGCCAACACCAAACGTGTTTTATTAGAATAGCAGAAGACAAATGCCAATGTATAGGTTAACCTCCTGTGATGAAGACGATATATAACACAATATTTACTGATTTATTATATTGGGAGATAATTTTGACTAACTGTGGAACGGAATACATAACATTTAAATTCCAGAAATCCAATTATTTATGATTTTCAATTAGATCCGGTAGTTTAGGATAGGGAAGTGATAATAATAACGGGAAAATTTTTTCTCAATTATGCTATGATCTTTTACTACAGAAAAACTGTTCAGTTCTAGATTGTTCAGCTCTAGATTCCATTATTTCCGCTATAACGGCATTCTCACAATAGCAAATTGCTAATAATACCTCGTAATTTTGCATTTAGATTAAACGAGAAAAAAACTTAAAATTATTACGTTATTTAAAATACATTATAAACATTCGGTCGGCACAAAAAGTTTAAAATTCGGAACAAGTGAACGCTTATTTTAAAATTATTTGCGCCTATACACGAATTACAGGATAAGATTGTAACGTTCTAATGTTTTGTTATTTTTTTATTATGAAGCAGCATTTTAATAAAAATCTTACAACTTCTCAACTATTTTTAGGTAAATATAATTTGTTATTCGACCTCAATTTACATACATCCTGTTCATCATGGAAATTGTTGCCAAAACGTCGAGTTTTTAATGGACTTGTACTATTAGCAGACAACATATGGAATACATTCCTTAAAATTGACACTGTTATTTTTAAAAATTTGCTTGGGTACTCCGATTTTTCAAAAGACACATTTTTTATATAATTTATGTCCAGATTCGTATTCAGCGAAAAGTAATCAAAAACGTCTACTCACTTTCCATTCATAAATGCCAGAGTAATATTTTCTATGCTATGTACAACCCTAAAACTGTGTAGCTTCCATTGAAATGTTAAAAAATGTATCCAAAGCAGTAAGATAAATGGAGGGAGTTGCCATTAAGAACAAAATGTGGGTGACTTTAAAAGTAAAAAAACAATTGATGGTGGGGAAATTGTATTTGACGTAAAAATGTGTATTTTGATAATCAATAAAAAGCGATGTAGTCAAGGATTTTTTTAAAATAACAGTTTTAATGAATTTAGTCCGTAGTTTTGGTGCTCACTGTTTTGTTAATAATTATAACAGTGCGTTTCGTCAAAATTGTGCCAAAAGCTTGCATTAAATTGTCATATTTAAAATTAGTTCTGTTTTTGAGAGTTGTCCATTATTTGTTATTTTGCTGTATACTAGAATAGATTCATGTCGATAGTGCATTTTCTATTTATAGTACTCTGACAAATGTAAACAACATAAATTGATAACCCTATCTGCAGTATTTTAAAAATTATGCAAGAGTTGGCAGTATAAACAATTCGAGGAAATGCATTGTTTTCCATTACATTGCAATAAATCGTTTTTAACTAAATAGCTATGACCTACTACTCCTTTCTTTTATTCTTTCATTAAGTCCAGTGGCGTACCTAGAGCTTTTGCCGCCTGGGGCGGTCACCAATTTGCCGGCCTTTCTAAGTCCATCATAATTAAGTGATGTTATTAAGTAATTATTAATTATTAAGTGAAGTTATTAACATTACTGGACATCAACAGAAATTAGTAAACACAAATTTTGTCTTTTGGTTAAACAGTTTGTACCCATGGATTGTACAAATACAATATACATATATTATAATAATGTACCTACATAGCATGTAAGCGTGTTTATAAATTTATCCTTCTTGCTTTTTTATTCGAAAATTCTTGAATTCTCTGTATAGAAAGTATCGCTAGATTTCGCCATCATAAATAGCTCATTGCTGAACGAACATAGTTTTTTTTTTATCAATTTTAGCTTGGAAAAGCAGCTTTCACAACTGACGACACTTTCGGCTATTGTTCAAAAAATTCTTAGCAATATTACTATGTTTGGAACAGAGTTTCCCAGCCTGTATTTCTGAATGAATATTAAACGTTCAAGAGGCCTTTGTCCGCTTTTCCAACTGCTCGTCGTCAATGACAAGACAGTAATTCACGTGATATTCAAAATTTGTGTTGACAAGATTACTGGTATTAGGAAATCATACTTTTCTGCAAGCACACGTAGTTGCTCAAAACAAACTGTTATTTCTAGGAGAACTCTGTCCAGTGACAAAAGCATTTCCCGTTGTATATCCTCTTCTAAAATATAACCCCACGTCTCGCGAATGTTCACCACTCATAATCTTTTCCCTTCAAACTCTACGGTCAGTGGAAATCTCCAACTCTTCACACATTTTTTTGGCTGCTGTAACTGCGTTTTGCATTAGCGTGCCCCTTTGTCTTCTGAAATATATTAGTACAAAATTTGTTTTAAGTCACATTGATTGATATTTAACCTCTTCGTTTGGAGATATTGTTATGGGTCGTTAACTTCCAAAAGGACGGATATGCATTAAATTGAGCTAGCTGTGTGGAGTAATATTCCAGCGTCTGATCGTGTTGAAATATTTTTTCCTCAGATATTAGTTTGTCCAACGCAAATAAATTGTTTAAGAAATGTTTTTTTACAATTATTATTACTACTTCTACTCTTGCGTTCCAACGAGTTTCTACACTGTGCTTAACACCTTGACCAGTGGCAGAAAGTAAAATATCTCATCAATGAGTGGAAGACGAAAAAACTAAAACATGCTTATCCACATGCAGAATTTTCTTTTATTGCAACGTCTTTGACTGATAGAGTCGCTGTTTGCAATAACAACAAAGTCGCTAAAGAAATTATTAGCAGGCTTGTTTATAATCATTGATTCTGTCGATAACAACATTATTATAGTATTTTTATTTTTAAATAAATTAGAAATATAAAAAATGCCGCCCCAAAACATGTGCCGCCCGGGGCGGATCGCCCCCCCCCCCTCGGTACGCCACTGATTAAGTCCCTCTTTTAATGACTACTATTTCAAGTATAACATGTAGGTTATTTACAAGTCGCATTTGTATTTAATTGCTTATTAAAATTTATGAATGGCAAATTTTCCGATAAGGTCGTTAAAACCGTTCCATAGAAACGCTTGTTACTTCGTTTCAAAGATAACAAGAAAGCGTGCAGTTGTAAATTACTATACAATGCGTTTTTCTTTTTCTGAATTGAATGAAAGTTTAGTGCGAATGCAACTTCTACTGTTTATTATCGTATCACGTATTCAATGTTCCTTACTTGGATGAATTTTGGGATATCAGATGGATCTATTTTCAACGTTTTTACTAATTTACACCTTTTATACAGGGTTCTTCCATGTAAAACTTTAAATATGGTATTCCTTTTACACTTAGAAAGAGATAAAACATTGTTATGAACATCTGAACCCAGTAGAGTGAATTGTGTGGAATTTAGTGTTAAAGATATCCATGTCTCACGAGATCAATAATTAAACAAACGGGTTTCCTTTATCCATACTTTCCTTAAAAAAAATCGGTTTGTTATTTGTTATAATTTCAAGTAATATTGATGTGTTCGCTCACCTCTTATTATTCGACTATCAGTTCTTCGCTTATGACTAATATTATCAACACAGAATCGTAAGCGAGAACAAAGTGCGCTCAGAACAAACACCAAAATCATCAATTTTTCTTCTGCTCGGTCCATAGACATTCCACGGACCTTGGTCATCATAGTCTGCGTCTGTTATAAACATCGCTCGCGTGCTGCTATCTTCTGTTTGTTTTGATAGTAATAGCGTTATTAATGGGGACGCCATGGCTGTCCGAACCATCCGTCCGGCATCTAAAATGCGATGACTCACCGTAGGCAGACGCAAACATCGTGACGCCGGCAGAGTTTTCAGCTAATTTCGGATGTGTTTTTCGCGACGCTGCGCCTTGACGGCGACTGATGCCCATGTTTTCCGTTAGCAAGCTATTGGCTTGATACGTTGATGGATTGTTGCTTAAACGGCTGTGGCTATCGAATGTTTGTAGATTCATGATGTTTTCATTGAATGAAAATTATTACCGAGTTGAGTAATATAATACAAATAGTGTAAATTAAAAGGCAATTAAATAGTTAGATGTGGGGGAAGGAGGATAGTTACGTGGAAGAAATTAGTTTTAATCCTATTCTAATGGTTTGTTAACTGTTGGTGTGACAAGTTCCTGGCCACAGAATCAGTGTGACGTCGGCTGTGAATCGAAAACGAAATTTTTCAACGGCTTGTTTGTCGAGTTTGTTGGACCGTAAACACACAAATTAGCCACTTCTTTGTTAGTTTAATGTATTAATTTATTACATTGTATGTCCGAGATTTAAGACATGTAAAGAGCAAATAAGGAACCAATGTTAAATTAGTTCAATAACTATTTTCCGTAATGTATTATGGAGTACAAGCCGCTTAATATAATCATATAGGGACTCAATATTTTGATAACAAGAAAAAAGTCTGATAAAAATAGACGAGAAAAGAAATCATATATATATATATATATATATATATATATATATATATATATATATATATATATATATATATATATATATATATATATATATATATATATATATATACAGTGAAAGTCATTTATAACGTCGTCGCTTATAGCGTCGAGTTGCTTATAACGTCGAAAACTGAACGGTTTGGTTGGTCTTCCATATAAACTAATGCAAACTAAGTCCGGGTTTAGCGTCGCCGGATATAGCGGCAAAGTCGCATGTTGCGTCGCCCGCGCCATGGATTTTGGGCATGTTATGGTTAGTTATAGCGTCCAACTGGAGTGGCAGACGCCATTTGACTTGCGCACGGGTCACTACCGCTTTGCTATCATGAAATGCTCATGTTAGTTCGCGATCGCGGGACCTGTCATTCGCACTGTTTTTGTTTTTGCGGCTATTCTGTGTATTACAATACGAAATGTGTGGCTACAAAAGAAAGGTATTAACCATTCAAAACAAATGAGCGATCATTAATATATCAGAGAATGGAGAAACCATTGTTGCACTCTGCTGAAACTACTTTTAACTTGACACATTGGTCAGTAACGACAATTTGGAGGCTTATTGACAAAGTTAAAACCGCTCGTTAAAAATAAAAAAAGAAATGCATCGATCTACACAGGGCCTGCACAAACCGAGCTAATTGACTGATTGAATTGAATTGTTATACATACAAAAGGTGTGTTTTATTGCCACTGGTAATCAGTTCATTTCATTTTGAAACGTATCCACTTGTCTCAAAAAGCGTTTTATTGCGCATTCAAAATGAATGTGAATAGATTTCAACTGATCATATTCAGTTCCCCCTTCACCCCTGAAGGACAAGCCGGAAAAGATGATCAGTTGTATTCAAAATGAATTGAAATTAAATCAGCCAATAGGAGGAAGGTATCAGGCACATGCATGTCACGATTGTATCTCGGAGAGGTTATGTGTATTTGTTTTCGTTGGTGAGACGGCTTCATATGCAATTCGCACTTAACTCCTTGCATAAGTCTTATGCAAAATGTCCGATACAAACATAACCTGTCGGCCTAACTACACGTAACACGAATGCGTATGCGCGCGCGATAGGTACACTCAAATGCGATTTATTAGTCGTGTTCAATTCAATTCACTTCAAAAGAGAATCATTTCGAATAGATACGAACTGCACACGGGTGGCAATAAAACACACCTAAAGTGTTCTTATTTGAATTAGTATACGTTTTTTTATTTTTTTAAAATTTTATTATCAAAATTTATTTGCGTCCGGATTTAGCATCCAGTCGGATATTGCGTCTAAATTTCGCGGTCCCTTCGCGGACGTTATATACAACTTTCACTGTATATAAAATGTTATGGAATGGAAAAGAAGTTTTGAAGAAGCTTAGAATGAAGAATACATTTTAATATTATGCATTTATAACCGGAAGCAACTGGAATTTAAAAACATTTTAGTTAAAAAGATCGTAGCCAACAACATTAGCCTAAAAATGATCATTTTCTCATTTTATTTGTTTGTTTATATATTTCTAAGGGATGGTCGTCGTGAAAAGCTCTGTATTGCGAGTCCTAGAATAGACTCTACGTTTTCAACTTCTTTCCTGTCACATTTAATTATCACGGCAATGAAAATGGAAAAATCGTGGAAAAATCAATTTATATTTCATTTGAGAAACCTGAAGAACTAGACTGATAGACCTATTAATGCTTTGATAGGTACTCCAATAATACCAATAACAAAAATGTGTTGAGTAATACCAGTTAGATATTTTTTCTGTTTACTATTTTATGTAGAATATAAACATTATTAAGTAATCGTTTACAAGACGCTTTATGTTTTACAATGCTACAATGTATCTCCCATATTTTATGTTCTATTGATTATTTTTTTAAATATTTTAGTTTTGTTTAATTTAGTATATCATTTTACATGCATCGTCAATTTTGATCATGGAGGTACTTTACTCTTAACTGAACTTTCTTATTTACGGTACATACATTATCAAATTTGATAATTACAGTATTAGTTTTAGAGGATCCTTCAACTTTTATAAAGAATAATATTTTCTGAAAAATAAAAAAATTCTGGGACACGTTGTAGACATAAGTGTCTTGCGAAACATGATGAAAATGAAGATTTTAACCATAAGAGATACAAAGTAGCTAAATGGGACAAAGTTGAAATAATTTTGGAAAAATTTCAAACCATTTTGCACTAGACAGGGTTGGCCAAAATTTCCGGAACACCTAAATAATTCTCCAACCGTAAAATAATTTCAAAAAGATTTCTTACAAAAGGTATTTGAAAAAAAAAAGTATTTGGCTTTAAACAAGCTATCGTCTAAATATATTTTAATATACAGGGTGTTTATTTTATTATGGAAATTTGGCAACATTTCCTTTTTTTAAACAGAATTGAAGATTGATTCTAAGAATATTTTTTTTAATATAATTTATCATTTGTTAATTAGAAGCTTTTAACCAAAAATGGTCATAATTACCGGAACACCTAAATATTAAATTTCCCCAATGGCAAAAATTAAAAAAATATTTTCTAATAGAAGTTTTTGGGTTTAAACAACCTCTCGTTCAAATATATTTTTAACATACGGGTTGTTTATTTTATTATGGAAATAGGCAAACCTTTCCTTTTTTTAACAGAACACTCTGTATTTTTACATATTTTTAATAAAAGATAATTCTAAGAAGTTTACGTAGGAATTATTTTTTATAAAATGCATTATTTTTGAGTTATAAGGAATTAATCAAAACTCATGAACTTTTCCTTTAACCAAACGGATAAAAAATAAAAAATCCAAGAGAGAATAACAACACAATTAAACGGAATTGATCTAAATGTTCAAACTGCCACATTAAAATAAATGTAGGAGAATATTCTCAATTTGAAGTTCGGTAGTTTTGATTAATTGCGTATAACTCAAAAATAATGCATTTTATTAAGAAATAAATCCTACATAAAATTCCTAAAAAAATTGAAATGAATTAAAAATGTAAATAAACATAGGATGTTCTGTTAGAAATACAAGTTTTGCAAATTTCCATAATAAAATAAACACCCCTTATATAAAAAATATATTTAGACGATATCTTGTTTAAAACCAAAAACTTTTGATTGAAAAGTTTTTTGAAATGTCTTACGGTTGGAGAATTATTTATTATTATTTTTTATTTTCTTTTTAATTTAGGTGTTTCGTTTAATGTTGGCTAACCAGGTATTATAGCCAAAAAAGTAAAAGCAGTAACCTTTGCTTTTGTGAATAACTACTATATTACATTAGTTACGATAAATGTAATAGATAGTCCGGTGCTAGAAAATTAGTATCTACATACGAAATATAAACTATAATCTCTATACGAACGTGTTTTAACGTTAGTATAATTTTCGTCCGATTTCATTCGGATTCAGACACTCTTGTGCGATTTGATGCCTTTGATTTCAATTTAGTAACCTGAACTGATGTTACAAACAATGCCGTTATTGTTACACCTCGTGGCGTCAAGATTGTTCCTTGTTAAGTACGAATATCTTGAACCCAACCCCTCCTTTTCATGACCGGCATGAACTTCTGCGACAACGACAGATGAGTCGCTGTGTACACGCTATATTATACGGAACAAATGTCCACATATTTCGCCTTATGGAATATTAATATCCGGGAAATACACAAGATGCAAATTCATTGGGTTGCTTCCAACAAACTACCCAATACTTTGTATGTATGTAATGCAGCTTCGCGGCCCCGTTCACAAAGTACGACCGTTAAAAACTTCCGGATAAAACTTCTTTTTGGCATCGAAAATCTCCCATAAACTTCGACCGACGGCGAACACATCATATCGCTATCTCTTCCTGTCAATTGAGCAACCACGCCAGGCACACGCCACGAAAGCTCATAGCAAAAGACCTCATAAATCGTGCCCATTCTCGTTGGTCCAAACTTTTCCTCTTCATCCCACAAAAGAACAACAAAGACAATACAAAGGTCCACAGCACGCGACCGCAATCAACATAACTGTGCTGGGTGACCTCCTAGGCAAACGGACCGAGAAAACTAGGCGAGCTTCAGAGGTGTCGAGGACCGGCTACGAGAAGCCTAGCCGTTTTGCACTGAGGCGTCGTCGTCGTACCGATGGGCTTTCACTTTTTAAAAGGCTCGAATTCGTTATTTCGCAATGGTTGTAGAGTAGCCATGCTAGAGCTCTGGGGTCAGTACACGGCCGCGCCTGATGCGCCCATACCAAGAATGCGCTGACGTCACGTGACCAGATTCAAGGCTAGCCAGGAGTTCAACGTGTGCACAAATCGAACCTCCGCCGAAGAGCGCCGGCTATCTCGCCGAAGAAGTTGTTTGGAAACAACTGATGGATCATGGTGATTTTTAAGAGGGGTTAGCGTATTTATAGCTATTTTAATGGGAGGAGAGTTTGGTTTCAAGGTAAATATGTTTCTGGTTATAATTTAAATGTAAGAAGGAGACATTTTAGATAAATCTCTACATGTTTAATTTTTTTGCAAAGCTGAAAAGCACCAGTCTTGATGGTGGTGGAGACACCAACCAATTCTAAATAGTTCGACAATTTATGTATCCAGCCGCGCGAGGTCAATCTTTCAACGATCTATAGATTACCAGGGCACAAAAATGTTTAATGTACTTAGAGACGATATAAAGCTGCTTCCAATTAAAGTTTTTAAGGTAGCTGTCAGAAAGTTATTAGTCGAAGGTGCCTTTTATTCCATCGAGGAGTATCAGTGTGCAATATAAGTTTTTTCTCTTACGGTATGTATGTTTGATTTGTGTGATTTTGTATCTCTCATTGAATTTTGTTTTTTGTATCTTTCATTAAATTTGTTTTTTTTTTACTTTCCTGTGTTGTTTTGAAGAGGAAATAAAATTTATTTATTTATTTATTTATTTATTTATCTTGCCGATATAACCTAGCTTTAAAAGGAGCAAATTTGTGACATGTGATTCTCAAAACATTGAAGACTGGAACCAGACACGCTGACTTCAATCAGGAGATTTGAGGCTTACGTTTGTTTCGTCTGAAAATTATACCTTCTACCTGTCATTAAAACTTTAATAGTTCACTCAAAGGATATGCAGACCCAGTTTTTTTTTTGTGTTAATTGCTTGACTGAGTGAAGTGGAATCTGGCAAGCATCTGATTTCGCATCCCGCTCCAGGATTTAAATTTCATCTGCGGATGGTCTTCATTGACAATTCGTTCGTAATATTTAATGAAAAGTTTCTTAGCGATTATATTATGTTAAGTATAGTCAACGCTTATATCCTGATCATTCTGTAGTTTGATTTGGACTCCAGCATCACAGACTGAAATTTTTCAGTTCAAAAATCTGTGAAGATGGTACCATGAGTCTCTTATATAGTCGTAATCCCTTGAGATTTTAATTGGACATTAGCATCTTTAGGAACGCCATAGTTAAAGTCATCTTTTAATAAACCAATAAATTTTGTCTGGAACTATTCTTTATTAACGTTACTGAAGACTTTTATTCATGACGGCATTAATTTTTTATTGGCAACTTTCTATTATTTGTTACTGACGATGGTAGATCTTTTAATAGTCTTATTGCAGCATAAAATTTTTATAGTTTTACATAAAAAAGTTGGGAAAATACAATTGAAAATTGCGAGATATTGTTGTTTCCTAGATGAACACAGACTTTGTGTGTGAATCGACTGTGAATATGCGTTTGCACTGAATAAGTATCCAAACTTAACAATTTCCAATCATTTAACTAATTTACTAATTTATTTATTCCCGTTGAACCCAATGTCCTAGAAAACTCAAAGGGGCCTCACTGCAATCCTTAATTTTTGTAATTTTACATGAAATCTTGAAAGTTCAAATCTTAAGTAATTCTTTGCTCTTTGAATTTTGTATATAAATGAATATTTGGGTAATTGACCTGCCCGAGGATTTTTGAAATAACTGACAGTTTCAATTTGTATGAATTTATTCCGTACATTAGGACACATATGTTTATTAGAATTTTTTTATTTGTTTCAATGAGTTCTACCTATTTCTAAATTTTCTTACCACATTTTTTCAACACTCTGTATAATATTTTTGCAGCTTTACGATTGCATGTTGAAGCTTTTATTGCAGCCTACTCAAGGAATTCTGTCAGATCACATTAATTGTGGAAAGGTATTAAAAAGAGTGTGGGTGTGTGCGTGTGTGCGTGTATGCGTGTGTGCGTGTGTGCGTGTGTGCGTGTGTGCGTGTGTGTGTGTGTGTGCGTGTGCGTGCGTGTGCGCGTGTGCGTGTGTGTGTGTGTACCCGTTTTTTTTTGTGGCGACGATTCCGGACAAAATCTTAAAGGTATCTAGACGAAACTTCATATTTTGAAGTTTCATGAGCAAACTTAAATTAAAGTAGAGGGAATTTTGTATTATTTATGTCTATGATATTTGTTGTTAAAATTAATAGTTTAGCTGCATGAGAAAAATCCAATTTCATCGAGATCGCTAGTACTGCATTAAAAATTAAAACTAGTTAGCCAGAATTTGACAGATATTTTTATTCTATTGACAGTATTGTCAGCACATCAGCGTTTGACACTGCTATAAGGTATGACAAGGTCATGTGCATGGCCAAAACAAATTTTTTTAATAAAAACTCCAGATATATATTTTTATTTTACATTTTAAAGACCTTTTCTTAAAAATTTGTGAGGTGATTAATTATGATCTACGGAAAAAAAAACTATCGAATTACCTGTTCTATTTTTTGCTTCACTAAAAGGTTGAACAAATTTACGAAAATCTGATTCATGTACTTAGTATCATTTTGACATTTTTGGGCATTAATATTCATGACATCCACATGTTAGACACTGTTTCGTTATGCAGAATTGCAAATTCCAATAGGTGGTTACAACACCACAATGGCGGCTAAACACACAGAGGATAGCTTTGCTCATACTGAAAGCATGAAAATGTTAAAGATCATGGCCTTGGCCAGATCTGCAACCATTTAAAACTTATGAAGATAATTATTTTCATTGAAAAGCCCTTTGCAGAAGTTGAATTGCAATTGAAAGATTCGCAGTGCAGTATTTACCGAAAAGTTCTTTCTATTCCCAAAAGTTGAGAGCTGATTCTTTATTATTGATATGGCAAAAAAAGCAAACTACATTGAACTCAAAGATTGACCTACGGTAACTCGATTTAACTACCCTCTTTTATGAATAATGAATGTATAGAGGATAAAAGGTAAAAAAAATCATTTTGGTATTCAAATTACCAAAAATATTATCTTTCTCTTTCGCTTTCCATCCTTCCTCGAAAAAAATGTATTCGACCTTTTCACAACGAATTCAGGGTTATAAAAAGATCCTCCTTCGTATCAGGGTTTTTATGCAGTTTGAGCATCGGTTGTCTTGTTGTCATATTACTAATATTACTACAAGAATAGCAAAAAATAACACAATGATGAATCTAATATTTAGCACCGTCGATAGAATTTTTATAAGAACAAAAAAGACAGTGTTCGATGCAATGCATCGGACCACCATTTTGCTTAAATAGGTGTTGAAAAAAAGGCCTCTTGGCTTTTGCCGTCTGATTTGTCGGCTGATGAAGGATCGGTGATCCCAAACTAGTCCCACCAAGTATATTAATAAATTATATACAAAACCCAAGAGGCCTTTTATTCAACACCTATTTAAAATTTGTATAATGGATTTCAATTTTATTTTGTTTAAAGACGTCATTCAGAGTTTTATACGAATATTCTAAAAACACCGAAGTTTGGTGATGACATGACAGAATAGATATTAATCATTTAGAAAATAAACTGCTTCCGGGTTATGCCGTGTGTCAAGATTTGTTAATGCTGACGTTTCGCGAGCCATGTTGCTCGCTTCTTCAAAGCTAATTGAATACTGAAGACCTACCAATAAAGTCTCCCTTATATACCTGAATTTACACCTCACTGCGCACATCTGGCGCTACCGCTCCATGCGTTTTTCCACCTGACCGCGTTAGGATCGATTTCCAGACCCTACTAAGCCCCTCAAGCCCCTAGGGCACCTAGGATCTACGGTTTGCCAAAGATCCACAAGGATAACGTACCTTTAAGACCAATCGTTAGCGCAATAGGCTCCCCAACCTATTTGGTGGCAAAATACTTGGCGAAAACCATCCAACCGTTTATAGGACAAACTACATCTTTTGTCAAGAACTCTGAACATTTTATTCAAATTTTGAAGGAAGTTGCCATTGACCCTCAGGATATACTCGTAAGTTTCGACGTAACATCACTCTTTACGTGTGTTCCGGTTAAGGAGGCAGTCGAAGGCCTCCGGACAACACTTGTCCCCCTAGGTCTACCAACCGATGTTCCGGATCTTGTAGAGTATTGTCTCTCCACCACATACTTCAAGTGGGCGGGAGCGATGTATGAGCAGGTAGAGGGTGCAGCCATGGGATCACCTTTGTCACCGGTAAACACCAATTTCTTCATCGAATTGTTTGAAGAAAAAGCCATTACATCAAGTCCCTTCAAACCCAAGCACTGGGTCAGATATGTCGACGATACCTTTGTGGTTTGGCCACACGGTAGAGATAGACTTACTGAGTTCCTTAACCACCTGAACAATGTTAGTCCTTCCATCAAATTCACGATGGAACTAGAAGAGGACAATCAGCTGCCTTTCTTGGATGTGCTGGTATACAGAACGTCAACGGGTAGACTTGGACATACAGTCTACCGTAAGAAGACACATACCGATCGGTACTTGAACGCCACCCCCAACAGAAGAGAAGTGTTATTAACACTTTGTTCAACAGAGCCGAGAAGGTATGCGACTCTAGCACCTTGCACGACGAACGGAAACACTTGGAGTGGGCCCTACGCCAGAATGGATACACCAAGTCTGACATACGGGGTGTCACACAAAGAAAACCGCAAGTCTCAGAGGAACCGCAAGAGTCAAAGGGGTTCGCTTGCTTACCATACGTAAGTGGGGTATCAGAGAGAATCGGTAGAGTACTGAAGAAATCGGGTATCACGGTAAGGTACAGAGCACCAGCTAAGGTAAAGGATCTTTTGCCTAACCCAAAGGATATCACACCACTCCTGAAGAACGAAGGGGTATACAAGATAACATGTGAGTGCGGAACATGCTATGTAGGACAGACAGGACGAAGCATCGAATGTCGAATCAAGGAGCACAGTAGGGACACCCGGCTAGGCAAGATCCAACAGTCCGCTGTTGTTCAACACTGCCACGAGTCGGGACACACAATGGATTTCGATGACGCGAAGATTTTGGCAAGGGTGGGTAATTATCATCGAAGGCTTATTAGAGAAGCCATCGAAATTTACAAACATCCTGACAACATCAATCGCGAGGACGGTACTGATATTAGTAGGGTCTGGAAATCGATCCTAACGCGGTCAGGTGGAAAAACACATGGAGCGGTAGCGCCAGATGTGCGCAGTGAGGTGTAAATTCAGGTATATAAGGGAGACTTTCTTGGTAGGTCTTCAGTATTCAATTAGCTTTGAAGAAGCGAGCAACATGGCTCGCGAAACGTCAGCATTAACAAATCTTGACACACGGCATAACCCGGAAGCAGTTTATTTTCTAAATGATTCTGGCCGTGAAAGCCTACGTACTTACTACATATTAATCATTATTTACATAATAACTAGGTTCTAAAAACCAATTTTTTAACCCGCGCCCAATACTACATCTTTCTTCTTCTTAAATAATTGTTAATCATGTACCCACACCCTTTGCCTTAATATGGTGTATAATTTGTTGTGCTTAGCTTAATACTTTGGGAGATATTGATGCAAACATAGGTGCACAACATTTCATGACCATTATTTTTTCGATTTTTACGTTCGTATACTTAGGGACGGACAGTACCCGTCAAAAGTTATAGGAGGCATTTGAGAAATTGTATTAATTGAGTTTATGTCCAAAAAGTTGCATGTTGAAATAACTACGAGTCGTTTTGAAGTCTTCTTCTTGGTCTATTACTTCTTGACGTTTTGGTACGTATTCAGTCGCCTGTCATGATGAGGCTGGGGTTAAAATTGCCTTAGTTTGGCCAAATTCCCGTGGACATGTGACGCCTGTACCCAATGTCAGTGATAGGCTGACGTAAAGTAAATAAATAAACAACAATATTGGACAACGGACATAAACATTTCACCTTAAATTATATTTTTCAACTTAAGCACATCAAGGAGTTTAAAGATTGGCCAGCACGATGTCCTGATCTGCACCCAACCGAGAAACTTCGGGAGGGAAATGATGATATGTCTAGGATTTATTGGCGTAGGCGAATGGCGTTTATTAGTTGTGGATTTTACTTTATTGGCTGTTTTGCCATAGCCATCAATAAATCTCAGGAACAGACTTTGAAGGTAGCATCACTTAACAGTTTCTGGGTAGTTTTACGTATGTTTCAGAGTGAGCTCGCGTTATCTTTAGCGAGTTTCAGTGGTTGGTTAGTTATTCTGCTCCTGACACTAATCTATACATATTTGCGAAAACATATGACATGACATATGCATTTGCAGTCCCCATTTTAAGTACCCATTGTCGACCGTAATGTTATAGAACTACATATCGCATGACGTAAATCATTGTACGTCGACTAGCAATTTGTTGTCATGCGATCAAAGACAATAACGCACAGCTGCACAGAGAACCAGAAGGTCATCATCTCGCTAATAAAGGTCAAATCGTACAGCAACCTCCAATGAAACAATCTCAATGTATAACCTGAAATATCCCGACCGACTAGATATACATTACTCTCACACTCGCTCTCATCGTGCGTCCATTATGTTATGCCCTGGTGGATATTATGGCATACGTGACCGCGAAAATTATCGCCGTAATTTTCACGCTGAACTTTGCGAGCCGAGGAGATTGAATATTAAATTGCCCGGTTATCCTATCCTCGGTTTTGCGATTATTTTGCATCATCTCTGAGTCGAAACCGGTTGGGACTTGAATGTGAGATAGACGTGGGATTGAGCACTGAAAAAGGTGTACTACGCTTGGTCCGTATAATTCCGGCATATATCACCCTGGGGAGCGTTTCTGTACCCTCCGTTTGGTAGTAAATCCCAAAAAACGTTACACCTTTCGAAGGAGGATCTCTTTATAGCCCTGAATTCGTTGTGAAAAGGTCGAATACATTTTTTTCGGGGAAGGATGGAAAACGAAAGTGAAAGATAATATTTTTGGTTATTTGAATACCAAAAAGATTTTTTTTACCTTTTACCCTCTATACATTCATTATTCATAAATGATCAAATTTCGATCACCAAACTTCGGTGTTTTTTAGAATCTTCGCATTAAACTCTGAATGACGTCTTTAAACAAAATAAAATGAAATCCATTATACAAATTTTAAATAGGTGTTGAATAAAATGCCTCTTTGGGTTTGCATATAATTTATTAATATACTTGGTGGGGCTAGTTTCGGATCACCGATCCTTCATCAGCCGACAAATAATCAAAGCTTCAGTTTAACGTGTCTGCGTTCAAACATTTCTACACGAGGCATGGAAGAAAACGGTCGGTGTCTGGAGAGCAGCAAAGGGTCGTGGGCACATTACAGGAAAAAAAAAACCTTCGGCAAAAGTTCGGTAGAATCTTCGAAGAATTTGAAATTTAATTTTTGGTTTATTTAACAATTTGTGGTAGATTTCAATGTTTCCAAAGGTTCCTGCCCAGCAGGAATTATGTTTACAGATTGTCGACCGATGTAACTGGAAGCTGACAAAGTCCAGTGTTGTTTGTTCGAAGCATTTTACGGATATTTTTATAGACAGAACATCACCAAATCGCATCAAATATATTTTCTAGTTTTGTAAAACAGTTTCGATTAAGATGTGTTGGATAATCATAGAATATTATTAATTGAAAGTATTATAAATAGGTACACACATATTCGAATGTGTTACATCAGAAGAGGCCAGTAGGTTACAAAATGTATAATACTTATTTTGTTCATATTCATATTTATGTTACACTTATAAGATTTATTTTACATTAAGTTAAACAAATATAAGATTTATTTTACATTAATTGTTATAACCTCAATCCGGAGTATTTTTGTGTTTATTATATATTTTTACTTTCTTTAGTTAAACAAATATAGTTAATATGTGCTATGTTGCACTGTCTGCAATATGACAGAAAAAGAATTATAATTAGTCCGGGCCTGTGCAGACCGACCATCGCGTCGTATAGTCCCATAAGACACACCTACTGACGCAGTTTTCATAGCGTCATAGCGTCTCCTTTCTATACTATCTCGATGGTGGATGATAATAAGTTTCTTTACAATGTCCATAAAAAAATTAATGAAAGCTGGTCCAAGATTACAAATTTTATTGAAGATCATAATTGCGAAATTGTCCCGGTCATGTCAACACTATCAAGATTTTCAAGTGGACAAAATATTATCCATGGTCCTAGTAAAAACATCAATCTATACTTTTTATTATGAAAAGTTATCTACCTCCATATTGTTAGACTACAGTCCTTGGTTAACATTAGTATCGCTTCATACTTCTTTCTATTAAATTGAGATATACATCGGAATATTCGAATAATACCGAACAAATTATTATTATTGAAGAAATATTTTAACGACGAAAATATGCAATAAATTTTGTTTGCTGAGCCATTCGTATAAAATATACGCGTGCGAAGATGAACGCGTGGCAGATGAACTTTATTGGCCACCGAAATAGTGCTGGTCGGCCCAAAACGGCGCCAAGCGTTATGATTAATTCATCTTTCAGATCATGCTCCTTAATAACGACACTGGAGCGTATCATAAAGAAGGCCCATGATTAATTTCCCAGAGGTCCTTGGAAGCCGATCCTCCATTTTTTTTCCTCTTTTCGACATCGCGCAATAAATTCTACCACCGCTACTACAACTTCCCGACGTTGAGATAAGTGAAAACTAAGAACTCCATCCGTTATTCTGAAACTTAAACCCGTCTGACAGTTTGAAAACTTGACGCTCAACACACGCTTGTACGGCAAAAAAAGCTCTCGGTTCATGTTGGAACAATTTTCAACGCGACTCATAGCATGATCGGCTTGTTGTAGTTCAAATTGCAAAGTTGGTAACATCAAGTTGGAACTTACAGGGTGTTTCTGAAATCAACCGTCCACGTCCTCGCGAAACTTTATAACTAATTTAATTTAGTAAGGTATGTACTCACCTAATCAAGTATTGTGATAGTGATTTCTAAGAATGGTCATTACAGGTTGATTTTCGCCGGATAAAACACAGGCTTTTAACATGCAATCCGATCAAGGTAATTCATTTTGTGATTCATTTTGCATGCATTTAACTGCTGATGCACCGCACATTGTGGAATGTTCCCAAAAAAACTGCCCAAAACTCAAAAACATTTCCGCTTCAGGTGAAACTCAGTGTTACAAAAGCGTAGTAATAAATTAGAAAAATAAAATGTACATTTTGGGCATGTTATCAAAAGCATTTTTTCTAAGTTCAGTAAGCGATAGATTTCTTTTCTAAAACTTTTCTCACATCATTTTCAATTGAACTGAAATTCTTCACTAATTGTCAGTTATTTGAAAATCTTAAATAATATAAACATTATTCAGGATTGCCATGTTGGCAAACACTATTTGGTAAATGTAGTCCAATATAACAATGATACTTGATACTAGAGATACTATTATAGAATACCGGGGGGAAGTTAGCCATAAAAGTTATCCATAAAACTTTTTTTCAACCGATTTCAATAAACGATACATTTTTGGAAAGCTCACAACGTGCTGAGTCTACAGTAGTTATGGCAACAGGATCAAATCATAATTACTACCTCAAAAATTGAAAAGAAAGTATTTTTTTTCATAAATTTTCACATTTGTCAAACCTCATAACTCCGCAAATAGTTGACGAATTATATCAGTAGTTGCAGCAATCGAAAGCCCAGACGTCGCTTTAACTCCCATAGTTATGGCAACTTAAGATTATACTAATTAGTGATGTAAAAAAATTAACGAACTTTTAACGTTTTTACAATCGGATGAGCGTCTAAGCAGAACAGGGCTTCATAAAAAATGCTGCATAAGTCATTTCTTTTCCTCCGATCGTGACAATATGTACATCAAACGGTAGAGGAAGGCTGCCCCTACCTACGGTTGTTATGGCAACTCGAAATTACGTTAATTAGTGATGTAAAAAGATTAACAATGTTTGATCATTTTTACCTTCGGATATACGCCAAACCAGAAACGATCATACATGGTATACCGATCACAAACTATTTTATTTGTATTCCTGGCACATGATATTTACGCCAAATTAGATCGAAGCTCGTATACATTTTGTAAAATGCGAATATGCAATTCGCGAACAAATCAATTTTAACAACTGATTTAATGATTTCAGTGAATTTTAATAGTATCTGTTATTTATGTTAATTAAATTTCAAATGTTATTGTACACTGGCGCTCTTGTTTTGGCGCCGTAGTGGCCCTTAGTCGAACGGCGCCACCAGTGATGCCGGCACCAAATGCCGACAAAGACACAAAGAGAGTGCCGACATTAGCGCTCTCGTTTACTAATATCAAAGGGTGCCGGTAGATCGTTTTTGTCAAGTTCTTGCGGGTAGTTATTGAGTGCAGTCGGAACTTTTTATGTCGTTCTTGGGACCGCGGAGAAGTTAGCCAAAAAAGATAAGCATAACTTTTATTTTTCGAATTTTGTTATGAAACATACAAATGATAGGGGTGTTCAAGTACTATACGCCAGAGTTTTGCTCCAATCCAATTCATTAAACGGTATTGTCGGAAATTTGATTTATTTCGTTACGCGTCACCTTATAAGAGCTCTTGTCATCTCAATAAAGAACTGGCCATAACTTTTTGCAACAACCCCATAGAGAAACAAGTGATACAAATTCGGAAAGCGCATAAAATTTTGCATCCAATAATGGTATTGGGAAGGTGCTACCCCTAATATCAGCTACCCCAATACACCTATAATACAAGAAATTGCGCGCCGGACGACTAAGAAGTGGTATTAATGAACATAACTCACGGTAAAATTATTGCATAACTATTGTCAAATTATAAGCCGCTAAATGCATTATTTACCCATGAACGCACAGAGTTTTGCAAGTCGTTGAAAACCCCTAGATGACGATAAGGTCCGTACGAAATCAACAGGACCGGCATTTTTTACATCACTAATTAATCTAATTTCAAGTTGCCATAAGGTCCATAGATAGTTGTGGACTTCCTCTATCGTTTGATGTACAGATTGTCACGATCGAGTGAAAAGAAATGACTTATGCAACTTGTTTAAAAAACATTCACCGTAAAATCGTTCACACTTTGTTAATTTTTTTAAATCACCAATTAACGTAATTTCGAGTTGCCATAACAACTATAGGTAGGTGCAGCCTTCTTCTACCGTTTGATGTACATATTGTCACCATCGGATGAAAAGAAATGAGTTATGCACAGTTTTTTATGGAACTCTGTTCCGTGGGGAACTCTGTTCCGTGGAGGAGTTTATCCGAAGGTAAAAACTTTCAAAGTGTGTTAATTTTTTTACATCACTAATTAACTTAATTTCGAGTTGCCATAACTCACATAGGTAGGGGTAACTTTCCTCTATCGTTTGATGTACATATTGTCCCCATCGGGTGAAAAGAAATGAGTTATGCGCCGTTTTTTATGAAGCGCTGTTCTGCTTTGGCGTATATACTAAGGGAAAAATGATCAAAGATTGTTAATTTTTTTACATCACTAATTAACGTAATTTCGAGTTGCGATAACTCACATAGGTAGGGGTAACTTTCCTCTATTGTTTGATGTACATATTGTCCCCATCGGGTGAAAAGAAATGAGTTATGCGCCTCTTTTTATGAAGCGCTGTTCTGCTTTGGCGTATATCCGAAGGTAAAAATGATCAAAGATTGTTAATTTTTTTACATAACTAATTAACGTAATTTCGAGTTGCCATAACTCACATAGGTAGGGGTAACTTTCCTCTATCGTTTGATGTACATATTGTCCCCATCGGGTGAAAAGAAATGAGTTATGCGCCGTTTTTTATGAAGCGCTGTTCTGCTTTGGCGTATATACTAAGGGAAAAATGATCAAAGATTGTTAATTGTTTTACATCAGTAATTAACGTAATTTCGAGTTGCCATAACTCACATAGGTAGGGGTAACTTTCCTCTATTGTTTGATATACATATTGTCCCCATCGGGTGAAAAGAAATGAGTTATGCGCCTCTTTTTATGAAGCGCTGTTCTGCTTTGGCGTATATCCGAAGGTAAAAATGATCAAAGATTGTTAATTTTTTTACATCACTAATTAACGTAATTTCGAGTTGCCATAACTCACATAGGTAGGGGTAACTTTCCTCTATCGTTTGATGTACATATTGTCCCCATCGGGTGAAAAGAAATGAGTTATGCGCCTCTTTTTATGAAGCGCTGTTCTGCTTTGGCGTATATCCGAAGGTAAAAATGATCAAAGATTGTTAATTCTTTTACATCACTAATTAACGTAATTTCGAGTTGCCATAACTCACATAGGTAGGGGTAACTTTCCTCTATCGTTTGATGTACATATTGTCCCCATCGGGTGAAAAGAAATGAGTTATGCGCCTCTTTTTATGAAGCGCTGTTCTGCTTTGGCGTATATCCGAAGGTAAAAATGATCAAAGATTGTTAATTTTTTTACATCACTAATTAACGTAATTTCGAGTTGCCATAACTCACATAGGTAGGGGTAACTTTCCTCTATCGTTTGATATACATATTGTCCCCATCGGGTGAAAAGAAATGAGTTATGCGCCGTTTTTTAGGAAGCGCTGTTCTGCTTTGGCGTATATCCGAAGGTACAAATGATCAAAGATTGTTATTTTTCTTAAATCACCAATTAACATAATTTCGAGTTGCCATAGCAACCGTAGGTAGGGGCAGCCTTCCTCTACCGTTTGATGTACATATTGTCACGATCGGGTGAAAAGAAATGACTTATGCAGCATTTTTTATGAAGCCCTGTTCTGCTTAGGCGCTCATCCGATTGTAAAAACGTTACAAGTTCGTTAATTTTTTTACATCACTAATTAGTATAATCTTAAGTTGCCATAACTATGGGAGTTAAAGCGACGTCTGGGCATTCGATTGCTGCAACAACTGATATAATTCGTCAACTATTTGCGGAGTTATGAGGTTTCACAAATGTGCAAATTTATGAAAAAAATTACTTTCTTTTCCACTTTTGAGGTAGTAATTATGATTTGATCCTGTTGCCATAACTACTGTAGACTCAGCACGTCGTGAGCTTTCCAAAAATGTATCGTTTATTGAAATCGGTTGAAAAAAAATTTTATGGATAACTTTTATGGCTAACTTCCCCCCGGTTTATAGAATTTCTGTATTTTCATCCTAACAAGGTAAAAAAATAAAAATGATTCTGTCATATGTATTCTGTTAAAAACAATAACGTTAACTTCTTTCTCATGGCACTAGTGCCATCTGCAATAAAACTAGTAGGTAACGCGTCCTGTTGGAGACAAAAAGTTTTTGTAAATGTTTTTCCTTTTGCATGATGAGCAACTTTTAAGGTAACCTGGGAGGATTAAAATGACCCACCGTGTATAGAGCTGCACTATATTTTCTTTTCAAGGAGACTTTCGGATGTAAGGCCATACATTTTTTATCTGCCATTAAGACAACTAAAGGATCTATCAAGTAAACTAGAAACATATGCGATTGTCATTAAAAAAATATATGATGATGTCTTTGTATAGCTGAAAATCAATTAAATTTGATTTAATTAAATTTTGTATGGAAATCTGGATTTTGTCATTCCTAATCAAGGGTCACGCTTAACTTTCTAAAATAGACCAGAACATATGATTGTTTAACATGTTGACCTCATTTCTTTCAAAAGTCTTTCACGTGATGGCCAACTTCGTATTCAACACAAAGCATTCCATCGAAACCTTTCCAGTCACTTAAAGAGGTAAAATATTCCCTAGTATAATTAATATATAGGGTGTCACACTTTTTATCCCACAAAAAGAAATTTCAGAGAGTAAATGTCATACTGAGTAAAAAGTTTCGTATTGACTTATTTGGTTTTTCAATTCCTTAAAAAGTGACGGACGTTTGAAATATTAGCAAACCGCTATTTAAAACGTCTTTAACTTCTTCCATTTATTATACCATTCACTAAAAAACTATAAAAAAAGAACGACATTTACTACTTTAAAAAACAATGTAGTAAAACTTTTCTATAGTTTTGTTTTTTCCTTCACTTTTTTATTTAATTTATTTTGGTTATTTTTAATTAGTTTTACATAAATGTATTTACTTTTGAATTTTTAATTGGTACTGATTGTTATTTCTTTATTTCCGCATTGTTGCACTTTTTCTGTTTATTTGTTTTTTGTTAATTGTTTCATTCTGCTGTAACTCTTTAAGAATTTGAAAAACAAGTGAGTCTATATGAAACTTTTTACTCAGAAGTACATTTGTCTTACAGTTTAATACAGTTTAAAAATGCGAAGATGATCATTAAACTAGTAAGAAAATTATCTTCAGCCGAGCTGAAGTTAAAATACCCCCCACCGTATAATATTGAAAAAAAGAAAACAAGTGAACCGATTTTGCCCATTCACGAACTTGTCCTTACTTTTTAAGAGATGAGCTTTTATACCAAATTTCAGATCAATTGCTTCAAAATTACGGCAGTTATCGTGTACACAGACGGACAGATGAACAGACAGACAGACATAGCTAAATAGTCAGTTTTCAATTCTGATCAAAGCCATATATATGTCTATATCTGCCACGCCTCCTTAACGGTGTTACAAATGTTGAATCAAACTTAATACACCCTCACCACATTAAATGTGGGGGGTATGAAAAGAAACCGTTAGGTACAGCAACCATAAAAAAATATCAAAAAATGATTTTTTTATACTCGAAAAAAAAGGGGTACCCCTAAGGAAAAAGTAAACCGTAAATTTAAAATGTACTAAATTATTAAAGTAAACAGAAGTTCTATTTCAGAAAGTACGAGTTTGCATCAGACTAAAAAGTATCGGAGCTTTAAGTCGATGCGATGTCACAATATTAGTAGGACTTCCCGTCCGGCGTACATCCCAACTTATTATTGATGAAAGCTATCAATATTCAAAGCAATACGGGTTTCATTAGTCCAGGTGAGATTGGCTAGTTAAAAATAGCGCGGTCGAGACGACAGTGGAGCTTCTATATCGGGGGAAAGTGATGCTAAGAATAGAAGGTGAATCGTATTGTAGACAGCTGAGAGAGGTTTGCACTTATCGATGTTGAGGTATAATAAAGAAAGGCGGATAACGCGTCCGCGCTGTCTAGACGCATTGTGTCATAGTTTCGCAGAGAGCTGATGATGTATGGACGTGGAGTGCTGAGATGTGGGGATATGGTATGCATATCCGTACCGGAAATGACCGTTTTTCATTGCCGCACCAGAATGAATTGTCGGGGTGCGGTGAATGAGCTTCCTGTACATTCGATATTAAGGGTTGGGGTGATCGGACTGGGACCTAATTGTTCTGCCAGATAACGAAATTGCTTCCAATAAAGATTTGTCAAAACTTGATATTATTGTGGTAATGGTCATAAACACACGGACACCTAATATTTGGATAAAATATGACGTTAAATAACTTTTGTATTCTTTGAGCAAAGTAAAACTTAATGTTCAATATTAATATAACGTTAATCGGTTTTTATTGTTTCTCATCACATAAACAAATTTAACAAGAGTATCACCCGCCTTTTTTGTACAGATTAAGCAAGAGTTACAATGTCAGCCTTTTTCAGCATTTTTAAAAAAAAATTCTGCGTTTTATTGTTTGTAACACGATGTATAAGTACTAAATTAAAATAAATCAAATGTGTTCACAAACCGCACAATCATGAAAGAAAAATAAGCTTTTCTTTAACTGTGCAATATTACAAAATAATAGATAGAGGAACAGTCAAGAAACAATTTATATGGCCTTGCACAGAGTTTTTGCAAACTATAAAAATCATAATCCTTAAATTCATCACGGGAGGTCTCAAAGTTGGGCCACAAGACAAATTTTTTTTACAGCAAGGTTATTTCAGAATTGTAAAGACTTGTGATAAATTTGTTCACGAAAGTTACTTTATTTACTTTAATCCTGTTCACAAAAGTTATTGAACATTAAAGCTAAAATTGCACAGTTTTACATGTAAATTTACATCGTTTACAAAAATTCAGATATAGGTATAAATATAAAACCAAAATATTTGGAATTGATACAGTTTTGTAACTGATTAAATATTAAAACATTAGTTAATTCTTCCGTCTTTTTTTCAAAATTTTACAGTCTGGTGATAATATTGATGAATTTGTTCACAATATGTTGAAAAATCATTTAAAACCATCATTAATTACAAAAATTGTCAAAGTAGCCAAATAATAGGTGTCTGGTTCATTGTGGTTCGGAGTGTGGTAAGGTTAAATGATAAAATCATAATTGTAATAAAAAACAAACCTATTTTGCAATCCTTTATGTTGTTGAATATCATAACATCCACATATAATAAATGCACAAAGAAATAATAATGTAGTAGGGAATTACAAATAAGAATCTTGTCTGGGCCTTTTGCAGTCAAAAGATTTGCTTTACTTGTCTTCTTTTCTGCCTTTATTATTATGATGACATCACCTAAATATTTCTCAGGTCGATCGCAATTGTATTGTTTGTTAAAAAGCAGCAGTATGAAAACTAGAAAAGATAAATAGTAGACAATATAAACAATATAAAGGATGATTCAATTTCGAGGCTCACCATGGAGATCTCGCTTATTAGTGGAGATAGAGCCTATGTTTAAACTTGGCAAAGTTTCGTATATTTGTGCTGATCAATTATCTGAAAAGAAAGTTAAGCTATCATTTTTCATTTTGAAGATATCCGCAAAAAACTGAAATGTTAAGATATCGTTTTTAATTTTTTATTCAAAACCAAACGTAGCTAGACATTTAAAACAAAAACATTCTACAGGTACTTTTTAACATCGAATGCTGTCATTTTTTAATTTGAAATAACATCAAAGATGGCGGCGTAACCATGGTCAACTTTTGTTTTTCTTATGGGCGCCATGTAGAATTTGGCATTTTCCGATAATCGTGTTTTTTCTCATTTCCCCAATGTATAACATGTTAGCATTATTTTTTAAAACAATGGTTTAATAATAAAAAAAACTTTCTTATTTTTCTCGTTGTTTGTCGTGCTTATCAGGTACCAAAGTGGAGCTTTGTTACAGACCGCCGCGCCGGCGCCGGACTGACCAAGAGTGCTTTGGATTAAAAACATTCAGATTGTAAAAGAAGCAAGTTTATACAACAAAAGGATTATTTTTTAAGTATGTAAATGTTCAAGTTGGTCGCCATTTTCTTGAGAGCATAAAACCGTGTCTGCTTTTCTACATGTTGTTATGCTCTTCTAACTGTTCTTCCCGGAATAGCATTGACCGCATTTGTTCCCCATAGAAAATAGTCCAGAGGACTTAAGTCAGGGGATCTAGTAGGACATTACCACTTACCACTATTACCAATCTAGCGATTTGGAAATTGTTGATTCAAATAATTTCGTACAACTGTAAAGTTTGACTTGTGTGGGGTTTGTACGGTTTCAATTTCTTTGTTCGTAATGCTCCAAACACGTGTTTGCGGCAATTCCAAATTAGAGGCTACTTCCCGCGTGGAAATCCGAGGATCGTCATTTATCTAAAAAACAGTAGAAGAATTGCAAATTATGGTAATCTAACGCTTACCATTTCCAAAATATCTCTTTGAACGTTTTCAACATTTCCATGAGGATTTTAAGAATTACGGGGTTTACTAAACGATCCATGGTCCGCTAAATTTCTGTCCAATGTTAGGAATATTGTACGATGGGGCATTTCTATGAGAACAATAATAAACTCATATCATATGACGCTTTTCATTATTGGTAAACGGCGTTTTACATCCACAATCAACCCCAATTAAGGTTTATTTGATTAAATGACAAACCCAACGTCGAGCGCGCCGCTTGATCCAAGTGTATTTTGTTGACGTTGCTTGGCAACGAGACCGGCGGTCTGTAACCAAGCTCTAGTTGGGTACCTGAAGGTTTTTTATTATTACAGCATTATTTTAAAAAATAATGCTAACATGTTCTACATTGCGGAAATGAGAAAAGACACACGACTATTTGAAAATGCCAAAATTGAACATGGCGCCCATAAGAAAAGCAAAAGTTGACCGTGGTTACGCCGCCATCTTTGATGTTATTTCAAATTAAAAACTGACACTGCATTCCTTGTTAAAAAGTAGCTGTAGAATGGTTTTGTTTCAAATGTCTAGCTACATTTGGTTTTGGATAAAAAATTAAAAACGATACCTTAACATTTCAGTTTTTTGCAGATATCTTCAAAATGAAAAATGATAGCTTATTTTTCTTTTCAGATAATTGATCAGCACAAATATACGAAATGCCAAATTTAAACATAGGGCCTATCTCCACTAATAAGCGAGATCCCCATGGTGAGCTTCGAAATTGAATCACCCGCTATACTCAAAAGTTACGACAATAGGCTGGAGTGCATTGTCGGTTGAAAACCGTCTTTTCTCTACATCAGATCACTTATAATTTAGTGGACTTTAATACACATCATTATAACCATCAGGACTATACGAGATACGAAGCTGATAGAAGTAAAGTGGCCCCGCAAAACTAATAATTGATCTTGAAAGAATTACAACTGCTCTCAATAGCCCACTCGTGCTCTAGCTTAAGAGGGTTCTTGACATTTCGTCCAAGCTTTTACAGATGGCACTTCTGCCTCGTCTCAAATTAGGAAGAGCCTTTGTAACTGTACGACACATCAAGTGCACATGATTAAAAATTATGTGACCATAACATACATATATGATTATATCAACTTCACCTTTTGCATCAATTTCAATAGCGTTTGGAATATACGGCAAATTTGTCTGTTTCAATTTAATATACTTACCTTTAATCCTGGCTCTATAGAAGTTTAATAATCCTAGGTGATTGTGGTTACAGCAAGTCGATAAAGAAAATCCCCTGCACGTTTCATCTGTCGTAAAACGGTACGGAAAGTATACGTCAGACCCCAGTGAATTACAGCAAATATGTGGCACAAAGCTGTGGGTAGACGCCAGACCGTTTGGCGCTTGCTGCTCATAACTCCTCAGCTACTTTCAAATTCACTAATTTGCCGGAAAATTGCCATTAGAATCTCGGCTTCCGTTAATTTAACCGAATTAAGACCGCAAGTGTCACAAATTTTCGTCAGGCATTTAGAGCTGAAGTAAGCTTTTAGTTGTGAAATTTTTGAGATTAATTTTAATTTAATTTTGTATTAAACTACATATTATTATTAACAAATTACCTATTATTTATATGTAACATCCCTAACTGTTAGTGAAAAAAATAAGATTTTGAAACCAATAATGTATTTATCTGTTTCGTGTAAGAATTTATCCTTGAAATTCTTTATAAATACAATACTATTTATTGTGTATTGTATGATGCAACTGCATATTTACACTTTTTTTCTGGAAAACACATATGAATAAAATATTTATTTACAAGCGAGATAATTACTGCAAAAATACTCATCCGAGGTTTTTGCTTAAAGCATCGTCATTGAATTGTTAAATACATACTGACGGCAAGAAAATGATTCACGATCTCAGTATCCATAATTCAAAGCGGTTGTAGAAGCGATGCATTATTTATGGCGCGTTGTTATTGTTATACAAGGGGCATGCGTAATTGATGAGTTTTCAATTAGTTGTGCTAATTTAAAATTTAATACGGAATATTGCTTCGTAATTACTTTGAGGCCGGCATTGAGGGTAATCCGATTACACTGGGTACATAATACACATACTTTGCTCGCAGTATCGGAGACAGATAATCCATAATGAAGGTTCATGTAGGTTTTGTCCCTGATTGATTACGGTACCGACCGCATTTGGTAAATTACCTTTTTATTTTTGGAAATTCAAATTCTAGGTATATTAGAGGTGTACCAATATTAACAATACATCATACTGACTATAATGTGTCCAGGATAGTGCAAATTTTCCAACTTTTGTTTTTGCAGGACCTTCGTATTGTCCCTTTATATCCATACTCCATTCCAGTGAAATTTGAGATCGATGAATACATATTAATACGAAATCCAAAGGCTCAAAATCGAGAATAAGTGATAATAATATAAAAAATAATAAAAACCTTTTTGTTTGATTTTACTACAATAAATTTACATACCACAGTTATTAATTTAATAGAAAAAAATAATCAATTAGCTTTTGAGACTAGATATCAGAGCATTTCACATATTTGCAAGTAGGTACAATAATGATTCCTTGAGCCTTGTTATTGAGAATAGAGGTGCTAACAATCTATTAAAAAAATCCAAAATTGCATGTTGATCTGTAAAACGATACACAATTTGGAATTTCTGCTTTTAATTCAGATTATGTGGAAAAAAGCATACCAGAAATAGTTTTTACTTGTCCGATTTTCTTCTTTGTTGATCAGGTGTCACTTAGATTATGTGTTTTAGTAAGTTACGTACTTGTAAATGTGCAAAATGCTTTGACCTAGACTCAAAAGTTAATACATTATTTTTTTAAATTATGGTGATACCTGTGGTATGTACATTTATAGTGGTAAATAAAACAAAGACTTCTTTTTTATATTTTACTATGCATTAATAATTTGAACTTATTCTCGGTTTTGAGCCCCTTGGGACACGGGTTAATATGTTTTGATCCACCTCAAATTTCACAGGATTTAAGTAGGTATGGATATAAAAGAACAAATTGAGACGATTTTTCTATACCGGGTGGTCTTTTTAACTTGAGACAGAGAAATGATATGGCGATATCAGTTGCATTGCAGATGGCGCTGAAATCGGTGAAAATGAGGTTAACTTCATTTTTTTAAATGGGAATACCCAACTTTTTTTATAAAATTATGATTTTACGCTAAATAAGAACAATCTTTTGTCTGAACATTTCTTTCGTACGATGCATCTATCAAAAGTTATTGACGATGGAAGTTTGTGGCGTCTGCGATAGGTACGACAGCTGCCACTGCATGGGATGCGCTCGCCGTCTGGCAGTCAAACTGACGACTGAGTAGACACTCATGGTACAACGTAGGAGGGTATGTGCATAACGGGGACACTTTTTGGTTTCTCGCGCGTTGCCCCTTCAGGCGCATAGGTTTGTTTACGCACGAAAAACTGCATCGTACGAAAAAAAGTTTCAGACAAAAGATTCTTCTTATTTAGCGTAAAATCATAATTTGATAACAAATTTGGTTATTTAAAAAAATGAAGTTAGCCTCATTTTCACCGATTGCAGCGCCATCTGAAATGAAACTGATACCGTCATCTCATTTTCCCCAATGAGTCCTACAAGTTTATTTAAGACACTTTTCTCGTACCATGCATATTTCTCGAGATATTTTGGAGTCTCAAGTTAAAAAGACCACCCGGTATAAAGTGTCTATATTCATAGAATGTCATACTACTTACTGTCTAGCAATAACAATATTTGAAATGTGTGTTTTGGTTTGTTTATGACTAACGTTTTAGCCTTTGTTGTTATTTGATTTTGCTTAAAAGACCATTATTGTTTTTGTGTTGTTGATACTATCACTGTTGATACTTCATATATGTAAGAATTTAATCCGAAATATTTTATCCCATTACCAAATTGAGGTTAAAAGAAAAAAAGCAGATCTTAGAAACGATGTATAACTTCTTTTGCTGCGAGGAAAATCACGATGTTACCACTCGAAAACATTAAATTTGATCAGATGTTTTACCCAAACACTATTTTCTGGTTTGTACACGTATAAAAAAGATGTAACTCCGACATTATTTACTAGATTTCTAAAATTATCATTGTGATTATAAAGGAAAGAAGAACAACAAATCCTGTATAATCTTTATTCATCTCTTTAATCAGCATAACACCACATCTGGTGTTGCGGCCCACATTTAGTAACGCTCTGTGTAGTAGTTTTGTATAAAAGAACTAATTTTCAAATACAACAATTCATACCTAATAATTAGTCGTAAAAGAAACAAATGATTAGTAATAATAAGTTAAAATACAAATGATTTATAAATCTGGTGTCTGTTTTTTATTTAATGTACAATCTTCTAATTATATAAGTATTCCATTCCATTCCATACACTTGGTTCACTTATATCCACAAGGTGCAAGAGTGTGTGGTCTCAATTCCTACCAGACTTGCTCGTAATACTAAAACAGATTTCACATTATTATGTAGATATAATTCTGAGTGTTATGATTCAAAGTAATAAAATCATGCATGCGACCTGCTGTGGGCAGAAGTGTCAGAGAATTGAACAAATTTCTATGGATTTCAAGATAACTATCTCTCGAACAACCTCAATAAACAATACATGACTGGTGTAGGCGGGTAAAATGTTGCAAGATAAATAAAATCGTTATTATATACTTACAAAATATATACTTACAATTCAGATAGCGAAGTGTAGCGATCTTCTCTCCAAAGCTTCGAAATAAAAAAATCACCCGATGTAGATGGCGCTACTATAAACATGTCTATTTTTATTTAGTGTTTATGACATTTAACGTATGGTATAACCTAAAGAAATAAATGTATTGTTTTCTATTTGTACAAATATTCAAACTGGACTGTGTTTGAGTTTTCTAGTCGATGATATAGTACTTTGACAGTCGTCGCTACTGTAAACATGTTAGCCAACTAACTACAAACACGCACTACAATACTCTAGAGTGCAAGTCTAGCGAAGTTCAGAAGAAAATAACTTGTGCTGTTATAGTTATCATTTAATTATATTTTATAGTGTATTACAGCAGACAATAATCAGACGCAACTGCCATAGGAAAGCATTTCTATATTTGTAGTCCGTACCAAAATTTGCATAAATATAATTTTCATAAATATTGAAATTTCTTTCCGAGGGCAGTTGCATAAGGACCTTCAGAATCGAATGGTAGCGAACATTTCACGATTGGTGCAATAATTATGGCGTGGGTTATTTTCGCGTTTTGGGGGTGGGAGACGGGAGCGTTAATCTTCTTAAACATATATGTAAAGAACGTAATGCACAAACTTCCAACAATGCAATGTTAATTCCCTAGACTGCATTTTTCATTTATGATAAAACGTGTCAAGGTGACATACGCACTAAAGGTTAAAATTAAAGCCATGCTGTTCTTATGCTGCATTTAGTTTCGTGCGGTTATTGCTTTTTAACAGCCGTTACATAAGTCTAGCGTTAACGATTATGCTTTCACAACGTCATAATCTTATTGTCTGGTCCCAATTATACTATTAAAATAATTTATTACTGGCGTGATGAAAAATATTTCCAGCTTACACCTCGTGAGGTATTATGAATGCTGGTTCTCAACTATTATCGTTTTTACAATAAAGTTTTTAAATTTTGAAACGTTATTTTAGTTACCATCATTTCTGCTTATTATCCACCACTACATAAATGTTGGTACTGAAAAGAAAAAGCTAATGAAGCGAATGGAAGTACTGATACAACTTGAATAACGCTGAATATCTATGGCGTAAGCGCAAGCCGGGTTGCTGGCAGTACTGTTCCCACCGCCAAAGCGGGACTTAACAGTAATATTTTCGTGTTTATGTGCGACTTCCTCGTTGGTGTTTCCCATGCTTCCCAGCTTCCTGCTCATTGGGTATTTGTTTCTTTAATTACCCTCTCGGCTCAGTCTAATTATAGTGAAACCCGTTAGTAGAAAGCTTTGTAATGCATACCAAAATGTTATCTCTTTATGATGATTGCATGTTCTCAGCACGCAAATTTAAACAGTTGCGAAAATCTCTACTCTCGCGGGCTTTTAACTTTAGACATAGTGTATACTAGATTAAAAAAATTTTTGAGATTTTAGCGGAAATATGTCTTTTTGGGTCCCCTGAACATTTTTGACCAAGGTACAAAAAAATGTCTGTGTGTGTGTGTGTGTGTACCCGTTTTTTTGTGGCGACGATTCGGGAGAAACTACTAAAGGTATCGGGACGAAACTTCATATTTATAAGATTCATGGCCAAACTTAGAGCTGAAAAGCTTTCTGTTAAAAAGGGTCCAAAGGAACTGGAGGTTTAGTGTTAGCATTTTTGAAAGATTTTGTAAATTAGCCGGTATTTCTGGAATTTCGTCGAAATAGTTAAATAATAAATTAAACTAGAGGAAATTCTCAATAATTTATGACTATGACATTTTTTGGTACAATCAATAGTTTAGCTGCATGAGCAAATTCTATTTCATCGAGATCGGTCGTACTGCATTAAAACTAGTAGCCAGGATATGTCAGATTAAATGTCAGATGTGATTTTAATGACGGTGTAGATAGTGTCAAACGCTAATGCTTTGACAATACTACTGTCAATACAAGCTACGTTCGGATATTGTACACCGTTAAGGTGCGTTTTCATTAGTGCTAATGGCAGTGGTAGTAGACGCCATTATAGTATTTCTAATAGAATTTGCTAGTGACTCAGTTTATGAACATGCAAACTAATATGTGTCACCATCACGACATGTGAGAAACACTATAATTTCGTCTGCTACCACCGCCATTACCAACCATTGCCACCAATCGGAATGCACCTTCACACTTTCTACACCCAATAACACGTGTCATTTGGACGGTGTACCCGGTATCAACGGAGTACAATATCCGAACGCAGCTTTAATGGACATATCTGTCTAGGTCTACTAGTTTTATTTTAATGCAGACATATCCGATCTCGATCAAATAATATCTCATGCAGCTAAACTATTAATTTTATATATAGTATGATAAAGTCATGTGCCTGGCCACATCAGATTTTTTTTTCAACAAACCATGTGGAATATATTATATTTAATTTATTCGATGACTTTAATTGGTCACTAGATTTTGAATATCACTTAACAAAATGCTTTTATCAAGTATCTATTCTGATAGCTGGCGCCAGCTACCATGAATTTTTAGCGGCATTCGTAATCTGTAAATAGCACGTGGATTCTATTCTACTCTGTGTTTAGAATTTATACACTGACTGTTTATATTAGGATTGGTCAGGAATCCGATTACTACGTATACTATAGGTACGGTGAAATGTTTGGAAATGCGCGATGACTCTTTTGTTATTTTGTGAATTTAGGAAACCTACATCGGCGTGATTCAGTATTGGAAGTTGGCGTAGATTGAATCGCCCGTATTGGCACGTGTATAGCGAGAGAAGTTTCGATGCCAGGTATACATTTTGTGACGGTTTGATGTATTTATGTTGGAAGCGAAGAGCTACAGATTAAATTATATTTTATGGCGTCCTAAAATGGGGCGAATTTTATCGTTGCACGATGTGAGAATCTATCGACGCATTCTACTATAAATTATATGTATGTATGTAGTTCTAAGCAATGCGGGTACAATTCTTGCTTGGTTGGATTAGCTTCATAAATAATCATAGTTGTTGGGATTTTGCAAATTTAAAATGCGAAAAAGGCATATACAAGAAGTTAATTTTATTTGTATTTTACCTTGGTTGTTTTCGACTTGCATACCTATCAGAAAAAGGATGAAAAGGTTGAACAGGACGTACAGAATAAAAAGGACCAAAATTTAATAAAATATATAAAAAAGGACGAAAACGACAGAAAGGACAAAAAGGGCAGAAAGATTGACTCCGAGTTTGTTCTTTTTATCCATTATGTTACGGCCGACCACGGTCTGCTCACGCGCATCTACAAGCGACGTCATTGCAAGAAGTAGCGATCGTTGCAATGTTGACCAATATGTTGTTGTGACGTTCAAACCTTTTTGACAATTAAAACGTTGGTATGGTTGTCAACTTGTTAACCTAAATCAACCTATTTTACATTAACCTAAATAACAAAAGTCAAAAACTTAAGGATGTATTTGGTTGCCTAGGCGTCCGTGTCAACATCCTTCTCGCAGTGACGTCATGCGCAGAAATGAACGAATTTGAGACACGAAGGGAGCAGACCGTAGTGGACCGTGCATTATGTCCATTATTTCTGTTTGTTTTTAGTTTTTACGTTGTTTTATCGTTTTTGTCTTGTTTCCTTTTAGTCGTTTCTGTATTTTTTTCCTATTTGTAATTCAAATATTTGCGTTTGATCATTTTCGTCATGTTAATTCTTTTTGGTCTATTTTGTCATTTTCTCGTCCTATCAGTATCTAGTTTTCTTAAATTTACCATTTTTGTTCATTTCGTCAATTTTATCTATTATGTTCTTTTGGTATTTTTCCTCCTTTGTCTATTTTGCCTTTGTGTTGTTAGCCCTTTTGGTGATTTACGTCTGTTTCGCCCTTTTTATTTATTTATCCTTTTTGGCCTTTGCGACCTTTTTGTTGTGTTGCCCCTTTTGATGAATTTTTCTATTTCGTCTCGTTTACACCCTCTTTACCTTTTCGTCCTTTTTATTCATTGCCTTTCCGTATATTTTTTCTCTTTCATCCGCACGTCCTTCCTTTCGACCGTTACGTTCTTAATCGTCGGAAACTACGAAAAGATCTAATTTACTTTTCGTACTGGAACCTAATTAATGCAACAATACTACCATTTTTATTTTTAATTTTTGCAATAAAAATTACATCAAAACTTAAACGTTCCATTACAATTAGACAAAGATAGAATAATTATGTAGGCTATGTAACGTTTTATTTATCATAAATTTGCAAATTAAAAACTCTCCAAAATAATTACTTACCAAACAAAAATCATTTACAGATGGTAAGAAATCAAAGCAAACGAACACGCATCTAAATTTAACTCTTTCCATTACTGCCAGAACTTTTTGAAGCACCATTGCATACAATCCAATGGGGTTAAATCGGGTGACCTGGCGGGTCATCTGATGTAAAATGTTGTGATAATTTCATAAACGTGTTTGTCATGGTTGTAAAGGTTTTGCAGTATGCTACTTATATCTGTGAAAATTCAATATGGCGCCCATAGGAAATGAAGAAATTTGAATATAGCCCAGCTAAAACTGGCGAGAAAAAAATTTTTCTGGTACCGAGAATGGCTTCAGAGTATGCTCTTACGTCCAAATCCCAATCTTCGGTTTTCCATTTATGATAATATTATGGAAGTTATTCACAATAATAGAACGACAGTATTTACTTTTTTTTGTTATACATAAAGCTATACATCCTCGTAAAATTTTTAAAATCCCAAAACTGTTCTAAGAAGGGTCCTTATTTACTCAACTTTTGTCCAATTTAACCGACTCCGTATCTCTTGCAATTACCGAAATCTCCATGCAGTGTGGGTGTTAAATTTATGCAATTAATAAACACCCATTAGATCAAACAATTAAAGCATTTATACCGGTTTCTACTTGAATTTTATACCACGAATGGATATAGAGTAATAACGAGTACTGCACTGCAAATGAAGTCGTTACTAAATTAATACGTAACCGTCCCTTTTCAACTTTATACCGCGATATTATCCTCGCCTTCACTATTTTAGTAATTGCAATGGAAACCGTCCAATCTGGCTCTCAGTCTCAGATATTAATTCGAACAGACACTAAACACTGAACAATGGGCATTAAACATTATCCCATTGTGCACGGTTTAAAATAGCGCCCATGTATTCCTGTTCAACGCTGTGTGCACTGAGCACCACTCAACCAGCGGTCGAATGAGGAACCAGTGCAGCGGGAACCCATTGAGTGCGGCCCGCTTTATTTAAATAAACCTGGGAACAAACGAAGGGCGGAAGCCAACGACAATACCGAAATAAAACGGGAGTACGAACAAGGAGTTGGTAGAGTCAATACGCAAACTCGAGATTGCAGGGCAAATATTAATGCCTTTCTGTATTATTTGCTTACTGCACGGGTATCATGGACATATGTTGAGTATATGGCTTAATATTTACACTCTCTTTACACATGTTAGAAAAACGTTAAAAATTGTTTTTTTCATTTTAATAGCGAGATGTTGTAATTGCCTGTTTAAAAAATATATATGCGGGACCCTATCAATTTGCGCATGGTAATCGATATCAGCATGGATATATAAAGTCCAGTCTTAATTCCTGTGAGATTTTTTAAATCGATCAATTCATTTTAAACCGATGGCACAAGGGGTTTAAAATCTAGTATGACTTTAATTTATTCATATTAAAAACAAAAAATAGAAAGCATTCTATTTTGTTTTACTACAACAAATTTACATACTACTTATTAAGTTAATAAAAAAATTAATTTTGAGTCTATATATCAGAGCTTCACATATTTCTATGTATTTAACTTCTAAAAATAAAATATTCTAAACTTATAGTCACTTAAGGCCTGGCCAACAATGATCAAAAGCAAACAAACCTAATCCGCAAGGTTTGTGCATTTGTGTCTATGTATTATATTCCTTTGTTTTTTATGTTTAAATTAAACTTATTCTTAAGAAATAAAATTTTCAAAACAGAGACCACCTTAATACGTATAATGGATACGTATAATGTTTTAATTTTACGAGAAAGACTTATTCTTTCTAGAGTTTTGAGTGCTTTAAAAAGTCAGATACAGTCACAATTTTGATTTAACATACACGATGGACGAATGCATGAATAACATGCAATCTTAAATTTGCTCAAGAGATAACAATTTAAATTAAAAATGCATTTCCTAGACTTTAAGGTTATGTTGTTAATAATAATGGTCCCTTCTGATCAAACGATAGAAGAATAAAAACAAACGATGACAATACCCAAATTTGATATCTGAGCATTAAATGAAATTTAATTCAATTTTTTCCCTATGACTTTATACATTTAATTGTGAAAAATTAATAGTTTTATTCTTGAGCAAATTTAACAGACTCTTGTTTTACAACCACTCTATGTTAAATCATTTTTTTAACTATGGGTAGATCCAAAACTATTAATAGAGGCTGACATTTCCTTGAGGAATTAAAATGTTGGTCCATTTTATGCATGCTATGAATGTCTCCATTTCCATCAGATATTAGTATGTAACTAGGAGAATGTGCAGGCCTAATAGGCCTGCTGGTCGACCTAGGTAGATCGCCGAAGCGTTAAGAGAGAGACAAAAAGCCCGGATGCTCTGAGCGGTTACGGGCGCGCCATCTATTGCTTTGTAGAGTAACCTCAACAGCGATATGATGTGTCGCCGTCTGGTGACCGCGTCGGGAAGCGCGCGGCCGTTGCCTAGCAACCTCGATCGATTGGCATGACGACGCGCTGGCGTGTACAGTCCGAAAGGATAATCCATAAATTTAGCCGAATCGAGGTAAAAAATAACGAGAACTGGCCGGAAATTGGAGGAAATCGAAAGTCTAAGCACTGTAGAATCCAATTTTAGGCGGAAAATCGGCGCCTGCGGCGCCGATTTTCGCTTCTCTGAGGAGCAGACCTTTCCCCCGATTCGCCGATTTTCGTAAACTTCTTGCGCGGACTGTGTTAGACTTTTAGTATATAGTAGGGATAGGGATAGGGATAAAAGGCAATTCAAAGTCTGATGTTTTCTTTATTTCGAAGGTTTGCTAATTTATTTAATCTTAACCATGTATAATTTTAATTACGCAGTGCACATCAATAGACGCTACCAGTATAAAATAGCGTTCACCAAGATGACATGTTGATTTAATTCGTATCAACTGAGATTATTTCTAACCTACATATAGTTTATTGCAATTCTGTTCACACCCGACGGTGAGTTTCATATTACTTAGACATAATTTTTATAATCATAACAATAAATTTTAAATCATGACTGTAATTTTGATAATATTTTTTCACTTGTACTGTGCAGCAGGAATTCTATTAATTAACTTGAGACAGAACAATAGCTAAAAGCGAGGATCAACTGAAGGTCACTACCTGCTTTAACATTTATTCGCGAATATGTTCACACCCGACGGTTAGTTTTCTAATTTTTAACTTAATCATAACCTCAACCATGTAAAGGATTACTCAAATCATAATTGTGATTCAAATCGTTTATTTAATTTTATCAGACAGTGTGCAGCAAGAATAATAATTAGGATAGTATAAGACGGACAAGGAACCACATACCTACAGATCGTGAACCCTAATAACATTTGACGCTACAATCATTGTAAATTATTCTGAAATATGAATAATTTTTATGACATATTGTACAATTAGACTGTAGGTTAATTAGCCATTTATATACTTATATACTTTTATATGCTTAGTCCATTTCGGGACAGATAGTATATCATAAGTTTTGTTGAAATGCGATAACGTGTCACTGGTTCAATGTGTATTGTTGCATTGTGTCATGTTAGCACTGTTTAAGCAAGTAAAATTCCTTGGGGAAGTTAAAAAAAAGTACACCCGGAACGTGTATTATGTATTCTGTATTAACCAAAGTCTCTTGGTCACATATATTTCCGAAATGGTTTTCATCTAGACTCTAGAAAACATAATCGCGCAACACTCAATTTGTTACAGTTTGCTGTGAGGACGACTCAGAGATACCACGTGAAGATAGCTGCATTTCGAACTGCAGTACCCCTCCCTACTAGATTAGAAAGTCATTCCTGCAGGCAATGGCTGCCCTCTTAGTTCCATGATAAACCCAAATGTTAAATTGATATTTGTGGTCAAATATGGGTAAATTTGAAGATGAGAAAAATGTTTTTGTTCTAATATTTGTCAGGAGGAATGCTTTAGTTTAGTTTAATATGCTAGGAAGGAAAGTAGGTGCAAGCAACCTTTGCGTTGCACCCTTAAATAGTTGTCACAGAAAACTGACCTTCTGGGATCATTCTCGCTGAAGTACGACTGTATATACAGCCTTCTGGCAACCAGAGCTCGTATTTATTCGGAAAATGGAAGATGATCTGCTATTTGAGCTGTATTCATGCAACGTAGAACAAAATTGCATATAAATATTTTTTTTAAATCTCGCATTGCGAATGTTTCTTGGAGTATAGTAGGCACAACAGTTTCATGCCAAATATGCTCTGCATTGGGACAATGGTCTTTCTTTGATCTCAAACTGAAACTTGAAACTATTTAAACCAAAACGAAAAAGCTTTTTTGGTCGCTTTAGAAATGGCGTAAATTATCAAAAATTAAATAATTTGTTTGTTTTGATTATGCATTTTCTTATTGTCATTACCGTCTATGGTCATTCGTATTTTCGTATTTCCTTGAGTGTACCTACACATGCAATTAATTACTTGCGCTGACTCGTTGTCAGTATTATTTTGTATTCAGATAAAGAACATGTCAAAGGCGGCGTATTCTTCTGAGGACGATATTGAAGTTGAATACCCTATTATTGATCGACGTTGATGATTCACCGTTTAACTATTTATTACTTATACATCGTGATAATAGTAGTACCAGTCATTGACTCATGTACTGAGCAAGATCGTATGTGTATCTAGTGAAGAACAACACACTAAATATATGCATAATAAAAATATTTCTCCTAATGCCAATAGTAAGCAGTGATTTCTTTGTTACATTCAACAATCCTTAAAAACAGTTCATTCATTTTTAGGTTACAATTTACACGGTTTTCAAACCAAAGCGCTCACTTTAACTGGAACATCTTCGCCATTATAGTTAGCGTAATTTAATTTAACGGTTGCTAAACATAAAAATTACAATTATTAACTCAAATACTGTAATTATTTGGTTCTAAAAGAGGACCGTTTAAAATTGATTAAAATTGTTGTCGTAACGGAATTAACACCTATTATTTAAACCACCTATTATGTAAACAATGGCTTATTTATACGGATGACAGTTATATTCAATTATATTGTATTAGGTAATAACCTAATTAAATTTAAAAAAAAAATAATAATGCTATTCATTTCTTGTCATTTGAAGTATTGCTTCCTGTCACATTTGAGGTAATTTAAGGATGAATGGCAATATGGTACATATTTCCTGCAAAAAATGTTCAGTTCTAAACCCTGCTCCCCTTTTAGAAAAGGGTATATTTCGTTTCCCGTTGGTGCTGACGTTTCCTAGGCAACTGTAGGGGAACTTTTTGTCTATCTAACTGGAAGCAGGCAAGATTGTCCGTTCTCTTCGTTTCCGGAATCGGGAAATTAAATGCTTCCCAGCATAGATAGGAATTTCCCGCTTTTTCGTTGGCAGCTGTGTGGGCTGTCGTTTGGGGTCTGTCGAGAGGAACGTCTTGTTATTTGACAGGCTATGTCGCGATCCTTCAATTTGCACTAGCTAACTGAGCGGAAAAACTCGCTGCTTCCTACGTTTTACCCTTCGTTGGGCGACGACCCTTTAAATCGTCTTAGTTTAGAATGAATTGATGAAAGAAAAATTTAAAATTATATAAAAGGGGGTGTCTTTATTTGGTTATTTTGTTAGTGTTCGCCAGTATTGAAGAGCAATACACTTACTCTTGTGGATTTTATTTTTTCAACATTCCATCATGAAAAGTGATAATAATTCTATGTATCAAACATGAGAGCGGTCTGTATTTATTTACAGCTATTCGCCCATTTTTCTTTCAACAAGGTTTGTACACATAAAGAAAAGATTTTTTGCTTTTACGAAACATATTTATTGGAATTCATTCTTTTGGATCAAAACATATTCCTTTGGCACTGAAAATATTTGTTTCAGCACCGCTCACCATCACCTCACAAGGGCTAATGCAAGTGGAAGGTTACAGCTTCCGAATGATAGCCTGACAATGACTCTAAGATATAGTACATTGGAGTCAAATTTTATAACCTTATACCTGAGGAGTTACACAGAATTAATAGCATAAAACTGTATTCCACGGCAAATAATATCCGGGATGAAAAGTATATTTTCGAATCATTAATGAGTTAGTGGCTCGCATTATGGTGGATTGTGGCTAGGGTTGCCAACATGGTCATTTTGACCAGGAGACTTCGGGTTTGGCGACGATTCTCCGGGCTACGGGTTTTCCGTAAAATTCTCCGGGTTAACTAAAAGTAATCATCGATCTTTTGAGAAACTGTAGCGACCCCAAAATATTATTTAAAAATTATGAAAATACAGTAATTGTTATTCTAATCATACAGTTTGCAGCGATTTCCCCTGAAAGAAAAAAAGGAATTTTTCACAAAATAAGAACCTCTGTATTACTCAATCTTCACAACAATTTAATTTTTCTTTTTGAGAGCATGTGAGAAACCTTGAAAGTAGCATTTTTAGATTTTGTCACATGTCTAGTGAATACAGTAGGAATTCTGTAGCGGTACGACGAACGCAAAAGATTGTATCCTGCTTCGATGATCATAGACTGAGACAAATCTAATATCAAAAATGGGAATTTTGCTTCTTAGAAATCAACATTCAGTATCGATAAATTAATTAACAAAATATGTTTAGAACTTTCCTTGATTATTTTAATAGGTATGTTGTTCAGATGATAAGAAATGTGCAAACAATATGATTGAGTTTGTGCAAGGCAGTTCACAGAATAATATCATACTGGTCTGTCATAAAACAGTATTTTTTAAATCATGGAGATGACGACAGCGATACCTTTATTTGAAAATTTTAGTATTAGTTACACTATATATTTACAAAGACTGAGAGATATAATCATTTTTGACTAGAGATACATTTATTATGGGGGTTTATACAAAACGCCAACATTGTCGGAATAAAATGAAAATTTAAAATTAGTTAGGGAACTGGTAGATAATTATTTGAAGCAAAAACACATGATTCCTTAAAAAGATTCTCACAGTACATAAAAATTATGGTTGGTTTTGGTTGTAATATTGGCATTTTGTCTCATGTTGGTTGTGTAAAAGATTCTTAGACATTAATTGAAATAAATTAATTTCCTTAGTAATTAGCATCTAGATCTCATCCTTTTCTACACTAACTATATCCAAATTTCACATTTTTGTGGCGGCTGTTATTAATTTAAACTTATGTTCCATAATAACTATTTTTCTCCGGATCAGCATAGGCGCAATGTTGGCAACCGTAATTGTGGCCCGTGGATGTTCCTTATTTTTTTTTGGTGGGGTTGTATTGATTTGTATATCTATTTCTTCAATTATTGTGCTAGAATTGATTATTTTATTTTTGAGAGATTCAGATACATAATGTTAATAAGAACCGCTGATCCTTCGCACACAGGCACTTAGCCTATGCGAAGTAATTTGGTATTGTTGTTGTACTATGTATTATTGTCTTTATTGTTAATAAACATTATTATTATTCATTGAATACTCTAGCTTATTTGCTTGTAGAGATTAATTTATTTGGATTAGTGCTTATGATTGTTTAGTTTAGTTAGGAATTGACCTGTGCATGTTCATCTTTTTAATGTATTCCACACCTGTAAGAGTATTAAGAGAATAAATATCTATCTAAATATTTATATAAGTAAAATTAATGGACACAAACAAAATACGTTTCTGTAAAACTTTCGTTTTGATTTAAAAACACGTGCTCTATCTTCTATGAAATTAAATAATGTTTAAAAGTTATTGTCATGAAAGAAGTCATTTTCTTTACAGTAATATCTCTGCTTTTGTTAAAAAATATTTTTGCCGCTCAGTGGACGTCGTGTACGTCAGTGGACGCAGGTTCAAGATTCGATTCCGAAACAGTCTACACTTTGCATCAACCCTCACCTTGACGGCATATACTCGCAATTGGCCGCGTGCGTGATGAAAGCGCCTCTACCGGGGAAGGCGGGTACTATGTCCACAAGGCGCAAATGGAGCCGTAACTATATGTTACAGTTATCTGTAGTGTTTTAGTGGTCCAATCAAATTTGTATTATTATATTGTTTTTTGGCGAATAGCTGTTAGTAGTGAACTTCAAGAACCGTTTATATTAGTTGGATTGACACTTATTGTGTCCCCCCCATAAATAAGCAAGAAAACATAATTCGCCTTGAACTACTGCACATAGTGTAGGCCCCAGTATTTCTCCGTTGCTCCACTACGGGCGCCTAGATCGATTCTCACCTCCCTTCCAGGGGGTATGGTCAGGGCCAATACCGTCGAGATATTCCCAGCCCAGCGTTGTCTGGGAATCCCAAAGTTTGATTTACACATGGGCAACAGTGGGCGACATGTGTATGCGACATGTTTTTTTTTGTGATGGACCTTTACTGGTCAATGATAATTTTATTTCAGTTCAACAACAGTAATAGGTATATCTGGGTTATTGCCTGTTGCTGACGCCCGCCGTCTGTTGCCCTGGTTTAAACTAGGCTTACCACCATCAGACGAGGATGTGCGAAATCCTAAAAGGCCACGTGGAAATTTTGCTCTACTGTACCCTCCAAAAAGTTCTTGTTAATAAAATGTTCACATTCATTCCTTCAATCAATTTTTCTTTCATCAATATCTTTAATCCAAGAACCATTTATTGCAATCTTAAAATATCTCATTTTAACTCAACCAACAACTTAGTTAAAAATCACAATTCTTTCATTCAACTCAATAATAATAATTATTTGAACTAAATGAATCTCGTTCCTTATAATATGCAAATTGTAATTTTAACTGAAAACAGAAATTGTTTGCCACAAGTAAACGTTCTTTCTAGCAAACAAATATTCCAAACAAATGCATTTTTATAAGCAAAGAAATATTTCTTTGCCTCTATTGAAACAACACATTTGTGCATGTTTATTTTAATTAAACCAAATTTCCTGTGTATGCAAAAAGTATTGTTCTATCGCGTTAAATTTTTAAAGCAGTACACCAAAATATAGAATTTTAATTAATATCTGGCTAAAACAATAATAAATGTACTGATTTTAACAATATTTTAGGGAAAGCATATTCGAAAATTGGGTTTCAAAATTTCACCAAAAATATCAATGGTTAATCAGGCTGTATCAAACGAAAAAAACGGAATAAGCCATAATCGGATGTTTAAAAACAAACCTTCGCTAGCTGTGAACCGAGAAGTGGTTTATGTTATAGTATAAATTAGTGAAAGTAGATTTTCAGTATTTGTTTACATATTGTTCACTACGTAGTGCACTCATACTTCGCTATAAAGCAAAATGCCGTAAAACGAGGCATAAATCGGTTCCAGCTCCGCAAAAAAGTTGAAAAGTGTTTTTTTTATTTCATTTAAACGGCATTAGGTTGTTTACCAAGTTGTCTCAAAGACGCAACATCAAGATATACGTTATATGTTCAATTTTTAATTACTGATCTAGGTTTTAGGCAATAAAACTGACATAAATGTTTTTTTAAATAAAAAAAAAGGTTGTTCCTTTACTTTGATAAAACTATAAAACGATTTTAATAGATCTTTAAAACCTTTTTCATGTGGGTACCAATGCCCCGTTTGAAATTTGCTAAAGTAAATCGAGCACTTCACGTTCAGCACATCCTGAAAAGCGAACTAGGTACATTATTCAGGCTCCCACTTTTTTCAGATACTAAATGTCGTTCTATGGACTTAAATAAAATAAAATTTTCTTAAAAAGTTACAGCCTTTGGAAATATTTACTTCTTACGAAATTGAATAAAATTCCATATACGCGTTTTTACTCAACAGGACTAACTAGGAAAAAAACAGAAATAAATCTCATAAGAATTTGTTTGTTTATTAATTTGTTTTATCAAATTATTTTTTATTTTTACTTAAATTGAGTTTTATTTTTTCTTCTTTTATTAATACATGTCTGCAACTTCTTGAAAAGAAATTTTGCAAAAACCAACAGGTCCATATGAACAGAATGACATTTACTTGTTGCTCACAACATCCTTGACTATTTGGCAACATTTTTGTGGCAAAAGATGGTGATTCTACTTCCACTAGTTCCTAATGATTTCTATAAAATAAGTTATTACGTTTATTTTTGCAAATCTCAATGGGGTGTTCTTACAGTGGTCATAAAATTATTTAAATGGTATTTATTGGAACATTAAATTATAAGTTGGGTTTAATTTATTAAACTTAATAACTGTTAAAGGAAATAAAATCACACTCCAAGGTATATTTAACACACAATTTTAACCTGCTGGAAGTTAACGCGAAACCCTCTCGACATAGCTCAGCCGTAAAGAAAAAGCCCATTTAATATTAAAACGCGAAGAAAACGTTCAGGCCCGGTATATTTCAATTTTCATCGCCCCGCAGCGTACCAACTCGCGTACTCCAACCTGCCCTCGTTTATTTTCCGTTTCGTAGCCTCCGTTTTATGAGAACAAAAAAAAACGAACGGCTAGGTGAAAACTTAAAGCGGGTAGACGGGTGGAGGGCGATTGTAGCAGGCACACTTTGATCATTCATAATGCACGGTTTCACCCCGGGCACCCCTATTCCTGAAACCTTTTATGAGTTCGTTGTTCGGCTTTATATTTAACATTTTGGTTTTGCTTGTCTATTGCAGCGAAGAAACAGAACGGGTCCGCGTTCAGAACGAACAGCCTCGGGAGCGGCACGCGGACGCCACCTCTAGAGAGGAAGAGCAAGCTCTCGGCCCTAGGTAAATTCTTCAAGCCGTGGAAATGGAAGAGGAAAAAGAAGTCCGACAAACTCGAAGCTGTGTCCCGTAGTAAGTATACAGTCGTTAATGCTAACCTTTCTTTTATTTAATTCAGTAATCACTGATTTGTTTATTTACATTTATACTCTAAAGCTCGGTGGCAAAAAAAAATTAAGAATAATAATTTTGTTTATTGGTCATATAAGCGACAGAAATGTCAAAATCTGTTTGCTGAATTATCATTGTTACTGACTTAATGATTTATCATATAAAATATTTTTTGTTGCATAATATTCATTTGTTTGAGTTTCTTTTGTAATCAATTATTTTATCACTTTCTATTTGGAAAGCAAAAAGGAGCAAGCCCTTAAATGTATGAATGTACTTTTCGAAACAGTGAGTATAAAAAAACTTGGAACAAGCTTGCTTTAATACATTACAGTGTATTGTGACATGTAAAGAATGTTGTAAGTGAAGATAAGTCAACTTTTTATTACTGGCATACGCAATATTATCTTTGTTACCAATACTCACTGTTAGTTGAAAGAACGGCCAATATGGGTTATGTTATGTGTTTCTGATGAGGTGAAAGGTTTATTTATATAAACAAATACAGAGGAAGTCCCATTTTTGTTAGATAGTAAATGTGATTCTGAGTAAAATTAACATAACTAAGTAAAATAAACAATAAAATACTTCTCAAACAATGAGAAAATGAATACGGAACACAATTATAAGCCACGGCGTCAACAAGTAAATAAATTGAAGTAATATTTTTTTTAAGTAAATGTCATTCTGCATATAAAGATTTCTATGGACTTATTGGATTTTTCAATTCTTTGGAGCCGTTTAACATACGGTTTTGTTAATATTTCAAGCGGCTGTAACATTTTAAGAAACTGAAAAACAAAAAAGGAAACAGTCCAGACACAAAAGAGTCCATATGAAAGTTTTTACTCAGTATGACATGTAGATATGAAAATAAAAGTTTCGTTGATAATGACATGGGCTCACAATTTGTGTATTTGGCTATACTGGAAAAAAAGTTAATACGGTCTGATGAAGTGCCTGAGGTGCAAAAGGCACAAATATTAACGTGATTGGACAATATCCTTTCCTTCGAAACATTCCAAAGTTTTTAAATTTTACCTTAAAAGTCAATCATTGTCGAATTGAACCTAAAGATACGTCAAAATTGGTCTAACGACTTTGGCATTGAGCAAATTGCCGTGGCAATAGTCCGATTAAGCCCGGAATAAGGTATTGTAATGTAAACATATATTTTTCAAATTCTAAGTAAAACATGAGAAACCGATCGGCTTAGTTTTCGAGGTATGTATTTTGACTTAAAGGTTTTGGACCGTGATAAATTAATAAACCAAAGGAAAGTGCAGAGTACGGAAGAGAATTTATTGACAATAAAATTTGATTATTTACATCGTAGGACACTGAAAATGTAGCGAGAAGCTTGACAACGCAAAATAGTGAATCGTGTCTAATCGCGCGTTTTGAATATAAAGCAAATTATTTATTATTAGGTCGTATAATTATGGTTCGTCGCTAATGTAAATAATTACAAAAGTTTTTTAAATAAAATCCAAGGCCTACCTTTCATACTGTATATTAATTTAGCCATAAGGCATAATTACTTTGACGTGCGATATTCGTAAACAAAGGCCGATCAGAAAATTGGTTCACGTACTTTTTACTTATAATTTGATGCTGAATCTACATTTTTACTTTTTGCCTCGAGTTATAAATCACCCTGTATATGTGTATAGATAATACGAAACATTATTTTGTTTCATCACGACAAAATAATGATAATAATTGATACTCTAAATTAATAGCTCTAGCTGTAAAATAAAGTGGCGGGTTTAACATCAAATACTAAGCTAAAAATACGAAATAACTATTTTTCCGAGTTATGAATAGCCTTGTACATTGTAAACAGAAAAGTTTGAGTTATTTTAGCCCAATTTATTTGCCAATGATTAAACTATACATGTACTTGTAACCAAATATTTCAAAAGATATTATGACGACGCGCTCTCAAGCAGAAGAAAAAACGTCTATTTAATTTTTGAGAGTAAACTTCCAAAACACTTTCAAATTAATTAAAAATTAATATAAAATGACTTACTGATTTTTTTTGCCGAATATTAATATGCCACAAATTATACTTAATAAACTTAATAAACCACTAATGATACTATAAATAGTTGTCAGTTTTAAAAAGATCAACAATATTAATAATTATTTCTGTTAAATCAGCTCTGCACGTGGGAAACGACGCAAAAAAGTAATTCTTTTATTTGAATTACATAACGAAAATGTATTGCGACGGACGCTTAACGAACCGTTATTTAGAAAAATGGAAATTTGATTTTTTTGTAATCGCTTGATTTACTATGTAAACAAATGCTCCGTTGGATCGTTTTATTGGCATTTTGTAAATTTTATTTAGGCTAATTCTGTTGAATGTAACATATTGGGAATACGAATAACAAATCTGAAATAAATAACTCGTAAAAATAAAATAAACATGGCTTCAACTATGTAGATGTAATAAATAAGAAACTCTGTTAGAGAAACTAGAATAATTTTATTTTATTATATGAAGTAATAAATTACCTGTGGACATATTATATACTATATAAAATTTGCGTTTTAATAGCTATTTATCGGAAACATTTCAATATTCTTTAAGGAAATTGCGTAACAAATTATACGTCTTTTTCTGCTTCCATCATAATTATCCAGTGGAATTTCCAAATTCTGACACTGCCAATACAAATATTTATATTTTAGCTATTAATTGATTATTTTAATTTACAGTTAGCACACATCTTAGCATAGGAGAACGGGCATTGCTGTTCGCCGCTAAATTGGCCCTAGCATATCCTAATCGTTCGTTTTTGTCTTTTTGCAGCGTTAGAACGAAAAATATCTGTCCGAGCCAACCGGGACGAGTTGGTTCAAAAAGGTATTCTTCTGCCAGATAGCCCATTGACCCCGCCCATATCCGAGCCAGGTTTGTTTACGCACACTCATACAGTAGCGACATTTTATTATTATTGTTTGTTTACTAACCCGCCTGCTGCGACCTAACAATAGTACACAACGCCGCCGTTGTCGTCACAAACAGCTGAAGGCGAAACGCTTATCGATCTTTGGTGGAGGAGCCGGATCGGCGCTCTCGAGAGTGTCGGTGGCGCCGCCCGGCGCGGGAAGCTCGCGCTACGCAGTGCGGGCGTCCGCCGATAGATGGCGCTGGTGTTTGGTGTTTTGAGCGCACCTGTTGGCGTACATTATGGGTTTCTGTTTTTGTGGTGGAAGGTTTCTTTTGGTTTGTTTGGTTCTTTCTTGATTTTGTGTGGGTTTTTGTAGCGTTTCCCTTCTGTTGTTGGATTCTATGAATTGGGATTCTTCTTTCTTGTTTTGTTGGTGGGATTGGCTTTTCAGGATACGTATTGTAAGTTACTAATTGTGTCGCATGTATGTTTTGTTTAAATGGGAGTTTTGTATTTTTTGATATTTGAATAAAATGTTTCAAATAAATGTACATAGAAATAAGTTGTAACAACAATAAACAAAATTAATGAATTTACATTAAATTAGTCGTGCCTTAATATATAAAGAATGTTTTTTTATAAGACCACTATTTTTACAATTTGTTTTGATTTTTTTAATCATACCTACCAACATCTATCATCTTCTATCAATCACAATACAAAAAAAAAGTATTTTGATGTTCAACTACTTCTGAACTAATGTTCCTATTTTGATTTTATTTTCGGAAAGTTGTAGAACATGCTATGTCATCTTTGAATAAAATGAGCAAAATTACTAAGTTTTAAAGCCGAAAGTACGAACATAAGTACCCGATTGTTTTAAATGTAAGGTCCTGTATATGGTTATATTTTTGGAATGTACATATGTTTTTTTACTCAAGAAAGTATTAACATACTACATATTGTACGGATCTACTGATTTACAGATAATTGATTATTGTTTGACCAAATTGTGTCACTAACAGAACTGTAATGTGAGTTATTACTGGTGTAGATAGAGGGTGATACAAAAAGTATAACAGGTCATTTTCATACGCTTTTTTTGTGCTGATTAGAAAACTGACAACCAAAAGTGTCACGTCACATTTGGGATTACATTGGGTAGAGTATGTAAAAGAAAAATCAGTTTCTTGTAGTGTTTTATACACTCCAGTAATGATAGTTCTGCGATAGAATTCTCGAAGTAGGCTGAAATAAAAGCTTACACCTAGATCGTTAAAACCTTTTTTTTAAATGACGATTCCTATGGTACAACAGCATTTACTTTCCTGCGAGCGGACGCCAAGTTTTTGCCCGCGGATTGACAGTAAGGAAATACCACATCACTAAGTTGCTATACGTTTCTGTTCATAACAAGGTTTATGATATTATTATTTTATGGTATTCATTATAACGTTGCTTTATTTTTATTTTTTTTTACATTTTTTATCAAACAAATGCGGCATAATGGAATTTTGCAGGTATACTGAAATGGAAGCTTTAACCTTAAACATTAAAGCTTTAAACACTCAGGAGAATCTGTGAAGTGGTGTTCTTTACTTTCAGAATGCGATCACAAACTATGTTAACTTCAAGGTTTAAGTTTTTATTTCAGCCTTTGCAAATTTGATCAAGCCAAACTAACTTTTTTTTGGAAGGTATCAATTTATTAACAAATTTGATTGCCTGATTGCCTGAAATAACTTACATAAAAAAATCGATTATGAGGCAAACACTGATTACAAGATGTTATCCCACGTTCTGAACAGCCTGTATACAAATTGTTTTGTGTTATTAAACTGATAGAACCATTTTTACTACATAGACACTAGTGAGAAATGATTTTTTAAACTACTGTTTTTGAACAAAAGAAGCAATACGTACCTCACAAACAATTTAATTGGTTTTAAAGAACTGCTATCTTAGTTCTTATTGCTTTAAAATTTAGTAAGGAAATCAAAATTGTGCTGAAATATTGGTGTTCCATGAAAAAAGAAAAAAATAATTTTAAAATATCTTTATCGGCAGAGTTACAATCTTCCGAGGACTAAAATAGTATTTGGTGTCTAAGTTAAGGACCGCAATTCCTCAGGATCAAATTTTAAACGTACCCGTTTGATGCCGCATCGACTGCATGCTGTTATTTCAACGAATATAAACGCAATTAAAATTTTCAGTTGTTGTACTCGAAACTGTGTATATTCTACAAATTACAGAGTAATTGAGAACCTGACCAAGTTTCTTACTTAGTCCACAGGGAGCCTAAAACTTAGACTATCAAACACTACTTTCGTTCTTCAAACTTGTAATGGTTTGTGATAATCTTGATGAATTTCCGTGCTCGGTACTATTATTGAGAGTACTTTTGTCTAAAATTACAATTTAAAAATTTATAGTTATTATTACATACGTTATTTGCGTGTACATTAACTGTGTATCAACAATATGTACCTCACTAACTAACAAAACATTACGTACTTAGATTGAGTGAACGAAATGATAAAGATTAAAGTAAATAAGAAAGTGAACTTAGTACTGTTGCTACCTAGGGGGTCTGACCATAGTTTAGTATTTAGAGAAGCTCCAAATAATTATTAGATAATAGATCATTTAAGTAGTACACGCAGTATTATTGACTTCTTGAATATTCTAGCATTTTCTTGAGGAATACTAACGGGGTTGTTTTTCAGGTGAAACCGTTCCAAGCCATTTCCCTCCAGAGATCGTTCACCAATCGACTCCGCAGCCGCAACATCAATGCCCTCCACCGGTTTATCATCATCCGAACGTGCCCCAATTTCAAGGATTTCAGACAAGCCTGCTGCAACAACAGCTCCTACAAAATCCACAATTTGCGCAGGCCATCGCAAACAACAATATCGGTGAGTCTCATGTCTCATGTTTATATTCCCAAAATTCGTCTTACATTTCTCCTTGTTCTGCTTGTTCTTTACGGCCCTCTTTCGATCCTTGAGGGGCCTATAAGGCAAAAGACTAGGAAAGCACTGAATAGCTTGTTATAGATAGGTTTGTGGCAAAATCCTCGACGGAACTGGATGCCTGTTTTTTTTTATATGCGAATAAATGTAGGCTAATTACATGAATTAGGTGCCCAAAAACAGTCTCAATTTGAATTAATCATAACAAAGATACTAACAATAGAAAATATTTTTCTTTAGAATATATATTTTTGGTATATTTTTTGTGAGTAACATAAATTGATAGTGAGTATTCAATGACCAGAAAAATAAGAATATTATTGGTTATTTATTACACACCACTATAAATTTTTTTCTTTATGGCGGCGTTTAATTTTAATATACAAATCTGACACGAAACACTGTTGTGTGGTAGATGTCATTTGATATGAAGGAAATTATATGCTATAAAGTTAGACCACCAGTCGGTATTGATGCAGTTACTGCTTCGCAAGTCATAAATTATAATAAAGCAAACGTCATAAATTATGTCATTATTGGTGAAAGAGAAATATAGAACATATGTATTAATTTTTCATCATGTACATAATTCCGACACCAATAAATTTATAAAAATTGATGGTTGCAAAAATAACGCGTGAAAGTATAAAGCTGTAGGCAACCTAAATAAACACAATTTTTTTCACAATTTCAAAGTTTGTTTTCTCTCGATCCGCTTATACGATTTTGATGATTCTTTTCTAAAGTTGTAGGATGAATCATCAGTAACGATACCGTAGTAGACATTTTTATTCAAATTTCAGTTCTGAGCATATACAGGGTAGTCTAATGAGGATAAGTTTTCAACACGATATGGTTTGGACTAGCCACAACAACAGCAGTCCAATGGAGGCATACCTAAAGCCCAATCTTTTGTGAACATTTTATTCTTTGATTCACTTTTTGACTCACTTTTTTTTAATAATCGTAAGACAACAAGAACAGTAATGCAGACTGAATACACGATAACAAGCATACCAGGTAGTAGGCTCTGGTTAGTAATAGTCTGAGTGCATGTCTTATTAAGGGAAGGAACCCATGTTTTGGGAATACATCTTTGACCGATATGAAGCGGTTCCTGATGTCCAAATGAGCTTATTAATATTAAATGAGTAATTTGACAAATGTTACGCTGTGATTTATGCTCATTTGGGTGCCAGAAACCCCGTTTCCTCTGGATTTAAATGTATCCAGAGTATCGTTACTCAAGAGTCAACCTACAACTAAACAAAAGAATCATAAAAATCGAATAGTGTGGTTCGATTTTCATTATTATTATTATACAGGCTCATTATAAATGATTGTAGTCAAAGTAATCCATGCCAATGTTAATAAATGTTTGCCGCTATAATGAAACAAGTGTCAAACTTGAAATAGGTTATGCAGTCAATTTAACTTTTGCGTGTGGAACAGTGGTATTCCATTTAAATAGAGCGGCAACCATAAATATTTTTGATAATATAGCCTTCTTCGACTACAATCATTTATAATGGCTCCGTATAAAAGTCGAACAGTTCATTGTCAAGTACAGTCAAATTGTAGTCAATTTTCTAGGATATATTCTGATCCATGGAACATCTGGGGGGCGTTCAGAATCAACGTCGGGCGTACGCCGGGTGATTAAAAAGCGTTCAGATTGGTTGGGCATTTTACTGGACCAAACGTCTCGATCGTTCAAAAACAACGTCGGGCGTTTGCCGGACATTTGCCAATTTAACCAAGTCGTGAGCTAGATAAAATCTGCGAGCATGCGCAGTGGCAATGGGATTAGAAAATTGAACGTGTTCTGCGAGATTACAGATAGTTTTGCTTGTGATTTCAATTATTCAGCCATTAATGCAATAATGCTTTTAATATAAAAACATTTTTGGGGCAGCTTTCAATAATCCAAGTATATTAAGAGACATAGGTACAGTATATTTTTTAAAATGATATTTATTTAAAGTTAAATAAATGACAATAAATAAACTATGTTGAATTATAAGTAATAAAATAAATTTATTCTAAATGTGACAAAGTAAATACTTTTACAATATATGCATTTTTGTATGGTATCAGCTAAATTATGTCTACGGTTATGACCATCCTCTACTACTCCACCCATTTGCTTTGGAATATTTTCCTCATCGTTGTTTATTGCAAGTATACCTTCGTTAACATACTCATTTGTCAGCTCATCTGAGTGAATTAGACAAATGTTGTGTAAGGTGTTCAAAGGGATCAAATTGGTACTGTTCATATCGAGGTATCGTCTTTGGAGTCGACCAAATAACAGACCAACATTGAAGTTAATTTCACTAATATCTGCATATGCTTGTCGCTTAATTCGGAAATGGTGTTGAAATTCTTGGTCGGAAAAAAATTTTCAATATGAGAAGGATTTCTTCTAATTATTTGATTTGCCTGTAGATTCATTTCGATTTCTTCATTATATGAACTAGAAGAATCGTCAAAACGATTCATGTTCTTTTAAAAAAATAGCATTAGCTACTAAAACACATCTTATAAAATAGTCTGCAAATTTATAACCTGTTCCAAGCACTTACGATTATTTGTAAATTTAATTCTAATTCTTCAAGTCTACACCAACAATGTAATAGCTAATACTTTTATCTTGTTGAGGTTATGAAGCTCGAATAAACACGCTGGTTGTGCCAATACCGTTCAGATTGATAGGGCAATGGACAAACGCCCGCCGTTTAGCCAGCCGGCATTTACCCGACAAACGCCCAATCAATCTGAACGCACCCCTGTAGATCAAGAAACGCTTATAGGTTGATAAATATATGATCAAGAAACCAGGGGGGGATGTTCTAAAATTTCGTTCATTATTACGTTTTTTTTTTTTTATCAATTTGGCCCCACTACCTTATGCATCGTTTGGACAGGGCAAATTTGGTGGCGGAAAGTGCTGTCTGCCATTAAACTTGCCGGATATATCTAAACTAGCCAGAGAACTTGATCGATTTTTTTGTGAAGGTAAATACAAAGTATAAATAAAATAAAATGCAAAATTATTATGATTGCTTTAGTTGTAAGTACATCCCAATTTTTTACATTTTAAAACGTCGTTCTCTTTATCCGATCCACTTTATTTTTTCCTGTTGTCGTTGTTTCACATTATATTATATACAGTATTGATAAGGTGACCATTTCTTTCCAGCTTAAAACCAGGACATTTCAAATTGGTCAGACAGGAAGAGTAATTCAGTAGTAAAATAGTCGCTTTTGAATAATATAACTTTTCATTTTGTATAGAGGTTTTTTTACCCTACCACAGTAAATATGAGGTATGCTTATCTTATTTTTTTAAATGGAAGATTGCAATAAAAGGTATCACATTATGAAAGTAATTTTCGCAAATATTTATTATGGATAGATGAGTACGTAGAGAGTGGAGACTAGATTTTGGAATCAAAGTAATAAGTAAACAAGTGCATTAGTCAAATAAAACGGTTTTATTAAAAAAAGAAAAAGAAAATGAATACGAAGAGAATTGATTTTAACAACAGATCGTTTTCTTTGATTGTTTACATTTATAGTTGGTAATTAGCAAACATTTCAAAGTTTCAACTTGTAACAAATTGTTTCAAACTGCACTGTTCTTAAACAGTCAAACTCTCAGGGATGTTAAAGTACGGCAATTAATTTTTTTCCTAAATTACCGTTGAAATTATTAATTTCAAATATTAAATTATCACGTAAATAACAGTTAAAAATGGTAAATTACGTTGGCTTAAATTACCGAGTACCTACCTAATTAAAAATTCAAAATGGTAAATTACGCTGCTTTAAATTACCGGGTAAATACCGGTTAATACCGATTCACTGTCGGTTATGAATGCTAATAAAAATGTTTGGTAAATAAAAGTCATTATTTTGTAGATAACTAGCAATCTGACTAAGAATGTTAAATTTCCGTAATTAATTTTTTCACTAAATTACCGCTGAAATTTGAATTATTACTTTCAAATTTAAATTACCACGTAATTGCAATTGCTAAATTATATTTTCTTAAATTACCGGGTAATTCAAAATGATAATTTACCGATCACAGTAAGTTATGTAAAAAAAATTACGGTAATTTATTTAGTAATTTACCCGATAAATTACGCTCTTGTATCTTTAAGTACCTACCTCCCAGGAAAAGCACAAACAACAGTGCACTTGTCGACTGCCTAGAAATGGTGGGGTACATTCACGCAAGTACTGATGGAAGGTTTTTGAAATTAATTTATAAATCCCGGTAAATTAATAATTGTAATTAAAATTTTCGGTAAATTACTGGTAAATTACCAACGGTAATTTAAATTGACGATAAATTACCATCCGTAATTTAAGCCGTAAATTACGGTAATTAAAAACTGATTACCCATGCTGTGTTTTTGTGCGCTATTTCGACGCGATTGCCGGGTATTGCCGAGAGCGGGCGTCGAGAACCGATTGGCTACTCGATCTCTTGATAGATTACCAATTTTTGATTTTTTGTTCCTAAAGCAATACATTTTGTGTACTGGTTACATTTTACGACTAACCAGGACAATGACCAATAAAACAGTACTGTACTGGTAAAATCAGTACGTATGGTCACCTTAAGTATTGACATAACCAAAACCCACTGAACGTACCATGTGTAAAATGTGCTTTACCAAGTTTCCTTCAGATATTCCCTGTTTTTAGTTATGATTATTAAAACAAGAATCTTGTTTTGGAAATTAATGTTGTCTTTTGAAACATACAAGGTATGGATAATTATTAATTCTGAACAAACATTCTTTTACGATATCTTTATTTCGAATTAAATTACCTAAAGTTTCCTTTCTTTCTGTAATTCTCGCCATTATCATTAAGTGTTTGCTGGACTTCACCAACAAGAGATAAATAGTCATCTTTTCCATAATATGATCGCCATGCAAAGCAGAGCGTTGATTTCATTGGCTCATGAAGGTTATCCAACAGATAATGTTTTCAATTAATTTTGATGAACTTCTTTGCAATGTACCTTTTGTATTGAAACAATAATCGAAAATCGATCACGTTTTTTTTTTTAATTCTGCCTGTCGGTGTAGTTTGTCCGGCGAGGCAATTAGAACTTTTTCGGACTCATACGCCGGTTGTAAACCACATCCACTAAAAGGTTATCTTTTGATAATCCTTTCTTCAGGGCTACAGGAAGGACTTTCTATAGTCCCATCTAGATTAGCTACATTTAAAACTGTGTTTTACCCTACATCTATTGCCGAGGATTACCCGCTTAACAACGCCATTTGAGGAGCAAACATGCAAACACCGTTAAATCCACATTGTACAGTTCGTCGCAAATCGTCAAAAACTTCTACAACAAAATCCCAAAAACTTCTTCAAAATGTTCTTACATGAATTGTTGTCTTATGGGTCTTAGATGATAAGCCCTAAAGTTGAAAGCAACAAGAGTTTTTGTCCTGCCTTGTTATTAACAATTTTAGATTGGATTTAACGGGATTTTCTTGGAATTTGCGTTTTTAATAATAATTTAACAGATTTAGAACAATAATCATTTGACGACCAAAGAAAAGTTTATTTAAGAAATAATAATATTAATATAACAATACATAATAGCAAAAATATTAAAAAAAATAATAAAAATTCATTCTTAAGAAAAAGTATTTAAAACATAGCAAAAATATAAAAAAGTAATAAAAATTCATTCTTGACAAAGAGTATTTAAAAACAAAACAAAAATATTATTTCAAGCAAAAAATTAAATATTAATCGCAGAATCCAGTTCCAAACAGTCGCATTGTTCGTCCTCGTTTGGAGATTCTTCTTCATTTACTGACGGCAAGTCAAGAATTTTTCGATACCATTCAAGGTTCTGCGATTTTGTCCAATCATTTCCGAATTGCTGGACCATTAGATGGTTTAATGAAGCTTTCTTTTTTTCTGCTATACCACGGCTTGTTTCTACTTCAGCGAGGGTTAAGCCATCATCAGTGTGTTTGGGTTTAGGGAGTTTTTCAAAAGATGTGCAACCAATCGTTTAATATACAGAATTGCTTACTGTTACTACATCATGAACTTTTTTAAAGTAAATTGTTTTCATATCCGCAATCCCCTTCACTTTTTTCAAATACATTTCGAATGCTTTAACGTCAACACTATTCCAATCAATTCCAAATCTCGGCCAAAAACTCTATCTGCGGGCAAAAACGAGTGTCCCCTTACTGGAAAAAAAATTTGCGCACTCAAAACATGCTGTGGTGCTTTAAACTTTAACTAATAATATAGAGTGTGAATAATGTGGGAGTTCTTATTCTGGCCACCACATGCATCGCAGAATAGGCGAACAACAGAGTTATTTAAGAATGTATGCGAATCCAGATAATAATTTAGGAGCGCTGAACCAATTTCTAGTGATCCCCTTCCAGCTTGATCCTCCGACCATCAGGTATAGAATGTTGTTTTTTTTTTTTTTGCTTCACTATCTACACAGCAGAATACATAATAGCTCACCTGATGAGAATAAAATTCATCATTGATTGGTGTTCGAGGAAGAGGTTGCACTTGTTGCAGATCGAAGCAGAAACTTAAGGAATTTGATGGATTTTCTTTCAGAAGCTTATAAAAGGCAGAGCTTCTTTTTTTGTGAACGTGCAATTCCGTTTTTAAGTGGCTCATTTTCATTTCATCTGCTTCATGTTTAATTCTATATGTTAAATTTGTGCATGTAGCACAGCTATCTGCTGCTGGTCTACTAAAGCCTATATTAAATTCATTTACGAAAACCCTCCTGAACATAGCAAAGTGAACTTGATTTTCTGCGTCTGTCCGATCTTGGTAAATCTTATGTAGTTTATTGATTGTTAACTCTGAACTCAGATATATTCGCTTCGATTTTGCCCTGTTGTAATGACTTTTCTTTGCTGTTAAGCTGTTTAGAAATTCCCTAACAATTTCTTTCTTTGCGCGACGTTTGTGCGATGAATGGTCGCCCCAGGTCCATCTTTTGGTACTCGTCCGTCCAACAAAAATTTTGCTACGCGTTGAATGCGATCACGTTTTATACTTAATGCTTCCATAAAAAATGCTTTGCAGACCGCATGCTTAATTTTGGTGATTCGTTTCGGCAGGAAAAAACTTGTAGTAAACCTTCGTTTTCTTTTGTTTTGTCTTTAACATCTCGCACGTAGAGTGGTTAATGCGGATATGAAATGACAAAGTTTTATGTCTTGTTCAGCCTTTGTTTTACTTTCATAAAATGTTGTGCGAATAGTATTAATATCACTTTTCACAATCCTCGTGCAGTAATAAGTTGGGCCATTGTGATCACAGGGTCTTTGAAATCGTTTAAATTCGGATCGTTTTCCTCTTATCTGAAAAACGAATCAAAGCTAAGGTATTCTTAATACATTTATTGCAATAATAAATATGTATGTAATAATAAGTTGTAAAAAATGTACCAAGATAAATTTGTTTTGTTCCTACCTTTTCGCCGCATTGTTCTGCCGCTTGGTAGCCCTTTTTTGTTTCTTTCTGCTGCCGTGGGTACCATCTCGGACACTAATGTTGCCATCATCCATATTATTTAATATTTAAATCACTCAGCATACTATATAACATATATAACCAGCAATCCAACGCCAGGTGTACCTGCACTCGCAGAAACTATGTCTTTTTGCAAGCTTGTATCCCATATTTTAGAAACGAATTTTACTTTTCATATTGCGGACTCCAAAACATAGAGGACGGCACCCACAAGATATTTAACAGGTTTAGCTTGAATCTTGGATCTAGCGGTTTTAGCTTGAACACCTTGGTTTTAGGCTTTATTTTATATGGTAAAAAACGAAAATTTCTTGAATGTGACATCGTGGATCGATAGAGCACCACCGAACTATATAGAATTGATGTACAACTCAAAAAACATGCAAAGTGGATTTAACGGTGTTTGCGTGTTTGCTCCTCATTTACAAATTCACACTCGGCCCACTAGACCATTTTGAAGTTGCGTTAACCAACGGCAACATTTTCATTTCACTCACAATTAAAACCCGAAAAACGCCGACCACCGAAACAACCATCATCCCGGACATCTATGATAAACGACTGGAACCAGAATCACCAACCGGCAATATTGCGCCGGGCAGTCATTTCGCTCCAATTTCGCGACAATAAATCATTCAGATCGTCGTTTAAAACCCGTAAAGCACTACCCCGAACTAGCGAAGCGCTTGAATCTCCCGCCCGCCGCTCTATGCTACCTAACCGACGGAATCGATGGAGTGGAGGCGCCGCTTGCGATACCATCGCTCGCTCGTATTCTGCATTTTTATTCAAATTCCACCCCCCCAGGAAACAGCACGCACCACATTGCAAAATACCGTCGGGCGGTGTGTGTGTACCTCCGACTTCGGTGCACCTACCGACTTTTAGTGTGGAGTACCGTTATGCGCGTATCCCTGGGAAGTCTAGGTCAGTTAGGTTCTGCGGAGGGGTGAAGGACGCCAGTCGGGGTGTCCGCGTCGCTCCACACAGACGCCAGACGGTCGCGCGTTCCTCCGGTGACTCGCTGACAAAACTCGGAACTAACCTAGTGGGATATTTGGTACGATGTGCCGTTAGTTCCCCCGGATGGGGTACGCCACTGCCTCGGCGACGTCCTCCAGGTCTCAGTGGTTCCCCAGCGGACGGGTCTGCCCGTCACACATCAATGATGGGATATATTATGGGTTGCACATGCTTTAAAGGTATGACCGATTAATAATAAATTATCAAACATTCTGCACGAGGAACTTCTTTGTGTTGTGGTGTAGATACCGTCCTTCCGGTCATTGAAGATTCATGGACGCGCTGCCGCACGGAGCTGAATTTTATTTGTCATGGTAGGATTATTATTATTTTTTTCTTTATTTCTTAATTTTTTTGCATAGGTCGTGTTATCGTGATTTTATTTTTGGCTCGGTTGTGATTTAAATAGCCCCGAGACAGCGAACTAAAGCCGGCTCCTGCTATCGATTTTAATTTAAAATGTTCCACATGTAGTCATTCAAATACCTAGACGTCGATGCATTTTGATTCTCGAAGAAATTCTCAGAGAAAAAACATACTAGTACCAGTTTCTGTTTAAAGACCCCATCATCATCCAATAATCGCAAATGTTTTCTTTGTTTATCTCATCTTGATTAATACTCTCTCATCTATACATCAACCTTCTTAACGTAATCTGTAGAGTGGTTGGTCATAAGTGTCTTCTGTGTGGATAAGTTCTGTTATGTATGCAAATATGCTAAGTGCTGCACATTACGTTTTCGCATTAGGGATACTACGTATTATTGCATAAATGTACCTGAGCTCTTAGAACGTGAATATTTTATGGGCAAACACTTTTAGGTCAATCAGATGATATATAGTCAACGGTCGCCTGCGTGGCATATTAAATCGACATGAATATAATTACCGCTTTAATGGCAACACTTGTTTGCGTGAATTAAATACCATTCATTACGTTTTCTTTCTTCAGTGGCGTCAGGTATTATTTTAATCTACTTTAATCGCGTTTGAATTAGTTTTTGATCATTATAAACTATTGAATAAGTTAAATATTGCCGCGGTAAACACGTTATGAAGAAAATTTTAAATTTTGCAAAGAGAATGGTTATTAAAAGTTTTTCTTCTTCAAGTCTACTTTATTTAACATTACTGAAGGTATATGGCAGGGTGGAATTGGTTCCTGATTGTAGTTATAACAAAATTGAACACTGATCGTTGAATTTAAGTCTAATCTTTGGGTTGTCTACTTGCATAGAAAGATGTATAAAAAAAAACATTTCAGAACATACAAATTTAAAAAAAAAAATGTTTTTTTCTTTCGGGAGACTTGAAATTTTCAATCACACAAAAAGTTTTTTATACATCTTTTATACATCGTATTGCTTAAGTATGCATTTTGTTATATAATAACATTTCTAAAGACTGTGTGGAACTAGTGTCAAACGATTTCTTAAGTCAACCTTGCATTCCAGCTATGAGATTGTAGACTGAGTAAAAAATGCACAATCTTGCCTCTATAGTCTGTTACCACAGGTCAACATTTTCACAACTCTTTTGCTCGACAACTTCTCACAGCTCTTTAAAGTAGCATTTAATCTGGATGCGCAAAACTTTGGTCGCGCGTTTGACAGTAGAGTACCACTACAAAACGGTAAAAATTAAAGCTTTAAACCAAAAAACAATGTTGCAACTCAATGAAGTGGTATATCCTCATTGTTAAACGCAAAACAAACAAAATTGTCACGCGACCGGTTAAGGAAAACTTGCACTTTACAACACCACTTCATAGAGTAGTCACATGTTTGTGTTCTTCATAGCTGTAAAGTACCTACATTTATTTAAGCCTACCTATAGGTCACCAAACGAGAAATTTCCACGTGGTTCTTTGTTTCCTAGGTTTGAAGAAGAATAGAATTGTATAGAAAAACATACGTACATACATATTTTCCTATAATAATTTGTGCAAATCTGAAAGAGGGTTTGGTTGGAGTTACTTTCTTTGAGAATATTCTGAAAAGTAACAGGGAGACAACCATGGGTGCCCGCAGAAATATTTCCAGGGGGGTGCAAAACGGAAGCCGGCCATGGGTTGGGTTAAGAGTTGCCAACTCCAAAAAATAGGGTTAACGGAAACCGGAGATACCGTTCGGCCAAACGTGTATAATTTTGCAAAAATTGTTGCATACATTTCTATCATACCCCAAATTGTTGGTAATTAAAAGACCTAGCGCCCTTCGACGTTCGGAGTTTTGCTCCATGGACAACAACCCCTAAATGGCGATAATCTCCGTTGAATAGCAAACGTATTTCAATCACTTGGTACAGATAAATGTCTATAACTTTTGCAAAACTTGTTGCATGAATTTCTATCATACCTCAACTCGTAGGTAATTGAAAGACCTAGTAGCCCTTCGACACTCGGAGTTTTGCCCCATGGACAACAACCTTTAAATTGCGATAATGTCCGTTCGAATAGCAAACGTACTTTTTCTGCAGCAAAATGTTTATAAAATATGGAAAAATTACTGCATAAATTTCTATCATACCCCAAATTGTAGGTAATAAAAAGACTTAGTAGCCCATAGACGTTCGGAGTTTTGCCCCATGGACTACAACACCTGAACAACACCTCTCCGTTGAATAGCAAACGTACTTCAATCAGTTGCTACAGAAAATAGTTTATAACTTTTGCAAAAATTGTTGCATACATTTCTATCATACCTCAAATTGTAGGTAATTTAAACTCCTAGTAGCCCTTCGACGTTTGGTGTTTTGTCCATTGGACAACAACCCTTAAATGGCGATAATGTCCATTCGAATAGCAAACGTTTTTCAAACAGTTGCGACAGAAAAATGTTTATAACCTTTGCAAAAACTGTTGCATAAATTTCTATCATACCCCAAACTGTAGGTAATTACAAGACCTAGTAGCCCTTCGACGCTCGGAGTTTTGCTAAATGGCGCCGTTCGAATAGCAAACATATTTCAATCAGTCAACTTTTGCAAAAATCGATAACATAATCAGTTGTCACTTGTTTGTTTCTGTTTTTTTTTGTAATTTAACATCTACGAATTTTTATGTGTAAAGTTTATTAATTATTTTATTATTAAGTTCCATTATTTTATTTTATTTTATTTTTTCAATTAAACGTAAATGTTTATAACACTGGTTATAAATCAGCATGTATTTCATATTTTTTTCTTGTTGATCTTTCCTCTGTTATATCAAAAGCCAGGGGGGTGCAAGTGCACCCCCTTGCCCCTCTCTGCGGGCGCCCATGGAGACAACCCCTTTTAATCGTGCAATTTCAAAAGTTTTAACTCTGCTATCAACCAATAACTAACGGCCTCATAATACGAACCAAAAACTCGGTCATATTTTGACTGGCAATGAATTCTTGATGTCCTCATCCATGGTACCTCTCAAGGGATTAAAAGTTACGCCGCATGTCGGATGAACGTTAACCTATGCTCTGCGACCCAGTTTCCATTTGGAAAACAAGACACGCATGCACATTGCACACGGTAACCCATTGATGCACATTTTGTTCGCAAACGCTGCGAGTAAAGCAAGTAGTATTATTGTTCCTTTTCTCTTCCTTTGGAACGTCGTCGTTAGCCTGTATTATTATTGTCATTATCGTAACGACAACGGGTTTATCGATTGCGGTAAAATGGTACCGGAAGCTCTGAAATCATTTTCATGCCGACTACGACTTTAATTAAGCGAAGTCGCCCAAATATATGGCCCTTTGTTTGCTTTTTGATGTCGTTGTTAATTAAGTCGACGTATTCAATTTGCTCACTGGGTTCTTAGCCCTAAATTACGTATTCAATTTGATGTTTTGATCGGGGCTTACGTAAAAATATTGTATGTTTAATTAACAGTTTGCTCTAAATAGTTTTCTTCTTTATATGAAATAAATACCATGAACATACGCGAATTATTGTAACATGTATCAGCTGGAAATATCAGCTGATAAGCAATTTCAGTTAAAAGACTGTTAAAAGTTCAATTGAAAGACACTCTAGTCGATAGAGGCAAACAAGAAGGTTGAGTTTGCAAAAAGTCGTACAGAGTTTCTTACTTGGCAATTATGTCCATTACGGGATTGTAATAAAAAACTTAAATTTGCTCTCCTGACGAATTACGGGAACCTTCTCATTCGTGGTCAAATTGTCTGGAAGCAGATTTTCACGAATATCTCATTTCCGCTACATTTGAGAGCAAAATTATCTTTACAATAGGTTTCAGACCTATTAGAGATTTCCTATTACTTATAGTGAGCGCGTAATGTATGGAAACATGACAAAATCTCTGAAACGGATTGTTATTTAAACAAATCCTCGGTCACGTTGATTTTTGATTATTGAAATACATATATTTCTCGCTTTGTTATAGAAAGCAAATGTGCGTTTTTATTTATTTATTTGCGGTGAATACGAATCCGAGCTTGTAAGTTGCATATCACGCCAGATTATTGCGTTTATTGATTCTTGCGTTTCTTTTATGAAGGCGTCCGCATACCACGTAACATTTAATGAAAAGTACAAAGATTAATGTTTCTATGAGCCCCTTATGGGGTTTCTAGGACAATGGGTTCAAGAAACGCAATTGTGACCCCACTTTTTTTTTGAAAACCGAAAGAACATTTCGCCCGGATTCGTTTTCAGAGCAAATAATTATAGCGAAAACCCAATTTCATATTAGTTCGAAAAATCCATGTTTCTCCAAAGTTATCAATATTTTCCATGTACATTTTTCACTATCCTTTTCTCAAAAATTGTCTAAAGGCAATAAATAAAACCATATGTTTTTTCGCTATTTAAAGATCTCCCAAAATCAGTAAGAAAATAATTGGGCTGCCATTTAAAAATGTCAATGATGTCATAACTCAATAACAATAAAATTGAATGATCAATGTATAAAGGTGAAATACAGGCGGGATGTAAATTTTAAAATAAATTAAAAATACAGCCACAACCTGGATTTGAACCAGGGACCTTTGTGTCAAAAGAAAAGGTCCCTGGTTCAAATCCAGGTTGTGGCTGTATTATTAATTTATTTTAAAAATTTACATCCCGCCTGTATTTCACCTTTATACATTGATTATTCTCATCATTACGGTATGTCCGTATGATACGGTATGTCCGTATATTCATTTCTAGTTATAATAAAATTGAAGGTTGGAAATTGAATTTTTCATAAAAGTTGTATTTTATTAATTAATATAATCGTCGCTTTCAGATTTTTTTAGAATAACAATCCGTCTCAGGGATTTTCACATGTGTTTATATAATACCTGCTCACTGTTATATTATAAAATTGTTTCATCATTCAACAAAAAATATTTGTGTAAGAAAATGTGTAAATTTGATGCTCTACACTTTGCATACAAATATTTTTTGCTCTAAAATGCAGTGGGAGCAAAATATTTGGAATAGTCTACTGCGTTTCTTTGGCAATCACTAATCATGAAGACATTCTGGAACTTGTCAGGGGTGCAAACTGCAAATTTAAGATATTTTCGGGCTCTTAAATGAACATGATTGCCAAGTAAAAAACTCTGTCCGCCCTTTTGCAAGTTCAAACTAAGGTAAACGCCCCAAATTTAGACAGGTTAAGTAATTTTTTACATTTGTAACATTTGTAGTATTTATGTGGTGCTAATGACTATGAAAAAAAATTTTTTAAATAATTATTGCCTTCTAAAGATATCTGGCTATTCATTTTTAAAGAAAATTGATAATATGTAGTTATGTAACTTATATTATATTTTATAAGTTTAATAATTGCCCCTAATTCCGACACTAAGCGTATATTTTGATACGAAATCCGACACCTCAGTGAACCGAATTCAGACAGTGATCCTAGACACTTGTGGAACATTATTCCGACAAATATAAACATTCAAGTAAATACTTATTAAGTGTTTTAAATATTGTTAAATAAGATTTAAGAAGTGTTAAACATTTATGTTTTACCATTTTTAATGAAACACTCACGCCGCGCCGTCTTTACCTCGTCTGTATTTTAATGTTTTTATCCTACATTATGCGAAAATGTCATTTTCTCGTCTCTATGGAGACACGAAAGATGCTATTTGCCTGCCAGGCCCAGCCAGGCCTATAATGAAGAGTTTTCAGCGCTAGCCGCGAAAATAATTGTCGTAGGTGGCGACCGAATGGTCTGTCCAATCAAAACACACTTTTCGATTCGGTTTGACGTTTGCGATTAACACGTCAACGTTTTTTTATTTGTCAAAAGCCAATATGTCAGTGATTATTCTTTAGAGACGGGTGATTTAATTACGATATTGTTGTGTAGGATAAAAAATTATGTGTGCACCACGCCCAGAAAGAGGTTTCCGGGCCTCAAGTGTCCAGGCTCGATATGCTCGCCTGTGCAACTCTTCTCTCGGCCCGGAAAAAAACCACTTTCTCGGCGTGGTACACAATATACTACTCTTGCATCTGGAATTTTTAGTGTTTTCTTTTCTTGGCGCTGCTTTTTATTCTGTTCCTTTTTCGATTCTTTTCTTATTTCTCTAGAATGATTTTCTTTTGTGCTTTCTTCTTTTTTATTAACAAATGTTCTCGCTAAGCATTACGGGTAGTGTTACATTAGAACTGTTTTTTCTTTATTTGGGTGTTTCAGGCCAGAATAATGATTTTTTTAATGGAGGTTGGCATCAGTTCAACTGTTATTTCCAAAGGTGGTGTATCAATGCGAAAATCGCTACTCTCTGCTGCTATTGTTGCATCACTCTGTCTTATTTCATCATACAGGCAGCTATGATGCTTTATTTATGACGGAATTAGGGACTATTGATGATTGTAATTTCGACACCCTGTAATAATTAGAGATTATTGAAGTCCGTAATTCCGACACATGTCGGAATTTGGACAAAATGCGTACAATTAATTGTAATATAGCAAACGATGTAAAATATGTTATTTTCTTGTGTAAAGACAGCAATAGAGCTATATGTATTACTTCTAACCATGTACATAATTCCATATTGGTGGAACCTTTGTAGAATAAGAAACTATTGTGGGTTGATAAGTGTAATGTCAAATCAACAAACCGGTTGTCCTAAAATAAACTTCATTGTTGTAGATTTCTTATTTTATCCAACTAAACAGAAATATATTGGAATTTAGGACAGTGCCTGAATTTGGGACGTTTACCTTACCTATTGACTGAACTACGGAAAAAAAGCGGACAAAAGTTCGCTTAACGTTCTTTCAGACTTTAAAGTCTATTTCTTATTAAAGGAAACTAGCTAATTGTTTATAGTTTATCCGTACTTCCCGTACCATCACGTGGTTTACCGGGGTAGATGTACCCAAACAGGTTTATTGGTTTTGAATATAAAATTTTCTAATTTGAATTTGCTGTGCATTAACTCGTTTTTCTTCAAGGTCAAAGTACATACAAATATTAATATTTTTATTGAGATGTATAAAAAACAGAAATTCATCCCTTTTGTCTCTTTTGTTCCTCACTGTAGTTATTTAAAATATCCATTTTATGGATGCATCTGTTCCACAATATCTCCAGACAAGAAATATCGCTATCGAACTCTTTATAGCCCGACGAGGTAATAAAAAATCGCAACCGGTTGCCGCACGATATCGATTCTAATAAATAAACGGGCGAGCAACAAGGGGTGGCGAAGGGCGGGCCAAACGGGGATGTAGTGTAGAATAGTTGTTGGACCGTGTGCAGATGGTCCAGATTTTTCTCGGGCCTCTCGGTTACTAATAATGGATTTTACGGCACATTCCGGTTATTACTTTAGTAGCCACTTTGCCAAAACAAAATGAAGTTCACCCCCTGAGAAACTCGCAAAACACGAGTATCATAATTTGTGCCTCAGACGTTTTCAGCTTGCGCTTTATGGTTATGGTGGATGTGTTCCGAGTTTCGAGGTTTTATGGAGCCATCCAACATATGGATTTAATAGTAGTTCTTGGTCATTGATTAGAACGATGTTTTTCAAGTTTTTCTTTGGTTGTACAGTAGACAGAAAAGCTGAAATAGCTGTTTTGCGATCAAGAATCTTTTCCTTGCAATCTAATAGTATGTAATAGTTAGTATGTTTAGTGATATATACTTTAATAGTAAGTAGTGCTTATTTGAGTTTTTCCGCACAGTGTTGAAGATTGTGGAGACGTTTGTTCAAGAAACTTTAGAAGTTATAATTTTGTCTTTCTGATTTCTTTGTATATGGTATTAGGTTTGTTCGAGCAGCAATAAAAAAAGTACCCAACTAATTGGGTATTCTGCTACGCATGCGCAAAGGAATTTTGGAGGGGCAAAATCTGAATTGCGTATGCGTAGAAGAATACCCAACTAGTCGGGTACTTTTTTTACTGCTGCTCGAACAAACCTATTAGCATCTCCAGTTTCAGCTCTAAACCGATTTTCTGGTCTGATCCCTATTAAATATGACATGCGAACAAGCAGTGTAAGTCTCCTTAAGCTCTTCTCGAGTAAATTAACTTTAATGGAGCGGAGGTGGCCTAGTGGATAAGGCGAATGCCTTCCACTATGAAGCCTAGGGTTCAAGCCCAGGTTAGGCAGGGATTTTAAAAATACTCCGTCTCCACGACAGCCGCACAGACAAGCCAACAGGCTTTGTGCAAATGGCAACATCCCAAAAAAAAAAAAAAAGTTCTTCTTCAAACTACTTCATTATAATACTAAAATCTGTATTGATTGATTTATACTGAATCTGCGCTGAGATATTTTGTAATAATATGTAATGATGAAGCAGCATAATTTCAAAGTTGATTTTCTCTCGAACCGCTTATCCGATTTTATGAGACTTCTGCTCAACTGTAGGTTGAGGTCCTTCAAAAATAGGATTCGTTTATTTTAGTCGAAATTTGGAACATTCTGTGGTTTGTACCAGCTACAGCCACAGAAATCATGTGGAGCCTTCAGACAGCGAGCAAAATGTGGCTTCTTTGATCTTCATACTCTGTTAACACTGTTTATGGTCAGATAAAAATACGCAGCATGAACAATGCTACAACGTATAAAGCTTGCGTTTCAAAAACGACAATTTTGATGATTCTTTTGTTCAGTTGCAATTTATTGAAATAAAAAATGATTCTTTAATTTAGCTATTTATGCTTTTTGGTAAACATAGGTGCAGTATATATTAGTTGTCAGCTTTTCACAATAAGTTAATAACTTTTGTAATCTTTAATTTATTATTTTTTGATACATTGTAAAAATTAAAAATTGTAAAAATTGATACATTTCATCAATATTATCACATACCATAGTAATGTTGAAGAACAAAATTTTTCACTTTATTACAACTGGTAAACCATAATGATGTTTTGGTCTACTCGATACATGCTGCGCTGTACCTAAGGAGCTTTGGCATTTTCTAAAGTCTGTTACAAAGCCATATACATTTTCAACATTTTATTTTGTACTGTCGTGATGTGTTGTTGCATGTGTTGTTTGTAATCTTGTTTTCTTCGTCTAAATGTGATTAATTGTTGAGAGCATAAATAGGTATGTTTGATTTGTAATTGTTTTGCAAAATGTGATTATTGTGTATTATTTGAGTCCCTGATGAAGCCAAAAATTATTGGCGAAATATTGGATTAATGAAAAGGTCAAACCAACGACAATTTTTGATTTGGGTGCCGTGCTAACCCAATAAAAAACTACTGTTTTAATTTGTAACTAGAAATGAATATACGGACATACCGTATCATACGGTCTTACTACCACCGTAATCCTGAAATAATAATTGTAGGTATAGAAGATGGTGATATCCAGGCGGGATGCAACTTTTTAAATAAATCAAAAATTGCAGCCATAACCTGGATTTGAACCAACCTTTGTGTAGGTAGCATAATACTCTAACCAACTGACCTATTGCTCCTTTTTTTGATTTATTAAAAAATTTGCATCCCGCCTGGATATCACCATCTTCTTACATTGATTATTTTATTTTTGTACATTCCAATATCTGACTTCTTTTAGAAGATAAGGTAAATAATACTTCATTAAGAGTGAATGTTTTTAATACCCGCAATGATTTAATTGGAAGATAATAACTAGAAATTAAGAGCTAGTCAAACCAAACGCAAAAAAGATATGAAACTTAAGGTGACTTTACACTTTAATCACGTGTGTGTGTCCACCTCTTGTTGAAAATAAAAACAGCATGTTGCCGACGTGGCATAGAATTGATACGTTTTAAAGGATAGAGCCTGAGGGATTGCGGCATATTCAGCCAACATTGTAAAATACAACTTTACCAGTTTCCTGTGAAAACAAAAAAAACTCTGCAAAATTGTCTTGAAACTTAATTTCCTTTCGTCCTTTCGCAAAAATTTAGACAATGGGATGAATTTAAAAAAACATTGTGAGAATTGACTTTGTAACAGAATAATTGAGAACCTACAGAAGTTACTTAGTTACCCCACATGATGTCATTTTTGTTTTTCTAGTGCTCAGCTGCTTCCTTTTTTGAAGGTTTGTGTTAATTTGAATGATGATATATGTTAATTAATCTTTAGAATGTCCAGAAAAAATAATTGGTAGCGGTGAAATATTACATCAAGGAATTCAAATCTAATTGTTGGTGTAAGCATTTCTTTAATTATGCTGGTCATACAATCTACTAGGGTTAAGTTAACTGAAATCTAGGTCTTTCTGGCGAACAAAGTTACTCTTTTTGTATGACTGATTAAAATTCGACGGTCCACATGGAAGTCTTGCCTATTTGTGGATAAATTTGGCTTATGTTATTTGACATTTGAAACAGATAAAATGTAAAAAATGCATTTTTGTTTTTAATTTTTATCGTTATATGAAATAGTAAATAAAAGTACCTGTGTAGTAAAAGTACTTTCAGACTGCTGCTTAGTCTTTGAATTTTAATTTATTTAAAAAAAAAACGATCTGATAAATTTTTGTATTTCGTATGTTTTTGACTGATTTTGGTACATTCTGATACTCCTTTTCTTTTCTTAACATAGCGATGTTGAAACATTTCGATCGAAATACAATCGGCAAAATTCAAATTTAAAAAAAAAAGTTTTTTCAAAGCATTTTGCTGGGTATAGCAACAATGTACTAATGCTGGGGATTAGCAATATCTCGAGAAAACCTTGCCTTCACGTGTAGGTACTCTTAAAACTAGAAAATTGCCCAGAACGGCCGAAAATTATACTTTGCTGGAATCACCAAACCATCCTCACTACCACATAATAGAAAATAACCATCAAGTTATACGAGCTTCCTCCCGAAGTTTTTGGCGTAGTTCACCACCGCAAGGGACCGGAACAACGGCAATCTTTAATCAATTCGTGGTCTACCCTATAGATCCAGAAGTTTGGCCCTGAGTTCACCGCAACCGTAGAGCTTTCATGTAATACTCGTGTAAAATGCAAACGAGCGAATTCGATTCAGAATTGCTCGGACTACGACGAAAGTTATGACGGGGCGTTGTGGGCGACCATTCCGCCCTCTATCGACGGAACTACGGCGCCCAGATCGCCTGATAAGACGAATTGCGAATACCGGCAGGGTAATTTCGCTCATTGGCCATCGCGGTGTGCGGTGAAAAAATTTGAATTTTACGTTCGACGTGAGGAGAGAATATTGATGGTTTTAATTTGCTTCCTTTGAATTTTTATTACATTTAAATCGACGTGATTTGTCGCTTGACGTGATGTCTTTAGACACGACATTTCTCAGATTTATTTTGACACATGTATATTGTATCAGCAATATTTTCTACGAAAGTGACTTTTTTGTTTTATGTCTGCGTTAATTACTTTAGTAAAACTACTCCAAAGCGGCCAAAGCATTAGTTGAAAGACATCATGATATAGATACATGTAACGTTTTGTATAACTATCAGTGCCCTACTGCCTATAATAGAATCTTGTATTGATCCCCTCAGTTTAAATAGATTTATAAATAACTTAAAATGAGCATAGAACAAACAAGGGTATAATGTAGGGACACTGTTGCTGCATTATGCTAGTTTCAGAATCAATAACCACCACCACCACATGACAAGTCAAGATTACCTTGTGCCGTTTCTATTATTCTGATGTTTGTTGAAAGGTCATTGTCAACTTATCCGTTTAAATTTTTCCGGTTGTCTAATAAATATCACAGGAGCGTGTCATCTTTTATTTATTGTTGCGATTGTAGTGTTGGGAGTCTGTCTATAAGAGATATATTTAAATTTGATTTACTTAAACTACTGCAGCTTCTAAAACAACTCTCCTAAATTTATACTCAACTATTAATGTATATTGTTGTCCCCGTATCTTCTTGACAACATAGTAGTAGCAAACTGTCTTTCCCAAAAGTGCTTCCTGAAGATCAATTCGGAATTTCTTAAATGCTACATGTTTATTTCTATAACAAATAGGAAGAAGTCCTTTATAAATAAAAATAAATACTTAAATCTTAGATACAAGCGATGAAGGCTCCAGCACTACATCCCAGGCTAAATTATTACGACATAGCATGCTAGAGCACTTTGGGAGAGTTTTCCTCCAAAATGAGGGAAAATCTTCTTTTGACCATTGATGTACCCCACATCCCAAACAATTTTTCTCCGAGGTTAAAAAATGGGGAATTTTGTTGCCGAAACGATCGTTTTTTAGTAAATTTTACTGGTAGTTGGGGGAATCCGTAAATCTATCTGGCAACACTGCGCTAGAACGCAATTGAAGTGCCTCTAATAATTTGGCCAGGGGGAAGATTTGACCATAAATATAGATTTATGGTAAAATCTTTTAACTTTGGTCAAACCCAGTTGAACTGTTTTATTTTTGGTCAAACCCAATTGGACCGTTTTTATATAAACGAGATTAGATCATTTAAGGTAAGGCTAAAATTAGGGTAGGGTATCAATTCTAGGACCTATATTATATTTAACTTACATGAACGATCTACCAGAAAATCTAACAAATTGCCGAACGATTCTTTTTGCTGTTGATACTATGATTATTAATAGCGATCGGGCTGATGAAAATTTAAATCTGAAACATCAAATAAACCTAGCCGGGGCGGAGCAATGGTTTAGTTCCAACTACCTCAAACTGAATACGTAAAAAACACAAACTATCCACTTTAAGCCAAGGCCTGAAATATCTGAAACGGTAAAACTGCTAGGAGTTTACATTGATTCAGGATTAAAGTGGAAAGATGATATTGACTATTTAGCAAGTAAATTAAATACCACCATAAATCAGTTACGAAAAACAGCTGAGATTGTGCATAGTAGCTCAGCCAGAACATTTTTCTTTGCATCTTTCCAAACCATAGTGGCATATTCCATTGTTTTATGGGGTACTTGTTCACATTGGCAGCGGATATTTATTTTACAGAAACAGGCAGTGCGTATCTTCGAAGGGACTAGTTACAAAGCACATTGCAAGCCATATTTCAAAGAATTGAAAATACTAACAATTCCATTTTTGTATATATACAGGCCTCTGGTTCTAATAAAATTCAACATAGACACTTTTCGCCCCAGAGCTGATATTCACAATTACAAAACAAGAGGTAATCGGAGTCTAGAGATTCCATTTCATAGACTAGATATTTCACAACACTCTGTTATATATCAAGGCATAAAGATTTTCAATTCCCTCGAGAAAAGTGTTCAATGTCTGTCATTGTGTAGGTTTAAAATTCATTTAAAGCAAATATTGGTAACTACTTGGTAATTCTACTCTGTCGAAGATTTTTTTGATTATGTAAAGTGATTAATTTGTTTGTTCTTTTGTTTTATTAAGTATCTCATTTTTTGTTGACTTTCTTTATTATACCCTTGTATTTCGGAAATAAAATTTTGTTTATTGTTTATTATTATTTATTATACTTCATGACTTTTAATCAAATTTACACCGGAATGTTTAGATGTTTCCATTCAGATTATAAGTTAGACTGAAACTTGGAACCTTTGCTAATAACAGTGGCGGACTGGGTCCAAAAATATTGGTTGCCAGGAAGCCAGGAGGGGGCCCACATTTTTTTTTGTTCATGCTGCCGGTATATACATATACAGATGTCCCACTTTTTTCCCCGCAAAATTATTTTTAAAAAGCAAATGTCATTCTGAATAAACTTTTTATAAGGACTTATTTGTTTTCTCAATTCCTTGAAAAGTTTCAGCCGTTTGAACACACCCACTACACCTTACAACGATAGAAAGTAAATAAATTTAAATAAAAATATTTAAAAGAAAATCAACATAAATTGAATAAAAATGAACCAAAAAATTCATATGAAGCTTTCTATTATTTTTTTTCTAGAAAACAAATGTCATTTTGAGTAAAAAGTATCATATGGACTTATTGGTTTTCTTATTGGTTTTGCTTAAGAAGTTAGAGCCGGTTAAAATACGGTTTTGTTAATAACTCAAACGGTTGTAACTTTGTTATAAATTGAAAAAATAATAAGTCGATATGAAACGTTTTACACAGTATCTCATTTACTATTCAGGAGAAAAAAGTGACAAATGAAAAAGTTACAAAAAAAAACTTACAAAAATATTATGAAATAAAATGTTCGACTAAATATTATGGAGGTAAAGTAAAACTGTGTTTGGTGTACAATAGTTTTAATAATATAAAAAAAAATAATATTCAAACAAAATAAATAGTATTCTTACAAATAAACAAACATAAAAATATTAAAAATATATCATAAATTTATATTTATCGATCTTATATATCTTTCAGCTTTCCTAAAATGTCTAACTCGGTGGTCTATCGTCAACAGCTAAAAATATATTAAGCATCTAATGTTACATTTGTAACTTATGCACAATATTCCCAAATTACTATTAAATATCCGATTGTTCGATGAAATCCAACAATCTCTCAATTATAATAATTCTTCTTTTCATGCAGCAGCTTTTAGTAATAGCATTTTGCAAGTTTGATTTATACAAACATATAATTTTTGATATTTATTTTCTTCAAAGATTAAGAATTAGTAATTTATGTATCAATCTAAAATTGTTTAAATAATACTTATCAAAGACATTAAATTGTTCATGGTGGTCCAACGCATTGGAAAACTAGACGCCTGATTTAATCGGGTTTGATTTGTGACTCTGAAGACATATTGAGGAAAACATTTATGGGAATATTACAACTACCTACGATAGCAAACATGAAGAATAGAAATAAGGAGGCGTCAAAATGTTTTTGTGGAAACCATGGAAAATGTAATATTTCCACCAAGGATTTCCACCGAGAATTTGAAGCAAGACTGAAACGCATTGACCTGAGAGGGTTGATATGTGCACTATTGACAATCGTACTGAAATAATAATTATTTATTCAGTTTACAATTATCCATTTATTTAGTTATTTATTCTTATGAGAGTACAGAAATGTTTGGATGTCTGAAGAACACCACATTGCTACCAAAGTACTCCTTGCTTTTGTTATCAGTAGTAACTGGAACATCCCTATAAACTTATTCCTTAACATGTCCCGAAATAAATAAATTGAACAGGCGATTTAGCTGGCTAAGGCGTTAGACCACTACAACCAACCCAAGGATCCATTAAAATTCTTTAAATAATTTAGAATATTACGTAAATAAATAATAAAAATTTTAAATAAGTTTCGACTGGTACTAATAAAACTAATTCTTGTATGATCATACATTGTTCGTTTGTGTAACTCATAGTAGCAGTTTTCAATGACTAAATGTTGCTGCAGAAGAATCTTTACATTTGTGCGATTGCTGAATTTCGTCGTGACAACTAGATATTTTATATTAATTTATGAAATATTTTGCATGCGTATAAATGTTATATTAGATGCTTAATAACTTTTAGCTGTTGACGATAGACTTACCGAGTTAAGACATTTTAGGAAAGTTGATTTATCGATCTTTCGACGTCAAGATATACAGGGCTGTTCCATTTAAAATTCTTAAGTTATTTGACATTTAGCAAATCTCCAGTTATTCAGGATAAGTCATATTTGAATCGCAAATGAATAATAACTGTAAAAAAATGCGATACTTTTACTATGCAAAATGAGTTCTTTTATTTCTTTATTCTTGTTAGTTACCTTAGAATAATTTTTTGAAAATGCTCATTTTTGACAAACATTTCTCAATATCTCAAAAACAGTTGATAATAGCCTAATACAAATTGATGTCATAACAATTAGGCTAAAAATGTTCATCAAAAATTGCAATAATATACCTAGTGTTCATTTAAACAAACATAAGTTTGTTGGTACGTTATTGTACTGTAAGCATGCCAATATTTTCTGGCTGTAGGGCGAATGATTATCTATAACTTTTATAACACCCTGTACATCAATTTTATGATATCTTCGAAAGTGAAAAAGATATATTACTTTTTATATCATTGATCAACACAAAAAAGCGCAACTTTGTTTCTAATATTTTTTTCTATATTCATGTTTTTCTTTTTAATTTATTTTGTTTTAAATTACATATTGTATTTTATAAATAAATTTTATTTTATTTTTATTGCATGTATAAAAGAACATTCTGTACAAGTGATTCATTTTTATACCCAAGTAAAATTTTATTTATTTGATTTATTTTGGTCCCTTTCATATGTTCAGCCAATATTCCATAATGTTTTCCTATATCAATTATCCGATTAAGTTTTAATTTTGTTCATCATAGCATTGATTTTTCTATTTTTAATGTTTCTTGGTAAAAACTACCACATCATGCCATAATAATTCTGTACTCTGTGACGTATTGGTATTTCAATTTCGGATGAATAATATTTTTGCCAGAAACTGGTCAATAAAATTTTTAAAAAAACTTGTGTTTTTATGAAATTTAAACGTCTATTAAAAAATATCAAGTTCGATTAGTAATAGATTTTAAGTTCTCTTAACAAGGGCCTTTTGGAGAATTTTCATTGTTTCCCAAAGTGGGTTTCTTAAAACTCACCATGCAGTTTTCTTATGGGGTTCATATTTATTGCCAAACATAAATATAAATGGGGTATTCCGGTGTTTTTGAAATTGTCATTTTTTACAAAGTATGGGTGCTACTGTTTGCTACTTCACAAGTAAAATATCAAACATCGTTTTAAATTAAGAGAAATCGTTGTTTGAAGTTTGAATTAGGATTGGTCTTTGTGACGTCACAAAGACCGCTCAAAGTGAGCGACTTGACAACGTTGCTATATCTAGGGAGCACGTAGTAAATTTTTGTCTTCTGTTGTGTCAACGTTTAGAATCGCTCGTTTGTTGACACCTGCTTTGGGTATTGAGGTTACATCAAAAACTTGTTCAAAATGTATAAACTCCAACGCCGACATTGTTCTGTGCCGGGCTGTAACAGCAGTAGAACAGTAACTCCTGATAAGATTTTCTTTACATTGCCGACTAGCGAGATGAGAGATGTTTGGCTTCAAGTTTCAATGATCAAATCATCTCTCAAAAAAGTTACCTTTATTCGTTGTCAAACAACAGGGTCGCCAACCGTCAACTTGGCCGATCAGCTGTTCGAGAGCTGTCCGCTGTTGCCACCGCTACTAGGGATCGGTAATCATCGTGTATTTCCGAGGGTGGTCGGTGAATTCAAACGAAATACACTTTTAATTGCAATTATCTCATAGAAAAACTAAATCAAAAAGCTCATAGCTTAAGTTTATGAATCCTCATAAATTGTACAATAGGTTAAACCGAATATCTGCTTAAATTTTGATATGACCGGAATACCCTATTCTTACCGAATTTATTGCAAATTGGTGGGGCCCTCTTATTGCCTGATATCTTTTCGTGCGGCGGTCCAGTGATAATTTCAGTATAAATAAATGTATTATTAATATTATCAACATATTGTCTTAAGGGGGGCCCACTTAAGGGGGGGCCCACTTGCCATCGGGCAACCTGGCATTATGGCCAGTCCGCCACTGGCTAATAATACAAAAATCAGCCTGCTCAATTCTGTCGAGTTAAGTGCAAATTTTTACAAATATCGGAATTTTTATTGATCTCCAGAAGATTACGACCAATATTCATAAAATCCATCGCCTAATCTCGGCAGAATTAAACCGAATATTTTTTGTGTTATGAGCAAAAGTTCCAAGTTCGGTCTAATGTGTAATTTAAATGGAAACACCTGAAAATGCCTGTTAAATCTCATTTAAAGTCTTGAATTATATTTGGTTGCTTATCCCTATTTTAGTGCCACCTTAAGAGAAGGTTCTCACATGTAGATACCTAAACAGTAGCTCAACTTTAGCGATATCAACGGAATTTTCTTTTGTATTTACTACACTCAGAGAAATGCTTGTCTAATGTTAAGAAAATGACAATCTGCACATAATTTGTTTCTTTTAAAACAACACATTCTTATAATAACAGTATTTCTTTAATATAAAACAACCTAAATATTTGCTTTAAGAAAACAATTGTTGTGATTTAAGTAAGTCGTTGTTTTGAAAATAATGTGAAGGATGCCGATAGATGGCGCTTTAGTTTCTCGTCGTAAGAGATGCCTCCTGGAGGGTATATAACCGCATACATGTCTATGCAGAATCAATGTTTGTGCTATTATACTGTCAATGTACCTGACGTAGAAATGTCCAACAGCTCTAGTATTGATGGAAAGGGACTAAGAAGGAACACCGGGTACATTCTCCTGTTGGAAAATAACAATATTCTTCTTTGGATGTCTTAATTGCATTCCATGTAAAATATTATTGCTTTTATAATAATATGGTTCATATTGAAAAGAAGTAGGTGAATTTTTAATCCAAGAATATGAGCTGATTAATCTAACAATCAATTTTTTGTTTGTTAATTTTTGGACCTAAGTAATAAAGGTTTTTGTTAATTTCTAGATGTTTTTGATATAATAATGAAGACTGTAACAGAAAATTTCAAAATATACAGAGTGTTCTATTTCAAATTCAAAAGTTTGAGATTATATCTCAGAAACTGTACACGTTGCATCAACGATAATAACTTCACATGGTTGCAAAATACTTAATTCCAAAATTTCGTTAAATTCAGTGCAGTCGTTCCGGAGACTTTGTCACTTTTATTTCGTAACCTTCAATTGTCTTTTACTCGAACATTTTCTTATGTAAGGCCATAAAAATATTATGCTACCATTAAGACAATTTAAAGATCTGTACACTTCATTAAAAAAAGTATAGGGTTGTCATTTAAAAAAAAAATTCGCTGACGTCATCTGTTAAAAACAATTGAAGGTAAAAAAAGTAATTTGATATCATAAGGTATTTTTTTAAATAGCAAACCGTTCTTGAGCTTTTGTCATGTTTCCATACTTTACTTTACTTTTTCACAGTATGTAACAGTATCTACTATTTTTTTTTCGTTTGGTACAACCGAAGTAAAACACCCTGTATGCCTATGTTTTTCTTCGTTTAACCGCTACAACCAGAGTAGGGTGGTGATCGCAAAATTTTCATTAAAGCTCTGAATGAGATCCACCTGCGTAAAGTAACATCGCTGTCCGCTGGTATAGGGCAATTAAAATTAGCACGTACTGCCGTTGACGGCTTTTGGGGCGAGCACCTGGAATCCGGAACTAGAAATCGCGACGCGAACGTCCTCTTCCGGTGCCGGATTGGTTTTACCGTTCGTTCGGTCGTGCTTGCCGCCGCTGTAATGTTAATTGGGCCGATGACGGCACGGCATGCATTCTCTTACCGGTCGCTCTGTCGTCGTCGGTATTTTTCTTTTTTGTACGGTAAATGGAAACGTGCTGCAGCCGCTGTCGACAGCTCGTCGCAAATTAGGTTATCTATAATTGAGCGCTATTCTAGATACTATTGAAGTAGGATAGGTAGTAGTCGTGTTGAACCTTAGAAGTTAAAATTGGAGGTAATTGTGCGGTATGGCTTTACCAAACTTTCCGCGGATATAACTTGCTGAAGTGCTCAGCAACGAAATATACTTTTCACGAGACATAGCGGAAGTTGTTGAGCTGGTAGAGCTGAACATAATGGCATAGCTAAAATTTTCCAAACACCCCCAAAACCTCGATTTTTTTCAAAAAGCCCGTTTTTGGCTACTTGCACGTGTATAAAAATTCATAACTCCGCCACTTTCTATTCGATTTCCAAAATAAAAAATCTGATGTGGCCAGGCACATGACTTTATCATACTATATCTAAAATTAATAGTTTAGCTGCATGAGATTCTATTTGATCGAGATCGGCTATGTCTGCATTAAAATAAAACTATTAGAACTAGACAGATATCTCGATTAAAGCTGCGTTCGGATATTGTACTCCGTTGATACCGGGTACACCGTCCAAATGACACTTACGTGTTAGTGGGTGTAAAAAGTGCAACGGTGTTCAATATCCGAACGCAGCCTATATTGACAGTAGTATTTTCAAAACATTAGCGTTTGACACTAGCTACTGTCATTAGAATCAAAAAATCTGACATATCCTGGCTACTAGTTTTAAAGCAGTACGACCGATCTCGATGAAATAGAATTTGCTCATGCAGCTAAACTATAAATTCTACCAAAAAATGTCATATACATAAATTATAGAAAATTTCCTCTCCTTTAATTTATTATTTAAGTATTTTGACGACATTACACAAATAGCGGCTCATTTACAAAATCTTCGAAAAATGCTAGAGTAAACCACCAGTTCCTTTGGACCCTTTTCAACAGAAAGCTTTTCAGCTCTTCAGGTTATAAAACTTCTAAATATGAAGTTTTGTCCCGATACCTTTAGTAGTTTCTCCGGAATCGTCGCCACAAAAACGGGTACACACACACACACACACACACACACACACAGACATTTTTTTGTACCTTGGTCAAAAATGTTCAGGGGACCCAAAAAGACATATTTCCGCTAAAATCCAAAAAAATTTTTTTGGCATGATTACAATACTTTACATACTGCGTATGATAAAGTAAAAATGCAAATGAAAGAGGAAGCATAGACCATTATAAAGATGTACTGTTCGGTCAGATTCAATAACAAAACGAAAAGTTATGGACGTTCAAGTTCAGAAGTTTCCAATTATTTTCAGATTTTTTCAACTTTAACAACAATTTGATGACCTGTTTGAATCCGTATTATTTTTTTTGTTTCTTTTTATCGAAACCCCATTTAAATTTGCGTCTAATACGCGTTTGTTTATTAGAATCGGTCGAAATTTAACAAAATCTTCAAATTTTATTGACCTGCTAGACACATCACACTACGGAGAAGAAATATACAGGCCGACTGGAATAAATTCGTAGTCTGTATACACATTAATTAGACATTACACTTATATTTACAATGTTATTCTAAAATTATGACTGTTTTTGTTTTCCTTTTCCTTTTTGTTGTTACCTGCCAGACTATCACAATATGTGACAGAGTACATTAGAGTTTACGTTCATTACATTTCCAGGTATATTTGGGTTCAAAATAAATTGCACCAACAGTAAAATTTTCACTCGTTTATTGGAGCAGTACTGAGTTACTATCGTGATTTATGAAAAATAAAAAAGAAACAGAAATACAACAAAACTTAAAAATGTTTACTCGATCTCCGTCGTTTATACAATACTTCATATGTTTCGCGTTTAAGTGACCAGCAGTAGTCTGCGATCATGTTGATGGTGTTTTTTCCTTGAAAACGTTTTTCAATAGCTTCCATTTCCTGATGAAATCGATCACCTTGTTCGGCACTGAGTTGGCCAAGACTGTCCGGAAAGAAATTCAAATGAGAATGTTGCAGCCCATTTCACCGTAGGCACTCAAAAACTCTTGTACAACATTTGCGAAAGTTATCGCACAATGAAATAAAACTATTCCAGGCTCGTCTTTCCACATCATTTAAAATTTGTTGTATGCCTCAACCACCGATTTATTTTTTACTAATTGTTGCCGATGCTGTTTGTCCACAAGCAAACCTCAGACGTAACAAAACTTATTGCGATTGTCACACATTTTACTTTTTTTGTACTTGCACTGAAGCATGCACTAAAGCTGATTTCTTACTGCTTCTGGATCCATTTGATAGTTATTTTATATGAAATTCGGTGATACTAAAGACCTCCATCGCCCTGTCGATTAATGATTTTACGATATCTGGGTACAAGTCAAATAGTACTTAATAACATATTAGATAGACTAAATACAATACGGATTTATTACGACTGGCCGTAGGTATATTCCTTCTGCCTGGTGTGAATGTCAAGAGGGTGATTAAATTCGATAACTCAGTCAAATTTCAACCGATTCTAATAAACAAACTCGTGTTAAACGCAAATTTAAGTAGGCCTTCAATAAAAAAAATGTGATGTGGCCAGGCACATGACTTTATCATACTATATATAAAATTAATAGTTTAGCTGCATGAGATTCTATTTGATCGAGATCGGCTATGTCTGTATTAAAATAAACCTAAAAGAACTAGACAGATATCTCGATTAAAGATGCGTTCGGATATTGTACTCCGTTGACACCGGGTACACCGTCTAAATAACACTTACGTGTTATTGGGTGTAAAAAGTGTAACGGTGTTCAATATCCGAACGCAGCCTATATTGACAGTAGTATTTTCAAAACATTAGCGTTTGACACTAGCTACTGTCATTAGAATCAAAAAATCTGACATATCCTGGCTACTAGTTTTAAAGCAGTACGACCGATCTCGATGAAATAGAATTTGCTCATGCAGCTAAACTATAAATTCTACCAAAAAATGTCATATACATAAATTATAGAAAATTTCCGCTCCTTTAATTTATTATTTAACTATTTTGACGACATTACACAAATAGCGGCTCATTTGCAAAATCTTCGAAAAATGCTATGAGTAAACCATCCGTTCCTTTGGACCCTTTTCAACAGAAAGCTTTTCAGCTCTAAGTTTGGTTATGAAACTTCTAAATATGAAGTTTCGTCCCGATATCTTTAGTAGTTTCTCCAGAATCGTCGCCACAAAAACGGGTAAACACACACACACACACACACACACACACATACACATACACACACACACAGACATTTTTTTGTACCTTGGTCAAAAATGTTCAGGGGACCCAAAAAGACATATTTCCGCTAAAATCTCAAAAATTTTTTTTGGCATGATTACAATACTTTACATACTGCGTATGATAAAGTAAAAATAGAAATAAAATATTGTGGATTGAAACAGGTCATCCAATTGTTGTTAAAGTTCAGAAAATCTGAAGATAATGGGAAACTTCTGAATTTGAACGTCCATAACTTTTCGACTTCTTCTTGGAATTGACCGAGCAGTACATCTCTATAATGGCCCGTGTTACGTCTTTCAATTTATTATTATTTTGGAAATCGAATGGAAAAGGACGGAGTTCTGCATTTTTATACACATGCAAGTACCCAAAAACAGTTTTGTTTTTGAAAAAAATCGAGATTTTGGGGGTGTTTGGAAAATCTCGTATATGCCATTATGTTCAGTTCTACCAGCTCAACAACTTACACAATGTCTCGTGAACACAGTGTAATTAATAATAATTGTTTAATTCAGGAATAACCAAATACAAAAGTACATATCTGTTGCCAAGTTTAAGGACCCAATTATTGTGTCAAATGAGCAACTCACATGGAGCCGAATAATCGCACTTGTTGGACCAAGGTTCGTGAATTGAAACTCAAAGCATAAACTCTGCTTTAACGGCTTAGCGGGATAATCTTCTTAAACCCAAAGATAGCTAGCTATTCTCTCGTCCAGTGTTAACATTCCTCGACAAGGATAAAACAAAGCGATTGTATTAGAATTAAGTTTTCAGCAAAATAGGTCAAAACCTATATTGTTTTATTATAAACATAGTTCTTATCCACAGGAAATAAAAAAAATGTACCTACATACTTGTTTTATTGTGACACTGCTTGTTTGTCTGTTTGAAACGCATTACTATGGTTATTACATTCTTAGTTATTATTAGAACTTTAAGGACATTTATTATAGATTCCTATCGAATCCCGATCAAACTCCTATCGGAATAAAACAAATTTTGCTGTCCGTAAAAAATATTAATAATAATAAAAATCGTAATTTTAGTAACTTCTTATTAATAGTAATATTAACTGAGGTTTTGTCCGCTACTTAATTTCCACACTATGCAGGATGATACAATGCTTCTTATTTGTCAAAATGTATTTTTTAAAAGGGCCATCCTTCAAAATGTATAATGATCTGTAAAACAATTGCGTTTTTTCTTAAAAAATCTGCATCTCAAAACGGAAATTGTGTATTGTCTAGTTTAAATAAGAAATGACTCTTTTTCTAGTCATATAACCGAGAAAAACTGTTTTTCTTGTTACAAAATTAAAAGCTCCCTAATGTACATGCAAAATATCATTTCAAATCAAGTTCAATTTATAGGAGTGGGAATTACATTTTGCTTTGTTTCCGAGTTAAACGACTTTGATTTCCAAATATTTCAAGTTTATGGCAAAAGCAAAAATCATTAATCGACAATCTTAACCTATTACAATTTTGTATACGATTAGGACGATGTAGGTCTTTAGTATCACCAAATTTTATATAAAATAACAATCGAACTGATCCAGAATTCAGATATTTTATACTGATATATTTTCAGGAATATTTGTTGGGCCACAAATTCGGAAAATTATGCGAGACAACGATTTTGCAACTAAACTGAATGATGTGGAAAGACGAGCCTGAATAGCTTTGTTTCATTGTGCGATAACTTTCTTGGAAATGATGAGCCGACTACGCAAATGTTGTACAAGAGTTTTTAAGTGCCTATACGGTGAAATGGGCTGCAACATGTCTATCAAAATTCACTTTTTGCATTCTCATTTGAATTTCTTACCGGACAGTCTTGGCCACCTCAGTGACGAACAAGGTGAACGATTTCATCAGGAAATGGAAGCTATCGAAAAACGTTTTCAAGGAAAAAAAACACCATCAACATGATCGCAGACTACTGCTGGTCACTTAAACGCGAAACAGATGATGTATTCTATAAGCGACGGAGATCGAGTAAACATTGTTAAGTTTTGTTGTATTACTTTTTTTTATTTTTGATAAATGACTATAGTAACTCAGAGCTGTTCCAATAAACGAGTGAAAATCTGAAAATAATTGGAAACTTCTGAACTTAAACGTCCATAACTTTTCGATTTGTTATTGGATGTGACCGACCAGTACATGTTTATAATGGTCTATGCTTCCTCTTTCATTTGCATTTTTTATTTTGGAAATCGAATGTAAAATGGCCGAGTTATGAATTTTTATACACGCGCAAGTTCCCGAAAACTGTTTCTTTTTGAAAAAAATCGAGATTTTGGGGGTGTTTGGAAAATTTTAGCTATGCCAATATGTTCAGCCCCACCACCTCAACAACTTCCGCTATGTCTCGTGAAGAGTATATTTCGTTTTTTTTTGTAACACCGTGTTATTATTTGTGTCATATAATATGCTTTTTTATTGTAAGCTATTTATTTTTCTATGAAATAACTGTTATAATGAGTTTTAGTTAGATAACTAAAAATTAAATAAAATTTGAAAAAGAAATCTATGTTCATTTGAACTTACAATGACACTGTGTATGTGGGTTTTTAATTTTTAACATAAGCTATAGACTTATAAGTATTAGTCTGTTTAGAAATTACACAAAACCTTACTACATTTATACAATTTTTTTATTATTAATAAAACTCGAAATGTTTCCAAACATTAGTCATTATTATAGCTCACCTTTGCTTTTATGTTTTCATTTTTAGTTTGCGTTTATTATTGTGCACTTCCTCTGATTAACATAAATTTCCCATAGGGTTAACTGGGGTTGTCCCTTGGGCAAACCCACTCAATTTCATTCATTTGTACGCAATTTCATTCAAATCTACTCAACTACGCAATAATCTTTTCATTTGTCCGTGAATTATCCCCATGCGATGACATCTGACAAATGGCGGAGTCGCCACATATTTATTACAACCTGTTATGTACTTACCTACTTTTCGCTATCAGTCAATTAATTGATAATTGATTATAATTTACTTAAATCAATAAAAAAGTCAAAATAGATTTAAAATGCAAGAATGATTGAAGGAAGATTGAAGAAACTCTGTTCAGCACATTGTATATTAATAAATGCTACATAACTAACAGAGTGATTTCGAACTATGCGATCCATAATATTAGTCGTAGTCGACAAAGAAAAAATAATTCTAAAGGTGAACACAGTTGGCGATATTACCAAAACCGTAATGTATATTTCCTTTGTGTTGCTTGCTGCCCCTATCATTCCTAAGGAGGAAAATGAACAACCAAAATTGGACTCAAAAAGAAAAACAACTACCCAACGCAAAAATAGATACTCAACGCAGTGGCGTGCCGCGTGGGGTAATTACAAAGGTACGCCGCGTGCAGTAATCAAGGATTAATGGTCGCTCGGATGAAGGTATAAAATCTAAATTATATCCTTGAATTATTTACGGCCGTACACCGGCTGTAAAATCTAAATAGAGCAAAAGCCAAAGCCGCGTATAATAATTGCTCGTAACTCAAGCCTCCCACAGACAGCGCCGTTTCCAAGGACTGCAACCGAAAGAACGAGCTTAATTTGATCAGACGATCCGGTAAGGTGTGTGTTTTTGTGATGGACGAAATCTCCGCCTTAAGAAATTACTTATCAATCTAGGCTTTATTTATCTGAACTCCCAGGGCAATGCAAATTTGATTTGTTTTTTTCAGATTGCAAAACTATTTAATACGTTAAACTATGTAGTATGTATACCAAACATTTTACCACATATATCCGATCAGTACAAAGTTGTAACAAGTTGCATAAATTATAAATGTATTCAATCTGGAGGGCAAACTAGAGAGTGGAGAAACTCTATTACTTTTATGCATAAACATGAACGGTTTGCACCAAAATAATAATTTCGTATTCCATGAATATTGTATAATATGCAGATTGGGCTTTAGCAACAGTTTTTAGTTAAATGGATTATGCAAAGATATTCCGCTGAGCACCTGGAATTACTATGGACGTAGTAACATTTAAAATTCATAGTTTTATACCTAATAACGAGGGGCACATAAAATATAGATAGAGCGGAATAAAAATTACCACTTTCACGAACATAAATATTATACCTATTACGGCAGATTTCATATATGCTTTATTATGAATTTAGTCTGAATCCTTTATTTGATTTTAATTATATTTATGTATACCAAAAAACACATTTTATTTGAAAATTTCAGTTTTTATATTTCCTCGCCACCTTAGATGTTTGATTTAAATAATAGTAATTATTAAATTTCACCTACAAGAAGCCATGAAAAATAGTCAACGTTTCAGTAAAATTTACACTATTAAACGCTGTTTATAATAGAACACTTACTTACTTACTTACTTACTTACTCAACACAACCTTTACATTCTAGCAAAAAAAAGTAAAAAGTTTTTTTTGTTTCTTAATTTTCTTTCAATTTATTTTTATTAATTTTAATTTTTCTACTTAAGTTAATTTACTTTGCATTGTTGTAAAGTCCGGGCCACACTAACGCCTAACGTGTAATGCCCAACGCGTACTGTTAAAATTAATGCGTTAAAATCGAGTGAGACTACGATTTAACGCATTAACTAGCCAATCAGAAGGGCGGCAAATGATGACGCGTTAGTTAACGCATAAAGACGTTAGGCGTTAGTGTAGCCCGGGCATGATAGGTATGTATTGATTGTGAAAATGAAGGACATTTTCGCATTGGTTGAAATGTAGTTTATTATTACTAAGCTTATCTTAACTTCACTTGTTTGTTTGTTGTTTGGTTGTTACGTTCAAATCTTGAAATCGACATTTTACCTACTTTCCAATGTCCCATTGAATTGAATATTTGAATGTGGACAGATTTCCGGTGACAATGCATAAATAGGGTTGCCATGTTTTATGGTGACACTGTCGGGACATTAGTGACCGGGAAAATACACAGTGTGATTTCAATTGTCTAAGCTAACATTAACTTTATTATAAGAGACCGAAAAAAAATTAAGGAGCACGCAATAATTCCTAATCAAAATCGCATCGAAAAAATTTTTTTGTAACAACATTCTTGTTCTTTCTTGGAATATTCTTTGAAAATTTCTTTAATATACTATAACGGTAGGGATAATTATCTATTAAATTCACAATAATGTTTTTAGAATTAATATACCTACTTATGCAACCTTAGTTAATGTAAATAAAAACATTGGTCACAAAATTGTAAAAATAAAAAAAGGACGATATAAAATAAGAATATACAGGCTGAGTCTTTCCGTAGAATTGTAGTATGAATGCCGATATTCTAAATTATGTCCAGTTTTTGAGAAAATCAGTGCCAAAATGTACAAAAGAGGTTTCTTTGGGATTTGGATTTCCCAATAACTGGAGTCAATTCACAATTTATGTTTTCATACCTGATCTAGTTTCTATGACAAAAAAATAACCGGTTGTAATTTGTTCGATATTTTTTTTATTAATATTGTATGCAAACTTATTAAAATGAATACACATACAAATACATAAGTAGTAAGTAATTTTAATAATGTCAAAAACATGTTTGGGCCAAAAAAAGCCCAGCCTAATCTACAATTTGTTGACACATGGTTTACACCCACGTAAGAGTGTCGTTCTTCAATTTCAAAATCCATTATTTTCCTAAATGGAACACACAACGGTTTGTACAAAAAGCCCTCTTTAAATGCAAAGCACCCTGCAATAACAAAATGAATGGGAAAAAAATAAGAAATACTATTAGGGACTCTTCATAGATCTTCAGAATTGTTAAAACCCTTTAAATATTTTTTTATCAGATTAACACAATGATATCTCCAAGAAAAAAAGTTTTCATGAATACTCTAGCGCGGTTTATATCGTACTGTGGCAATTAATCATAATAAAATGTAAACCACAGTTTGTAAATTGTTGTGTGTAGTAAAAATTCAAAAGATTTTTTTTGTGAAACTTTGTATTTAGGGTTTAATTTAGGTATAATTTCTTTTTCGTTTTTCTTCATTTATTTTAATATCCCAGGGGCATTGGTAGCCATTAGGTATATGTTTAATTTCTGACACATTTCTGAACAAAAATAAAAATATATTGAAAAAACTTAAAAAGTTATAACAGTGTTATTACACACTGTTGCAGTGAGATATGAAGAAAATAATAATAATTATTAAGTAAGTATTCATATAATTCCTGGTTTGTCAAAAAATAAGGATTTACCGCTATGATATGATAAAAGTTTTCCCAGATATCGATTAAAATTACGAGAAAATATAGTATACAAATAAAATAACTACCAAACGCGTCGGGACTTTACACAACTTTATCGGGACGTCGGGACAATTAGGCCAATAACGGTGACAGTCCCGATATATCGGGACGGATGGCAACCCTATGCATAAAGCATTAAAAAGAATTATGGAAAATGGAAAAAAAAATAATTTTTAGTGATTTTTTTACACAGCGTAGTTTTTAAATAATGTTGTTTTTTCACATAAGTTTATTTTACTCTGTTGTGTCAATATTTCAAACGGCTGTAACTTTTCAAGGATTTTTGAAAACAAATAGGTACATATGAAAAGTTTTACTCAAAATGGTATACACATTGTAAAAAAATGCGTGCAAATAGGAGATTAGTATAATATACAGGATGTCGCAGTTTTTTCACCGCAAAATTGTTTATATATAGTAATAGTCAAGACTAAAATGATTTATATTGGGTTTCATAGTTTTTCAATTCATTAAAAAGTTTCAGCCGTTTGAAATATTAACTAATCTGTGTTTTAAACGGCTTCTTAAGGAATTGAGAAAACAAATAAGTCCATATGAACCTTTTTACTCGGAATGAAATTTACTTCGCAGAAAACATCTGTAAAAATTTTTATTTGTTTTTTTTTTGTTCATTTGTTTAGTCAATTTATTTTCATTATTAATATTTAGACTGAAAATTATTGACTTTTTATTATTGCAATGGGTATTGGTTGTTCTTTTCTCGATTTCGCATTGTTTGAAACGTATTTTTTTTCTTTATTTTGTTGTTATTTCAAACGGCGGTAACTTCTTCAGGATGAACCTTTTTACTCCGAACGAAATTTGCTTCGCAGAAAACATCTGTAAAAATTTTTATTTGGGTGTTTTTTGTTCATTTGTTTAGTCAATTTATTTTTATTATTAATATTTAGACTCAAAGTTATTGACTTTTTATTATTGCAATGGGTATTGGTTGTGTTCTTTTCTCGGTTTCGCATTGTTTGAAACGTATTTTATTTTTTATTTTTCTTTATTTTGTTATGATTTCAAACGGCGGTAACTTCTTCAGGATGAACCTTTTTACTCCGAACGAAATTTACTTCGCAGAAAACATCTGTAAAAATTTTTATTTGGGTGTTTTTTGTTCAGTCAATTTATTTTTATTATTAATACTTAGACTCAAAGTTATTGACTTTTTATTATTGCAATGGGTATTGGTTGTGTTCTTTTCTCGGTTTCGCATTGTTTGAAACGTATTTTATTTTTTATTTTTATTTATTTTGTTATTATTTCAAACGGCGGTAACTTCTTCAGGAATTGAAAAAAAATATTAAGTTCATATAATACTTTTTAGTCATAATAATGTTTGCTGTATAAAAGAAATATTTTGCAGAATAACAAAGTGGGACACCTAGGTATGTCAACAGAGAGAAAATTCAATAGCTTTGTTCGTTGGTTTTACCAACTAGACATTGCTCAGGTTAGGGCTACGTAGCGTCACCGGCAACCTAGAGAAAAATCATAGCATGAATGCACCAAGATGAGTGTTAACCGGTATTTTTGTAGTTTGAATAATTTAATTGATATAAATTTAGAAATTTCGAAAAGACGGATTGGATATGTAGCCTTAACCAAGGTTACCGGCGGTTTTCATTATGAAACGGAAAACAGTGTTGCAATGCGCTCATTATAAAACCAAAGTAGAAAAATACTTTTATAGAGTTGCCTCAACAACACGCGCGGCTTACGTCACAGCGAGAAATGTCAGTGGTATCAAGCTAATTCACCTACTTTCAGCGAGATCTGTTAATATTAATTGCTGATATCTGCTAATTTAGTACAATTTCTATTCATTTACTTACTAATTTATAACAAGCGTGTCGCACGTGAGTGCCATTAAAAAGTACTTCACGCACACGGCGTATACTTTAAAATAATAAAGTAATTACATAATATATAATACATACCTAATTCCCAGCAGTGAATATACTTTTCATACCTTTCCAAAACTTGTTTCTGTATTCCGTGTTCACTTTTGAAAATATCACGACTCACCTGATTTCGATTTAAATATGCAACGACTCGCCAGTTTACATTTTCCGCGCAACATCCCTCAGAGAAATGGGCAACTGCGCGCGACCCCATACAATAGGTAATTGCCATCATAAATCATACATAATTCTAATCTGCCACGCTGTAATAGCGTTATTCGTTTACTTTTCCGTATGGCATACGTTGGCCATGCTCGCAAATCACCAAACTTTAAGCGCATTACGGACACACCGATTTATGGACGCTCATTATTCGTTTTTTCGCTTGTTTTTCGTCCAATGTTTACCTAAGTGGGCATACCGGTCGAGTAATTTACTCCGGGCAAGTTCTTATCGCCTAAAATATTCACTGGCGATCGATTTTTCCATTAGGGTGCGAAGGGGTATGTCACCGACCACAGGCTCGACTGAGCTTGTCTTTTGCAGGTTTTGCCCCCGAGGTAGGAGACAAAGCTTTCAATTATGTCCGTCCGTTTTAAGATTCACTTTAAAATGCAATTATAGGACTTTCTGTTAAGGCTTTGTGGTGGATTTTTGTCTCGTTTAGAAGAATAAGGAGGGGAGAATTTGTAAACAATGGCGCGGATTAATGTCGTCTTTTCCGCTGCGCTAGTAAAGCCGGTAATCTAGAATAAAAAGTACTTGTCGTATTCTTATTAGCTTGCTAACTTTTATCAGTTCTTAACTATAGATGCCACCAGGGGGGGCAGCTGCCCCCCCTTTCGTATTTTGGTATTATGTTTATTACGCTTTCCCTTATGGACACTAGGGTGTTTTTTTTTATTTAGAAAGCAACGATCACCTCCAAATCGTTTCCAAATCCAAAAAAAGTGGACACGTATTTTTTTTTCGAAATTTTCAATTTTAATGGTGCCTTTCGAGGCCTCAAATTTACATGGGAAGAAGACATTTTTTGGTATTTTTGAAATAATTGTTCGGAGTTTGGGAAAACTTATGTTAAAATTATAGGACTTGTAGAGGACTTTCCAAAGAGAATTTGACCTATTATATTTATGGATTTGACGCCCCCAATCCACCCCACAGTGCCCTGAAAACTACCCAAATGAAAAATGTACATTTTTCAGGAAATTGACCGTCCTAATCATTTCATTATCCTTTTTCTCAAAGAAATTATTAGTATAAGTCTTGTGGAATGTTTATAAACATTTGTCAGTTAATTTCCATTTATTTAACAAATTCTATTTGTTTAAATAATTTGTTTTTCTCGAAAATCCGTCTGAATTCTGTTTTCTGAGTTCGAAATGGCAGTATATATTACCTTAGAGGCACATAATTCATTAAAAAAATTGTTCCTATGGTTTAGACAATTAACTTATAAATTTCATGTTCGCGATATCTAGTCTGTATTATCTAATAAACCCACATTTCTTGAACATGTTTTTTTCAATTCGCCAAAAATTGTTCCTTTTAGATCGGTGTGGCCAACTGTTATTCTGAAGTGACATTTCCAGTGTTTGAATAACAAAATAATATTCGTTTTCAATATTTCATCAAATGACAGGGAACAGTTTCCAGTCATCAACAAATCAACAATATCTTGCGACACACAGTGGTAGGAAATCAAAATAACAAATGAAGAATTAAATGTAATTAATAAAATTTCTTTTTTTTAGGAAATTTAATATTCTAAAAAGAAATATAACTCCCCAATTTCCCGAAAAAAAAAGATTTCAAATCATTTCAATTTTTTCGAATAAATAATATTGAAAACTAATGATATTTTACCATTTAAAGAATGGAAATCATCCCAAAATATAAATGCTCTTACTTGAGAATAACAGTTGGCCAGACCGAACTAAAAAAAAAAAGATCTTTAAGTGAATTGTAAACAAAAATTGTTTCAACAAACGGAATGTTTAATCAAATGCGGGTTTATTAGAGAATATAGATAATAGGTTTGTTAGATATCTCGAACATGAAATTTTACAATTGTTACTTTCACAAAAATCTGACTTTTCTAGCAAATTAGAAAAGAAATTGAAAATGAATAATAATTGATTGTTTAAACAATAGGAAGACATTTTTAAAGGAATAATGTCACTGTAAGATAATAATTTGCCATTTCGAACTCAGAAAACAGAATACAGACTGATTTTCGAGAAAAACGAATTATTTAAACAAATCGAATTTAGAAAATAAATGGCTTCCGAGAATTTATTTAAACAAATATAAATTAACTGACAAATGTTTATAGACATTCCACTAGACTTAAAGTAATAATTTCTAAGAGAAAAAAGATACTGAAATCTGGATCAATTATCTGAAGAATGTACTTTTTTCATTTAAGGGTAGTTTTCAGGGCACTACGGGGATGGGTTGGTGGGCGTCAAATTCATATGTACAAAAGGTAAAATTCTTCCTTGGAATGTCCTGTAGTCCTTAAGTAATCTTACGTTTTCCCAAACTCCGAACTATTATTTGAATTTACCAAAAAGAGTCTTATTTCCATGCATTTTCCCATGTAAATTTAAGGCCTCGACAAGCACAGTTAAATCAAAATTTCAACAAAAAAAATGTGTCCACTTTTTTTAGATTTGGAAACGATTTGTGAGGATCGTTGCTTTCTATCATCACAAACAATTTTGCAATGCTTTTTTGAACCACCCTAGTGGGCACACGTCGCCAAAACAGCAAGCTAAATTTAGACAACTCCCCCTTCCGATTTGAGCGGGATACGCCCATGCCACCAACTATATATCTTTTTTCAACTCCACTTTTCCCGTTTCTGCTAATATTTCAATATGCTAGATGCAAAACCCGGCAAAACCAGGAAAAATGATTGGAAGCATTGTAGTTTAGTTTCATCTACACATATTATAGAAAATTTTGTTAAATTTACATAAATACGCATTGACTTGCAGAACAATATTCTTTAAAAAAGGAATCCTTTGAAAACTAAAAAGAAAACGCAATGGATTTCTATTTTTGCTATTTTCCGAGACTAATATATTAATTTCTTCGCATTATTCGCTTTACTATCATATAACGATTGCAATATTAAATCAGAACAGAGGATATTCTCATTATTTTTTCAATATTTTAAAATGCCCAGTTTGTACCTCGCGTTTGAAGTTCACCGTTTGTCTCGCTTTTTTAATTTTGAAGCGTTTTCCGAGCGACGGACGCCGCGCCGGGAATAATGAAATATTTCTGCTTTGCACAACCACGCTACGCAGCGTGCTATGTATGAAATTAAAACAATCCCCTTGTGCTTTGTTCGCTTAATCGGCGCGCAAATGGATTTAGGCAACGCCTGTCAGTTAGAGCAGGCCTAGGTGTGCCAGATATGATAAAAGACGCCGCCTTTGATTCCATGCTCGTTACATTATACGTGCAAAAGTCGACGAAATTAGTGTTAATTGATTTTCAACAATGACGTTTCGTCTGAGAATAGTTGCCACCATATATCTAAAACCTCTATATTGCCCTTTTTTTCTTACTGCACAATATTGCCGTTCAATTTTTTATCACTCTATATAGTTTATGAGGAAGGAATGATTTGAAAAATGGACTTGAAATTAGTTCCAAAGGAAAATTTCTAAAATATAGAACAAATTTACTGTCTGCAACATAATTTGTCACTCTGTACATCAGGAAGAAAACGACACCCTTACGGCTCGAAAGCCGGTTTACAGTACTTACAGTACAGGACGTGAACTGTTACGTGATTAGTGTTGATAGGGTACATAATGACGTGACACGCGCACGGCATTCTTCGATCCTTCGTTGTTCGATGCACTTCACGATGTATGTGAAAGCGGCGCGTCGTAACCCGGCATTTGTATGAAGTGTCAGAACGTACGATACATTTAAAGACTTGATGGCACAAATATATTGACAAATGTATGGTTCCTCCTCTCTCTATCCTTTCCTCAATGGATAACATTATCCATCAAACATACCTTGTTTTGAATTGATATTTTGTACGATTTCTTAGATAATTGTTTAATTATATTACCATTTTACTCATTTTTAAATGTTCGCACTAACGCTATTTTTTTGTTTTTTTTTAGGTGAGTACTCCCCCATATTTCAATGTTCGAGCCATAACGGTAAGAATTTTAAATTAACAATAGTCGCAATTGCAGTAAATTGTTTTATGAAAGCAACTTTAGAAATTCTGAACGGTTTGTTGTTTTTACTTTATCATACGTTGTATGTAAATCAACTAAGTAATCATCACTCCTTTAATCTAGTTGTATGTAAAGTTTTGTAATCGTGCCGAAAAACAATTGAGATTTCATATGTGTCTGTGTGTGTATGTGTGTGTGTGTACTCGTTTTTGTGGAGACGATTCCGGAGAAACTACTGTATTGGTATTGTAAACTACGGTATTGGGACGAAATTTTATATTTAGAAGTTTTATGACCAAACTTAGAGATGAAAAGGTTTTTGTTCAAAAACGTCCAAAGGGACTGGATGGTTACTTCAATCATTTTTCAAGGATTTTGCAAAAGAGCCGCCATTTCTGAAATTTCGTCGAAATAGTTAAATAATAAATTAAGGTAGCGGAAATTCTGAATAATTTATGTCTATGTCTATGACATCTGTTGGTAAAAGTAATAGTTTAGCTGCATGAGCAAATTCTATTTGATCGTGAACGTAGTGTCTGCATTAATATAAAACTAGTTAGCCAGGATTTGACAGATATTTTCATTCTAATGACAATAATTAGTGTCACACGCTGATGTTTTGACATTACCAACTGTCAATAGTATCAAAATATCTGTCCAATCCTGGCTAACTAGTTTTATTTTAATGCAGTCACGACCGATCTTGATCAAATAGAATCTCATGCAGCTAAACTATTAATTTTACATATAGTATGATAAAGTCATGTGCCTGGCCACATCAGATTTTTTAAAATAGATTTTAAAATTGTAGGACACTCAAAAACCATAGTTTAAATTAAAATAACATATTTTAGATAGTCTTTACTCTTTCCTATGAGAATATAATGAGTTATCAGTATCTCTCTTTGTTTTGGCTATAGGGAGCTGTGATATGCTTTGTGAAGTACTTTAGTAGTACTTTGTGAATGTTCAATCGACGCATGACACTGTTTGATAAGTGTGGTTTGTTTAATGTGATGAATTTTAGTGTAACTTTTGATTATTGTGCGTAACTTTTAGCTATGAATAAGGTTATAAATACAACCGAAACGTCAGCAATGAAGTAAAGCATCTTTTAATATCACAGCTCCCTATAGCCAAAACAAAGAGAGATACTGTTAAACATTGTCAGGAGCGAAAAAGAAGATAGTTATAATGAGTTATATTATTAAAATTTATTTTATACTTGAAATAGATATTACTAAGTAATCTGTAAACTTATATAGTGAGATACCATTGTTATACCATTTTAAAAACTACACTAATGGGGAATCTTTTAAAATAACTTGTCAGGTTACCTTAGTATTTTTCGTTTAGATATGACGACTTAAAGTTAGCTAAACATTAGAATCTTAAAACCGAATTTTGGAGCTGTCGCAATCGAAAAACCGATCTAAGATAACAGTTCTTACAGAATTCATAAAAGCGTCAGTATCTTGAAAACCAACGATTTTTTTATTATCATGTTCAGATATTCTGGTCAGTATGAGAAAAGTAAATACTTCACTCAAAGCAATACCGCAAGAAAACTATACCGCAAGTAGATATTTTCTCAAAATGAGAATAAAGGGATATGACTCAAGTATGACTCTTAAATGAAGAAAAAATGTTTCAAGCCAAGTACATATTAACTTTCATTTAAAGTAATAGCCGCAAGCATATAATTTTCTCATGTTTTGAGAATATACTTCGCTGTGTGTATCAGCCCTCCACGACATGACGTTGAGTTTTAGGACGCCGTATTGTACCTTTTCAATTGAAAATTTTCGGTAACGCTTTAATGTAGGATGTGAAATTTTGATACAGTGTAGAAAACGATTAGATCTAGGTGCTTATGTTGACGAAATTATTACTTGTAATGAGTTTCTATAGAAAAAGAATTATAAAAACTATAGGTACTTTTTTTGTAGAATTTATTACACAAACAAACCGTTTTTCTCAAAACATGATCGTTCAAATTGGCGTACACCCTAACTTTTGAATCACTTTTTCGTGAAGAATGAACTATGTAAAACTTTGAAATAATTACATTTTGAATTTCAATTTCCAACAATTTCAACATTTTTGAACCAAATGTTATTTTAACCTCCAACAAATTTCAGCTAGTTTCACAATGCTTTTGAAATTTTAATTTCTCGTAATTTTGTACTGGCGCTGTAACATACGCCGTTGAGACAAGCACGCCGCGCAGGACCGAACACTGACTGCAACTGCATCAACACTTTGCCTATATTTTTTTACAAAAATACATATTGTGCTCTAGAATTGATAACTTGTGCTTTAAAATAATACCTAATAAGCATTCAATAAATATAAAAATGTTACATAACAAATGTTATAATGATTATTATTATTCATATTATGCCCTAAAATGAATATCTTGTGCATTGAAATAATAAATATTGAGCATTAGAACTACTGCTCATCAAAATTAACGCTGATCTGATTTTTACGATTCGTATGTTAATGATAGCACGTACTTTCATTGATATAGAACCTTGATAGTTCACCCTACCAATTATGTTAAATAACAATTTAATTATTTTCGATTTATGACGTCATCGAAATTTTTTTATAAATGGTAACCCCATATTTTTGTCCTGATAATGATGGATCTGTTTTAAATGTAATTTACAAGATTTATGGCCTTACATAATAAAATTTTCGAGAAAAAGTTAGTCATCAAGGATTTTTTAAAATGACAAAACATCTGAGAAATTTTCCCATGTTTCCATACTGTACGCGCTCACTGTATGTACGCTAAAGCTTTCAGAACTTAATTCACATTATATTCTTTCTATGGTGCATTATAATTATATCATGGTACAACTTAGATTATTAAATGCGCTTACAATATTTTCAAATGTTGATTTATTTAAACCATTGGAAATATATTTTTTCAATGAATAAGTATTTTTTAAGCTGCTCATTATATTTTTATAGAGGTAGCGATTGTATTGCACATTTATTTATTTAAGTCTACAAATATATATCAAAGGAATATTCAAATATATAAATGCACAATTATTTATTCTGATATACATTTATATACATTTGTTGCACATTTATTCTTTTTAAAGCACAAGTAAGTTTTTGCATTGCTTAAATATTTTTTGTATTGGACAAATATTTTATCAAATGCTTACACGTTTTATTTTATACATTGCGCATATAATTTGTACTGAATGCTTAATATAGTTTTGCGTGAAATAGAGTTGGAAACTAACATAAATGTGCTATCTAGCAACTACTTGTCTAATATCTTGTCGCATACTGAATATAGCATTCATAATGCATCGCCCCTAATAAGTTTCGCAAACTAGTAGCGATAACTTCTACCCTGCATCCCAAAGCATATCAAGTCGGGAGTTAATCTCCGGATGCATACACAAAATAACGGTATTCAAGTTTAGGGCGTCACGTGGCTGCCCAAAGGTTCCGATTAATTTGAACACCACCAGCCGGGTGGAACAGTTGCCCATTACGAGGAAGCACCATGAGCAGCATTCACAATTTATCAGGCAGCGCCGTGGTTTCAGCTTACATTGCGGGTAGGTTCGATATCAACGGTTATAGAGATAGAAGGCCCTTTGGGACGTCGTAAATAACATGTGCTGGAAACCAATGAATTACAGTGCAGCATCGACAAACGTAATTGATATATGTCTTTTTGTTTCTTCTTTTTCGTCTTATGCAACGATATTTGTATTTTGTGTGATGATGTACAAGTAATTTGTTAGGCAGTATGTCCCCGGGTCAAGTTACAAAGAGGAAGAACATATTTATTACTGATTTTCCTAACATATACTTTTTAAATAATGCGTCGCATATGTTCAACTTCTAAATCGCGCAAAATTTATACTCTAACTATAGATAATAATTAATAACTCCCCTTTTTATGAAAAATTGGACATAGAACAAATTAAGTTCAAATTAAGATATGTAACCATAGAAACCAATTTTTATTCATGAAATATGGAGTAGTAATCTTATAAGTAACGAGCTTTGTTCGCGGTAACAGAAATAATCGTTTGAAAACCGTTAGTTACCATGGAGCAGATGTATCATTGTCAGAAGGGTAGGGGAATCATAGCGAGATGTTGTGTTTGTCCATAATAACCAACGGTTTCCAAATAGACCAGGCAATAGAACAAAAAATTACCGAGTTCGTGACAAAAATAGTATCAGGAGGCCGACGGTCCCAGGTTACGTGGAACAGTCCGTAGATGTATTGTGATGAGTTTTCGACTCGCAAACATCATTACTTAATTTGTTATAAACAAAAAACACAAAAAATTGGTGTTTTTTTCGGTTTTCGCTTGTAAAAGCTGAACCGATAGAGCAATCCTGATGCCTGTGTTGTCAGATAGATTTTACGGTTTCCCCCAATTAACACTGAAAATTCCCCCCAAAAACAACCGTTTCTGCAACAAAATCCACAAATTTTTTCTACCTTTTCGAAGAAGCTTGTTCGGGGGACGGAGGGGGAGTAGATATGAATTTTAATGTTTCTCTCAGTGGTCAACCCATAAAAAATCTCCCAAAAAGGAATGTTCAAGGATAAGAATCCCCCAAATCCTCAAGTTAGCACGGAACAGCTGTGGAATCAGTTTGTTGATGGGAATTAGTTATCAATAAAATATAAAATAAATTGATATTAAATGCCCCCAAAAATCCCCCAATATAAAAGTTTACCCCCAGAAAATCCCCCAGACATTGTATACCCCCACCCAAAACTTCCCCCAAGCGCCTAAAAATCCCCCACTTTTGGGGGAAATTCCCTCAATCTGGCAACACTGCTTGATGCTTGATAACAGACGAATCGCGCTGCGGACAAATATGCCGGCCGTTTACCCCCACTACCCGACCGCTTTCGAGCGCGCGACCTTTTTCGGTCATGTTTGCAAGCATTTTTCACCTATTTTGCAACATTTTAACGCAAAATCAGAATAGACGTTTTGTAGCAGTGTACTTCTACTTTCAAAATACGTAAAAAATTTAAAATCAGACCACCTCCGACGCATCCAGGCTCGCCGAAACATATTGCATAAAAATTTTACTCGCTATTGTGCAAAAACTAATCATCGGAAAACGCCTGGGTTGTCCACACTCAAAGTACCCATCAATCGCTACTTTTACGCGAAAAGTGTCCGCTACAACTTTGAAAATAGCAGTTATAAATTTTTTTTAAAACGCAGATTTTTCCGTTTTTTTTCCGAATTTTCTCGATTTTTTGAGGTTTTTTTTTTATAACAAATTAAGTAATGATATTTGCGAGACGAAAACATCACAATACATCTACGGACTGTTCCACGTGACCTGGGACCGTCGGCTTCCTGATCCTATCTTTGTCACACAAAAATCTCTATTGCCTGACCTAAAGCGGTACATTATATTTCCGCGAACAGGGCTCATATAAGTTACATCTTATGCCATTGACTTTATTGTCATGAGCTATTATAATTAGGTATTGGATTGAGCAGTCTTTTGATGTATCTTAACCGTGACGGAGTGAATTTATTTGCCGATAATGTTTATGCTCGCAAACTTAACTAATTTTTAGAAACAGCTTCTGCATTAAACATAAGGAAGCAGAAAAGAACCTGAATGAGGAAGACCCTGCTTCCTCATTTAGCTTCTTCTCTAATATCATAACATTCCTTTCAAGAAATTCCAAAAATATCCCTTCGAAGAAAAGCGTTAGAAATTGAAATTAGTAAATCACATGTGTCCACATTTCACAAAGAAACTAAACCATTTAGACCCTGATTTAGACAGGCGAGAATGCGAGGATGCCAAACTTTGGATTTCTGTCCTGAGATTGGTACCAAATATTAAATTTAACTGAAAATGTTCCTTAATTTATTGTATTTTCGGCTAACCGCACCTTTTCAACAAATGGCATTGTTTCTTCACAGCATTGTCGTTACTGTAGTGATGTAAATCCACATTTCACACTCTCTGCTCTAATGTTAATCAACAGAAATATTTGGATATGTTACAAAATTATTTTAATAAACAATTTGAGGATTTACCCTTAAACTTTATACGGTCAATGTATATGAGCTAGGTGGTTGCCCAGCTCACCTTTCGTACATTGTGACCGAATGATTAAATTTACCAGCACGTAGTCCTGATTTGACAATTATAGATTTTTATTTTGGGGACTATTGAAACAAATTGTTTACAGTGAAACAGTACAGGACGATGCGGAACAATTAAAACTAAGAATAATAAATGTGATAAAATCTCTGATGTGTTATTGACATTTAAAGTATTTAACTCAATTATTTAGTCCTATTTTAATTTTATTTTTACGTATCAATTCGAGCCACAAATATTCAAAGACGTCGTTCCTATGGTTACATATCGTAATTAGAACTTGAACATCTTTCCAATTTAAAAAAAAAGTGGAATTATTAATTATCTTTTATAGTCTGAGTACATTTTTTCCGATTTGGGAGTTTGAGCATGTCGCTTTATTTATGCTGAGATATATTTGAAAAAATCCTCTAAATTCCTCTTTGTAACATGATCCAGGGATGAGCGACATGGATCCTTTATTTCTGTTCGAAACACTAAATACTCATGACAACAATGTCACTTGCAAAATGTCATATTTAAAATTGTCATTTCTCAGCCAGAGTTGAGAGTCGCGAAACCTTTCCTGCAGTCAAAATTTATTGTGTTTAAATGGAACCCCTCAACAGGTCGTTGGGGAGACACTTTGTCCACGGTAATTTCTACAGGGATCAATATCTGGGCACGTGCGGAAATCGTTCCATATTGTTGACCGTCGGAGGTACATTCATATCCTTCATGACGAAGCTCTTCATACCGGAGCAAGTTCGCGCCCAGATCCAGTACGTGCCCTGGCATCTCTTGGACGATTACGACATGTTCGATTGATCATCATCATTACCATTACTACATTGTGCATCTAGTTCTATGTATGTATCGTATGCTATGTAAGGAATAAAGTACCTTGTATTGTGGCAAATTTCTCGTTGTTCTCGACGTGGCTTCAATTTTGGTGGTGTCAGTAGTGAATTAAAGAAAGGAAATAACACGTTTTCATTTGAGAAAAGTAACAAAAAATAATTACGATTATTTTTTGGATCAATATACAATTTTCCACTACCAGAATCTATCTAAAATGCTTATTTCGGATTTGCTTTTTTAAATTGGAGGAAATGTGAACATTTCGCGTTTGCGTCTCGTCAAATTTACTTGACGAGGTCTTCAAAAACTCAAACCTAGTATCAAACTTAATTACAAGCTGTTAAAATTGTTAAATAACTTGGTACCATTTAAAAGAAATAACCAACATGTGTCCGAAAATGAACTGATGTACAGACTGCTCTTTGTAGTAAAAGAGTTTGCTGATCAAGTATTTAATAGAAAGTTTACCATCCTGATATATTGATTTGCGGGTGGAAACCGCGTTGAGGACTTCGAAGCAGTCGACGTTTCGCGCTCTGTTGCAAGACATCTTCAGGACTAAATATCAAAGCAAGTGCTAAGAAGATAGTGTCGTCTAACTGAATGTTTGCTAAATAAGAGACAAGGGGAAACCCCTTTCTTTCTCGAAATGATGGCCGTGCATTGGAATTGAGAGATACTGTCGTCTGTTGAGGAGGGTCTTTATATACGAGTGGAGTGGTGTCACGAGAAGGTGTTTGGAGTGGGGGTACCAAAGTGGAAGGGGTAGGGTTATCAGGTAGTGGGCCAGCAGGTAGAAGTAGCTGGGACAAGACTGATATTCAGGTATGATGTAACTGAAAACCATCGATATTGGAGGGATGTTTTAGGATTTCTATTGATTCACGGATTCTTCGAGGGTAGTAATGGTATTCACGAGCGAGGATTTAGGTATGTGGAAACAGTATGGAGGTATTTGAACAACAAATCCTTGAGTCACACAACCTCAAGCCCAAACGTTGCTTCAGATACGTGGACGACACATTCGTAATTTGGCCACATGGACAACAATCCTTAAACAATTTCCTCGACTACCTCAATCAGCAATACGCAGACATACGCTTCACCATCGAAGTGGAAACAGATCTCTCCCTTTCCTCGACGTCCTAGTTACTCGCACTCCATCCGCACCCTTGACCATACCGGGTATAGGAAACCCACTTACACCGACAGATACCTCAATGCCAATACCCACCAGACCCTGCTCAGAAACAAGCAGTGATCAACATCCTTGTGAAAATACCAATTTCTATGACCTACCCCACATACCTCCAAAAAGAACTTGACCTCTTAACCAAAGTCCTATCCCAAAACAACTATCCGAAGTCCTCGATAATTAAACGACGTCCCAATTGCAACCGTTTTCCTTCCTTACGACCAGGGTACGACAGATCGTATCGGAGGCATCCTCCGCAGGTGCAACATAAAACCGATATTCAAACCCCTTTCCAAACTATCGGACTTACTTCCTGCTACTAAGGACAAAATCTCTCCTCGTCTATCTCCTGGTGTGTACCGGATTCCATGTGCTTGTGGAAGTGTCTATATTGGCGAGACGAAGCGATCAGTTAGCGTCCGCGTATCTGAGCACGAGCGCTGCACTTGATTGCGACAAATCGCTGGTTCAGCTCTCGTTGAACACAGATGTAAGTAACACAGGGCATGAGATCCTGTTTACACATACCAAAATCCCTCACCCGTGAATCCCATTACTACCCTAAAAGAATCCATGAATCAATGAAAATCCTAATACACCCCTCCAATATCAATAGAGACGATGGTTTTCAGTTACATCATATACGTGGACATCAGTCTTGTCCTAACCGCTCCTACCTGGTGGCCCACTACCTGCTAACCCTACCCCTTCCACTTCGATATCACCACTCCAAACACTATTTGGTGATATAAAGACCCTCCCGTTTACGTTTGTCATAAGGTTCATTTTTTTCGGAACGAGTCACAAATGGTGTGTGGGCAAGCACGCGAAAAGCTGCGAAAAGCTGTACTGCACAGTGATTCATTTGAAACTTATAGGTGGACAAAATTATTTTTTTTTTGTTTTAGATGAACTTAAAATAATAATTTGGTAACTAGAAAAATAGTGAAAAAAATCTAAACCTTAAGGGGTTGTTTTTAGGGGGTTGAAACGCTAAATGCTCGTTTAATAATTTGAATTCATCTAAATGTGATAGTATTATACCCACAAAGACATATTAAGAGCAGATAAAATTTTAAGTGTCAATAGGGTAGTGTTAGAGGGGGTTGAAAAATAAAGTAGGTATAATTAAAAATTCCGAAACTTTGCAAATGTGTTATTACACCTGGGAACTCGTTAAAAATATGTTTTTAAAACCATTTGATAATCCGGTGGTTTTGGAGGGGGTTCATTAATAAAGTATGTTTCTTGTATATTGCGGTGGATCAGAGATAGTGTAGTAAAGAAAGTCGTAAAGAAGTAATTTAATATAATGAGCGTTTTATATACATATCTGAAGTGACGTCGATATTATTGTTGTTATGTTTCTATATCAACATGTATTTTATATATAGAAAACTACATATTAACACTGAACATTATAACATTTGATCTCCAACAATCATTATGAAATTTTATAATACTATATTATTCCAGATAACCCGGTACTAAAAATGATATTAAAACACAATTAGCAGTGGGTTGTTTTTTTTTTTGTTGTAAATATGATAATATGATACCTATCTGCAAAAACAAGAGAAATATTTTTGTAAATCAATTAGCAACAGCGAATCGCCTAGAACAAATACTTATAGTAAATACTTGCTCAATTATGACAAAAACAACAAAACGTCCTTGACATTAAATGTAAAATATAAAAATTAAAAACCTGCGGAATATACATAATTTATAATCAATAATAATAAAACAATAATAATAATTAAATAAAACATTATTCGAAAAGAAAACTGTATTAGCTTTAAAATTACAGAATTTATATATGAAAAATATCTTATTCTAAAATAACTCAACAGTAGGTACTATATAAAAATGCAATTATAAATTAACTTTGGAACAAACACAATGAAAATACTTATAACTGTGTGAATGATATAATCCATTAGATGAGCATTTCGTTCTTCTTTCCTATGTTTTCGCTATTCCTCAAAAAACTCCAATTTTAAAATCGAGTAAACACGTTCTGAAAAAAAAAATCAATGCAGCAAAAGTGTGGCAAAATGTGGTATTCAAATTTATGTCATTTAAAAGATAAATGTTTAAACTATATTATATAAAAAATATATATTGAATAAACGTGGATAAAAAAAGTTGTATTCGACGAAAGTTTATAAATATAAAATTAGCATGTATTTTCGATCATCTTTTCAACATAATTATTACACCACATAGTCTGTTAATAGGATCTAATTTGGAGTGAAATAAGAAAGGCTTTACCCTCTAAAGTAAAATTCATCACAGACAAATTAAATTATCAACCACAAGTGTTAGGGTGTACTATCGAAAACACTGCAAAAATGCAACTAAACCGGTTATGAATGCGCTACCTTATCACGTGGTCTCCCTGCGTCTATAACTCCTCAATGGAATGCTTTTCACACCTATTACATAAAATTGTCACCTCGGGGGGTTTGTTTATAACATGTGAACATTAATTAACCGATTCTTAGAAATGACTTTTGTCCACCTAGATTATTATAGGCGATTCACTGTGTACTGGTTCATGGATACATGTGAACAAGGAGATAAATTGGGGTCTCAAAAGTACAGTTTTCTCTTCAGTTTGAGGTGAATTTCTGAGATATTGATATCCTTTTGATAAATGAAATAAAATGCTGCTGATATTTGTTATTACTGAGTTAATTTTACAGATAGTATTAGCCAAGTAAATAGCGAAGAGTTGTAAGCAATTAACTTTTGACGTTTTGTAGTTACAAAACGTCCTATTTGTATTTGAAGGTCGTTCGTGTCTGAAGTTTGGAAATGTAATACAGGAATTGCAAATTTTGAGCAGCCTGTATACGATATAACAATTATATCATTCTATTTAAAATAACAAGTGGATATTGGCTTGATAGACCGAAAGGGGTAAGCTTTTTATAAAAGTTAGGATCTAGTTCATTTGTGTCAAATATTTGTTAACATAATTAATGATACTAAAGTGCGCCTTATTCACCTCCCAGACGAGGCAAGGAGCGTGGTATCAGACCATTACCATCTGATAGGTTGCCATCTTTAGGTATATGATATAGGATTAATTTTGTTTTAATTTCAAAATTTAAATCCATCGGATTGTCTACCACATGGTTTCAAAAAGTTGATGTGTTGATGATCTGGCGATATTGGTTCCCAGTAAATGTATTCCCACTATTCGCGACAGCTTCAATGCGCGCGACCCTGTATATTTATGTTTTGTTTTTTTCGCGTAAACTGAACTGATGGCATGTTTACATGAAGGTCGATGTATACGATTATTTTGTGGACATAGATTTGTGGGGGCAATCGTCGACGTTGTGAGTTTTCCGATAAGTCGTGGGGATAAGTGGAAAACGACGTTCGATCGATCAGCACCCCCGGTGTTTCGTTCCTAATACAAGTGCTATCCAATTTGCGAACGGAGAAACTGGACGACGCGATAAGGATTCGCATTATTGAATTAACCCCCTGCAGATTTTTCCCACCCTACCCCGATACGCAACATCAAATTCGGAACGGTATCCTTGGAAACGTTAGAAAAATCAGAATGATCAGAACTGTCAAAGTATTCAAATCACTCATGCACGCAGAAAAAGCAAACTAAAAATCAAGGTATGGGGCTTTTAAGAGGGTATTACTTGAAGCTTACCGGTCAAAATCCGACCAGAGAGCACGAGGCGACTACCGCGGAGGAGAGACCTCTCTTTCAATGGCCGATGGACCACGTTCTGAACAGCTTCAAGAATATTGTGGTTCCGGAGGAATCGAACATAACTTTTCCGAAAGCGAGCTGGGAATGCTTACTAGACGACTTCGAAGTATTGGATTACCCATAACTCCGAGAATTTCTCATAAAGATGTCATTTTTTCCAGTTTGTCATAACGAATTTCCGATCTCTTTGGTATCATAATCTGTAAAGAATGCAACTGAAAGTCAATAAACCGTACCGCACAAGATGATTTTAGTTCATTTAAATTAATAATTCTTAATATATATTTTTCATCATGAAGATCTAATCAAATCCATATCAAATCTACTGAAAAACATGCATTTCCATAGAAATCCATAACATAAATTGTATAATAGGGTGTCTATCTTTTTGGCAAAAATAGACACATTCTGTTAAATTCTCTGTAACATACCATGTAACTAAAGTTTGTCGATTTTTGAAAAACCTGGTTTAAAACAGGTTACAATTAATATGTAAAGATAATGAGGTATTTGATTTTAAATTTTGATAAACAAATAACAATTAAAAATAATAAAAATAAAAGGAATAAACAAATAAAGAAAAAAAAATAAAACTATTCAAAAATTTTTATTGACTAATTCGTAAAAAGCGTTATATTGACTTATTGGTTTTTCCGACTGCTTAAGAAGGTATACCCGTTTAAAATACGGGTTTTTTATAACTTTTCTGTCTGTCGACATGTATGTATATAAAACTATTTGAATATTTATACTACCATTAGATTCATTCCAGCAAGCAGATATTTTTCAAATGTTTTTCTTGTAAAATTTATTTATTTTTTTAGAATTGCACCACTTTTATAGAAAACCAGCGATATGATATGAAAAGCTATAATTATCAGAGAAATGCTCCTGGGAAAACCAAAACTAATGGAGAAATTAATTCATATGGTATTTCAAGTACCCAGAGATATATAATAGTTAAAGACACTGACCACGAGCAAGACTACTACCACGAAAATTTCAATGGTAGTAGTAATATACTTCACAGGATAAGTTATGTATTTCTATTATATTTCCAAATTTTAGTTTGGAGTTTACATCGAGTAGGTCTATTTTATAGATTTCGCCTGCAAAAAAAAATGAAAACCGTTTTATTTTGGAAATTAGGAACTCAAAACCAGTTCGATTTTTCTTCAAAGCTCGATTTTTGTATAAACTGTACATATAACTTTCTCAAAACCCCAGAAAATAACAGTCAATTGGGGACGCCTTACGAGAAACTAAACCGCCACCGGGGCCACGTTGGTGATAAAAACAAATGAGCCACGTATATCCTTCAGGAAAATAGATGGTTGCCGACCTCTTTACTTTTGCCTTTCCGCAATTTGAGCTCGGCAGCGATTTGTACCTATTTCCGTTGGTGGGTTGCAACTTTGCGCCGTCCTTATACATACATATATTCACACTCACGCAACCCCGATTGGGAAAGTTCAATGGAAATTGAAAAAAGAACGGAGGCGGCTCGATTTTCCACCTTCGTGACCGACAGATTCTATTTCCCGACCGCAAGAGGGCACAAATATATTGCGAATTCATGACTGCGTTGACGCGAGAATTTGCAAAAAGCGCGGTTTTGACAGGCAACGCCTTGCGGCGTTTTGAAGGCATTATTTAGTGTACTAAAACAACTCGATTAAAACTCTCGCGTGATGTAATGGCTCTAAAAAAAAATGAACTTGGCTCTTGCAAGATATGGTGAAGAAAAAGCAATTTATATTATTTGCTAGCTTGAGGGTACGCAATAGAAAGATATTCTGTAAAGCTGCATTAAAGAATAAATCAAATCCTAGATATAAAAACTAACTCAAAAATGCGCATTTACAGCTAAAGTAAAAGCAAGTATAGATTGAATAGAATTATTTATATATTTGGAATCCAAAAAGAGTACTAAGACAAAACAAAAGAAGATGACATGCACATGACAAGATGCACATGTGAAGTAGGTATAGATAATAAAAGATCTATAAAACAAAGTACTGAAAAGATACTTTATTAAAAGTATAGATGTTACGTCCGTATGTGTGATTTTATTTATATTTTTTAAATAGATCATAAAAAATATATTTATTTTTAAAAATGTCATATCTCATATTAAGTCAGACCACTTTGACTTATATTAAGACTCCAATGGTTTTAATTCAATGCAGCTATGGTACACACTCCTCATAACAATAATAGAAAAAAGAATACGTGATAACAAAATATTATGATTGACAGGCAATAACGTGACAACTTTATGTTTGAATATATTAATCTACGGTGGTTGATCACTAAAGAATCACCTCTTCCAAATTGTTGCTTTATATCCACACCTCATTCCTGTGAAATTTGTGATCAATCGAGAATAAGTTTAATTTAACATATTAAAAATAAAATAAAATTTTGTTTTACTACAATAGTCAATTAACTTTTAACTCTAGATATCCAATCCGATCTCAATAGTTAAAACAGTTAAATAAATGAAATAAATAACAACACGTAGATTTGTGACTGTACCTTGTTGAACACCACTATAAGCCAAAACCTGATACTGGAACGCCAAAGTGAAAATTACAATGAAACAGTATCTCATAATTTTTATTATGGTCTCGTATATTTTTACTAGTAATCTCATATATTTTGATAATTCAAATCTTGGAATCCTAGGTGGAACATTCCAAAGAATCTAATAATGTCGAAAAAGTAATCAGTAGACCAAATAACTGCAATAAACAATTATGTTAGACAAAAATATAAACGCTACAAAACTTCTTCTAGGTAATTTTAATCTTTAAACGTATCAACAAGAATTACACAACAAGATCAATAATTCTCTGACATAATTTATTTTTAAACATCGATTTAAATATAACACTGTTGACTGTATGACTATAATATGTATTTGGGCCATTTTAGCTGCAACAAAGTTATTTTTCTTGCACGTAAGTGAGCAATGGGCACAATTGTTTTAAATGGGATGGTCTATATATCTGTATATTTTAGACTTTTCTTTGCAACAATTTAGTGCAACAAGTACTAATATAGTTCTACTCTAATACTTACTGTTTTTAAGTTACTTCCTTATTTATCTAAACAAGACACAGGACTAGATTGCATACAACGGGTTCATAATGTTGGACTACATCTATGAGATAATTTCAGTTCCAAGAATAACGATTGTCTTGTTGGAACACCCTGTATATGGTTAAATTTTTTGGTGCAGATATTTTTCACATGCAAAAACTGCAAACATATGTTTTAGAAAAAATGCATGTTTACGTCAATTGTATCCAAACGCTGGTATTTTTTATATATAATCATAATAATCCATAGAAAATGTCTCTTAATCAACAAATAAAAGCGCCCAGGTTTCATATAATCGACGTAATAAATGCAATTGTTTCGAAAACAGTCGATTTTTACACAACAGTTTGCTAGGTAGGTACCTTGTGTATGTGTAAAAATAGATGGGGTTCAATTTTAAGAACACGATATATACAAACTATAGTTATCCTATATCTTGAAATTTATAGAACCATCCATTCTAAACAGAATTTAATTATCAATCACTTCAAACAAATTTATAGTAGTTCAGAAATAATTTGGAACAAATAAAGCAAAACTTCAAAAATCTCGGGATCACGTCACTAGCGCCATCTATAACAAAACCACTAACACGTCCGTGTGGTCCTTGGGTACTTTACAACATAATCAAATGTTACAATTAAAATTGCCCATCCTGGATACAAGATTTTGTTTTACGTCATCGCTATATTATCCAGCTGTTCGTCGTAACATAAAAACACGCGGATCCAAACTACTACAAACAATGACGTCCTTGACCTTAGCGATAATAATTCTTCCTTCGAAATAATTGAACATCTCTAACGTTTTCCCACCCACCGAATCTTTTCCTATAAATAAACCAACGAAAATGAAACGTCGCAAATCGCAAGCGACATAAAACCGCCAGACCTTTACCCTGCAAATGATTCAGTGCACTCACTCAGTCGCTCACGAGCGGGCGTCATTTTCTATTAAAAGCCCAAATTTTCTGACCGCCAAAATTCACTTACTCCCGGTCTATTAACAATTTTCGGATAATGAATCATCGTCAGCTGTGCCGTTTCTGTTTGTTTTCTGGGAATACGGAATAATTGGGATTTATATTCTGCCTTAGTAAGGATGGAGGACGAAGTTTTATTGTGTTTTTTTTTCTGGTAAAAGGGTGGCTGCAGGTGCTCTGGAAACAATTTTGGGCCTGTCTCTCGGGTTATTTTTGTTTCCCCTCTTTGTTATTCTTATAGGTTTGTTTTTGCCTTGTTTTTTGTGTATCCCAAAAGTTTGTTGCGACAGTATTGTATTTCTCATTGAATTTTGCTACCGACTACTGCATGGTAAATAGCGAATAGTAAACAGCTTAATCATTGATATAAACTAAGCAAATAATTCATATCCTGTTTTGTTCGAACAAACTGCGTATAGCAAGATCAGAATGAATATAATATAGTATGCACGAAATAGCAGGAAACGCTTTAAAAATTAGATTAAGAATTGGATTAAAACAAAGTGTAAGGTAAAGTGGGGTAAAATATCTAGGTAAATGTCGATTGTTTTTAATACATATATTATTAAACTTGCAGAAAAGTGTACAGTCAACAAAACCCTATTTTCAACCTGGTTCCTATCCACATCGATCTATTTTTCCAAAAAAAAAATGTCTTATATTAATTCCTAATTCATCTTGTATACGTTCCCAACCCCTTGATTCGGGAGACAATTGATTCCACGGCATTTGGACCCGGGATTTTAAATTATGAACGTTTGTTCGAAAAGAAAAAACAATCCAACAACGCTCAATCCCGAATTTTAAAGCTGCTGTATTGCATTTTAGGTACTCCTGAGATACGGTGGTAAATACAAAACAATTTTTCCACTTTACAGACCATATTTCAAAAAAAGGATTTCTTATCTCCTGCTTACGTTATAAAAGAAATAGTTACAATCTACGTACTATCAAAATTCAGTTTATATTATAACGGTGTTAGATGTATGTAATAATATAAAGTAGGTAAGGCAATAACGTCTACTTAAGAAATGATGGCTAAATGTTCTATAAACTGTATGATAGAAATAAATGACATGTATTCTGAATACAAATGAAAAACTGTCAAAACCCACAAACAGTAACATAAAAAATTGTAACTAAAAAAGAGGCATGTGGATTGATGTTTTCTGAAATTCTCCTGCATAAAACAGAGCAGATAACTAGTTGTAAATTTTAGGACTAATTGAAAACCCTGCAGCAATAGGGAGTAATCCTATATATATATATATATATATATATATATATATATATATATTGATGTCATCTGGCAGCAGCTGAATCTGTATATTCAAATTTATCAAAAAATTACAACTACCTTGAAATGATACCAATATACGAATATCTTTTTATTGCGTAGTCTTAAATTATTACTATTATTTTATTCTATTATTATTACATGCCACTTAACTGATACGGAAAGACGTATGAAGTTGTTTCAGCTTGATTATTGTTAATTTAATAGTCGTACAGCTTATGCAGAAATGATTCAGGAGTATAACTAGGTGTCACATTTTTGAAATTTTGGAACTAGAAAATACCCAAGAATACTAAATCTACAAGGATTACTCAATTGCCGTTTTAGTGTTTTGACAATGAACGCATTTCACATCATAATCCCTGGGTTACCGCAATACAAACATTTCAAACTTCAAACGTCAAATGTGTCAAATGATACTTGAATTGCATGGCTGGAACACCGTGTAAGATATATTGATGATCTAAAACGGATCTGTTAGATACTGATTATAAACTCAAATATATATAAATAGTGGAACAAAAAGATCTAATGGATTAGTTCCGTGTATACACCCTCTATAAATAGATTTACAAAGCGTATACAGTAGACTCTCCTACAACGCGGTTTAATATTGCGCGTTTTATGAAAACGCGTTATAGAAATTTGAGGATCGTAAATTTTAACGCATGCGCGTTGAGAATCGCGTTATATGAATATGTAGTCGCAAAATTTTTAGCGCGTTTGTAGTATTTCGCGTTGTAGGAACCGCGTTATAGGAGAGTCTGTATTACAAGCACACATTAAACTATCAAGATTTTGATCTAAAAAATCAAAAGCTAACATTTAATGTCTTTATGGATGCCTCAGTTAACGTCATGGTCATATTATTTCAACTAGCCATTCTATAAACCATAACATGAATAACATCAACAAAGTACCCGTTCATCCGTGACATTGATCTAATACAAAAATAGAAACGAAAATACTGTATTGATACACGCTGAAATGCATTCGCAAAATACGCAAAATATTGACACAAACTCGCGCATTTACATACAAGAATAACACACGCGGAATTTTCATATCACGCGACCGCGCGATCGCTCAAAGGATCAAGCGCGCTATTTTTAATTCGCTTTGGAATATATACGTGAAAACAGGGCGTCGCGTTCAACACGGAACGCTGCAAACAAAACGTTCGCATCGTTTAACAATAATAATTACCGCGATGATTTATGTGGTTTGCGAGATATACGATAATATTTAGTTAACAACGGAGAAAAAATTATGCACCCGGCGCCTTCGCCATTTATAGAACGCAGCTTTCGTTTGGAATGTATGTAAATGTTTTCAATTTATTGGCGATTATCAAATAATCGTGTTTACAAGTTCGAGAGGTTGCCTTTGAAACCCCTCATCGATTCAGACAGGTCAACTTTAGTTCCGATTTCTTCCGATTTTAGCCGAATGACAGCGTGCCCTGGGGGAATTTTTATGGTAGAGTGCTTTTAGGTTTATATGTCGGAACGTTTTTTGGGTTGGGATGTGTTGCTAAGGGTACCTACATACAGGAATGACGCCATTTGAACATGTCTGCATTATTGGAAATTAAATAAAATAATTACATAATAACTATAATAATTAAAAAGCCCAAAACATATAAAACCATCGTTGTTTCACCTGGAAATACAATATACAATAAAAATTATAAAAACTATTTGACCAAATCAAATGATGTACAGGATGCTTTTTACATGAAGGCAGTACTGTTCTCCTAAAACAGTGGGATGAAACTAAACATTTTCTATGACTATTTCATTTTCATTCAATAACTGGTTTCCAATATCTTATTCGAAAACTGAACAAGATGTTACGCAAAATACTGAAAACTTCGTATTTCCAGATAGGTTTGTTGTGCGAGGGCGGACTACTTTGCTTTGGAATAATTTTTAAATAAAACATGTTTCTACTTTGGTCATGGTTTTTGACACTGTTCAATCCTATGCATTTAGACGGAAAATATAATTAATTTGAGTATTAGGTCGTTACAAGAATAACAATTAGTTTAAGGTAAATCGTTAATATGATACGGTCATAGAATCCATTTGTTTTGTAGAAAAACTATAGATGTCACAACATCACTAAGTAAAAATATCTGATGTGGCCAGGCACATGACTTTATCATACTATATATAAAATTAATAGTTTAGCTGCATGAGATTCTATTTGATCGAGATCGGCTATGTTTGCATTAAAATAAACCTAGTAGAACTACACAGATATCTCGATTAAAGATGCGTTCGGATATTGTACTCCGTTGACACCGGGTACACCGTCCAAATGACACTTACGTGTTATTGGGTGTAAAAAGTGTAACGGTGTTCAATATCCGAACGCAGGCTATATTGACAGTAGTATTTTCAAAACATTAGCGTTTGACACTAGCTACTGTCATTAGAATCAAAAATCTGACATATCCTGGCTACTAGTTTTAAAGCAGTACGACCGATCTCGATGAAATAGAATTTGCTCATGCAGCTAAACTATAAATTCTACCAAAAAATGTCATATACATAAATTATAGAAAATTTCCTCTCCTTTAATTTATTATTTAACTATTTTGACGACATTACACAAATAGCGGCTCATTTGCAAAATATTCGAAAAATGCTATGAGTAAACCATCCGTTCCTTTGGACCCTTTTCAACAGAAAGCTTTTCAGCTCTAAGTTTGGTTATGAAACTTCTAAATATGAAGTTTCGTCCCGATACCTTTAGTAGTTTCTCCAGAATCGTCGCCACAAAAACGGGTACACACACACACACACACACACACACACACACACACATACACACACACACAGACATTTTTTTGTACCTTGGTCAAAAATGTTCAGGGGACCCAAAAAGACATATTTCCGCTAAAATCTCAAAAATTTTTTTTTGCACGATTACAATACTTTACATACTGCGTATGATAAAGTAAAAATTATTTTTTTATCGTGTTTAGCCTAATGAGAATTTTAATGGAAAATGATGGTCGGCTATGGAGGTCAAAGGTCGTTCATTAATTACTTTCGATGTTTTGATACCAAATGACCGCTGTTTTTCTTCTTAACGTAAGAAAAAATCAATACAAAATATATAAAATAATTTTTTTTTCGTTATTAATATACAGGGTGTGTATAAATTGGCGGAAAAGCTACACGTGGCGGTGTTCTTCGCAAAATTCTGAGTAGACAATCTATAATCTAAATGTTGTACCGTGCTTCTTGAGTCTTCACGAGGTCTCCAAAGTCATGATATCCGATCTCTTGAATGGTGTTATTATTTGAAATCTATTGATGGAGAAGCTGCAGTTTAGAATAAAGAACAATATTGAAAATTTTTCTTTTCCTAAATGTTGTCTTTCTGCCTAAAAAGTTTGTTTTTAATTTCGGTATTTCGTTAATTTTGTCATAAAAATACATTCGGCAACACTGTAGAACATGGGTAACTTAATTTTGGCATTTGTCACTTTTGACAGTTGTATAATCAAATTAAGTAATTTGACTTGTTTGTGCTAATTTCGTCAGTTCTACCGTTCTACCGTGATTATTCCTACAGTTCATTAGTTAATTAGTTTATTAGTTATTGTATTTTACGTTATCTTTTCGTTCGTTCAACATCGAATATACGTTTAATGAGTATGCCGATATGTATATGGTATACGGACCCATTGTTTACAGTGCATAGTAACACGAACACCTGTTGGATTCAGCGTTGCCAAATCTATGTTTCTTTCAAATGGCTCCTGAGGGCACAATAATGACGCTACAACATTTTAGTATAAAGATTGTTTACTCGGAATTTTACGAAGAACATCGCCACGTATAGCTTTTCCGCCAATTTATACACACGCTGTATAAAACCGTTTTATTTAAAACAAAGTACCTAGTGCCCTAATATTTCTTTATTTCTCAAATTGTCTAAATTCCTCAAAAGTTTTCATGCAATTTCACGAAAAAAGTTAAAGCAGACAAGTGAAACGCAATCTTATGTGTACGCAATGAAAATATTTCACAAATTTCAAACAAACATTTAAAATAAAAATGATTCTAGGGAATTCTAGGCCTTAGATAACATTTACTTTTGTTTTTACAAAGTATATAAGCTCTTTATTGTTTTTTTAGAAATATATTATCAAACATTTTTTTAAATTTTGAGAACACGTCTTGTGAAATTGAATCGGAAATGTCCTTAATGACGTCAACATGAAGTTTCATAATGACCGACTTGGCAACTTAGCTAATATTCAAACGGACTTTCTCTTTTTGTTTTTTTGACACAATTCGTCCGTAGCGTTGTGGTTTGTATAGTTTTTGTCATATTGGTGAACAAAATGGATAAGCAAAATTATTAAGTTTGTTAACGCGGGGTGCCTTCCAGTGGTCAGTATTTATTTGAAATTTTAATTGCAATTTTCTCATACCAAAAACTAAAAGAAACATTTCATAACTTAACTGGATGTCATCTGATGAGATGCAAAATGACAGAATTATGAGTTATGTATTTATCACATTTCCTTTCGCTAATACAACACTTTGAACAGTCAAGCCATCCACTAGGAAGTGCGGTAAATTATGCGGTAAGCCATGATAATATTGCCGATCAATCAATATCATCTTTAAAGAACAACACGCTTCAAAGTGTCTTTGTTCAGAAATTCGGCTACGCTCAACGTTACTCTTTTTTTCTGAAAGACAAACAAACTATACATACATTGAAACAACCGCTACAATCCTCAACATACCAACCTCGCTCGCATCTGCATCTATTTTTAATCAAGCACACACTTGGCCCCAGATGACAACATCTCATTTTCACAAGACCACTGGGGTAAGGCCGCTCGTTCCAGCCGCCTCGCAAGCGCCGTTTCGAAAGCTCTCAGAACTCGCAAGCTATTTCAACTCCGGGCTGGGCGCCCTGGAAACCTCGCGAATTCCTGACGCTCGTCGTTGACTAGCTCTGTTGACGGAGAACTGCAAAATGTAAGCAAAATGGTGAACAAGAGCCTAAGGGCCAATGATAATGAAGGAAAAATACTATACTGTAATAATTGCTACAAAAAAAATTACTAGTGTTAACTGAAATGAACTTATTTTTTAAATTGGTATATTTTATTTAAGTCCTTTAAGTAAATACCAAATTTATCTATCCTATATTAAAGAATTGTGTGTACAATTTCTAGAAAATTGCGACAAGCCCACATCGCAAGTTTACATGAATGCTCGCGATTTATATCCGTTGTGTGCGACTACACAATTTCAATTTAACTGTCATCCACGTAGGTTTTGACAGACTTTTACAGTACGTTCGTATAACGATGACAGTTCGTTTGAATAATGGAGTCATTATTTACACTAACTGTCATTATTATACAACGCTACTGTCATCATAGACATCGGTGTGTATCATGGTAGGGATTATACTCTTATACACGGTCTCCCTCGATGAGCTGCCATTAGAAGTATAAGGAGAACCAAATGAAATGAGACATTGAAAATTTATGGACTTATATTATACGATCGTCTCAACTAAAATATTTTGAGTTTTTGGTTACTTCCGGTTACACCGGAAATGATGTCAACTTTTATATTTTAAATAGAACACCATGTATTTTATCGCATTTTTAAAATCTTCATTAAATTTTAGATCAATTGTATGTTACATTCCCTAAACCTAACATGTGTTAGTTTTGAGCTAACATGTGTTTTTTTCATTAATAAATGACACCTGCACGGTTACTTTCAATTACTTATACATTATCCCCTGTGACCGTTGGAAAATAGTTGTCCGACAAAATTGTTGTGAAGGTAACATATTATCGACACATCGGTAGAGTTCTTCTAAAAGTTATACAGGGTGTTCAAATTATAAGATCAAAGTTGAATTTGAGAAAACTACTAAAAGTCGGTTTTTTCAAATGGTAACCCACAGGGGATAACTTATAAATAATTGAAAGCAACCGTGCAGCTGTCATTTTTTTATGGAAAAATTGAATATCATAAAAATGACGCATATTAGGTATAGGGAATGTAACATAAAATTGATCTAAAATTTAATGAGGATTTCAAAAATGCTATAAAATACAAGCTGTTCCATCTCAAATATAGAAGTTGACACCATTTTCGGTGTAACCGGAAGTAACCTAAAATTCAAAATATTCTAGTTGAGACGATCGTGTCCAACGATATAAGTTCACAAATTTTCAAGCTCTCATTTCATTTGGTTCTCCATATACTTCTAATGGCAGTTCGTCGTGACCGACCTGTATATTGATAGACAAAATTAATCACCTTTCATGTAAATGTTCTATTTCATTTACCACTTGTTTATTTACGATGCATATTCCATAAACCAAACAATTTGTTTTTGTTTTAAGGTTAAATAAAGGCTTGAAGAGTGTTTAGCAGCACGTCCCTCTCCCTATCGGTTGCTACGTAGTTCGTAGTCACTCAGTTCGCCACTCAACACAATTACACAAGTTACATTTTAAACGACGAAAATGATTAGATTACAATTAAACAAAATGCAAATACCAACTACCTTTACAACCGTTTATCTCGTACTTGTTTAATTTGGATTATTTTCGCGTCATTGGTGGCAATAAGTGTTGCGGGAATATTTAGCTGCTGCAACTAAATTTTTTGCATACAGGGCCGCCTAGAATCACTTCGAATTCCTGAATTCGCGCATCGTCGTCGGGCGACCTCTGGTGGAGGCCGGTAGCGGCAGCGTTTCAAGGCTCTCTGCCTCGGTCCGCTGTCGACGACGCTGACGTCACGGATGCTGCAGGACGGTAACGATCCGAAGGGAGCGGCGTGGACGCCCACGCAACTACGATCTCGCGCTACTCGCTACGCGGACCAAACTGCGACGCTTCAGGCGTCAGAGCCGCCCGCTGCCTACGATGTCAAAAATACTTCTGTTTTGTTTATTTCGGTTTAAAGTTTGTTTGGTTGGGAGTTTGTACGTCATACGCTGGTTTCTATCTACACAAATGCCATTGTCGGACATTTTATTTTTCAGAGATAGGCTTGATGAGTTTCTAGGTATGATATCGAAAAATAATCAAACTCGGCAAAAGCTGCAAACTACTGCTTTTATTATTTAGTTGAATATTGTAGAAATTGCAATGATCTGAATCCCGATCTCGAAGAATGTACCTACTTAATTATTTGAAGAATTTTTGTCGACCGATTTTTGCCGCATGAAACGCTTATAGGTTTAGACGAAGAAAAATAACCAAGATAGGTTTTTATTACGATATAATAGTTTCTTTTTATCCTTTATTACTTTCCCAGCACCATAAAATGTTTCATATTTATGTATATTGTTACAGCTGATTATACCTCAAGAACCAATGTTAAACCACTGTATAAGTTTGAGACATACTATGGAGTAACTAAAGTAGGTACTTCTGTGGCAAATCCATGTCAATTCTCAATATTTATTTATTAACTTCTTCCCAGTATTTGATTTTTTTGTAGAAGATACATCCATAGTGTTAAAGCTTCTAACGCAGTGGTTCTTAACCTTTGGGTATTTACCCCCTTGGGGGTAAAATTGCAATCTGGGATGGGTAACCGAGCTCTAGTAATAGGCTCTATACATATAATAGTTCAAATTCAAGAATTTTTAAACTGTTGTCAAGGAAAAAGTTCCGAATAGAAGCTTAAGCTGCGTGAAGAAACAACCTATGTTTTTTGAAAATACCAAAACAGAAAAGGAGAAGAATCATCACACAAAAATAAAAGACAACATTTATCCATATGCTAGCGTATTTGGCTGATTTTTTTCAGTTAAATTGTCTCACTGTAAGGACATATGAGCAATATTTGTATAACGCACGATAAAGTTGCCGGTTTTCTGCGAAAGCTAGAACTGTACGAATGTAAAGTTCAAGCTGGTGACATATCAATGTTCGCACATATGTCCGAGACAATCAGTGCTCATACATCATTCAGCAACTATCTTTTTTGATAGATTCGTTGAATCGCTATTTCCCGGGCATAAATAATCGTCAAGCTTATTCCTGGGTGTTAAGACCATTTTCTACAGACGTCTAAATGTTTAAGGACGAAGCTTAAGCTTTTAGCTTAAGTTCAATTTCTGGAACTACGCGAAGGCACCTCATTAAATGGGGAATTACAAGAGTATGACATAGGTTCATTTTGGACAAAAATGTGGTCTTAATATTCCATTTTAGCCGACAGGGTTTTAAGAACTTTTGTTCCATTTGGTACTAGTTATAAATTTGAAATCGGCTTTATAATTTTAGTGTCTATAAAAACAAAATCTAGGAATCGGCTCAATGTAAAGCATGACTTTCAATTTGCAATATCAGAATCTAAAGTAAACATTATAAATCTTGTTAAGAAAGAGCAACACCAACATTCACATTAATTATGTAAACTTTATAGGAATTATGTTAAAAATATAAGACGTTATTATCGTACTGCATAGTTTTTTTTTATAAAGAGGTAAAACCCTAATCTCAAAAAGGTCATATGGGTAAAAGTACTGAAAAGGTTAAGAACCACTGTAATCTAACGTCTCTAACAAAACTATTGGCCTTATTCTGTAAGCCTCTGTTATGCGCTGTTAAGGTTACCATTCTATTATGCCGTTGCTACGCTATAAAATTATAGACTGTTAAGAAATTGAGATTCCCTAACCCACTGTTAATAACAGCTGTATGTTACACTTCTATAAAAGCACTGTAAATTAACGGTGGCGAAAATGTTGCCTTTTTCTAACAGTGCATGACGGGTTCAGGTTATATTACTCTGCTATGTGACGTATACATCTATCAAAATTTACTTGAAATTATTCAAAATGTAACACACAATGCAATTTTATTCCTATGGAGGTGGGTTATTTCACTAGTAGTGCCTACATAGAAAATGCCATATAGATTTTATCATCTCTGTGCGAATTTGTTAACAGCGGAACTCTGCGATGTTGTTACAACGAGTGATTTCCAATTACGTATGATAATCCGTGGTCCTGTAATGAATATTTTGGAAAAATTATTTTATAAATTTATAATTACAGTTTTCAATGAAAATTCTGCTGCTTTTTTTTTACTGAAAACACAAATTGTTCTCAAAATAAAATGTATAATATAATATAATTCTGTAAACAAATGAATATTTGAATCCGACAATCGGAATGCTTCTGATTTCAAATATATAGGTAATAATGAGGATAAGCTGAAAAGAGGTGCGGGACTCTTTCATAAATCTTTCGATATGCTAAATTATCGCTAGAATATAAAGTTAAATTGCATCATCATATAGATTTGTTGTAATTTTAACCAATCGCCACCTTTACATGATCATTTTCACAGAACGTAAGAGATGTTATTATTAAATATTGTTACTTATATTATTACTAAAATTTGATATTCTCCCAATCGGTTTATTTAAATCATTGGTAATATTAAAAGCAACAGCATAACACTACACCCTCAACTAAAAATTGGGAAGTTATCCTTTTACATTTACTTTTACTCTCCGCTCCCGGAAGCTAAAAAAAAAAGCTTTCGTAAAATTTGGCGCGGCGCTCATAAATTAATAGTGATCTGAAATCTAAATTTTCTAATTAGGCTCAAAATACTCAAAGTTGTCATAAAAATAACTACACGGTGTTTTCTATATAAAGGCCTTGGCCTTTGTTTCGGAATACATTTTTAAAATATTTTTAATGTGCTTTTTTTACGTATTGCTTGTGGAAATAATTGCAATTTTCATGGATTTACGTCCAGCATAAATGAATAAATTCTTCTCTTAACATATAAAAGTTCATGAAAAATCTGTTTATGAATTTTTTTGTTATCTTTATATGCGACTTTAAAACTCCTCTCCCACTACTCTCTTGAGTGTCCCGAAATTGGTATTTTCTTTGTTGGCAACCCTCTCCACATGTGTTCCGAATTTAAACCAAACCCAGCATTTTGACTATTCCGGCATAATTATGTAGCTGCAACATTTTTTTTTCAAAATTGCAAAAGTATGTGATTGTACGTGATTTCTGTCTCCAAAAAGAAATATAAATATCTGGAAATGATTACAGAAGATTACAGAATCATTGAACATAAAACATCAAACCTTACAATTTAGGTATTCTACATAACATTGTAATTGAATCTTCGTAATTAGAGAATATCTTTGTGTACCTTTTGACTTCAAATAGGTCTCAAAACATGAGAATAGGTACCTACTTTATTAGATAAAAATACAGCACATAAAAATACAGAACGGCGTAATTGCAAGTTTTGGAAGGTTGCTTTTGTAAGTCCTTTTCTTATACATTTTTTTTTGTTTTTTATCTGTCATTCATCAATTTTTAAAATGTGGACTATTTTGTAACCTTACCAAAAACATACTTTTATTTTCTAAATATAGTTATTTTCCAAACGGACGTAGTTGTTGGCACCATCATTTACTTGTTGACGTATTCTATTCAAACACGAGATGACGAAGAAACGCTTGCCACCAAGGTCAAACCATAAAAACTAGAAACAATCATCCCAAAACTATCGCGGCGTTCTGAACTTGCGCGAATGGCCGAACGCCGGTCTCCGTAGACTGATACGGCGTCGCGTCGGCCTACTCGAAGCCGTCGTCAGTCCGCGACGACCTGTTGGCAGACCGGGAACGTCAGCTAGCGTGCGATTTCGAATTTGGCGCCAAACCGAAAACTTGTTGCTCACCTGGTAGAAGCAGGTCGATAGTGCGTACCGCCCCGTTTTACCTGTTGTTGCCATTGTTTGTTATTGTTGTTACGCATGAGTGGTGTGAGCTTCCTGGTGAAGACGTTCACTCCTGGTGGGCGTCGGCGACGACGTTGCGAGAAGCAACAGCACAAGCTCGAGCTGCCGGGTTACGGTCAATGTCAACCGGATGTGGTACCCTACTGGGACAGTGCTGCCCCCATAACGCCCCCAGCTGCCTTCCTGCCCCCGGAACACAAGAGGTGCCATCTTTTTGGTAAGGGTGGACGCCCGTTTTCAATTTCCCTTCCCACTTTCTTCCTGTTTTCTCTTTCCCGCTCTCTCCCATGCTGCTTTCTTTCCATCGCTTAAGAATCGGGTCAACGCTTATGGCGGCCTACGTTTCTTTTTGGGAGATTGCTTTCTTCTGGTAATTCGTGAGCTTGGTGTTTAGGGAATACCTTATTAAACATTTTGTAGAGATTTCTGGGTCTGATTAAATTTACTTTTTGAACGGACGAAGTCTTAGTTGTGAAATATGCTGGAAAACGCTTAATTTTTTATTGCAGATTTACCCCAACCCAAATCTATAAAACGGAACAGTTCCGAGTTTATTATATATGGGACTATACCGGGCTGGGTGAAGGTCGAAAGTCGAAAGCCAACATGGCTGTCTTACTGTGGTTGCTAATTGTTTCGTTGTTAATTTTGTTTCAAACAAAAAGCAGTTGCAATAATGCATTCATTTCCAGAAACATAAAGCTAAAATCAACTGTGCTTTAGTATGTCGAAAACGAAAGTGAATTCGCGAATATCAAAATCAAATATGGCGCTTGTACAGAAAAATGCCAATACTATTTGACCATTGTGACTATGCCATTTTAAAATTCTTAAATCTTAAATAAAAATCTCTCAAGAATGTTAGGGCAACAAGTACTTAATATTATGTTAGCTTAAGTAATACTCTCCACGCCAATCTTATTATCAATTACGTACTACGGATTGTAATTGAAAGATGTATCTGAAAATGTTTTAGAAGTTTTAGACGGTTAGATGTTTGTATATTTGTAAAAAAATCTGAAAAATCTACTCTATTATAATTGCTAGTAGCTATGTAGACTTTGGAAACAAGTTCCACTTCAGAAGTAATTTCCATATATTTAATACAACATATATTGCGGATATACAAAGAGGTTGGTCCAAAATCAAAACGGGCTAAAGGCTATCTCTATTCATTACTCGAAGAAAAAAATGCTCCGCGCGCACGCGCCAATTCAGTTATCAAAAAAGAAAAAGCGTTAGGGAGGTCGCCCATTGTTGTGTTTTGATAGCTGTACATTTTCGGAAAACAAACATTTCAGTGTTTGTTATAGTTATTATTTTATCAAAACCTTGTTTGAAACAATGGTGTAAAATAGTTTTTTTTGTGTTTATAAAATAAATGTTATGCACAAATAAAAATTGTCGGTTAAATTGCATCTGCGCATTTCGTACAATAACATTCATGCCAACGATCTTAAGAGGAATCAGTAGTGCCAGTATTTCCTATAAAATAAGCATCCATAGTCAGCTTAATGTTGTATCAATTCTCTCATTTTATAAATTATAATAATAATAAATTATAGATAAAGGTGTATTACTTGCTGTGGTAATGTATATGTATTACTTGTTGTTGTATCCACGCTACGTGATAAAATATAACTTATTCATGTACTCAAAGAAGCAAAGTTTTGAGTGAAAAAAGCATGTAAGATAATTCATATTTTTACGTGAAATTGTGTACACTTATAGACGAGGGTGTAACTTAGATCTATTATGTGGTACTTTTTTCAATTTCAACCTTAGTTCTTCGTGAAAAATTGCAAAATCAGCCAATTTTATGTCATATTCAGAAATAGATTTGTCAAAAACGAACAGGACTATCAAAAATCTACCACTAGACAGAAAATTATATATCTTTTATCTTTAACTTGGTGTATTTGTTTTACGATTACGTGAATTAATTGCTGAGAAGAACCCTCAGAACTTTTGCGTGTTTTGCAAGTAGAACGTAGGGGATACGGATTCCCCTTAATTGGTAAACAAACTTAATATTGCGGGAATCAGCAATCCTCTATATAGTAGTATTACATATATGTATGGTAATTTCCAATACATTGAATATTTGTTGTTAAAAAATTGTAAAAATTAATATCAATAGAATTGTAAAATGTCAGGTCAGTTTTGTACCGGTCGTCATCATTTGTATTCTTCGCATTATACAATCAAAAACAGTTATTTTAGAGCTCCTCACTATAAGTTGTATTGCAATATGTAATAATGTATAAAATTCACTATTATCTTGTATTTTGTAAATATATAGTGAAAATAAAGTTATACACTAATTTTGTAGTCATTAATGTTATAAAAAGGCATTGTCAGTTTGCCAATGATTATTCCAATATTAAATCATCTGTTTTGACAGTAACTTTTAATTCTATTTTGAAAACAGAGGCGATTAGAAAAGAAACGTACATAGGTTTGTGGCGGGAAAGTTGTATAATATAGGGTATTTGACTGTATTAAAAATATGGCTTGTAATATAGTCATCCTAATAGATTACAGTTTAAGAAAACTATTTTTATTACTTTTCAAAAAAATATGCTTTATTTCTATTAAAAACCAAAATTAAAATTGAATTTTATTCACGTGATTGAAAACGCTCTGTAATTGGCTCAGTCTCCAGTGACGTCATTTGTTAGTACGCTTAGAGCGCGTTCGGTTTGTCAAGCTAGGGTATGGGAAGAGCAATGCTCAGATAACCTGGGTCGGCTGTCTCTCTCTTATATGCAGATAAACGCCGTATGACGTTAGTCCGCCTAGTATGCAGCATTTATACACTATTTATAATCCATTTTTATGTAGAAATTGTGAAAACAACACATCATACAACACAATTACCAAACGGCGACGATGCCGATCAGCCGACAGATCATATGGCCCGATTTGACATCTAGTATCGTGCGACGTCACACAACAGAAAGTATCGTTCTGGCGAGACTTTTTGTGATTCATTTTTTTACTAAAAATAATGCATTTACAATGTAGAGTGAAGGAATAAACACACTAAGATGGTTTTCCAATAATAGTCAAATACCCTATTCAATTGAATATATAGGTTTACGTTATTATCAAAAGAATGCTGCAAAAACAAAAGAATATATTTTTAAAATTTGTTTTTACTTTTTGTCGTTTTTGTTCAGTTCTAATAAAATTTTTTAATCAGTGTATTGAAAGAAAAACATCGTACCGACATTTAGTGTTAAATAAATAGTACTCATCAAACATATCAAAACCATACTAAAACCAACAAAAAAATTTGATATTAAGTAAATTTCTAAAAATGTTTTTCGAAATAAAAATTGTAAAGTGATCCTCCATACTGAAAGAAATACCTACATATGTAAGAATTTTTTTTCATAAGCCTTGATTATAAAATTCGCAGAACACCACTACCGGATCTTTCTGAGTTCTATACCGCAAACCAGCCTTGGCATATACATATATATGAAAATAATTTATTTATTTACTTTGCATTGGAATTCAATAAGTAATAAGATACAAACAAACAATACTTTTGTGACTTTGCCGTTCCTCTAACATAACTTGACTCTGAACCGAAAGCATTCCTTTAAATTCTAAAAAACTATTTGCATCTATAAAAATTCTTGTCGGGTTCTCGGCGAACGAGGCTATAAATTTTGCGCATAGATTCTGTGGCCCAAGAAGGTCCGGGACGGGCGTGGGAGTGGTCAAAGTGCCTGGCATTGAACCGTTCACAAAACTTTTTCCTGGAAGAGTTCCAGCATCCGTAGAGCCGCCGTCACTTCCAAACAATTTCAATTCACGCCATCCCAAAGTTTTCAAATGTCAGGACACGTAATCCCATCACAATTAATCATTCATACGATTGCATATTTACGTAGGAACTATTAACATGTGGAGTAAACCAAGTAAAAATTAAAAATGGTTGTAGGTCTTAGATATGTATCGACAATATGTATGTTCTTTATTCATTTTTTTAACAAAACAAAAATAAAGCAATCGCTCACAAAATAAATACGAGCTAAAGGGAAAAGGGTGATTTTATTCGGGTACCTAAATATACATATAGGGGAATGTGTCTGAGGCATGAAAACAAAACGGAGTTTGGAACAATAGAAACTCACAAGAAACTAAGTTTATCCTTCGCTCTTGGACGAGAAGGAAAATAAATACAAACTTGGTGAAACGACAGACTAAACTTTTCCAACCCAAAAACTTTCTCCTTTGTCCTTTGATATAAACGAAGGGTGTATTCGAACGTAATGGAATCGCATTTGTGTCCCTTTTCTTGGTAGTTAAACGTTCCCCATAATCGTATTGCGACTTTGTTTTGTGACTTTTATACCCAACGCCTTACACAAAAACGTTAATCAGTAGTTAACAAAATTAACTTTTTCGTTAACGAATTAATTGAAGAGTGGAAAAAACAAAGTGCCAAAATTGAAATGTTGACAGAATCTAGAAAACCTGAAAAGGCAATTGTTGAGAAATGAAAATTATTTTTTAACAATTATCTGTAACTATATGAACTAGTTTTTGTTTTGCAAACAGATAACAAATTTTCAAAGATGCAATCAATCGCTAACTAATACTCTATATCTATCTATGTATATATCTATGGTAGTCTATATCAGGCCCAATATGATCGCAAAATACATTTATATAAGGAAAACGATAATTTGTTGTACAAAATATATAACCAAAATCGGCTGAGAAGCTCTTTTGTTATGAGAGTAATTTTTAAAAAATAAACTTTGTGACAGTATAACGACGGAATGAAAAGAAATTGTGTTATATTCGTCCATTCGGGGACAACCTGTTTACCGTGTGACACACTTTTGGCGAAGACATCCCTGTATTTAATTTATATTTAGGGGTAGAGATTTTGGTACAGAGGTAGAAGTTCATGAGCTGCATTTCATAGAGTAATTCACTTAAATGGAATATGTACTACTGCGACTTTGCAAATTTGCCTAATTCCAGATATTTTGCGATCGATTAGAGATTTTGAAAAAGTGATCTTGATAACTAGACCAGGCAGTAGAGCAGAAAAGTTCGTGACAAAAATACTAGCAGGAAGCCGACGGTCCCAGGTCACGTGGAACAGTCCGTAGATGTATTGTTATGTGTTTCCTAGTCGCAAATATCATTTCTTAATTTGTTATAAACAAAAAACCTCAAAAAATCGTGTTTATTTTCGTTTTTCCCTTGTAAAAACTGAACCGATGGAGCAATCTTGATGCTTTCAACAAACGAATTGTAGGGAATGAAAAAAATTACGAAAAAAATTAACCCTGCACGGACTCGATTGAATTAATACTAACGGAGGAAATTCGGAAAAACCGGAAAAATCTGCGCTTTTTCAAAAATTCATAACTCCGCCATTTTCAAAGTTATAACGGAGGCTTTTCGCGTGAAAGTAGCGATTCATGGGTACTTTGAGTGTAGATAACCCAGACGTTGTCCGATGATTAGTTTTTGCACAATTGCGATTAGAATATTTTTATGCAATATGTTTCGGCAAGCCTGGATGCGTCGGAGGTGGTTCCATTTTAATTTTTTTCTAATGTTTTTCTAAAACGTCTATTCTGATTTTGCGTTAAAATGTTGCGAAATAGGTGAAAAATGCTTGCAAACATGACCGAAAACTGCCGCGCGCTCCAAACCTGTCGAGTAGGCGGTCGACGCGACACGGGGAAGCGCGTATCTATAGTAATACAAGCGCGCTGCGACCTTCATTGCGACGCGACGGCCGCCTGCCCTCACTACTCGACCGCGTTGGAGCGCGCGGTCGTGTTTGCAAGCATTTTTCTCCTATTTCGCAACATTTTAACGCAAAATCTAAATAGACGTTTTGTAGCACAATACTTCTACTTCCGAAAAACATAAAAAAAATTAAAAACGGACCACCTCCTACGCATCCAGGCTCGCCGAAACATATTGCATACAAATATTGAAATCGCAATTGTGCAAAAACCAGTCATCGGAAAACGCCTGGGTTATCCACACACAAAGTACCCGTCAATCGCTATTTTCACGCGAAAAGCCTCCGCTACAACTTTAAAAATGGCGGAGTTATGAATTTTTGAAAAAACTCAGATTTTTTCGGTTTTTCCGAATTTCCTCCGTTGATACTAATTGAATCGAGTCCGTCCAGGGTTCATTTTTTTCGTCTTTTCATTCTCTACAATTGGTCTGTGGAAAGCATCAAGATTGCTCCATCGGTTCAGTTTTTACAAGGGAAAAACAAAAAAAAACACGATGTTTTTAGGTTTTTTTTATAACAAATTAAGAAATGATATTTGCGAGTAGGAAATACATCAAATACATCTACGGACTGTTCCACGTGACCTAGGACCGTCGGCTTCCTGCTAGTATTTTTGTCACGCAAAAATCTCTATTGCCTGGTCTAAACCTTCTAACTTTAAATGCAATATTTTCGTTTCTTAAATTTCTTGCATTTTTACACTTTTCAATTCTATTTCCGTCTTTATTTCAAAATTTTTGAGAGTATGTAGCGTTAAAATTTAGAAATGCAGCAAACTTGCAGAAAAATTAACTCACGAAGATCATTCCATAATAATCTAAATTTTACCTATGTATTTAAAAATTTGGTTTTCTGTTTAAATTTTGTTGAATAAATAATGCATTATATATTATCAATAATACCGCTGCTTTTTATTTTATATTGACAATTTTTAGCTTTTAGTTTCCGTTCGTACGCTTGAAAATTATTATAATTATAAATAACAATAATAATATTCAGTAAAGTTTAGATATGCATACTAATAGATATAATACTGATCATAAAATAGAAATAAATTTAAAATCTAAATAACACTGATTATTTTTGCTGATTTTAGTAATGTATCATCATACGGACCACAAAATTGAAATATATTTAAATAATGATAACACTGATTTTGCGGATTAACTATGTTTGGAACATTTGTCTTATTTGTTGTGGGACAAATTTTAGAAAATCTGTTTTTTTTTTTTTAACCTTTTGTAGTAGAATGTAGTGCAAAGTAGATAAAAACTCTTCACTAAATATTTGCCATTATTTTTAGGTTAGTTCTAGGCTGATAATTTTAAATTCTTAAAATTTACCGCGATTTTACACCAAATAAAAAAGAATTGGTTTGTAAACTGATAACTTACTGAAGATGACTTACTGACTTTTTATTCGCAGATAAGTTACTAAATATAAACGTGCTTCTCATTTTCTCAATGAGTTGTTTTTTAAGAACCTCATTTTGAAAATCTTATACAACTTTGTATTTAAATGTCGAATATCTAATTTATTTTTACAAAGGAGAAACAGCATGAAACAAAAAAAAAACGTGGTATTACAAAAATTCCAAATTCAGGTTCATAATTGCATGGTATCTAATTTTACCAATAACATGTAAGGAGTTTACAGTGGGAATTGTAAATTGGCTCGCTTATATTTATAAAAAATTTACACTAGTAAATTCATAGCTGCCTAAATAAAGCCTAAAACCAAAACCGATTGTTCACTATTTTTATAGTCAAATAAGTGTAAAATTGTTGAGAGACCATTATAATTCGTAAACGAAGTGGATGTTGTGTCCCTTCGTTCATAATATTTATGCTTTATTTATGCGTTTTACAAATATTTACAAAAATATCAATTTTAAAAGTACGAAATGCCCGTTAATCCAAGAGCATTACTCTCGTCGTTGACATTTAAATTTATTATGTTTGCACTGGTACACCGCGGGTATGTTGACTCGATTAGTGGGGTATTCCCCGTCGGATCTTCTCCGCGAAATTTATTGTTTATTAGTTTTCCCAAAATTCCGGGTATAAATTAATGTAACTGTCAACTAACTAAAAAAAGTTATTTAAAATTACATTTACAGAAATGCTTGCAATGCATTTTCATGCATTTTATCTCTATTTATCATGCGAAAAATATTTTTGCTGCGAAATATTTTTGGGTCCTTTGACATGTCGACCGCTCAGGAATTCAAAATAAATTGTTTTTGGAATGTGTCACGTTTATTAAATATAACCGCGGCTATTATTATCGCGCCAAAATATGCGTTTCAACATTTTATTTTCCAAAGCAAATTACTCAATTATGCGCTATGATTTATCCCCGGCTTTGTGCCAATACATGACGGTACGATTTCGCTTTTCATAGAACCAAAACTACTAAAAATATCTGAATGAAATATCCCAAATAAGGCTTGTTTTTAAATTCATGTAACTACTGTGCATATAATTGCTATGCATTTCATATAGCACTTATACCAAGCTTGGAAGTACACATGTCCGGTTAAAATTTGCTATAAATTACTTTATGGAACTCATAACACAAATATTGTGACTAAATTGTGACTAAGTTTTAAGGTTATGTATGTGCTAACCAAAAACAATCCTTTGAGTTGATAGCTATATCGAAACAAGCTTATTGTTCCAACCCATATTTACCAGCTTGACATTTTCTGAGTGCTTTTACATATTTTTAGCAATAGTAATACCGTCTGGATGCTGTAGTAGTGTTGTTGTACAAAAATAAAATCACTTTCGAATAAATATCTTCGCGGATTCTCTAGCATTCCTTTGATGAATCACGCGTACCAGGCACGGATTTAGGACAATGTGTCAATATTATATAAATATTGGATGTTGGCCAAAATTCACGCTTACTTCATACATATATACTCCAAGCCTAATAAATTGGTTGGTTATAGTTTGTAAGTTTTGAAATCGCTTGGCAGATAATAAAGATTATTAGTGGTGCTGAGTGGTGGTTTGCTTGTGAAACTTTGTTTGCTATTGGTTATACGGTTTCATAGCTTAAAATGTAAATAACGAAGCTCTCAAAAGCGATTACGGCAACTGTACTATCTAGACTGTAGAGGAATTTACTAAAAACATATTTTTAAAAGCAATTAGATGTTCAGAGATAAGCTGTACAGATTTGTCAACTTACGACAGTCGACGGACGATTTAACTTGATTAATTTATTCCCAGTAACACTGAGTATTGTTTCCGTGGTTCAAAATGTAATTTTTATAGGAATCGACCCTAGAGTAGACGCTTCACAGTTGTCCAATGTCACTAAAACACAATATTTTAAATTTTTGATGTCCAATAACTTTTGTAACACGTGGCCGTCATTACGGCCGGCATTACGCCAATAACGGAAAAATGGTTACCGGGGTATTGTTTTTCAGTTTTTACTTTGTAATTTTTTGCGATATCGTACGTATAATATAACAAATTAAAACATTAAATTAACAAATATTACACTCGTATCTGTTGTTATTATGAGACGGTCGCCGATTTATGTGCCTATACGACCCAACAACCTCTTGGCGAGAGACGATTCATTCCGCACTCGATTACAACTGACGTCACTGGCCGTGTTCTCAGCGCTTTGGAGCACTCACTTTGAACAATTACCTGTTATAGCTGCAGAATACTCTCCACCCCGCCACCCGTCTTGTCATCCTGTCGTCAGATAAAAAAAAGACGCAAAAATCACGGTTCGAGGTTTTGTGTTGGTCTACACTCCACTTAGTGAATTCTATCTCGTTCAATTGTTTTTTGGATGGGCCGAGCAGTGTTAAAAAACGCTTCAGTGTTTTGATATTTTGAAGTATTTACTTTTTCTGTGGACTGGTTGAAGCTTTTGGTTACCATCTCCGTTGGACAACCTGCATTTGTTGATTTGTTATTGCTTAAAAATTGAAATCTGAGACCACTTATTGATAGTTTTCGTTATAAGATCCCTTTTTCGAAGCGGGCCACACTTTTAGTGCGGAATGTGAGGTTGGTATAGATGGCGCTGAATTGCTCTCCTCCTATAATGTCATCGTGCGTGTAAGTCGGTTTAGGAGATGTAGAGGTTGCGCTGACATATGACAGTTGTCAAATGTACCTGTCAGATCTATTGTTATCTTGTCGCGTTGTTGGTCAATGTGCATTGTGCACACGGATGTACATTGTACACTATTTCAGTCCAATTCATTCCCTGAAAAATTCAAAAAACCACGTATCAAGTATCTAGGCAGAAAATTGATGCTAGCGATATTCCATCAACACGGATCTAATCGCGGATTTGAACCCGTGCCAATCGACTTATTTTTTCTGTGTACATAACGCAAATTCTCCAACCTCAGCCCTCTTAAAATACGAACTTTTTACGCGGGCAGCGAATTTTTTTCGCGTCGCCGTGACGCGCCCCGTAAATTACGCTGGTATTTACGTAGACAGTGGCGCCCACTATACACCGACGTCGACGGCGTCGACTGAAAACAACCCATCCGGAAATTTATATAGGAATTCTATAAAAAATCGTTGGCCGCGTGCCAAATTCGCCGCCTAGTGACCGTATGCGTTCGTTCCATTCATGATCAGAGCCTGCTGAGGGTCACGGATGCACTCCCCAGGCCATGTTGATTTTATGCAGTACCAATTGCCGGCGCGCGTTTTTATTTCTGTTCGCCAGTTCGATCGGTTCTCGTTGAGCTGATCTGGTAAGAGCGGAAGTTGATGTTATTCTTGGAGGGCTAGCTACATGTACAGTTAATGGGATTACCACTTAACGCCAATTCGAAATTGCGTCGTTTATGTTTGTCTAATGGATGTTTGTCGAGTGGGTTTTTGGTTTGTTTTGATAGAAGCCTGAGAGCAAGTGTGGTGATTGTTATATGACTGGATAAGAACATCTGCTTTATTTGTTGTGTATATTTTCTGTCAAAGTATTTCTACTTGTTTGTATCTTTCGTTTATAATTTTGATTCAGAAAGTCGTAAATCTATAAATGGTTTAAATGTTATGACAATTATTATAAGTTATTCCCAACTGAATGTCCACTAGTGAAATATGAATGTTTACAAATTTCTTTTTTTATTTGGTAATATTATTTAATTTTTTTTCGTTTTTGCAGAGCCGAAAAAGGATAAGACTGACGGTACAGCACAGAATGGTACCCTATCGCCTAATGGGGACGCGCCCTCCCCCTTACTTGTGGGCGGGTGCGGTGACAACAAACCGGAGAGGCTCGAAAGGCCGAACTCCCTCGGTCCTGGAAAGCTCACCCGGAGGCTGTTGTGTTACCACAGCGAGCACTGTAAGTTCCCATCAACAATCTTCACAAAAAAAAATTAAAATTACATAAAATATCCATAAATTATTTGTTCAAAACATGTCTAGTGTTTCTCATCATTACCTGAGGCACTAAATGCAAACAGTACTAAGGACCTTTAAAACACTTTACCCTGTCTTCATTGTTTCTTCATTTCTCGTCTAGTCTCAGAAGGAACCCAGCAGGGGCCACCAGGTAGTACGCCACCAGCACAGGAGCGACACCAACACCACCATCATCTACCGCCACTTCCTGGCTTCATGCTCTCCGAACTACCGGAGCCACCGATTCCGGTATCGGAGATCGGACCTATTCCACCACCGCCAATGTTCAGCTCGCCCAGTCCAGTACCAACCAGGCAATCGCCGCCACCGCAACACATAGATTACGATTACGATAGTAAGTATTTTGCTACTACGTCAATCTTGAACTAAAGCATAGTTCTGTGGTAGCTTCCCACGGTTTTGTACATAATCATACATGGCCTTACGAAAAGTCAATACAGGATGTCATCTTGCATCCATGTTCCATTGACATCAGCATGATATTATTCATGATATGGCTTTGGAAATTCTATTTCTTGTGTTTTCTGAAAATGTGGTTTAAACGCACATTCTCGCCTCCCCATTAAGTTCATCCCATGTTCTGTTGGTAGCTTAAGATTAATGAGCTTCCTAATCTTTCAATCATAAAACGGCTCTTTGAATTCGTTACAAACACTTCACCAAAGACAAAGTTTAGCTGAGTTGAGTTTCTGAGTAAAATCAATGTGTTTCATTGATTTTACTCAGACCGTTCCCAAAATATCCATTGTTTTGAGAGATAAACTATACCCACCCTAAGAAGACACCAATATACCTAACGTGCCACAGCAAAACGTTTGTCGTGCTATTTGTTATTACCTAGGGGAACGAACAAAAATGAAAACATGCAATTTTCCTTAAACCGATTTAACACAAATGTAATAAAGGAGCTCGAGTTGATAAAACTTTATTATCTTTATCGAAATCGATTACAACAAACACAATTTTTATGAAAAAGTTGATAGATTTTCGGTGCGAAATTGTATCCGGTCGCTACTAATCATCAGTTGCCGTGCTCTCATCGTTGAACTGGGAATTATGATAGAGAAGGTACAGTTCGCTCCATCGGAGACAGGTGAAGCTATCCATCGAAAGCGACTCAGATATATCCAATGAGCAGCAGTCCGACTGGTCGTACCAAGACGTCGACGACTCGTCATCGCTGACTTCATCGTACTGTACCCTGAACCATGACAGAAGCGATCTTCCCAGGATCAAAAACAACTGGATGATGTTTCGCGTGGCGCGCTTGCATGCTTCTGTTAGATAGAACAAAAATTACTTTTAGAATTTTGGCGAACTGCGTAACCCTTCTGACATACCCGGTGTAATGCGGAAGTCAACGCCACTCGTGATTATTAACATCCACAAGACTTTTCACCCACTCTCATAATACCAAAACCGCCGATGTTGAGACTACCTATGCATTCTTAGCACCTAACTTTTCTCTCTTTCACGTTTTGTTTCCTTCCTTCTTCGCAGATCAGGACGACGATGAGGACGAGGACGAGATGAACGACGAGGACCTGGAAAATTCGGATATGTGCGTATACAGGATGCCCCGGCCTGATCCGGCCATAGACACCAGCAGGATAGACGAGATACCCGCGAAGGAGCCCAAATTCAACGCAATGCCGCTCAAGTCGGCCCTGAAGAAGAAGGGAGGCAGCGGCCCCGGTACCCCCCAGAACACCCCCACTCAGGAGAACCGATCGCTCACGGTCAGGCACGCGCAAACGGACCACAGCGTCAGTTTCAAGTAAGCGACGCGAACATAATTTTGATATTGCGCGAGATTATCACGCACGCGCCAGCATGCGTCGTCGAAATTACTGTCAAACTGACAACATTGCTGTCATCTATTATATATTATAAGTAGGCGAAATTGCTCCAGAACTATTATTTTACTAGATGTGGAATTCTTTATTGGTTGCTTATTGGTTGTAAGATGGTGGAAGTTATACTACTAGGTATACCTACTCGTAAAATGTACTGAAATTCTAAAATTACTGATAAAATTTTGGGTTTTTATTGCATGCATACAAAGCTCGAGTCCAAAATAATGCATCACTCGCGAGCGTTTTGCATGTTTCTAAAAATCACAATAATTTTTCAAAATATGTGTCATCAATACGATAATGAAGCTCAAATTAATATACAACTCAAACCAAATAAAAAATGTGTAAGTAAAACGTAATTAAAGCTCAAGATTAACACACTAAAACAACTTTTGAGTTTTTATTTCAAATAACGGCACTAGAAATCTTTTCACATTTTTCAAAATACCGGGTGACTCACGGCATAGGTACTCCCATTTATTTTTTTGTTTATAAAGCTGGACGAATAAAATTTGGGAAAGTGTTAATAGACGAAAAAATGCCATTCTTTGGGATACTCTTGAGGTTAATATGACTTCCGGTTTTTCCGGAAATGACGTCATCATTGAAATTTTAAATGGCACCTTATATTCTTTGTGCGATATTTTCAATCAGGATGATATTCTGAACACAAAAACATATCGATCGTCAATTTCTATCACCAAGGCAAAGCAAAAATAACTTTTTTGTGTATTAATCTAGGTGGCTATGAATTGGTGAAAACAGTCGAAAATTGTCAAATAAACACTAACTAAATCGATTTTGGCCAACATTGCATTACTGGCGCCCTTTAGCGTGATTTAATTGGTTTTTGACCAGTGAGTCATTTTGAATGATTCCGATTACAATGATACCAAATACATAATATTTTGACGTCATTGCTTGAAAAATGCTTTTCCTCGAATAATCAGAGTACTTCCTTCGAGTAGTCCATTGAGTGACTTTGACTTGTACGCTGACTTTGATCATTAGGTCAATATTTATTTCGATTTCCTTGCTTCTAACAACATTTGTACGCAACGAATTTCAACAAAATATCAAGTATTTCTAATCGGAAAGATGTTTTCTATCGAATAATCACGGTGTGGCCATTGGGTACCCGTGAAAAAAATGAGTCACTGGCCAAAAACCAATTAAATCACGCTAGAGGGCGCCAGTAATGCAATGTCGGCCAAAATCGATTTAGTTAGTGTTTATTTGACAATTTTCGACTATTTTCACCAATTCATTGCCTTGGTGATAAAAAATGACGATCGATATGTTTTTGTGTTCAGAATGTCATCCTGATTGAAAATATAATACAAAGAATATATATATATATATATATATATATATATATATATATATATATATATATATATTCTTTGTATTATATTTTCAATCAGGATGACATTCTGAACACAAAAACATATATATATATATATATATATATATATATATATATATATATATATATATATATATATATATATATATATATAAGGTGCCATTTAAAATTTCAATGATGACGTTAGTTCCGGAAAAACCGGAAGTCATATTAACCTTAAGAGAATCCCAAAGAATGGCATTTTTTGTCTATTAACATTTTCCCAAATTTCATTCATCCAGCTGTATAAACAAAAAAATAAACGGGAGTACCGATGCCGTTGGTCACCCGGTATGTATCTAGGATGTCAAATGATATACAGACTTATATTTTCTGTAGATTATTGTGAATCTAAAATTAATAATCCTTTCCAAATTAAAACATACTCTGGTGACAATCGAATTTGAATCAGCATGTCTCATTGCCATTTTTTATGGCAATATAAGGGTGATCACACACATATACATATTTTTTTCACGGCTGTAGGTATTGTATATTATGAAAAAGGCTGGAAATAAGGAAACACATAATCGGTTTTAATTAATAATTAATATGTTGTTCTACGAGAACATATTAGTCTTCATTTCTTTTCCTTATTTTTTTGTTGCCATGGCAAACAACGTTGTTTTTTCAAACGGAACTCATTTCTTTTAAAAATGTAAAACAAGAAGTGGGTTTTATGGTAAAAGGAACATAGTTAGATAAAACAAAAACTAAGAACAAAAACTAAAAAGGAACTAAGAACAGTGCTTGACACGTTCTCGAATTTTTTTAAATGTTCATATTTTTTTAATGTGGATTTGTGTAGTTATTCTTGCTTTTGTTATTCATTGTTCCTGTAAGTTTTATTCTTGATGTGGCTCATAACACAAAGTACAAAGAAATTAAATTCTCTACCAAAATCCTTATTTTACTATTAGAAAAGACATGGAATTCGGTAGATTTGGTTGACTGAAGACGGATTCGAATTTTAATTTAAGCTACACTAAATTTTTTTCCAAGAAGACGGCGTTTGCCAAACTAGTGACAAGTGCAATTTTTTACATTTCATATGTTGAAACTGTCTGTTGATTGGTCTAATAATAGGCATGCATGCACCAAGTCATGCTAATACGAATAATAATTAGAGATGCACACAAACGTTGTAGGATCTATTCCTAAAGTATCATACACTCTGCTTTCTGAACGCAATAGACTTCGTACAAAAATATTGTTCCTGTGTGCCGAATAGGTTGGAGAAAAGCCTACCAGATGGTTTTAAAAACTGCTTATTTACTTACAAAAGTTTGAACGTTATACCAGTACGCATGTCAAATGATGACTGTCTCTATCATAGTTACATTGAGCTTTCTTAGAGTCACCTGCAATTGCAGTCAAGACCCTCCACCTATCGATTGGTGACATCCGTTATTATTATTATTATTATTTATTGGAACTCTCTGATACATCTCATTAAATATATTAAACCTAGATAATATAATTTAGATACAACATATAAATACAAAAACTGCACTAATAGATTTTGAAAAGTAATGAAGAGCATCAGGGCAAATTGGTAGTACCGAGCTTCGTGGAAGCCTAGGGTACTCCCTTTGCGGGTATCACTGCAGCTCAACCTAATTTAGAAAAGCAACGCCCTTATTATTATTATTATTATTGTCCATTTTCCCGTGATTCCATCAAGTCACACCAAATCTACAAAACTCAAATTTTGATTTGCACCATTGACTAAATTAATTTTTACCACCAAATCACATGAAATACACCCTCTTTTCTGTTTATTCTTGCTACGTTAGAAGGCCACAATTACGGCCTAGGATTAGACTATGGTAATTATGCATAATCTCAAATCCTCGAACGCGAAACTAACGTTCGCTGCATTAATACAGTGTCTTTTGTAGCGGGAAACCGGGAAAGTTCGCCATCGGACTTCCATGCACCATAGAGAACAAGGAGAACACGCGCCCGTACGTCATACGAGAAGACGACAGCGACTCCAGCGACGGACCGGTGCTGTACAGAGACGACGTCCCCGATGACCACCGACAAGCGATCAAGATAGCGCGGAAGGAGAGCTTATCATTAAAACTGAGCTTGAGACCGGACCGACAAGAGCTGATCAATAGGAACATCCTGCAGATGCAATCGGAAAATGAGCGACAAGAATCAAAAGAAGCCATCGGTGCCAGACTGATACGTCGATTGAGCATGCGACCCACTCAGGAAGAATTGGAAGAGAGGAATATCTTAAAGAGTAAGTTATGATTTGCGTAAATCCGTTATCAAGATGTTGAGCATTTGTCTCCCCTTTTACTTACTGATTTGTGTTTCTCTCTTAGAACAAAGTCCTGCGGAAGAGAAGAAGCAGAAGGAGGAGAAGAAGCGATTCTTGCTGCGAAAACTGAGCTTCAGGCCGACCGTCGAGGAACTGAAGGAGAAGAAGATCATCCGATTTAACGATTATATCGAGGTGACCCAGGCTCACGACTACGACCGACGGGCGGACAAACCTTGGACACGGTTGACGCCCAAGGATAAGGCCGCTATCAGAAAGGAATTGAACGAGTTCAAGAGCTCCGAGATGGCGGTGCACGAGGAAAGCAAACATTTGACAAGGTATAGTAATAGAAGCCCTTTACGTTTTCAAATTCTGATTCCTTTTCGAAATCAGATTCATAGAATGCCAATACCATATAACAATAGTGCCCACTTTACGACGTCGCGCCACGTGAGGTTTTCAGCATGCGCGCTGCGTGAATGCATTTGCGGTATATTCAATATTAATGTTATTGCGAGAATAGAAAAATCGAGACTTTAAATCGGAGAAATCTGAGAAATCACGGACTATAGGTGGCGCTGCGATTATTCAATATGGCGGTTCTCTGATAGATCAGTCCCTGCGTCTTACCCATGATGTAATCCTTACATCCCTATTCGACCAATGTTAACCGTCGGCAACCGATTAAGCTGACCACACAGAAATCATGTAAAATAAAAAAGTACAAGGCGGTCGTAAGAGACAATTAAATTAATATCTGAATTGGCAAGATTGTTAATGAATATCTCATTTCAATTGTCTCTATTTATTGATGATTTTTAAGTATCAAATAACCGCATAAAATAGATACAATGGAGATAAAATAGAGATTTTAACACCCATGCTCTCCTAAACCGAATGGTATATACAACCATACTAAAATAAATTGTAATTAACGCGTCTTGTACTTTAATCACATAAATAATGTACTGTAATCGTGCTTGTTGACACTTGGCGCCATCTCGTCGTGCAAATTGGCACTACAAATTGGTTCTGTATTTACAGTTTAGATAGGTTCTGTCTGTTGTGATCTTGTTCGTTTTTGTTTCATTACGTGAATACAAAAGATTTGGGAATAAACAATTACAATGAACGATAAAAAGGGAAGATAATCGTTTCAAGGTCGCCGTGGGTAGTGCAGTTGGTAGTATATTACCAACTTCTTAAAAACGCGTTTTTTTTTCGTTTCGCACCGACCCTTAAATTATTCCGCGTATGAAAGGAGATGGGTAGAATGTTTTTGTACACTATGCGCAGCCGCGCTGACTTATTTTGACCGTGAATTTTAAACAACACTAGGTATGTTCGATTGCCGGCCGCGCTCAGTTGTACTCAGTTCAATCTGAGCGCAAATTTGAAATACTTGTTTCCTATTGGTGGAATCAGTTGAACAGAACCATAACAGAACTAAGCACAACTAAGCGCGGCAGCAATCGAACACTACTACTGTTGCGGCCTAATTTGCGCAATTTCCATCTCGCTTTGAATCCTGAACAACCTCTCTGTCTAGCCGCAATATAAGTATCTATTACACAGGGATGCCAACTTTTGATTAGGAACTGGGGAGGACAGAAAATTACTAACAGTATAAAGTACACTATTTAATACCGTGACCGGCAGAAAGTTGTGAGAAATACTATAATTGCGTCTGCTACCACCGCCATTACCTACCATTGCCACCAATCGAAACGCACCTTTAAGAGTAAAGGTGTGTTTTCATTAGTGCTAATGGCAGTGATAGTAGACGCCATTATAGTATTTCTAATAGAAAATTGCTAGTGGCTCATGTTTATGTACATGCAAACTAATATGTGTCACTGTCACAACATGTCAGAAATTCTATAATTTCGTCTGCTACCACCGCCATTACCTACCATTACCACCAATCGGAACGCACTTTAAAGTATCTTTGTGTTCAAAGCTATGCAAAAATGTTATTTGAAAAGGTATTTAGAAATATTGGAGCTCATCAAATACGAAATTAAATCACCTTCCTCTTTGCATATACCCGGTGTTCTTATCCCTACTATATCCCTACTATATACTAAAAGTCTAACACAGTCCGCGCAAGAAGTTTACGAAAATCGGCGAATCGGGGGAAGGGTCTGCTCCTCGGAGAAGCGAAAATCTGCGGCGCCGATTTTCCGCCTAAAATTTGATTCTACAGCGCTTAGGCCTTCGATTTCGTCCATTTTCGGCCCAGTTTTCGTTATTTTTTACCTCGATTCGGGTAAATTTATGGATTATGGTTTAAGAGTGTACAGATCAGCGCGTCGCCATGGCAACCGATCGGGGTTGCTAGGCAACGTCCGCGCGCTTCGCGACGCGGTCACCAGACGGCGGCACATCATCATGTCGCTGTTGGGATTACGCTACGAAGCAATAGATGGCGCCCCGTAACCGCTTCGAACGTACGAGCATAATCACGTCGCGCGTGTAAGAGCATCCGGGCTTTTTGTTTCCCTCTTAACGCTTCGGCGATCTACCTAGGTCGACCAGCAGGCCTATTAGGCCTGCACATTCTCCTAGTAACAACTAACATTTTTATTATTATTTGCTCTGAAACTTTTATTTTTCATAAAAGATTCTGTACTGTCAGGAGAGTCGATTGTGATGTAATCTAGCATAGCTTATATGCTCTAGGGAAAGTAGAAAGTATAAAATTATGAGTATGTGCAGCCAAACTTCCATGCAACTATTTTTGCATAACATATTACACAATGCAAACATTTAAGGTATGTTCTGATTAGTGATAATATAGTGGTGGCAGACGCCATTATAGTATTTCTTATACAGAATAGCTAGTGACTCATGTTTATGTACATGCAAACTAATATGGGTCACTATTACGGCTGGTTAGAAATACTATAAGCTCGTCTGCTACCACTACTATTACCACCAACCCGGACACAACTTTATGATCAATATGTACATACTGCGACAATATAATAGAATACATAGAACAATTGGAAAAATGTTGTTTTGTAGTTTACACAAGAAAATCCGTAGATTCTGAACGTTTATCCGTATATCCGAGCAGCCCTTGTAAAATCCGTAGGGTTGGCATCACTGCTATTACATATATTTGATAGATATGTTATTTGTTTACTTATTGTAGGTATGTTCGATTGCAGGCCGCGATCTTTTCAACTGAGCGCGTTCCAATCTTTTTGATCGCAAATTTCAAATACTTGGTTCCTATTTGTTCCTATTGGTGGAATCAGTTTGGCTCAGACGTGAACCGAGCAATCGAACTGCACTTTAGCCCGTGCTTTAGCCAACTGATCGCTAATCAGATTGATCAGAACTAAGCGCGGCCAGCAATCGAACAGTACTATAGTTTGTTACGAAAACATTACTTGATTGTTATATCTGTATAACAAAGTTATGGGTGATGATCGACGTTGCTTGTAGTTATTATTGCCACCATATAGTTGTAAACAAGAAACACAACATAACCTCATTTATCTATCAGATGCTAATTCAGTTTTCTCCACTCCTGTGCGCCACCGTCTCTGATTTTGCCGAATTAAGATTTAGTGGTCGGATCTAGGATGGTCAAGTTTTCGAAAATAAAAAGCGGGACATTGTTGTGAATTGGTTTTAAAAAAATGAACGCTTCCACTAACATTTAACATTAAACTTTATCACTAATCATACACCTTTAAAATACAAACTTCCAGACTAAGCATCTGCATGACTAAGCAAAAATCCTATAATCACATGACGTAAACCATAGCGCCATCTATAGTAAAATGGTGTAAACCGAAGGAAGCTACGCCATAAACATATATGCTCATTGAACAAAACTTGACCAAATCATAAAACTTGCAATATTAATGGCTTAATTAATAAAATGGCAATAATAAGCTGTGCGTACAAGTGTAGATACTATTGATTTGTTATTAGACATTACATATTTATTTAAAAAGCAGTTTTTTTACAAGTACCGCACTTGTAAAAAAACTGCTGATGGGAGCTAAGCACGAGCAAAGCTTCAAAATTGATGTCTGGCAACTCTTAGCTCATACTTTATTAATAAAATTATAGTACGCTTTTGAACATCCCTGTAAAATATGAAAGTTGGCAAGTACTGCCGGTGTAACCGGAAGTAATCAGAAACTGAAAAAAATTTAGTCAATAAGATCATATCAAGTGGATTTGTTTTAAATGTGTACTTTTTTCTTGTGTTTCAGATTCCATAGGCCTTGACAATTGCAAGGCAGATTAGAAGATACGAAAAAGCTAAACACTGTGATGGGCATAGCCGTAGAATACAACTTTCCCATAAATGCTTGTTCGGGACAGGTCTGGCCGTCCGGCCTGTTCGTACGGTTGTTGTACGAACCTGTGAGACGACGTCTAATTGTTTTTGTACATATGTGATTTTTTATTACACAAGTTTATCGATTATAAATAGTAGGTGTAAATCTTATTATGTTCAAGCACACGATCAAATGATGAGACCTGTACATATATATATATTATATATATATACATAGTGTAATTTAGTTAGCATACGGATTTTATTTAATAGTTTATTATTATTATTACTATTACGATTAATTATTATATTAGCCTTACCATTACATCACTGATCGTGCGCGTTTTGGCGTGCCCTTTGGTGCGGTTAACCAAAACTGTAGAACAATTCAATTATTAGCCCTTACTCTATTTTTTTAATGATTAAACTTTTTAAAATAGGCATTTGTGGATTTGATTTTATGTTTGACCGCTGGTCTTTTAATTTGTGTAACTGTCTCCGTAACGTGCGGACTACGTCACCCTCGTTGACTTGACCACACCTGTATACATATATATATTTTAATTACTATTGGAAATTAAGAGGAAGAATTATTAGTTATTGAGATCAAATGTGTTCTATTTATATACGAATGGAGCCAGAATAATAGAAGAGAAATTGGATTTTATAATAAAGTTCTTTATCTGAGTAATATACCTAATATGAGATAAGTAAATTATAATTAAAACAAAAAAAAAGATTGATACCCTATTGAGAAGAATAAATAAAACTTTGATCTATTTCTTGGCGAGACAAAAAGAATATTTTACTAGATTGCGTATATAACAAAAAAACGTAAATTTATTGACTCCAGCTTGTAAAATAGAAACGTTTGCTTAAACGGAACATGCAATATGACGCTCTATGTATTATTTACTAAGAATTGTATTCATACTCAATCGATTTATACTGGTTTTAATAAGAAGAAATGTCTTCCAAATAAACAAGACATTATAAAAAATACACAGCTGCCTTTTCTTATTTCCGTTTTTGTGTCATTTCTACCAGATTACCAACTTCTAGCTATACAAAATAAGGTAAGTAACACATCTAGTTTTAATGCAAAAGCTGATCTTTCACGGGTCTTGTTGTTTTACTTATTACGTTTGTATTGCTTCCAATTAATAAAACAGTCTCTTCTAACTGTAATTCAAAATCTAAGATTGTTGTAGAGGTTAATGTTATGTTACTCATTACATTTTTATGTCACTTGCAATCAATAAAACAATTTGTAACAATTAAAACTAATATAGTAGAAGCAACAATAAACAAGACTAAGCTGAGGTAATGTAACAGGCAATAGTACAAAAGTCACATTACAGTTACAAAAATTGTAATGCAAAATCTAAAATTGTTGCAGAGGTTCTTGTCATGTCACTAATTTTTGTGGCAATAAACCAATATGTAAGAATTACGACTACAGATTAATAGCTGAGGTAAGTAACAGGTAACAGTATAAAGTCATTTCATTTTCGAATCTGAAATTGTTGCAGCGGTTCTTGTCAACTTATAAGACGATTTGTGACAATCAAGACTTAAGGGTCAAACGCCCACGGCTAGTAGTTTAGTACAGTAGTGAGTAATTCACTAAATTACTCGCTACTGTACTAAACTACTAGCTGTGTGCGTATGACCCTTTAAGACTAATAGCTGAGGTAAGTAGCAAGTAACAGTAAAAAGTCACTTCTAACTGTAACATAAAATCTGAAATTTTCATAGTTCTTGTCATGTTACTCATTGTACTAAATGAAGATGCTGAAATTACAGAAAAATTTAGTGTAATTTCTTTTCATATAATCAGTTATTGTGCACTTGAAAAAAAATCATTAAAAATATTTAGGTCTTCTTTTGATAAGGATAACTCTAAATCATGGAAAACTAAACAAAATGTAAATGTATCAGATCGGTGGTTCAATTAAAGGACCGCCTGAAACCTATTCTGTTAAACATTTCTTTTTGAGGGTTGGGCCCTAGCACTGCAGCCATGTGGCTTGTTGTACTGCCGCCGCCCAGGTAGTTTAATCGAAGATCTTCGTCCAGTTAATGAGGCTGAGGAGTCTTCCGATTAAATTTTGTTTGGTAAAGTTTGTTGTGGGGCTCCCTCTTCCAAGGTTTGCTTCCCTCCAGGAGGTCAATGCTAAGCATTTGAATAAGATATGAGAGGCATCTTCTTCCTCTTCACTGCAGTCTGCACATAGATTCTTCTTTCAGAAGTTGTAACTGTGCAGGTGTTTCCTGAGGCTGCAGTGCCCAGTTATAAGTCCGGTCACCATCCTTAAGGTGTTCCTAATGAGTTTTATCACTTCAGTGGCCTCGGGAAAATATTATATGCGGAGCACCTACCCAAAATTGAAGAAATGATACACGAACATAATTTTATCAATTTATTTAATGCAATATTTATTTCTTCAATATATTCAATAATATACAAACATAAACATAACATTTATTATTCCTATTTCGTACAAACTTTTTTTACTGCTAATTCCTCGATAATATCATTAATATTTATCTGTTTTGTTACCTCCTGCTCTAATGAGAACATAGCCACGCCCTTTAACCTATTTTGTTGCATGGTTGACCTTAAATAATTTTTAAATTAACTTTAATTTGGAAAAACTGCGTTAAGCGGAAGCTACTGAAACAGGCTTTGTTAGCATAATTCTCAATGCTATATATGTATTGGGATATCCATCGTCTATATTACCTTTGCAAATTTGTTTCAGTCAATCTAATGGAGTTGTATTCTCTTGAATAATTTGTGACAAAAATTTTAACTCATGAAATAAATTGTAGCCATCAATATTGTTGCATGTAGTGTCGAAAACTTGCCGTAGCTACTAATAATTGTTAGAAAAATCAAAGCGCGGGGCCCGTATAAGCGCGGGGCCTCGGGAAACATCCCCGAAACCTCTGAGCCGGCCCTGGTTTTACTACCGAGTTATAGAGCCATCGGTTTTGAGCCCCCATGAGTGCCTGCTCCGTTAAACATTGATGTTCAACAAGTTTCGTAACCTTTCACTGATTTTCATTATTTATATAATTCATCAAGTTTGTCTCACATTATACTAGCCAAACCCAAATTATGTTTCTGGTTTATTTTTGAGACCAGATTCGGAAGCACTCTGAATACACTGTTAAAAAGTCACATCAATTCTTAAATTTTAATGTCCATTCCAATATCTGTATCCGTTTTTTTAGAAGGTAACACAATTTCAAGTAAACCTTTGCAACTGAAAAGGCGTTTAAACAAATTGCAGCAAATGTTAATTAATTAATGGTATTAGAGTATTGTTTTGAGTACCAGCAATGATTTCATTTAAAGATAATGACCAGAAATTAATAGATAAACCAATGACAAAAATTTATTTTTTGTATATTATTTTAGAAAATTAAATTTAAGCTGCAGTTTTACCAGTGTTTCGGGTAAATTAAAGGTGCATAGTCTTTAAAGAAAAATAGAAATTGCTCATAGATTACTAAAGTTATTGAACCTTGCAGTGTACCAAAATTGGTTAAAGGGTATATCAAAGAATCCATTTTTTTGCTTGTTATTAACTTTTCTGTCATACCATGCATAAAATATAAAGAACAATTTTTTACAAGAAACTGAAACTGAGTGTTCCGAATATTGAATATCTGAAGTGTTCCTGTTTGGTTCCTGTCTGGTATGCTAAGGGGTTAATACGAATAGAAGAGGGTTGTGATTCACATTCGATAAAAGCAGTGACGCTGCTTTTAGCTGATGCTGTTCTTAGCTGATGCTGCTCTCAGCTGAAGCTGCTCTCAGCAGGCCTCTGTGCTGGCTTTACTCCACTATAGTGGAGTAAAGCCAGCAAAGACATAGCTGATGCTAGACCATATTTTGCTTTCAGTTTGTACCAACATCTTTGGTACCTTTTTCAATTAACTAAGTGTTTCTCTATGTAAACTAAATAAAAAATTATCGTTTTACAATAAAAATTTACATTTTAAAGCAGGATCAGGATATTTATTCAAATTATTCTATCAGATAGTTGTAATTTTGAACAATAAATGAAAGGTCAGAAAAAAATTACCAGTTTCGGAATAAAATCACTGTTCTCGATGCTGTTTAAGTACAAAAACTGTTGTACCATGGTGAGTGGGTAGCCCTCCAACAGCTTATACAGCGTGGGCTCTAGTTGCGGCTCGGCATTACTATAATGTTTCAGCAACTCAAGCAGCTGCTCATTTTGTGCCAAAATATCGCCATTCTGCTGCAATAGCAGTTCTATCCGTTGTTTCAACGAACTATTACGAGTTTCCAACGATTTTGTCCGGTCTTCTAACGTTCTGTAATAAAAAAATCTTAATAACATATAATAAAATTTAAATTTTATATTGGTGTAAATAAAGATTAGTTTTAAAGAAGCAGTTCAGTTTGCTAATTTACTTACTGCAAATATTTTAAAATGTTTTCAAAATTTTTAGTATTTTCAATCAGATGTTGGAATAATGTCCCCATCTAACGTTCTTCCATAGATTGTGCCCAGCCACCATCTCTTGATTGAACCCCGCAGAAACAAAAAATAATTAACACAATGGCAAAAATCTACCAGATAACAGAATATACATTTTTTTTTCTTTAGACAATTTACCATTCCTTTGTCTTCCCCGAGTTGTGTTGGAATAATGTACCCATCTCAAATTCTTGCATAGATTGTGCCCAGCCATCAGCTCTTGATGGTACCCTGCAGAAATTAAGAAAAATGTAAATACAACAGCCAAATCTACCAGATAACACAATATAAGACTTTTTTTATTAATTTGGCAACTTACCGTTCCTTTGTCTTCCTCGTATTGTAGGGGTCTTCTATCCCATAATCTGCATCCAGTTTCTTAAGACGCTCCAATTCGGTTTGAACATGTTCTGCTCTTTTTGTAGGACGTATTTCATCTTCCGAAGTGGTTGTTGGAGGGAGGTCTGACTTGCATCCCGCTATGTGAAATCCTTATTTCTCTTTTCGAGGCAGACCTTTCCTTCCCCCTCAACATTAGAAGTTGAGCAATATCACTATAAAAAAAACAAAGTACCACCATATAAAACTAATATATTAAAAAAAATTTTACTATTTTTATCATGGCTACATATGTTGTAGGTATAGGTGTGCAAATTAACTCGCATCCATTTGTTTAAAACTTCTTCGTCTTCTCCTTCTCTATTTCTCCATTGTGGCCAGCGGCGCGTTATGCCATCATGGGGCCCTGGGCAATTTTGAATTTGGGGGCCCCGATATACAATGTTGAAGTAAGAAGAATTACTTTTTCGTACAAAAATAATATATACTAATAATACTGATATAACAATTTGGAGCAATTAACAAAATCATAAATAATACCTTTTGAACATTTAATATAAGTACCTACATAATTATTTAAAGTAACAACAGATTATTCTTATTAATTACAAAATAACTAATAAATAGCTTAATAATTTAAAAATCAAAATTCGTAGCAAGTAAAATATATTATCTTAACAAATAAAGGGTATTCTTAACAAATAAATATGTTTTTAATATTTTAAATATTTAAAAAACTGCGATAGTTCATTCTTAAATACGCCATCATCAATATATACATACGTCGTCTGAATATGTACTCATTAAATTTGTGGTTCAGTTTTCATAGTTTTTTCTGAGATGTTACCTTATTAAAATGTAATTTCCTATTTCTTTTTCTAACATTATCGATTCCGATTCCATATCATCAAAAAAAATACAATTATTCCGAATGCCTTCTGCTATATCAGTTTTAACAGGAAGTAACATAGCGTGTAAATATCTGGTCCTCAAAGTTTAGAAGAAACTAACCAAATAAAGCTTTAGGAAAAGATTTAAGCTAGAAACTTGAATGACTTTTGAATATACAGGGTTATTTTGTAAGAAGCAGACCAAATTCAATTTTTTTTAATATAGCGTCCTGTATATTTTTCCTTTTTTCTTGATATTCTTTTGAATTAAAAATTGAACTATAAAAACCGCATGTCCCTGCGAGGTCACTGGTGTAAATGTAACAAGACGATTAAATGTTAAAAGAAAGCAATGAAGAAGCAATGTTAAAAGGAATTCTACCGTGTCAATAGCTAGTCGTTTTTGAAAATGACTTAAGTTATAAATACAAAATACTTTTGATTAGAAAATTCATTTCTAAGCATTTCAAATTTGTAGCTTAAGCAATTTCCTAAAACTTTGATTGGAATCTTTTTCTTGTCAACTTTTTAGAAAGAAATATATTAAGTGGTTACGTTTCTTTTTATACACACTGTGTGTAATAATAAGGACTTTAAAATATTTACAGCATTTTGCAGATCGGAATTTTTATTTTACAGACTCTTTTGGAGCATTCATCTTTACCGAATAGAATTCCAGAATAAAAGAAAAAGTGTCGACTAAAAATCTTCGAAAAATTCATACAGTTTTTCTCTTCTGACTTTAGTCAAGGGTTTCTCATTAGTCTCGTACAGTATTAGATATAGTTTCTTTTATTGCAAAAAAAACATAAGTTTAACTGCTAAAACTCCCTCCACTTCTTTGCCCCCCCCCCCATAGGGAAGACTACTCTAAAGTTCAATTTGATGTTCTTACTACGGTAATTTCTTAATTACCTAATTAATTTATAGTTTATAAAAGATTTGATTTTGGTCCCCAATCGCCAGGAGTGCAAATATAAAATTCACTATTCTTGAGACAGTAATAAAAAAAGATTAGTTGGGGCCTCGCTGAGGGGAGCCTATATCTGCTTGCAACGTTAATGAGAACTGGCATGATGTGGTAGTCTATTACGGAAATGAGTTTCAAAAACACTGCTTTGGGGGGGCCCCCTGTTATTGGAGGCCCTGGGCAAATGCCCATTTTGCCCATGGGATACGCGCCACTGATTGTGGCATCCTGTACATTTTTGTTCTCACATCTTGCAAGTCGACTGCTTCAACTTCATTTGAAAGATGTGTGCAGCAATATCACTATAAAAAAAAAACAAATTACCACCATATTAAACTAATATATTAAAAAAATGTTTACTGTTTTTATCATGGCTATATATGTCGTAGGTATGGGTGTGAGCAAATTAACTCATATCCATTCATTTAAAACTTCTTCTTCTCCTTCTCTATTTCTCCATTGTGGCATCCTGTACATTTTTTTTCTCACATCTTGCAAGTCCACTGCTCCAACTTAATTTGAAAGATGTGTGCAGCAATATCATTATAAAAAAAAACAAATTACCACCATATTAAACTAATATATTAAAAAAATTTTTATTATTTTTATCATGTCGTAGGTATAGGTGTGAGCAAATTAACTCATATCCATTCATTTAAAACTTCTTCTTCTCCTTCTCTATTTCTCCATTGTGGCATCCTGTACATTTTTGTTCTCACATCTTGCTAGTCGACTGCTTCAACTTCATTTGAAAGATGTGTGCAGCAATATCATTATAAAAAAAACAAATTACCACCATATTAAACTAATATATTAAAAAAATTTTTACTATTTTTATCATGGCTATATATGTCGTAGGTATAGGTGTGAGCAAATTAACTCATATCCATTCATTTAAAACTTCTTCTTCTCCTTCTCTATTTCTCCATTGTGGCATCCTGTACATTTTTTTTCTCACATCTTGCAAGTCCACTGCTCCAACTTAATTTGAAAGATGTGTGCAGTGATAAACTCCAATGACATTTGATGCCAGTCCAACATTAATTTACAATATACACTTGGAAGGTTCCTGGTTCAAATTCAGCCAGAGGTGTTTTCCCAAAAATTATCCTCACCTGGATTAACACCTGGCTTCTTTAGTTGATTCTACATTATTTCCCTCGAAATTACACACTTCATTAGTCCGTCTAAATCTTCGGATAATAACAAATAATTGTTCTCGTGTTCTTCTTTCAAAATGTTCTCATATTCTATTCTATTCAATGAGGCATAATGTTGTGTTGGTAAGTCCAGCAGGCATATTTGAGGCATATTTTCCATGTGGTAATGACGCACAAATAATATTACTGGTTGTAAAAGGTGCAAGGGAAACGTCGTTTCATTCCAATAATCGCTTGTGTATTTGTTGGAGAGCGAGGTGTGGCTTTCAAATTATCTTCCGAAAATAAGGCATATTATTCTCATAGCTAAATGCACTGAAATTCCCGGAAGGACGTAATTCTTTGACATCAGCCACCAAGTGTAGCAAGGAGTGGACATGGTAAGAGAGAAACTCTTCTCCATAAAGAGACTCACACAAAGCAACGTAAGTTTCTACAAGGTCTTGGCAAAAACCGTACATAGTTGGTGGTTGGAGCGATTTTGGAAATTTGTGATCGAGCTTCGATCACAATTTAAGATCGATCGATCTTTTAGTTCTTCCATATACGTACGACACGTGTCCGGCCACGTACGAATCATCAAAAGATCGATCTTTTCAATCTGATCAATCTTTTCGATCTTTTGATGATACGTACATGGCCGGACACGTGTTGTACGTATATGGAAGAACTAAAAGATCGATCTTTTCGATCTGATCGATCTTTTCGATCTGATCGATCTTTCAAATAAGATGATCAAACGATTGATCGATTTTTTTGCCCAGCCCTAGTTGGTGGTGCTCTTATGACATCAGAAGGCGAATAACACAGTGAAATATCATGAAGTGAACATATAATAGTCTTAAGGGTCGGTGCGAAACGAAAAAAACGCGTTTTTAAAAAATTGGTAATATACTACCAACTGCACTATCCACGGCGACCTTGAAACGATTATCATCCCTTTTTACCGTTCTTTGTAATTGTTTATTCCCAAATATTTTGCATTCACGTAATGAAACAAAAACAAACAAGATCACAACAGACAGAACCTATCTAAACTGTAAATACAGAACCAATTTGTAGTGACAATTTGCACGACGAGATGGCGCCAAGTGTCAACAAGCACGATCACAGTGCATTATTTATGTGATTAATGTACAAGACGCGTTAATTACAATTTATTTTAATATGGTTGTATATACCATTCGGTTTAGGAGACCATGGGTGTTAAAATCTCTATTTTATCTCCATTTTATGCGGTTATTTGATACTTAAAAATCATCAATAAATAGAGATATTCATTAACAATCTTGCCAATTCAGATATTAATTTAATTGTCTCTTACGACCGCCTTGTACTTTTTTATTTTACATGATTTCTGTGTGGTCAGCTTAATCGGTTGCCGACCGTTAATCAAAAACATTCTGAAAAACAGCCGGAGCTGTATATAATAATTGTCTGAATTCGGTTGCCTTGTAATGATTAACCATCATTAATCCTCGTTTGCCGATGATTAAATTCTGACGGGCAGTAGACTGAGACTGTTCCATTCTAGCATCAAGTATATCTAATTTTCTGAGGCTCTCCTTCTTATTGAATGTTTTTAAAAATTACTAGGTTTCTGTAAACTGGAGTGAATGAAATAAAACACATCACTTAAGAAAAAAATCAATAGTATGCACTTATTAATATAAAGAATCACAATGTTACATTCATATATACAAACAGAAACAAATAAAAAACATGCTGTGTAAAAAGATAAATAATTAGGTATAACATGCAACGCACTGCCGCAATAACAGAATTATATTATATAACTTGATGGCAGGGCCCAACTTAATACTTAAAACATCAATAATGTCCTTCTGGCAGAGCATCAGCAATGCTTCACCGTCAATCTTGTGCTCCGTAAAGACATCACCGTGATCTCTACAATATGGCAACGATGTCACAAACTCGTATACTTCCTCTTCCGTCCAATCTCTCGGATCACGTTCTGCCCTTACGTATTTATTCAAGAATTTCGCGTGAATCTCCCAGGACTGTCGCAGCTCAGGATCGATAATCTCGCCTAAATCGGTAATATCTATTTTCCGTTTCTTGACGGGTATCGGTGACGTTACTTCACGCTTTACCTCTTTCATGTATTTTTTCACGTATTTCCTCTTCGGCTTTTTTTCTTCTTCGTCTGAACTGTCATTCTTCATTACGGGTTCCACTCGTGGAATTTTCGGTGGTCGTCCCAACCTGGGTTTACTAAAAATAAACGGAAACTGTTTAAAAGTGTGTAAAAACTGGATTCCATTAATAAATTTTGCTATTTTTTTTGTGAAAACTAAAAAACTGTTAAGTTTTAACTATTGTCAACACTAATATCAATTTTTATGTGACCAGTTTCGTTAGATTATTTGAGATTGTTTGATACTTTTACGGTCAAGGTCATATGCTATAGAGTTTATTTCACGACAAGTGGCAGTAAGCCGCTGACATAACGCGCAAACGTTCCTACGCATTGACATGTGTTAGAATGAAATAAAGAAGATTGCTATTTCGTTCTAACACACGTCAATACCTATAGGAACGTTTGCGCGTCATGTCGCGGCTTACTGCCACTTGTCGTGAAAAATACCATAGCTGGTGTTGCCTCAAACCATAAGTAAACCACAATACATATAAGCGTATGTGAACAAGCTTACAACAAAATGTGCAGAAGTTTGATATTTTTAATAAACTTTAATTGTATCTTAAAAAAACAACAAAAAAAGTAAAACAAGATTTTAAATATTTAGTCACGGTTCGCTTAATTTGCTCAAAATTTTAAATATTTATGATACAAATCATGTCAACTATGTAAGAGTAAACAAAAAACAAGCATATTTGTCATATTTCAATCATTTATCAAAAGTAGTACATAAAACATAACCTCAATTTTTTATCAATTTCATTTTTCATTGTTTAGCCTAATAAACATTAATACAACCAGAATTCTGAACCATTTCTTGCCATATGCTACTATTAATTATAAAAGCAATGTAAAAAAACGAATACATGACAAAGAGTGGTAATCGACCTTACCTTGTGATGATGATCATTTTTTTGCGGTTATGTTGCAATAAGTTTTACCTTACCATGAGTGACTGGATCAACAACAAATTTTCCTCATAAAATATTCAATATTATTACAATTTCAATAAATTGCAAATGTTCGGAACTATTTCCAGAGATTTTTTTGACAGTTTAATATGTTTTGCAATAAAAATAATAGAACTTACATTTTTTCCCGTGGTTCCCTAGAAACTGGAACAACAGCCTCGAGCTGCCTATCTGGGCTGAGCAAACGATCAGGTAGTGAGTGTTCCATATCAATGTTCTCCTCGGCATAAGGGCAATACTTCTGTATGGAATGCGTCGAGTACACTGGTCCCTGGATGTGGCCTTGTCCACGACATCCCACCGTCGGGCACTCCAAGAAATCATACACGTCATCAGGAGCTAAATGGCAAAAGAAAATAGAAAATTTAGCTGAAAATCCTATTTTAAAAATCTACAAGAGCATAGAGGTGTAGCAGTATATTTCAAACCAATTTTTATACAAATCTACAGCTGCAGTCATTATATTTAGATTGTATCTTATCTTATCTTACTCTCAACCATATATAGCGGGCATCTGTTTCAATGCAGAACATAACCTATGTTCCATTTAGAAATAGATGAAAATCAACCAGTAGGAATTACAGTGATGTATGGCTAATCCGAACCCCCTTCTAATCCGAACTACTGGGTAGTCCGAACGGCCCTCTTGTGTAAAGTGGTATGCATATTCCGAACGACATGGTATGCGTAATCCAAACATAAAATATTTGTTAATGCTGGCGCATTTGCGCACCCTATCGTATGTTGAACTTAAACTACCAGTACTTAGTTAGTAAAGATGTCTACCAGAAAGCACATAATGCTAACATTAACCCAAAAAGCGGAAATAATAAACTTAATAGACAAGCGCTTGTCTTATATAGTTCATTTTAAATACGCCATAATGTAAGCAAGGCCACAATCGCGAATATTAAAGCCAAAAAACTGCAAATTTTAAGATATGTGCCACGAACTGAAAAAGGATAGGGCAATCTCAAAACTATTTGTACAGCTGAGTACCCTGACGAAGACCAAGCGTTGTTTATATGGTTTTTGCAGCAGCATGAACGTCATGCTCAATCTGATAGATAGATAGATATTCTTTATTAATTGTTTCCAATATGTCAAAATTACAGTGAATATTAAATATAATGTGTTTCCTCATGTCTTGCCGTTTCTTTTCTTTTCGTCTCCATGGCTCCGGCAAATTCTTCCATCGAATATAAGGGTGTTGTTTGTAGGAAATTGCAAATGAGTCGTTTGAAGCCTTTAAGGTCCTTCCAGTGGTCTGGTATAAGGTTCAAGACCATTACCCCGTGTCTTGTGAAGGTTGTTGTTAGTAATCTTAGAGAAGGTACTTGTAGTAGGTTACTTTGCCGTGTATCATGCCGTTGGATGTCACACCTTGATGTATACCTATGCACTTCTTTCTTTGCATTAACCAGTTGTGTAAGATGTACGCGGCATATATGGTGAGAATTTTGTGCCTTTGGAAGATTGGAAGGCAGGAATGAGTGGTTAATACTCCCTCTATTGCTCGCACTGCCTTCTTCTGTAGGGACAGGATTTTGGTGCTGTGGGCTGAGCCTCCCCATGCTCTCAACCCGTATGCCATTCTACTATGGAATAGCGCATAGGAGGTGGAGCGTGCACCATCTTCATTAAGAGCCATGCGTATGCGCCTAAATGCATATACAGCAGAAGAACGCATATACAGAACGGGTGTTAGAGCTTTTACATGGGCTGACCACGTCAGTCGCGTATCTAGCGTTATGCCTAGAAATTTTTTGCTTGTCGTTGGTATATTGTCTCTTCTGCTGGCTGTTAACAGCAATTGTTGTGTTTTGTTTGTGTTCAAATGTAGTTCATTTGTGTTGAACCATTGGATGGCTTTGTCCTGTAGTTCATGAGCTTTGTAGGTGATAATGGGTTCTTTTCCTTTAACCAGAAGGGTTGTATCGTCTGCATATAATATTAAATCACTGTCGATGTTCATTGGTATGTCCTTTATATAATTGATTATGAAAAACAGAGCGCCCATAAGGCTGCCTTGTGGAACACCTTTCGTGACACTGACCTTGCGACTTAGGGAGTTGTATATAACATGCTGGTATCTGTTATTCAAATAAGTATGTTTGTGTGCGATTCCACGAAAGCCATATTTCTCCATTTTCTCCAGGAAGATGTTGTGACTTAAGGTGTCAAAAGCCCTTGATAGATCGAGAAAAAGTACTCCGCAGTTTTCTCCTTCTTCTATTGTTTCTGCGACATACTTTACCACGTGAGTGGTAAAGTATGCCGCAGAAAGTATGTATTACCATATATTGGATGGCGGTTTCGGTTCCTCTTCCTGCCCCTGTATCCGAATTGTTGGTCATTGAAGTACCCTTGGTGTTCAAAGAATTTTGTGATTCTAGAGGCTATGGCTGACTCAAACACTTTGGAGAATGCAGGTAAGACGGATATCGGTCCGTAGTTTGCCGGACTATTCCTTGGCCCCTTTTTGTGAATCGGCGTGACTTTGGCGATCTTTAGCCTATCTGGGAAAATTCCTTCCAGAAAACATATATTGATTATCTCTGCCAGGATTTCTGGATATTGTTAGTTTGACGAATTTGAGCGTTTGAACGTCGATGTCGTATATGTCCTTTGTTCGTTACGTTTTAAGTTTGCTTATTATTTGTAGTACTTCATGTGCGTCTGTTGGATGGAAAAAGAAGTTCTTTGACGATTAAATTTTAATTTTTGTTTAGTTATTATTATTTTTTTAATTTTTTAAGTTAAATAAACATTAAAATCACCGCATACTATAATGTTTATGCTGGGGGGAAATTGTGAGATTATGGTGGTTTGTATTTAGTCAACTGAACTAATAAACTGTTGAAAATCTCCAAGTCTGCTTCTATATATTGCTACGATGATTAGATTCATCTGCACTACCTGAACCGCGACAGCCTCAAAATGTAGTTCCTAAGAGTGATTTTTCACTTCATCCAGTGGATATGCGGCCAAGTGCTTTTTGCAGAGAATTCCTACTTCTCCATGTTTGTGTTGTTGTCGTGTGTACATACTTATCCATCTATACTCCTTCAGGTTGTAGAGGTTTTGGTTTTCTTCTGTGAGCCAGTGTTCGGATATGCAGATCACATCAACCTCATACGTGTTCGCTAGCAGTTCCAGCGCCCCTACTTTGTTCGTGATGCACTGTATGTTGATATGCATTATATTGAAGTTGAGTTTTTTGTCAGGGGTTTCATCATGTCTAGATCGTTCTATAAAAAATTGCCTGCTTCCTGTTGCATGAAATCTCTGTTTGTTAAAATCAAAACGTTTTATTCCTACTCCATGGGAAAAAAAACCGTTTTTCGTGGCGACGATTCCGGAGAAACTACTAAAGGTATTGGGACGAAACTACATATTTAGAAGTTTCATAACCAAACTTAGGGCTGAAAAGCTTTCTGTTGAAAAGGGTTGAAAGGAACTGGAGGTTTAGTCTTAGCATTTTTTAAAGATTTGGCAAATAAGCCGCCATTTCTGGAATTTCGTCGAAATAGTTAAATAATAAATTAAAGTAGAGGAAATTCTGAACAATTGATGACTATAACATTTTTTGATAAAATTAACAATTTAGCTGCATGAGCAAATTCTATTTCGTCGAGATCGCTCGTATTGCATTAAAACTAGTTAACCAGGATTTGTAAGATATTTTGATTGTAATGACAGGAGGTAGTGTCAAACGCTGATGTTTTGACAATACCTACTGTCAATACAAACAAAATATCTGTCTGGTTCTAGTATTTTTATTTTAATGCAGACATGGCCTCTCGATCAAATAGAATCTCATGCCGCTAAACTATTAATTTTATATATAGTATGATAAAGTCATGTGCCTGGCCACATCAGATTTTTTTCAACTGTTCAACCTGTTTCTTTTTTGTTTTTTCAACTGTTAAACCTGTTTCCAGGTTTAACTTTCTCAGGGGGAAACATTTTTTAGAGGATCAGCCACAAAAAGAAGGACTCACATAGCCCCTTCTCAGAAAGACTTCAAACTTACCATTGCCTACACCAACATCCAATGCCTAACCAATAAAGTCAATGCGCTTCAACGTCTGACAGATAAGTACGATGCACTCATTGTATGTATAGCAGAGCACTGGCTTCAACCAGAAAACCACAATCTATATGGTATGACGAACTATTACATGGCTAGCAAATTTGTTAGAGACACGTATAGTCACGGTGGAGTGTGCATCTACGTAAAAAACAATATTTCCAGTTCACCCATACCCGACCTAGAAGATATGTCTGTCGAAGGGCACTGTGAGCTTGCAGCGTGCTTACTAAACTCAATCAACTCAATAGTAATAACCGCATACGTACCACCAAATGCAAACATAGACTTGGTGATGAATATTTTCGAGGATTTGCTCCAAAAAATAATGAGTTCTTATAAAAGAAATATTAACATCATCCTGGCAGGAGATTTCAACAATCTTATGAAAGCTTTCAAGGCACCTTGGATGCAACTCCTAGAAAGCTTCGACTTACGTCCATCAATAACACAACCTACTAGAGTAACACTGCGTTCAAGTTCAACCATAGACAACATTTTCTCTAACCTGGAAAAGTTTGATGCCCTAGTGGGATCTCCAAGATTATCAGACCATGAACCCCTAATATTCACCACAATGATAGAGGACCTGCAATTTCAACCAACCCCTACTCTCACAAGAAAGTTAAACGAGCTCACCACTAAAACCTTTCGCGAAGCGCTGGGTACGGAGGACTGGTCCAAGGTCACGAAAGAAACCTGCGCAAACAAAAAATTTGATGTATTCCTAATAATCTTCACCTCACAGTTCAACACAGCATTCCCTAAATCCAAAACAAGACCTCGAAAGAAAATGAGTGCACAAAACCCAGAACTCCAACGACTGGAAGAGACACTCGGTCTGATTCATGACAGCATGAGGCAGAACAACGACACCAACTTGGCGGACTTGTACATGGAACTTAAGAGTACGTACCTCGAAAGATGTGAAGCACTAAAGAAAGAACACAACAACGCACGTATTGATCAGGCTCAGAACAGACAAAAGGCCATCTGGAGTGTGATCAACGACCAATCAAACCGCAACAGAAAAAACACACCAAGAGAGCTGCCCACATGCAATGATCTCCAAGCAACCTTTTTCCACACATCCCAACACTCAAATCCAGGCCAGAGTTTTGAAGATTTCCTCTCCAAACTACCTACCTCAAAAAAGTCAATGTTCCTTGCACCCACTTGTCCTCAAGAAGTACTTACGCATATAAATAAGATCAGAAGCAAAAACCACAGACGTATACGACTTAAACACCATCTATATAAAGCTTGCGGCCGATTACATCTGTAATCCACTAGCCCAAATCATAAATTCTTGCTTTGATCAAGCGGTATTTCCAGCACAGTTGAAAGTAGGCAAAGTTATCCCAATATTTAAGAAAGGGAATCCAAAGGATCCAACTAATTATCGTCCAATAACAATACTGCCTGCCCTCTCTAAAATCTTTGAATCCCTGATGGCCGTTAGACTTGCCCATTACCTTAAAGTAAACGAAACCATGACAGATTGTCAATATGGATTCCAGGCAGGTAAAAGCACCATCTCAGCTGTCCTAGACCTGCTGCACTACATAGCTGATGGACTGGAGGACGGTGATCATTGTGTTATTGCATTGCTTGATTTATCGAAGGCCTTCGATAGAGTGAGCCATAAAATACTGCTGCAGAAGCTCGACTATTACGGTTTAAGAGGACACGTGTTGAAATTCATGCAGTCATATTTAGGCGATAGATACCATTATGTGGAAAGCATGGGTACTAAGGGTGATATGATCACGTCTAATGTGGGTGTTGCTCAGGGATCCTTAATTGCCCCGCTGCTGTTCATCATCTTCATGAATGATCTTCCATCATCCATTCAGACCGGCAAAGTAATCCTCTACGCCGACGATACAACAGTGGCAGTGAGAGACAACGACAAAGATGAGGCAATCAGTTTGATAGGAGGCACCATTCAAAAAATCAGGGAATGGATAGAATGTAACGACCTATCCCTAAAGGAGGACAAAACAAGTACAGTGCACTTTTTCACATCTCGCAGAGAAGCACTGGAAAAACAGAGCGAAAAACTATTGGGAATCAGACTGGACTCCAGGTTAACATGGCTACCGCACATAGAAGAGATATCGACAAAATTAAGCAGAGCGCTATATGCCATAAGAAAGATGACAAGCACCATCAATAAACAGGCTGGCAGAATAACATACTTTGCCCTCTTTCACAGCATAATGTCATACGGTCTGGAGCTGTGGGCAACTTCAGCACACACCAACAAAATATTTGTAATCCAAAAGCGAGCGGTACGAGCATTGGAAGGTGTCCCATCTACCACACATGTCAAACCATTGTTTGTCAAACACAACATTATGACAATATATGGCACATACATCTACCAGAGCGTCATGCGAGTCAGGTCGGGAGTTCACAGTAGTCATGAAAACGTTCACTCATATAACACCAGAGGGAAGGAGCTGCTTGTGAGGCCTTATAACCGACTCAAAACAACCGACACGATACATGGAAGAATCAGTCTATATAACAAACTTCCCTCCGCTATCAAGGGAAAAGAGGGAACAGCCTTTCAGAGGGATCTCAAAAGCTATCTGATTGACCAGTCCTTTTACAGCCTAGAAGAATATATGAACTCCTGAAGAATAATACAATACATACATTTACCACATTATGTTCCACGACGTGCACTGTATTTTTTGAGTCCGAATAAATTATTATTATTATTATTATTATTTGTACATCTATATGTGTATGATTTTATCACATATAAACCCCACGATTTTACCACAATGTTGTTCTGAAGATCCAAAGATTCTTCTCATGTTACTTGAACAAGATTTGCAATATATGTAGCTATTTCTGACATATTTATTTGACAATTAAAATGATAGATAAATCTCTCTTTAAGGGCCGATATATTCACCTATCGTCAAAGTTGTCGTTACCCAATGAACAGATTACGCTTACGTTCGCGTTAAAAATGATTCTGTCTTTTCACCGATCTGTAAGTCATCGTCAGGTAACGAGGACGTAAATATCGCTAAGGAATGTTTTTCGGCAGTATAGTATCAAATGTCGGTAAAAAAGGTGTACTAAATCAACCCTTGGACCATAACTTGGACTAATTGCCGCTAGATGCAGCGCCGTAAATGACGTTGACAAAACGTAACTAAAATTCATTCGAACCCATTTCTAACCGCTTCAATTACAAAAGACCCAAACCAAAAATTATTATGAAAGTCGAATTCAGCAAATTCGGCCAAAATAACTAAATAATAACTTCTATTAATACAGTACCACGTACGTACGTAAATATCTGTCAGTTTGACTTTTTGTTTGACATTCAGCTCCTGCTCTGTGATTGGTTCAAAGTGTTCGTCATCAGTTTACCGGCATGTTCATTCGATCGATAAATAAATCCGTACGTTAAGCGTATTTATCCGGTCGGTAACGTTAACGACAGGTGAATAGACACCTTTTTACCATTTATCTTGTCGTTTAGATGACGAACAGTTTCACGATAGGTGAATATATCGGCCCTAAATTGTTCTTGAAGCATTTGCAGCTATGTTGATAACAAATAAAGTGAAAGTAACTGTCACTTATAATTTAATTTTTCCATTGATCATACTGAGTCATACAAACATTGGCCTTTTTGTTTTAAATTGTTTTTCAGGTCAGCTGTTATTTTATAGAAGTAGTTTTAAAAACTAAGAAGATGAAATAAAAGGAAATAAGAAAAATAAGAGCACATATACTTAATAAAATAAGTATTTATTTATTGAAAGTTGTTAATCCGATTTAAATCCGATTTGAAGACAAAATTGTCAATTGTGGTCGAACAGCACATTAAAATCAGGCACAGGGTTGGAGACCCCTGCATTATGGTGAACTGTCCCAAATTGGGCAGGACAGTACCAAATCTTAACAACTTGCCCCATCTCCTATCATGCCCCAAATTTTGCACCACTTTTTTGAAATTTTATGTCCTGAATTTCCAAGATGCCACCTATCAAACTAATAATTTCGGTTATGTATATTCTATTCTATTCTATCATAGAAAAGTAAACAATGCTTACACTACGCACACATATTTTCTATTTAAGATAAATAAATTTTTTAAATCACAGCAGTTGTTGTTATTACGATGTTTGTAAATTACAAAGATTGTTTTATGTAGAAACAGAGAAATTATGTATATTTGCTAAGACTGCTTTCCTTATGAGTGTTCATATATCAATTTCATCAATCATGAATATTTCTTTATTTTCTAGTTCTCTTTATTTTTATTTTTTTCTTGAAAATCCACTTATCGTAATAGACGTAATATAATAATAGACGTAATAGACGATTGTTTAAAATGGGATGGTCATGTTGAATACTTAAGCAAAAAACTGAACAGAGTCTGTTATGCTATGAGAGTCACAAAAGGCTATCTGGAACCAGACTCCATTAGAACTTTGTACTTTGCCAACTTTGAATCACTACTGAGATATGGTGTAATTTTCTATGGGAGGAGCTTAGGGGCTAGTGCTATTTTCACCATTCAAAAGAGGATTTTACGGATAATGTTGGGACTGAACTATAGAGAAAGTTGTAGAGGAAGATTTAAGGAGCAGGGATTATTAACTTTGTACGGAATTTGCATGTTGGAGTGTATTTTGTATCTTCATAAGAACATACAGTTGTTTGTTCCTTTAAATGAAAATTCTGATTGCAACACAAGAAGATTGACATGATTATCAATATCCAATTCACAGACTGTTAGTCACAGAAAAAAAATCCAAATTATATGTGTATTAAAATCTTTAACAATATTCCTGAATATGTAAAGCAGATTTAAGATTATCAGACTTTCAAAGCTGAAACTAAGAAGTTATTCATAGAACTCGAACCGTATAATCTAAGTGAATACTTTGTCTAATTCTTGTTTTTTTTGTTATCTTTTCTGTTGTATGACGCATTTTCAGTTTGTTGTATGAAATGTTCTTGTAACACTGTATACACACTTATGAAATAAATTTATTGTTATTGTTATATCAGTGTAATAAGTTGAAATTTGGAGGCAAACGGAAATGGCCATATTCTCAAACAGTGGTTTGGGGGCGTTGCAGTCGATTTGAGAGGGTTTGACCAAAGGTTTAAGCGAACGATACTTCCTTCTTATTTTAGCCATCATGGGGTAAAGACGTGTTTTCTTAAGAGCAAGGGTTCTATAAGATAACTGTGGTGTCTCGTGTTTCTTGTGCTCAACCGAAATAATAAGGTATTTATTCGTTGTCTGTACTTGCTGATTTGTCCATCTCCGCCAAATTAAGAATATCATTGTTTAGAGGTAACATTCAAATTTTCGTGTAAGCAGTTCTGCATTGTTGTAAATATTTTTGTTAATAGATTTTATTGTGGTTTTCTTCGTCATATTCATTGTAGAATAATATAAACCTGTCCCTTTTATAGTAAAGTATTTCGCCTTGCATATAGTGATTAATAATTAGTGAGTTCAAACGTCTCTAACAAAGTCTTAGAGAAAGAACTCAGCATTTGAAGCCTCCGTAAGAGAAAGATAATTAATTCACGCTACCGTAAGATTAATTAAGATTGCGTTGTTTGAGTCAGGAAGGGTTGAACGCCGTTATATTGAAAATGGCGGTGGTCAACATGTGGTTTTAAGGTTAGGTAGTTGAGCAAAGCCCTAACAGGGGCCCCCTTCAGTTTAGAGTTGATTAAAGTATAGTAAATATTGAGAGGGGTGTCCGCCCCATCACATCAGCAGTTATACACAAACTAGCAAAATGTGCTAAGTAAAAAAATTATCGAAAAAAAAGAAAACAAAAGAAATAATAAAAAAAACTGTAAGAAAAAGTTTGAAAAAAAAATAATAATTACAATAATACTTACTCAATGGAGGCTCCAAAGGATGCCCAGTCTTATGGCACCATCCGATCGGGTGTATGTCCGTGCTGTCATCATCTACCCAGTAGCTGTATCTATCAAGCCAACCGTCAAAGCTGATCCTGATCTGATGATCTCGGACATCGCAAACAGTTGCTACGCGAATTATCTGCGGCACCCTCTTGTCAACGCACTCCAGTCTCATGCCACGCTTGAAACCATTTGCTGGCCTTTGCTTAAACGCTCTCGCCGGCGCTGCGGTGGCCTTCCTCTCCTTCAGATATGTCTCCCATGTGAAAGCTTCAGGGTTTGGGTGACCTGCCAAAATTATTAGTGATATAAGTTATTTATTATACAAATCTATCTTGTACTGACCAAGGCTATATTTTAGCATATATTTTCAAAACTTTTCTAATTTTTCTAAAATTTCAAATTAAAACTTTGAATGATTTGAAAGTGCGTTCTTAACGTTATGAAAAGAAATTTATGTACATATTTGTCACTACATACCAGGTGACCCACGCCATAGGTACTCTCGCAATACCAATTTTAAATTTAAAAAATCAACGGCAGTACCTATGGCGTGGGTCGGCCGGAATATGGATTTGACAGCTATATTCAGAAAGGAACCTAGCTTGTTGAAGTTTTTGTACCACACAAAAATATATTTACTTCAAAAACATTTTGTTGTTTCATTGGTAGATATTTTCATCTCCCTTGAAGTGTCTGATAGCATAACCAATAGGACAACCAATGGACTTGTCTATCAGAACTTAAATCTAAAATAAATTGTTTGACACAAAATTAGATTTAGGAGAGTACAAATGAAGGAAACCTGATAAAGGAATAATTGGCACACCAATGTAAATTATTATCAAAGAAAAAAGTATCAAAGCTATAGCTTGTAGTCTTGCTATTTTTTGTTTTCTGATACAAAAGTTAATTTAAGGGTCAGTGTGAAACAAAAAAGAACGCGTTTTTAAGAAGTTGGCAATATACTACCAACTACACAATCTACGGTGACCTTGAAACGATTTTCACCACTTCCCGTTTTACCGTTAATTGAAATTGTTTATTTCCATCTTTCGCATTCAGGTAATGAAACAAAATCGAACAAATATGACAACTGACAGAGCCTATCTAAACTGTAAATACAGAACCAATTTGTAGTGGCAATTTGCATGATGAGATGGCACCAAGTGTCAACAAGCAGGATTACAGTACATTATTTCATTGATTAATGTACAAGATGTGTTAATTACAATATATTTTAGTATGATTGTATATACCATTCGGTTTAAGAGAGCATGGATGTTAAAATCTCTATTTTATCTCCATTGAATCTATTTCATGCAGTTATTTGATACTTAAAAAACATCAATAAATAGAGATAATTAAAATGAGATGTTCGTGAACAATCTTGCCAATTCAGATATTAATTTAATTGTCTCTAACAAACGCCTTGTACATTTTGATTTTGCATGATTCCTGTGTGGTCAGCTTAATCGGTTGCCGACCCTTAAAAAACAAAAAATCGACCACTGTGGAAATGATGCTTTTATGTGAAACAATATCAACCGAGTTTGTCTGTCAAACTAAAATTGTCTGAATCCATTGAAGAACAAGTTAAAACGTACATCTTAAAATCAAACAAATGAGCCAAAATTGAAAATTTCTTAGGTACTAATAATTTAGGAATGGATTACGATCATAAAATGTTACTGTTATTTAACAACTTTAAGGTGTAAACAAAAAATGATTAATGAATCATGACTAAAATCTGGCAAAATTTCTCCCAATTTTCAAAGTTATCAACACCATATTAACGAATATTGTGAAAGTTAATTGCGACAAATTTTATGATAATCTATAAATAACCACAGTCCTATGATTCAGATGATTATTTAATTTTAATATAGCAAACATTCTTCACAATGTTTTGGTAAACAAATTTCAATAAATTTTATTTAATCCCAACTTACAAGAGGATTTTGTTCTACATTATTAATCCTTTACACCAACATATACGCTCCATAATTTCCAATATAAATTATGAAACCAGAATCTGAAAGAAGTCTTACCATTTGGCGGCGTGAGGTTATGTCCGTATTGGTCGCACCAGCCCACCGGATGAATATACGGCGATGTTGGATCAGCCCAATAATCGTATATGTCATCCCAACTGTCAAAGTGTACCAAAATACGATTATCCATCATATCCATCACAGTTGCAACACACACCAAAGCAGTATTCTTCCTATCCACAGCCTCTAGCTTCATTCCTATTCTAAATCCATTCGGACAAATCGCCTAAACAAAGGAAAAACAATTATAAATAAATATATCAAACAAAAGAAATTTTAGACTTACATTTCCCAATCGATTCGTAAACAATTGCTTTGGTGCCGCAGTAGATTTTGTTTGTTTTAAATAATTATTCCAGTTGAAGTCCTCCATCGTGTAATTCGGGGGCGGATGCAAATTGTGCCCATATTTCTCGCACCAACCAGCCGGGAATATATCCATGCTATCTGCGTTAATCCAGAAATCATAATTTTCTGGATAACCGTCAAAGTGTAATCTCACTCTATATCCCATAACTTCTGCGACGGTAAACACGCAGAAGTACGAGGGATGTTGCGGGTCAACACCTTCCAATTTCATCCCAGGTCGGAAACCGTTCCTTGAATATGGGAACGGATCCTTAAATAATTTAACAGGGGCACCTTTTGCCTTTACGTGATCGAGATATTTCGACCAGGAGAATCCTTTCTTACTGCACGCCCACGGGTAGTTGTATTTATCTTGGGAATTATCGTTGGAGGTGTCTTCATCGCTGGGGGTTAATTCCTTCTCTTGTTTTCCATCGTCAAACGATTTTTTTATGTAACCTTTTTTCCGTTTTTTGTGGAGTTTTGAGTCTTTTTCATTTGGAGCGTTAGAATTTGCGGATAAGCACTCCATTCCGCAATATTCGCTCGTTACAAAGTCGGATAATAACCCGTAACAACCACATTTCAAGCACTGTATTTCATCAGCATCGCTCTTCTTATTTTCTTTGAAGTTATCTTTAACGGTGTTCAATTTTTTGTTTGGATCGTCGATCAAATATTCTAATAACCCGAACTCGTTCATGCGGAATTTTAACTCGGTACCGCGGAGAGTACCGATGTTCCCATCCCAAATTAACGCTTTGGTTATATCGAAATTTGAATTCGGAATTTTCTTTTCCGATTTGATTTCTGGTTTTACATCGTTTTCGACCATTTCTGTTTTAACTTCTGGGATAAACTCGACCTCGTCGTAATCTTTCCGGCAGATGTATTGCGATTTTCTACGACGACCCTCCGGTTTCGGGGCTGCTGCTTGTACGCGAGTCTCTACATCAAAGCTAGCGGATGTGATCCGAACTTCTTTAGTGTCTGCGTCTGAAATCGTAGTGATAGAACTATCGACGGTACTGATGATCAAACTGTTCCTTGGACGTTCTGTAATTGGTTTACTACGATCCAGTAAACCAAAACTCCGTTTTAGTATGGAAACGCCGTGTTTTGGAACTTTGGGCGTTTCTTTTGTAATTGACGAAGTATCCACTTGAACTTTTGGTTTATCGGTTTGTTCGGGAATTGTGACCGTATAGCTTCCGTCTTTGGAGTCTTCGACGATTGATAGTTGATATGTTTTGTCTTCGGGTGCTTTAGTCAAGTCGATTTGTTCAATTTTTGCATCGGTTGGCTTTGTATCTTTTTTATCGCAAAAGATAGTTATGCTACCGTTATTCTCATTATTTTGTAATAAATTATCAGGGATTTTTAAATTTAGGACCTTTTGTTTTGAGCTTAAGTTGTTCCTGACAGGATATGGCATTATTGCTAATTTTGGTTGTACGAAATGCGACTTCATTTTACCAGGATTTACCTTATGCATCGGAGTAAGTAAAATTTTTTGCCCTGTGGGAGCACTGAGAGCCTTTGGCGCTATTTGGATATTCTCCGGTTTAATTTTTGTTAAGTTAATCTTATTGTTGTTATTGTTTTTACCTTGTTCTGGCGGTTTGTAAAAAGATTTTATCATGGTGAACATAGGAACTCCGTCAGTTGGTTTTTGTAAAATTAATTGTTGCGGTTTTGTCAGGATAACTCCTTGGCTCCCTTGCACAGATATATTCGCTGGTATCGTGATATTCGATTGCAAATTTGGATGTTTATTTATGTTTGTACCCAAATTTTGTATTTGAATTGGCGGTATCGTAATGATGTTGTTTGGCTTACTTGAAGAATTTGCTGGTAACTTTGACGGTGTTATGTAGACAAACGGTAAGACTTGTGGTTTTGATTGGAGCTGTTGCACTACAGGTGTGCTTTCTGGTTGTGTTGTTGGTTGTTGCAATGTACTTGATGGCAGTTCTGTAGTAATGGAAATATCAATTGTGTTGGTGTCATGTTGTGGTTTGTTGTCTTCCAGTTCGTCTTTTGGCGGTGTTTTGATTGACAAATCGACCGTAGAACACGTGGTTGAAATGGTCGATGCCATTTCTGAAAACATAAGTTGGTCATAAACTTATGGGACAGCTGTGTATATGGGAAAAACTAACTACTTGTGAAATTTTTATTTTGGGCGGTTCTAATTATACAATCAACGAAACCTACTATTGCATTGGATGGAAAAAAGTCTATAGAATCGAAGAAAATCACACGCAAGGTTACCGTGATCAGTAAATTTAAAAGCAGGGCAGTATTTGATCTTGAATCCTTGGTAAACGGTTAGAATTAGACACGACGAAAACGCGGAAATATCACTAAACCGACGCAAGCCCCGGTCAAACTGTTATTGAACTAATTAAATAAATGTTTATTGTACGCATATTTACCTTAATAAACAACCTAGGTCGTATTAATACGCCACAAACTTAATTTTATAGCAGCAGAGAAACTAGATACAATAACAACTCCTTACATACTGTGCCAATACCGGTCATGCGCACTACGGCCAGCTGTACTTGTTCCGAAGATCCGGAACAATGAAATTTAATAAATATTTTCCTAAATAATCACATGTAAAACACATAAAAGCTTTAAAGAAAATATGTATTGCCACATTTTATATTATAACTGAAACGTTGAGAAAGAAACCTAACACATATCGTATCAAGTTACGCAACAAAACTAATTATTGATAACACGCTTTGTGCTACATATTTTTACTTTTGTTGTACTTTGTAAATAAAAACAAAGAATATATTATCTTGGTCATGATGCAAAGGTACACGCGTAGAAAACAAACATATTATTTATGGCAAACGCCTTTTGATAAGTGATTCACACACTGTCCTTATTAAATTAGATTATTGAAATCGTTTTAATACTGACGGTGGCTCGATTAATATAAAGGTTGGTGACATCACAGTAACTTGTAAAACTTATGATTTTATTTATATTACACTGACAGTACACTAAATAAATATTGCCCACCACATAATATCGTCCGAATATGCCAGTAATACCTAGGTATAAAAACTTTATCAATACACGGATAGAGATTTGCGCATAATCAAACTAACTGTCGAAACTACAAGTAATAATTAATAATGAAATACAACATACCGATAATTAAAGCGACGACTGTGAAGATCTGTGCGAAAAAATAATAATAACATGTATAACTTTTGACAATTGCCAGCCAGAATGGATTCACGAGTTCCTCGCAATAATATAAGTATCAGTATTAAGTTTGAGGGTTTAGCGTAAATGAAATAATCATTGTGTGGTCAAACGGCGAAAGTAAATTTGTGTAGGGCAGAACTATGATTATGTGAAAATGTCATTGTGCATATTTATTGTTAAAAAATAAATTCTACATACCTTTCAATACGTTTCTCGTCGGGCATGCGCGATAAGGCAACAGCATGGGAGATTATTCTTGACGGGCTCATCCCCACTATTTGAAATTGTATTTTGACGTCCAGTTTTTATAGGCCTGTCTACTGTTCTCCGATTAACACTCTTCAATTAATGTTATAACAATCTTGTGGTCCTGTTGGTCGCATTAACATCACCGCACTTGTTCAAGAATCTTCAAAGGCGAGTCAGATACTTCAATAACTTGAAATTATCGACTGTAAGTTGATGTTATTTCCCCGTATATTTCCACATACATGTAATGTCGGACATTTATCAATATTTATATCCCACCATATTTATATTGTTGCCAAGTGCTCATACTTGAATTTCTTGATAGATTGTTCTACCAACAATGGGAGGAGCTGTTAGTTCAGGTGTGAATAATGACGAGCTTATCGATAATCTGCTCGAAGCTGATTATATACGGTCACCACTCATCGAGAGAGTTTTCCGGGCTGTCGATCGTGCTGATTATTTTGTGCCCCACGCTAGGAGTACCGCTTACAAAGATCTTGCATGGAAGTTGGGGAATTTACACTTGTCAGCACCGTGCATTTATAGTGAAGTTCTCGAAGGTCTAAAACTGGAACCAGGTCTAAGTTTCCTCAACTTAGGATCAGGAACTGGATATTTAAGTACTTTAGTCGGGTTAGTACTTGGAAGGACTGGGATTAACCACGGGTTGGAATTTTACAAAGAGGTACTTGACTATGCTAACGCTAAATTGGAATTATTTCAAAAAAATTCCGAAGCTTTGGACGAATTTGATTTTTGCCCCCCAATCTTTAAACAAGCCAATTGCTTGGAGTATACCCCTCCGAGAAAATATGATAGAGTATATTGTGGGGCCTCCTGCCCCCCTGAGTACGAAGAAAAAGTTATGCAGCTTTTAGAAATTGGTGGTATCCTAGTGATGCCATCAAATGACCATCTTGTTCAAATAAAAAGAACCGAGACTGGTTTTGATAGGACAACTCTGATTCCGGTTTCATTCGCTACTTTGATAAGCCCTGCGGACAGCCATGGTGAGATTGTTGAACCAAGTAAGTATACTTTTACTGTTGTACTGCTATTTTGTGTGTGAATCTCAAGGACTTGGCAAGCTTTTGAAAACATGTGTAGCAACAAGGTCTAACTTCTAAATTCTTATGTAACCTTTGGGATTTGGGACTTTTAAATTTCTTTATGTATTTCATAAGTGGGCTGCTATTTTTGTGATGATCATGAGCCACCACATTGTTTGAGTTTTGTCATTTTCTTGGACTCTCCAAGATAAGTTTGTTTATGTTTTGCAGACGGTTTAGGTTTATTTACAATTTGATAAGAATATCACTTAGTTATGAATAGATTGTATTTATACAGGATTATGACTTGTTTTTTTTTTATGTTTTGATCAATACAATTGTTCTACCAACTATTACAATTTAATATTATAGAAAATATATCAAAATATCTATATGGTAATAAATAATATAGTAGTCCTATTTGATAGAAAAAAATTACTTCAGCTATAATGATAAATCATTTCATCAGGTAAATTCCCTATTTCATTCTGCTAGTTGTGCTATTATCTAACAGATGGCGCTCCCAAACTAGGTTATGTTATTTTTTTTACACTTTCATAAATTTTGTGTGAACTTTTTTCTTTTGTCTCCAAACGATGTCATCCTATTATATGATTTGAAGAGAAAGGTATTCTTGCAAAAAATAATTTAGAACTTGGTTTTTGTTGATCTTGAGTCTTATATTTGTTTAATTCTTTTGTTACATTTGCAATTAATATCACATAGTATTTTTTTTTGATATATCTCCTCTTCTTAGTCGTCACATCACCAGCTACCCTGCAGCATATATCACGCAGCATAATCCGATCTTTGCTAAGGAAGAATGTCGAAAAGGAGAATCCGCAAATAATGCTCAGAAATAGAAAGTCATCGGCTGATTGCAAGGCCAAGTCCAAGCGAATATGCAGGTCCAATGGTCGCAATGACGACGAGAATAATCTCAACCCATTCCTACCAGTGTACTGCCGACGCAGAGGCCCTGTGGTTGTCGCTGAGTACTGGGAGAGCGAATCTGAATCCGAAGACGAGGTAATTATTATTTGATATGAATTATTTCAGCGTGGATGCTATAGTAATTTTGCATTTTACATTCTGTGAACGTTATATTGGCATTGTGATCTCTAATTTACTGTATCCCATCTTCGAATGTTTTATGAGCACATTTCGTTCATGAAACATTTGAAACACATTCTGTTGCAGGCTATTATCTAAAAATACATATCTGCTATTAATTTTAATAATATGGAAATAAGATTGATTTCCGGGTGGAAACCGCGTTGAGGACTTTTAAGCAGTTGACGTTTTGCAGTCTGTTGCAAGAGCCATCTTCAGGACTAAGTATCAATTTGATACCGCAACGCAGTTTCGACCAGGAAATCAATATATCATTGACTCAGACCGCGGAAGTCTACAATCTAGAATTACAGAAATACTGTTTGGGTAAAAATAACCCATTTATAATTATTTTTTCCAAAAATAAGTATTGTTACCAATACTGTTTTGTTTATTATATTCGACACCACATTTTATAACATTTACCTGTCTCGTGTCGTTTTTTTTGATTTAGACAACTTGGTATTAACAGCTTAGTATTAGTAATATAGATTTCAAATTTTCAATATCTCTAGATTTTTCTCAGTAGTGTTAGTGTGCTTAGTATACACCAAATTTTAACCAAAATGCTGTTTGAAACTGATGATTATAAATATAAAATTAAAGCCAATTTTCTTATATATATTTTAAAACCTCAAATAGCACAACTTTCTTTTTATATTGTGCTTTCTATTGGCTAAATATGATAAGACTGATAAGAATGTGGTCTAGTGGTAACACGCAAAATCATAACCAATTCCAGTAAATTCTAAACCTGTTCTGAATGTAATGTCTGCACGGAAGATTTCATATAAATGTGGACTGTTTCAAAAAGATGTGTTGGTCATAAATTTAAGGACTTGTTCATTATAAAACTTTTAAGAACATTCATTCATAAACTTTTCCTCATTTGTGAAATTCACTACTGAACATGTTGCCAACTTGCTGAAATTAAGAAATAATGTGTCAGTGTTTGAATATATAAACAGGATTATTTTTGCAACTGAAGTTAATGTGTAACTCCAAGCTATTTTTGATCAATATATAGTCTATTGTCTTAACAACTTCTGGTGCCTATTTGTGGAAAAGTAATAGTTTTGACAGGACAAGGCATTCCCTGTTTGTTTTTAAACCCAAAGTTAAGAAATTCTTGATTTGGATTCTATACAATCTATAATCAATTGCTTGCTTTTATCAGTATAACACAGAATTTATCAAATTTTTGCATGAAGTATCATGGTGCAGTGTGTTACACTAAAATACCATTGTATATCAATGGTGATATATTTGAAATTCAGTCACTTGTCAGTTATTTTATTGTAGGTAATTGATAAAATTATTTAACTAAAATTTACTTTGAAATTCTCCTCCTAAACTAATCCAAATATTAGCAATAAGGTGACTTCAAGAATAGGGATTTTTTTTGGAAATTTTCATTTCCATCTTAGAATTTATAATATACAGCTGTCCCAGTTAAAAGGTGGTCACATCAGCTTAGGGAGACCAAAATAAGAATAAATTGCTATTTTTTTTTCTTAGGCTGAAGAAAATGATGTTGTCAACAACCGCGAGAATGTGGCAGAGAATGTACCGGATAGAATGGACTGCACTTGCGGAGAATCCAGTTCCGATTCAAGTTTTGACGAACTGGACGATGGTGGAAGCGGCAAGAGACGCATGAAGGCTTGCCCCGAAGAAGAGCCATGCGCCAGGTGTGCCCGCAAGGCAGAAGAGACATCTCGGACAGAGCATGAGAATTCCACTTCGGACAGCGATGTGTCCGCGTCCCCGCAGGCCCCCCTACACCTCTACGTTGCCAATAGTTACGGGCCCCCGATGAGGGAGAGGATCCAGCAGTTGCCGTTACCTCAGATCTTGAAGAGGTATTTGAACTACATGCGCGATTTCCAATAGACAAAAACAGCGTAATTGTGATAAGATTGTATATATTTTTTAGTTAATATGTCTAATATATATGCAATATTTTTAGAGGTTTAAGTGATTTAGGCGTAAGTTGTATTATTGTTATGCTTGTTTCCTGGGGAGTAACAGTATTGTTGATTCTTGTTTCTTTTTTATTTTATAAATAAATGAGATTAAGGTTATTGTGTTTTTTACATTTATTTAGTTTATTTTTTTTTTATAAGATCAAAGTTGTGTGAAAATTGCAAAGGTAAGTAAAATGGTTTTGACATTTCAATTAAACTTTTATAACGGTAAGAAAGTATACAATTTTGGCATCAATTCTAATCCCAAAAAGCTACTTGAGACAATAAAAAACAATTAATTTTTATAATTATTTTATTAAATTTTCCTATTATACCTAATTACCACAATTTTTAACAAAAATAAAACTAGCCATATTTATGTACATTCAGTGTCAAAAGTCAGTACATCCTATAGGACACTAGTATAATAGTTGTAAAACTACAAAAAAAATGGCATTTTCTGTTTTAGTAATGCATTGAAATAGAAAACTAATATTTGAAGAATAAATTCACCTATAAAATACAAATAACATTTATATCGACATACATATAATTTGTGAGGTTGTTTTGCTTTTTAGACATAACAGTGGATTTTAACTATCAGGAATTTTAGTTATTGTAAGTACGTAGGCTATGCTTTATGTTCGAACTTTTTGTCATATGGACTTTTATATTGTCCTGATTCAATTTTATGATGAAGTTATTTGATGTAATTATTATGTTAGATCCATGTATCTTCTTAACACACAAATACATATGGTTACTTATTAATAAGACATTTTTGAAAGCCTCGTTTACATCCACTTAACTTAACTTAACGTACGAAAAATTAAAGAAAGTTGAACTCCATTGAATTATACGTGTTCGTTTACATTCACTTAACGTAGAAAAACTTAACGTAACGTACGGATTTGTTCACTCAACTTCAACTTGACAGAATTCGTGCACTAAGTGCACCAATCACAAGCTCTCGATTTTGACAATTTGGATGATGGTGACAGCGGGTGACAGTAATATAACCCAAAAATTAACTCGTGCGACTTGAACTTTGTTATCTTTGTGTTGTTTTGCAATATTTTTAGCTCGATTAACAGATTATTAACACGGATGATGGAACCTTGATCCAACTTGCATGTACATAAACATATTTGTATAATAAAACCGATAGATTTAATATGGATTTCATATTGTGTCACTGTCAAATGCGCACGTCAAGCACCCCAACGTAAGTGAATGTAAACGGAACGGATCTAAATTTCGTACGTTAAGTATAATTTTTCGTACGTTAAGTTAAGTTAAGTGGATGTAAACAATACTTAAGTATCGTACGTTACGTTAAGTTTTTCTACGTTAAGTGAATGTAAACGAACACATATAATTCAATGGAGTTCAACTTTCTCTAATGTTTAAGTTTTCGTACGTTAAGTTAAGTTAAGTGGATGTAAACGAGGCTTTAAACCTTTACATTAGCAAACTTTAAAGCTAAAATCAATTGAAAATTAGGATTATTTTACAACAATGTTAGAATGATGACAAGCAACGGGAATTTTCTAAAAAGTGAGTAATTATTTTGTATTTCTTGCGCTGAATACGAATCCGGATTAAAAAGTTTTCCAGCACAAACTGGTTATTTTTAAAAAATGATAACATCGTAAAAAGTAAAAAATGTTTTAAACAAATGTAATCACGACCATTTTCTTTAAAAATCAATGAAGAGTAAGAGCCATAATTGTGTCAATCTTTTGATTGGTCATAAATTGATCATAAATATTTTAAATTAAAGGTTTAAGAAACAAATAAGTTAGCATTATGTTTATTATTACAGATTCTACTTCTACAATGAGACCTTGACAAACGGTAGCATTGTGATGCAAGGTAGTCACGTGATGGTCACACTGTCTTTATAATTAGTTGATTTATATTTAAATCTAAAAAAAAAATAAATCACGTAATGTGTTTTCTTTGTGTATATAAGGTTGTTTAAAATTGAATCTTGTCGACTTTTGCTGCAACCTGAAACGCATGTGGAATTTTGATTTGTAATAAATGCTCCTGTTTGCGGACAATAATGTTATTGTAGCAATACGTGTAAACAGAAAAGTGAAGTTGATTTGCCTTTCTATAAATAGAAAACAAGTCAATAGTTTCCATTTCTATAAACACGGCGAGGATCAACAGTAGCGCCATCTACATCCACAAACATGCCTGCTAATATCAATTCCGTGTGCCACAGCGCGTAACTAAAACTGTTTTAAACATTTATTTCGGTTCATAAAACGTCATAAAATACTGACGCTTTTGTTAACCAAAAAAACACAAGCATATTTGAATCACGTGTTGCTATTTAAAATTATTCTTGAGCGCGCAAGAGCGACGGAAGAAGTTGGGCATTGAGCATATACTATTCTTAATTCTATCATTTAAAGCCGAAGTACTATTTGGGCATAAGATTCTTTGGCACGCATTTTCAAACACGTGGCTGTTAACGCAATTCAGTCTTTAAAATTACTTTCACGTAAGCGGTGACTAACCATCTACCGATTGGACAAACATCTGAAAGATGACCACCTCCACTTTTACTTATTAACAATATTTCAAAATTGACAAACGTGGGCATTCTGCAAAAATGAATTTGCATTTTTATCCATAGAGCATAGGTATTATGTGTGTATCATGTATATTATGTATTTTAACTGCATCTGGGTAAGGTATCAAGATAGGTTAAGTAATGTTGAAGTATTTATACCTATTGTAATTAGAAAGCTTGTGATACCTACAACCAATTAATTGATATAATATATGAATTAAGGTATGTATTTATTTTAATTAGTGTTATGGCTGCTGTTAGTTAATCCTTAGCCTGTGAGGATGAAAACATCAAATGTTCGTTTACATATTCTTAACACAAGATTAGAAGAACGTACGAGCACTTTAGAGAAGAGTCTCACAAGACAAACTAGTTCCTACTAATCTTCCTAGATTTTATTAAAATTTTATTAAAACGATCGATGCATCTACAAAGAAAAAGACATCGCGAAATAAGTTCCATTTTACATCAAAAGTTAGTTGAGCATAAAGTCACTCCAATGTATAATCAGCAAATCCACCTACATTCTAATAAATCAAGGCTGTTATACTGTTTCAGTGCTGGCTCATGTTCAAGGTTTATCCAGAAATAGTATAAATTGCGAATGTTTCACAAGATGTAATTATATATGCATTTCTATTTCAATCGGTTCTTAAAGTAAGTCATCGATATAGGAATAAATAAATATAGATGTTATTTTTAACTATAATTGTGGAGGATATTTCCGGTTTCAATTAAAGAAAGAATGCACGTTGTAGGTAGTATATAGTAGTAGAGACAATAAAGCTGAGAAATCACCAAAACATTGGAATCCGCTGCAAGGTATAAGTCGCACACCAAAGACACACGAAGCATGAAAAGTGAAAATAATAATATCAATTTTGCATTGTGATTGCGAAACATTAACCATGTTTCTATCCTATCCACTCACCAAAGAAACAAAAAGTAAATAAGAACACGAACACGTCCACTTTTAGTTATTAATAAATATTATTTCTATCAAATTCAATTTAAAAACTTTTATGTCCTACATGATCATAAAGTGACATGTTACATCTTCGATACCGGGGCGAAAACAGCTACATTACGCACGCGAGGGCATTAAGGACACTTAACGCCCGCGCGGGCATTAAGCGTTGTCATGGTTTATATGTATGTCAGATACCTCAAATATTTGACATTCAAATTGTAAATTTTAAATCGTCAATCTCAATTATTGGCGACTAAAGTTATTCTGTTTGACAATTAATTGTCTGTATTATCACTTATCACTCAACTCCGAATTGTTTGTATTGTTATTCAACTCCGTAGATACGTATGTCACTTGATTACGTCAAAATATTTAGTAATATTCAAACGGAGGAACAAAACTATTGTAGCTCATAAAATTTTGTATGTACCACGGGCATTGCTTGATGTTGATACCCTCGGGCGACTTAAAAACCTCGGGAGCCGATAGGCACTCGAGCTTTTTAATGCCCTTGGTACATAAATAACTATTAATTGATGTTGGCTTATAAGGTCATCGACACTTTTTTTAATAGTACCCCCATATATTTCTTGCCGATTATGATAGATCATTTAATTGTCTTCACTGTAGCATACACATTTTGCAACCTAACACCAGAAATTTTTGAGAATAATACAGTACATAAGTTTTTAATGCCCTTGGTACATAAATAACTATTAATTGATGTTGGCTTATAAGGTCATCGACACTTTTTTGAATAGTACCCCCATATCTTTCTTGCCGATTATGATAGATCATTTAATTGTCTTCACTGCAGCATACACATTTTGCAACCTAACACCAGAAATTTCTGAGAATAATACAGTACATAAGTTTTTAATGCCCTTGGTACATAAATAACTATTAATTGATGTTGGCTTATAAGGTCATCGACACTTTTTTGAATAGTACCCCCATATATTTCTTGCCGATTATGATAGATCAGTTAATTGTCTTCACTGTAGCATACACATTTTGCAACCTAACACCAGAAATTTTTGAGAATAATACAGTTGAAAATAGGAAATATTAATAACTGTAGTTTGTTTGGGAAAGGGAGTAAGCGTATTCCGAATTTCAAAGTTATTGCGAAAGGATTTCACATTCTTTCATTGGGGCACATCCAACCAGAAAATAGTTATTTTAAATTTTTTATTGTATTTTTTAAAAGTCCAGAATGTTAAAAATATACCTTGAAAATTATACATCGATATCTTTAAAATTGACAAACTTATGAAAAAATAAGTTAGTGAAGTCGAGCGGTTTTGCTTCGCTACCTGCAGTGCGCGTCGCATTGTGTTGTGAACCTGTGTTTTTTGTCCTCAAGATCTTATTGGTGCAATACCGTTCCACAAGAAGGGTCGGGTCGGTCAATTGTACCTGCGCCAGATGAGAATAGGTACAATTCAGTAGGAAAACCGTTGAGTTACAGTAGTGACATATTTTTGAACAGAACGAAATAAACCGAAGATTTTTCTTTGCTCTGCGATTGTTGGGGATCGGATTAGCGGGAGCAACAACATTCTGTGGAATCGATTTACATCGACCCCTTTTTCAGAGCACCTACGATCTGATTGTCAATAGCTTAGGAAATGCATCGGACGGTGTTGCAAAAGTAATATTATCTAGAAGTGTTGCGGAAGAACAGAAAAAGACTATGGAAGCAAACAGTTTGGAAGGAATAGAACGACCAACGGAAGGGCTTACTGTTTCCGGAGACGGAACATGGAGAAAACGAGGATTCACTTCCTTGCACGGTGTCTCAACGATCATTGGATGCTATACTGGTAAAGTTCTCGACATTTTAGTACAAAGTAGTTTTTGCAAAGCCTGTGAACCTTGGGAAAAGAAAACGGATACGGTAGAATATCTCGAGTGGCTTGATTCTCATCAAGATCATTTTTCTGCCAATCATAAAGGCTCGGCCGGAAAAATGGAAGTTGACGCAATCCGTGAAATGTTCGAGCGGTCTGAAGCTACTTACGGAAAACCTATAAGGGAGTGGTGGATGCTTCTCCGTACGGTCCTTCTGTTTCGATCAGCAAAAAGGAATGTGTAGGTCATGTACAAAAACGCACGGGCACAAGGCTTTGCGCTTGCAAGAAAAAAGCTCCTGGTCTAGGTGGTAAAGGCAAATTGACTGCAAAACTGATCGATGAATTGACAGTCTATTACGGCATCGCGATCAGAAGAAATAGCGATTCTGTGAAACAAATGAAAGATGCCATATGGTCCACATTTTACCATAAGATTTCGACGGACGAAGAACCTCGACACGATAATTGTCCTGAAGGATACGAATCATGGTGTTCGTGGCAGCAAGCAAAAGCCGCAGGAACTCAGCCGCAGCATTATAACCATAAAACGCCACTTCACGAAGATGTCGCCCTATATATGAAAATCTTTCGGATGAAAATTTATTAGAGAGATGCGTCGGTGGATTTACACAGAATCCAAACGAAAGATTAAACAACGTGATTTGGTAAGCCGCTCCAAATGTTCAGCACAGCGGTGCATCCATTGTCAAAATTGCGGCAAATATTGCTGCTTGCAGTTTCAATGAAGGTGCTACTGCATATATGGCTATAATGCAGTCATTGAAAATTGAAATTGGCCAGATATGCGCTGATTATTGCGATCATCAAGACCGCGCGCCCATCGATTCGAATTGCTCGCAGACAACAACAATCCACATCTCACGAAGCTGCCATTGCTGCTGAGGGTTCTCTATATGGTCGTGGAGTTGCCGACAAAAGCTAAAGTAAAAAATTCTACACTAACTAATTGTTCAAACACTTGAAAGTTTAAAAGTGTTTTTCTCAAAACGCTGTTTTGAATGCCGGTGGACACGATATCTCGAAAACTGTTCGATAGATAGTTTTGAAATTTACACAAAATATGCTGAGAAACATTTAGAGCTTCTTGACGATCTTACTTTTTTTGTAATCGATTTTTATTTTCTAATAATTAAATAGTAAATACATTTTTTTTCGTGGATTTTCCATGTTAAGTTTTATTTCATTACCATTTCGTAAAAAAGAAGTATGTATTTGTAAAATCGGCGATCGTCAAGGACTCGCCTTTGTTGTTAACTTAAATAACCCGTTTGGTTTTTTTATTTCAGATGGATGGTTTCAGCTTCATAGTGTCCACCACCGTACGTGACGTAAAAGTTGATGATATCTGCCGACGACCATAACTTTTTTATTTTCTAATATTTTTTTCACAATTTTTTTAACATTCTTAATACATATAAGTTTTAGTAAAAATACAAGTCGTTTCATTTTCACTAATTCTTTTTAGAAAAAAAATCCGAATTTCCACCGTTTTTCCAGGCCTCTGGGTAGGTCTCCCCCCTTAAATGATTCTTTTATGAAAACGCTAGTAAACAAACTTTCAGAATTTCAGGTAAAAGTACAAAGTTTAAGGTTTATTTTGACCTCAGATTCTTCGATAAACTTATGCGAGAGGAAATTTTTCAGTTCGGATTTGTATTCAGGAAAAGTTATTATTTCTAAAACCCATTTTCATTTTCCATTCAGAAAATCCATGTTTCCGAGGGTTATCAATAATATATAATTTTAACATTTTCAAAATCATTCAAAAATCAGTAGGAATATATGCTGTTGCCGTTCCGGTCTGCAGGGCCGGCCTAAGCTTTTGCGGGGCCGGGTTAAAAAAAAAGCATTTTTAGTGCAATTAATGTCAAAACATGCATTTGTTAAAAAATCATTCTGTCGTAGGGATAAAGAAAGAAAATAATTCATTTTGGATAGTAAAAGTATCGCACTTTTTGACAGTTATTATTGGTTTGCGATTCTAATATGACTTATCCCGAATAACTGCAGATTTGCTAAATGTCAATAGATTTTAAATAGAACAGCCTGTATATGTTAATTCGATAGGTTTATCTTCAACAGCTTAAAAGGTATTAAGCATCTAACTTGACATTATTTGTAACTTACATATCCAGATGGTTCGACAAAATTCAACAATCTCACAAACTTATTTTAGTACCTACTTATTTTAATGCAGCAGCTTTTAATAGTAGCATTCTGTAATTTTGAATTACACAAACGGATAATTTATGATATTGATTTTCTTCAAAGTCAAGAGAATTAGTAATTTATGTACCAGTCTAAAATAGTTTAAATAATATTTATCAAGACATTAACTTCTTCGTTATGGGTCCACGCTTTGGAAAATTAGATCGCCTCTTTTAAGTCTGTTTGCATTTTTACTCTGGAGGAAGACATTCAATGGGATTTTACTACTACGATATCGAACATGAAGAATATAAAAAGGTGGCGTTTTCAAAATATTTTTATGGAAACCATAGATAATGTAATATTTCCACCAACAATTCGAAATTAGACTTAAACGCATTAACCTATGCATTATTGACAATAGTACTGACATAATTATTGTTTATTCAGTTTACGATAGTCCATTTAGTTCATTATTTATTCTTATGAAAGTAATACTGACATTGTTACGGTTACAGAAATGTTAGGATTTCTACAGAACACCACATTTCTACCAAAGCACTCCTTGTTTTTGAAATCTGTAGTAATTGGAACATCCTCATAAAGTTCTCCGTTACAGGTCCCGAAATAAATAAATAGAACTGACGCTTTTGCCGGCCTTAATAACAAAACGCCAAGTAAAAAGTTTTTCATTTCTAGTTAGTCACATTTGAGGTTCATTTCGTTACCACTTTTCATGTCGGCGTTTGCTCCACGGCAACTGATGTAACAAACGTTGGTATATGTAAATAGCACCTGTCACCAATAACTTTCTCACAACTACGTTACGTATTTTGTTCGTTTGGTAATGCAACGGTACTGTAGCGAAGTAATTTTCTAAGCATGGTTTGAGGATGTCCACTTCTTACGTTGAAATATCTCTCTCTACTCACGCACATGCACAGACGGCGCCAACGGATCATTGTTGCCGCGGTAAGATTATAAAGATGCGAGGCAGTTAGCGCCACTGTATAAAGTGCGGGGCCGTCCAAAGCGCGGGGCCGTGTTCCAGGGAACGCGCTCAACCCGCCTCGGGCCGGCCCTGCCGGTCTGCAACCATTTGTGTTAACAATAGGCATTTTCGAGCATTCGTAAAGACAGTTTACAAATAGTGCTTTGATCACCTAGACGTGCTTACCTATAACTTTTTAGTGCACATTATAAACTCTTCTTATAAACTCTTTACTAACAGACACTTATAAGGACTGCAAGTATACAGCTTAGTGGAAATTAGCTGCAGATTGCACGTTTTTTAGGCTTAAAGAACTGGACAAGGGACAGTATCTAAAATTGACTATAATTTCAGTTCTTCAAAAGCCCTATTCCTTAGTTCTAACTCCTTATGAAAATAAATATTCCTCCAATTCTTTCTAACTTTCGACACGATGTCTAAATAAAGTTTACTCGACATCGGTGCGTCTCTGCATTCTTGATTATTGTCCAAAGAACAAAGCAATCAAAATTGCATCATCCCAACTTTATTTAGAGATCTTGTACACCTGCTAAATTATATTTCATTGCAACCCCACTATTAGCAAAAACCAATATCCGACCACAGACAAAGCGATTTATATAAAGTAGCAACCCGAATGATATTAACGACCACGCTATTAATAAAAAACTACATTTAATTAGGTACAACAAAGCGCGCATGATCCAACTGCAAAGTTTTCCCTATAGCGGTACGCGCGAGCTTTCGCGGGGATTTTGTCGCGTTTAGTTGTTTAAACTATTCGAAAAGTTAGTTAAGTATAATGTTTATGTTGATTATTAGTAGTTAGTGCTAGTTTGGGTTGCTTATAGTTAGTTTTGAAGAGGTTAGATTTCGGGAAAAGTTTCGGGAAGAAATGGCGGCAGCGCTGGTTTGATTTGACGTTTCCGAGGTGTGCGAAAGTTGTTGAGGTTATGTGACGCACCGCGGGGGTTGAGAAGTCTAGGGGTGACGCGCGAAAAGTGGAGGAAAGAACATTGTGTAAGAGCGTGCCTGCCAACTGTATTGATTTTGCGCCCTGACTGCGCAACAGACTATTTTATAACTAAGTACTTCCATATTGGATCATGCTCCTGAGCGTCGAGCTTTCTAAAAGTTTTTTATACGCTTACCCCCCGCTACCCCGTCACCCCTTAACCAACTTCGGTCAACTTTAACAAAAGTATGCCGGACTTTTGAGAAGCGTTCGCGACCAGTTTTCCACCTCGACGCGTTTAAGATCGACGGAAGACACGAGGTTCGTAATTCTTTTTGAAAACTTGTCCGCTTCTGTTTTGTTTTTAGTTTTTTGGCTGCGTGTGCGTTTCGGAGTTTTGTTAGGTTATGTTTTGGTGTGCGCTTGACGTGTAGGAAATTTCTTGTGGGCTACGTAGTAAAACTTTATCCATTCCCGAATCATAGCATTCATGATTTATCTCAACCTTGTCGATTGTTTATTTGATTGCGCATGCTAGATTCTTTTTTAAGTGGTGTTATATGCGATTTTTCTTTAATTATGACAAATTCCGGGGAGTCTCGGCTAGTCGGTATTCGTCTTCGTTCCACCACCTGTTAGATAAGGAGCGCGAATTCGGTTTATTGTCCTTCGCCGTTTTACGAGGGGAAAAGTTCGGGAAAGTTTGTTCGGAAAGTTTTTCCGCTTTCCACCCGCTCAGGACATTTCCCAGGATAACCTTCGACGGTAACCGAAGTAATTTAGAGGGGGATTTCATTATTATTTCTATCTCGGAATTATATTTTGACCTCTGTCGGAGGATACCTATACCCATACACTTAAATTCGCTCAATATTTTATTTTTTTAATATGCGTGCTAAGTTAAGCTTTTTAATACATATGTTTCTTTTGTGGATTAATGTTATTATAAATTATGAGTTATTTAAAATCAATATGACTGCAAACTGGGAAACAGCTCGTGACAGATCGTGCATGTGATATCAGAAGTTAATGTGTAGTAATTACGAATAAATAATAACTTGGTCATCACATAATTTGCATTTTCATTTTAAAATTATATTTTTTTTTAACGTTTAACAGTATTGCAATAATAGCTAAAGGTTGATATTCGATAACTTCTCTCTTTATTTATCATTTTATTTTTTATCACGAATATTAAACTGCTATTTAAAAAGAAATGTTGCTAATTCAATTATATATACTGGAGAACAAAAATAATTTGTTGGGGTATGTTTGAGACTTTTGTAGAGTACCTAAGAAACTTGGTCAATGATCAACATTCTGTTTTTGAAAGTAAAATTTTACTATTTTAAAACCAGCAATGATCAGCATGATTTATTTAAAGATAATGACTGAAATAATAGTCATCATTAATAACACAGCACACACTGTACTAATAAGTAGTAAACTAATAAGTAATGCCTACGATAATTGATCATATTTAATAAATATTATTATGAAACTAATATTATATTAGAAAACCGATTTAAAACCCTTTTGCAGCCTTATTGTGTTACACCTAGCTGTCAAGTAAGAATTAAAACTATCGTTATTCAATAATATTGTTTTCATAATTACAATTTATATAACGACTTTCTGATATCGGATATAAATTTGTGTTATATCATGCTTACCGTACGATACCCGAGTGAGTAATTGTAGATATCGTTTATTTTTAAAATGTTTGTGTTGACTGTATTTACGATAAAACACGTTTTAACTCCTACGCTCTTCTAGAAGTCCAAGTATGGTTGGATGGCTAAAACTAAATACCATATATCGCGATTTTAAAATATCGGGGGTATAGCTCAGTGGTAGAGCATTCGACTGCAGATCGAGAGGTCCCCGGTTCAAACCCGGGTGCCCCCTCATATTTTTGTATTTTCATCCACCATGATTTTGGATATCTATTTATAAATGGCGGAGTTATGCTTAATTAATTAATGAGAATTAGCCACTACTTTTAGGTGTATCAGGCCTACAATTTTACTCTGTCGTCTATGTCTAATGCATGACTAATGATACCGACTGTTGATTAAATTGTCAATTGAAAATTTTATCAAATTCTATTCTAGTGACCCAACGATCATCAAATGTGGATTTGAACGCACTGTCAATCAACGCTTATAAGAAAAAGTATTTAAAAAGTCAAAACGTAAAAACGGAAAATTGTAATGTTAGCGACTACTAACTGACAAAACTAACTACACTAACAAAAAGTTACACACTGTTTTATAGCACTAACTTTATTGTTTTAAACATAATTTGAAAGTATGAAAACTATACTATTATAAAGCCATCCTTTGAGGCGATGATGGGGCGAGTTCTGTGTGAGTTCTTTGCCCATTCACGAACTTGTCCTAACTGTTTAAGAGATAAGCTCGTATACCAAACTTCAGATCAATTACTTCAAAATTAAGGCAGTTATCGTGTACACAGACAGACGGACAGACAAACGGATATAGCTAAATTCGATTTAGTTTTCAACGCTGATCAATAACATACCTGGGTGTTTCAGAAATAACGGTTAAGCTTGAAGGGGCATATGCCCAAGGACGTAATAAGCATGTTTTGTCAAATAACGTATGGTCTAACTTAACGCATTCTTGAGAAAATTAATTAATAAAGGCGGAGACCGTCCCTAATCAGCGGAAGAAAATCGACAACACTCCACTACAGTTGTGTCGCAACTGGTGACAAATCAACGCCGCCGGAAACATCGGTCTCCCTCCACTCCGGCCTTTATCGCTGAGTGTGATAATGACCTACATTGGCCAGGTTGATATGTACGTACAATAGCGTGGTCAGCTATTTGTTGGTTTATCATTTGGATTGTGGATAATCTTAATGTGGGTGTATTTGTGTAGTACCAGAGACGGCGATGAATGGCAATTCTATGGCAAGAGTGCCATAGACATAGTTGCTGTGTTAAGTCGGTTTGTTTTGTTGGACGGATATCGCTTTGCAATCACAATGTTTGCAAATCCGCATCATATTCTTGGATTAGATACGTACTAATCTCTCTAATTTTCAATTTATAAATGTTCGTACGTACGTTTGCAACCGTATTTCCGTTATGTGCAATCGGCTATTCACCAGGGCAGGCCTCAGACGATTTCTTCAATACAATTTTGTTGATACTTAAAAGTTTGAAATAGACTATACATTATTTGACCACAATTGCGTCTCTGTCCTTGGCGGCTAACCTTGAAGGAGCATATGCTCCTTCAAGGTTAGCCGTTATTTCTGAAACATCCTGTATATATCCAAGTCCATACCTGCCACGCTTCCACAAATGTGACAAAGTCAATATACCCTACCACAGTAAATGTGGGGGTATAAAGATTGACAAAATCTGTGAGTACTTAGTAAAGTTGCATACGGATACAAAAGCATATCAAAATTCAATATAGCACTCATAAAAAAACAACCATGTTGACCATGATTTTTTATTTCTTTATTTATTTTACGTCGGTTTATGTCCGTCACTTTGGCTAACCGTCGACGATCGGCTAGGCTTCACACATAAATTACAGTGCACAGGACCAACAGTTTTACCTTTTTCCTGATTGTATGGATAGCAACGTTTATGTTAAGGGTTTGCTACCCTTGTGCTAAGCCACATATCCAATCATCTCTTCTAAAATACCAATATTTAAATTTTATAGAATAGATCTCAACAAGGAGATGCATAATAAGCTAACAGAATTAGGCGCATTTTTTAAACACATAAAGATCTACCCGCAGCGACATTAATCAGACTGTACCAGCCTTGTATACCCCCGCAGCGGGAGCGTCTGCAAACTTCGGCAATTGTTTCGTAAAGTTCACGAACTACTTTCAAACTCCCATAATACGATATCGATTTTCGTATCCTTGCCTCCGAACGGGAAAGTGTGTAAACGCATCCGTGATTTTTCTGTTTTTTTTTGTGCAGTAAAAACGCGAAAATGGCGGGCAGGCAGAAACGTCAGAGTCACTCGATCGAGCATTTACTGGATATCAAGCCGTCGGCGTCCCGCTTCAAGAAACAATCGACGTCCAGGAGCGAGACGACATATCCGGCTAAAAAGGTGAGTCAAGTTAAAGTTTTGAGCCGCTGGATAATCAATAGAGTTTGTCAATCTGGCGCCATTTGTCGGATTCAAATAAAGCCGAGGAGCTATTGTGTAGGTCCCTAGTTTGGATCGTATCCACCGCTTGTATAAATCTTCGGGTTCGGCTTTACGCGCATAGATGGCGCTAGAGGTATCACGTTATATTATTTTCTGAAATTTGTGCTTTTGTACTTCTCTATATCACGTGTACTTTTTATATATGTATTTTACTTTTGATCGTTGATTAATGACAAATGGAATTGGTGTGCGTTTATTTAAAAAAAATTGTAGCGTTTGTAGCTTTTGTACATTGTACCGTTTGAAGTACGACGCTGCACGATAGGTATCTACTATCAAAATTGAAAGCAAGTAAATTAGAAACATTGATTAGTACCTAACCTATGCGAAAATATAGTTAAGGTGAAGATAATTTGTGAAAAAATAACCTCGGTCTGGATTTTAACCGCTCCCAATTTCCGGTCGGGATCTCTAACCAATTGAGCTACTGAGGCCAGTGTAATTTTGTAGACGAATTCGTTAATTAAGGGAATGCTGCCTGTGATTTATCATTCCTTAAACTCACAAATTCGCCAATCTTGTTGAAAGATCTGTCAGTTTTCTACTTGGATACAAAGTTTTGGCACATATATACCTACAAGAAATGCACCTACTCAATTTAAGTTAACAAATTTTTCAGTTATACGGTCTTGACAAATAAATTCTTTCTTCATAATAACCAATATCGTATTGAAATAAGTATTTCAATTTATCGTTCCAAAGCAATCATATTTCAGTGTAATTTTGTAGACGAATTCGTTAATTAAGGGAATGATCGTCAAGATGCCTGTGATTCATCATTCCTTAAACTCACAAATTCACCAATCTTGTTGAAAGATCTGTCAGTTTTCTACTTGGATACAAAGTTTTGGCACATACCTACAAGAAATGCACCTACTCAATTTAAGTTAACAAATTTGTCAGTTATACGGTCTTGACAAATAAATTCTTTCTTCATAATATTGTATTGAAATAAGTATTTCAATTTATCGTTCCAAAGCAATCATATTTCTACAATGAAGACAATTAACTTTTTTCGACGTGGTAACAACTTCCTTACATCTAGTTAATATCGGAGACTTTTCTTAAATGAAGTCAATAATCTGTCGCTGGAGGTATCATACGTAGTTGATTTTGTCATTAGTAAATTGAAATCTCAAAAAGTCGAACAAAAATTAAACAATTGCAGCCTTTCATTGTTCAACTTCAAAATTATATTATGTATTGTACCGTATTAATTAAGGACTTGTTCAAAGCTTTTACATTTATGTTTATTACTTTATCATACGCAGTATGTAAAGTATTGTAATAATGCCAAAAAAATTTTTTGAGATTTTAGCGGAAATATGTCTTTTTGGGTCCCCTGAATATTTTTGACCAAGGTACAAAAAAATGTCTGTGTGTGTGTGTGCGTGTGTGTGTGTGTACCCGTTTTTTGTGACGACGATTCCGGAGAAACTCCTAAAGGTATCGGGACAAATCTTCATATTTAGAAGTTTCATAACCAAACTTAGAGCTGAAAAGCTTTCTGTTGAAAAGGGTCCAAAGGAACTGGAGGTTTAGTCTTAGCATTTTTGAAAGATTTTGTAAATAAGCCGCCATTTCTGGAATTTCGTCGAAATAGTTAAATAATAAATTAAAGATGAGGAAATTCTGAATAATTTATGACTATGACATTTTTTGGTACAATCAATAGTATAGTTGCATGAGCAAATTCTATTTCATCGAGATCGGTCGTACTGCATTTAAACTAGTAGCCAGGATATGTCAGAAATTATGATTCTAATGACAGTAGGTAATGTCAGGCTAATGTTTTGACATGATTTTGACAACACCTACTATCAATATAAGCTGCGTTCGGATATTGTACACCGTCACTTTTTACACCCAATAACACGTAAGTGTCATATGAACGGTGTACCCGGTGTCAACGGTGTACAATATCCGATCGCAGCTTTAATCGACATAATATCTGTCTAGTTCTACTAGTTTTACTTTAATGCAGACATCTCGATCTCGATCAAATAGAATCTCATGCAGCTAAATTATTAATTTTATATATATTATGATAAAGTCATGTGCCTGGCCACATCAGATTTTTTTTTTATTATTATGTATTTATACCTTACTTTCCACGGAGAAACATGTTTAGGATTTTAGGTGCGTTTCTTATTGATGTCCATACGACAATTTTGGCACCAATACGTTTAGACCAGACAAGTTTTATTTTTCACTTTCTAGAAAATTAAAAAATAAAACATTGTAAACAGCCTCTAAAAAGCTACAATTTTGGCCGAGTGTTCCACGTCAAAGCACACTTATGGTCACAATCTTTTTGAACTCCCAGCACTGCCGAGTTTTTACCTACATACTAGAAATTTGAGGTACCTGTAGTCTATCAAGTGGTAATCAAATTAATATTATCAAATTGTGTTGCAATTAGCTGGTTGCAACTAGATGTGGTTCTCGCTACTGGTGATTGTTGCTTTAAAATATAGAATTTTTTTTAAAGACATATTTTCAATCGTTTATTTCAGTGGCGTGGCAAATAGTAAGTGGTCCTGTGTGCGAGTAGACTTTTTGTGTTAAAATGTTTAGAAGGAACAACATCTGAGAAAATGTTCAATTCGATGGCAATTTATTACGGTTAGGCCAACCGTTTATAGCTGACTTTACTTAACTGTTTCCTTGATTTCCTTCGACATGTAGAAAAACATTTTAGAGTGACATACCTACTGACCTACTTATTACATGCTGAGTATATTATTATCTTGTGTATTAAATTTTCAGAAATACCCATTTATATATACTCTGTTTTTAATCACAAATTTCTGCGTTTATATCACCATACAATTTAGAACGACCAACCGTCCCGAATTAAGAGGGACAGTCCCGAATTTTGTCCCGCCTATTGAAAAATTAGTTTTAGTAATGTCCAGATTGTACACACTGGTAGAAATATTGGTTAAGTCAAATAAATTGTAGTTTGAATAAATGTTTATTTGAGTGGAAAAAATACTTTGATCTAAAACTCAAATAAACAGCACTTGTTGATATTGACGACAAATCCCCACATTCTTTTGTTTTGTCTTACGTATAAACCGGTGTGTAGACCCCATTGCGTTTGGACAATTTTATCGTTGTTTCATGATTTTTGTCTTCAAAATTATCGGTGTTTTGGTTTATAAACATGATAAATGTGTGACATTTGGTGTTAGTGATGTTCACGTTGCCTTTTCAATCTGTTTTCATTGTATAAGAAGTGAAAAATTGCCGAAATAAGGTGGGATATTTTCATATTTTGTAATCGCTGTTGATTGACCAAGATTTGTTGTGTTTTAAAGTCTTTATGGTCTTGATTTTCCGTAATATTGTATCAAACAATAATGACCCATTGTAGAGCAACACAGGCTTCTCGCCTTGGCGCGACACGTTTCCGATAATAACAGAGCACAGAAAAAAACAAAGTATTTAAAATTCTTGCTAAACTATTTATGGATTTTGGTGGAAATTTCCATGTGCTGTACATTTTTACCACGAATGGGGCAGTACTACGTGCGTTCTCATAATGATGAACTTATATCCGATGTGTGACATATTACGACGACCTGAGTCTGCCATTCAAAAGCACATGCACCAGAAATCCAGTTAACTTAATAACTCCAGAGGCAAACCGCGAAACGGTATTCAGAAGACCTCTCAAATAAAAAGTAACAGCCCTTCTGCACGTCATCGTGCATTGAGGGCCAATTTCATCAGGTAGTATATACGAGGGGACGGGACAACTTCAGGACGTCGCGACTTTTTTTACCCTCATCCTTCCCCGTGCCCAGGTGGATCGAAACATTCGAAACCCGCAATCATGGCACACGACGACGAACGACGAGTGTCCCAGGCATATAAAATGTAAAATTCAGGTTAGCTAGTGTGGCTAATTTGGGGTTCCGGTAATAGACGATTTGTGTGTCCCCAGGTGCCTCTGTTTGTGTACGCGTTTACGAGAGTCTGTCAACTGTCAACTGTCACGCGACACCCGCAATCGGCACGCTGCATAACCGTGAGAAAAGTGCCATCGGCGGTCCATAAAAATACTAACGGCGAAACGGACCAAAAACACAAACCGCTAATAAAAAGTTTTGTCCTAACCGGCACCGCCCGTAATAAATATCTAAATATAGGATGGGGGGTGAGGTATTTTTTTTATTGTTCACGTTATGCATTTGTAAACGTCGTCAGGCACGGAGATGGGTGGCGGATTTTTAAATTGATGGGACGGGTTTTGTTAGGGCAAAACGATTTTTAAACACTCTAAAATATTCATGTTTACGACGAAATATTCCAAGGTAATTGTGGTTTGTTGGTACAATTATTGTACACGTAACAGGGTAAAACATAATATTCATGATTTTCAAATGTCGAAAGGAAAAGAACGGAGTTGGAACAAATCCGCGTATAATAAAACAAGGGTTTTTCATGAGAGAATCAAAACTGTTACGCACATCGTAAACTGATTTCTCACCTCCAATTAGAAAAAGTATGTATTGCTAAAAATTTAAAAAATATTGGTGTTGGTACAGTGTTAAGGAAAACTCCATGCATAGTAGATAGAAAACTCAGGTCATTCGGATAAACCAGGAGATCAAGCAAGCGAAAAATTGTGCTTCGGGTCGAAACGAGTATAACCCGTGGCCCCACCTAGATCAGGGATCCCCAACTACTGCCCGCGAGCCAGACCCGGCCCGCAAGGTATTTTTGTCCGGCCCGCGATTTAAAATACTATCATTTTTATAATATGTGACATAGTTTGAAGTAGGTACATAAATTGGTCGGAATATCTATTGGCTGAAATATTGAAAAATAAATATAGATTTTTAAACCAGATAATCGCGAAAAATATCATGCAAACAATAAATTTCCATTGTACGGTTTGTGGCAGACACATGTCCATGGAAAAGTTCTTAATTTGGTCTTATTATTTGGCATAATTTTCAGATAGACGATGCTATATTTTTGGCTAATTTTATCTTGTTTCGTTTTGTTCACGGTGTTAAAATATAAGAACATTTTCTTTAACCGCCAGCATATAGAAATGCTGGATTGAAACCACCTTAAATTATTAAATTATTATTAAATCACCGTCGTTTCGATTTATTTATTATGGGTTTGGAGTCTAGGATCCTCAAATATGACAGCAAATAAGTTACATAAGCACCCGCAATCTTTCTAAATTTTATTGTCGCCATATTGAATCCGCCATTTTTAATTTAAAATATATCAACGGGTTTGGAATCAGAACGCCAAAAACACGATACATCATCATAAAAATATTGCTTAAATGCTTTAAATAAACTAATATTGTTAAAAATGTACGCTGTTTTTCCGTAGAATTCAAAAGCAGTACATGTCCATGATGATTGTTTTAATCATGGCTCTGCTTTTAATGCAAATATAAATAATACATGTAATAGTTTAATTCTCTGTGAGCTACTTTATATTTTGTCTGTTGGCACAAAATAGCTAACTAACTGCTATACGTTTCAAGATATTGCACTAAATTATATTGTTAATTTTCTCAGAACTCATTTTTTGGATTTGTACTGTTTTCGAACCGACCGATTCAATTAAAGTAGATGTAATGTTGTATAATTTATGTCTATGACATTTTTTTGGTAAAATTAATAGTTTAGCTGCATGGGCTAATTCTATTTGATCGAGATCGGTCCTGTCTGCATTAGTATAAAACTAGTTAGCCAGGATCTGACATATATTTTCATTCTAATGACAGTAGGTAGTGTCAAACGGTGATCTTTTGACAATACCTACTGTCAATAGAATCAAAATATCTGTCAAGTCCTGGATAACTAGTTTTATTTTAATGCAGACACGACCGATCTCGATCAAATGAATCTTATGCAGCTAAACTATTAATTTTATATATAATCATGTACATGCCCACATCAGATTTTTACTTTATCATACGCAGTATGTAAAGTATTGTAATCGTGCCAAAAAAAAATTTTTGAGATTTTAGCGGAAATATGTCTTTTTGGGTCCCCGAACATTTTTGACCAAGGTGCAAAAAAATGTCTGTGTGTGTGTGTGTGTGTGTGTGTGTGTGTGTGTGTGTGTGTGTGTGTGTGTGTGTGTGTGTGTGTGTGTGTGTGTGTGTGTGGGTGTGTGTCTGTACCCGTTTTTTGTGGCGGCGATTCCGGAGAAACTACTAAAGGTATCGGGACGAAACTTCATATTTAGAAGTTTCATAACCAAACTTAGAGCTGAAAAGCTTTCTGTTGAAGAGGGTCCAAAGGAACTGGAGGTTTAGTCTTAGCATTTTTGAAAGATTTTGCAAATAAGCCGCCATTTCTGGAATTTCGTCGAAATAGTTAAATGATAAATTAAAGATGAAATTCTGAATAATTTATCACTATGACATTTTTTGGTACAATCAATAGTTTAGCTGCATGAGCAAATTCTATTTCTATGAGATCGGTCGTACTGCATGAAAACTAGTAGCCAGGATTTGTCAGATGTTTTGATTCTAATGACAGGTAGTCTTGGTGTCAAACGCTAATGTTTTGACAATAACTTCTGTCAATATAAGCTGCGTTCGCATATTGCATTACACTTTTTACACCCAATAACACGTAAGTGTCATTTGGACGGTGTACCCGGTGTCAACGGAGTACAATATCCGAACGCAGCTTTAATCGACATATCTGTCTAGTTCTTGTAGTTTTATTTTAATGCAGACATTGCCGATCTAGATCAAATAGAGTCTCACGCAGCTAAACTATTAATTTTATATATAGTATGATAAAGTCATGTGCCTGGCCACATCAGATTTTTTATACTTGCCTAGGTTGACATCTCAACTAAAATATGAAATTATCATTTTGCTTGCCAAGTTATACATTTACGGAGAGTATTTTATTTACACTGTGGCAGGGTCATATTGGTACCAAACTTTTTTTTATTTAAAGCACCATTTAGACTGGGCATGTTTAATTGCGGAAAGTGCTGCCCGCAAAAAAACTTGCCATGTCTAAACTATAGGAACGTAGACTTTCTACTTAATGGCTAATACTTTCCTATGGTTTAGACATGGCAAGTTTAGTGGCGGACACCACATGCCCCCATTAAACTTGCCCTATCTAAACTGTGCTTAACATATCTGAAGATAGTTAAATCTAATACAATACTATGCTAATATGTTTTAGACAAAAATAAAATCATTAGTCGAACACTTATTGTGCGCCAGAGGCAGTAATTTTTTATCCGGCCCACTTAACAGTTTCTTTCTTTTTATTTTCGTATTTGGCCCTCCTCTTAAAAGGTGATCTGTATGGATCCGCGTAATATGTGGATATCGAAAGAAATTGGAAATTCTGGCTGAAGTTGTGGAATATTGCCAATTCAGAGTAGGTATCAATATAAAATGGCATATTAAAGGACTATAGCTCAACAAAAAAATACAGGTGAGCAAACAAAGAAAAACGTTGAAATTAACGTCACAAAATTTGAAGGATAAAGTTGTCAGCTTGTTACGACGTCAATGTGAAGTAACATAGTTTTAATTTCTAATTTCTCTAGTCCCATTAAAAGAATCAGACCTGTCATTTTTAATTCCTACTCAGTTTTAATATGGAGCTAATATACTAGTTAATATTAGTCTAATATAGTCTTTAGTATTTTGTCAGAATTTAAGTTTGATCCCAACGTTAGTGTAGGTAGGTACTTCAATTTTGAACATGGCTCATTTAGAATAATTTTATCCTCCATCTTTAAATTTAATAAACTTGGGCAACAATCTCGATCTTCCCACCCTTACCTTTGCTCTAGTCCTTCCGCGACAATAAATAATCAGTAGTCCGATTCGAAACAATTACGCGAACACTCGGCCCCTTATCTCAATTCCAACTATATAATATATGTCCCGGAAAGTGAAACATATTAACCAGTAGCGCCCACCACCCAGGAAACAATAAGGACGATTTCGGCCCTCCCAAGGACTTCGGCGGCGGATGCAAGACAAGGAGTCCGGACGTCTTTTGCGGGGCGCATACCTACGCGACGATCGGCATCGGCGAGGGCCCCATTGGCCCCCTCGGGCGACACCGCCGTCTTGGCTAAGATAATGGCCGGAATGCGTTCGGGCGGAAGCCGAACCGAGATTACCGAGAGAGAATATTTATGGTGGTCTAGGTGGCCTGGGGTTCTTCACCTCCATTGTTTACTCGCTGTTACGGACATCTGGAGATTTATATAGCCGCCTACGGTGGCAGAGCACAATCCACCTCTGATGATGAATGACCGCGGGACCGCTTATTAGCCGTGTCTCTGCGAGATATCGGACCGGTAATTCCCCTGGTAACTTCTGTCCGATTCACCTGGAGCAACCCCTCTTGCTGGAATCGACGCCACTTTCAAGGGGGACTTTGTGCCCGTCGCCGAATTACAATGCCTACATAATTTATTCGGTTAATTCTACTTATTCGCATGTAGTGAGAAAGTTTTAAACAACTGCTGAGCTGAATGAAGGCTTTGTTTGTCGGTTGGTGCTCAGATATAGCCTATGTATGGACCGTTGATGTTTCAATGGATTTTGGTAGTCATGGTTAGTTATGGTGTTACTGGAATAGGTGTAGTCGAGTGTGCTGACTGAAATATAGTTTTCTAATTAATTATTATTGTTTGTTTGAGGTTGAGGTAAAGACTAGAGCGAAAAACACTGTTCTGTTTGTCAAACATCCACAACAAGTTTTGTTCTCGTGTTGATATATAAATACACCAGGGAAAAAAATAGAAAAAGTAATACGTTTGATATGGATTTATTTGTTTATTCGGTTTATTTATCTATTAATATTTTATTGACTATCATTTGTGTTCTTTCTCCTGTTTCGCATTGTGATTTTATTCCTATTGCTCTTACTTTGTTAATATTTCTTTAACTTTAAAAGGAATTAAAAACAAATCCATAAAATTTAAAAAAAAAATGCCTCCGCGTACCAAATAACCAAAATTTATAAAAACCTCTTTGATCCTTTGATTGATAATTATTTTAAAGGTACCGGTTTCAATCAGCTAAGTGATCATCATCAGCCTAAATCTAAAACGCAGAAGAAGCAATAATTAGATAAAGCTTCATGTGAAAATTAAAGTTAAGGACAATACTACATTTTAAAAAATAACTATTGTAAAATAGAGTTACAATAATATAACAAACACTTACGGTCAATTTGTAAAAAATAATAAAAAGCGAAGAGTAGCGACGAATCACCATGCGTCTCGTTTGGAGAGTGAACGGAGACGACACGGAAAAATAACGACCAGTACAATAAGTATGCAACCAGCGTCTCACATGATTACAGATTTCTATCTCGCTTCAAACAGGCCAGACTGAAGGATGTATTTGAAAAGGGGTTGGTGTGGAAAATTGATTTAATCGTTAAGTAGATTGACATGTTTATTAGATTAAGTTTCTTGATTTCATATTGTTCAAGTAAATCGAGTTTATAACCTTTTTTACATCTATGCAAAAGTTTGAAGTTTTCATGATTTAAATTGTGACCCGTTTCTAATCTGTGTTGAAATAAATTTGAAGAATTTCTCGTTTTATGTTCACTGATTCTTTGTGAAATTTTCCTTCCAGTGTGGCCTATGTAAGACGAAGAACAATTAGAGCAGGTGATCGAGTAAACACCAGAACAATCCATGATAGGGGTGGGGATTATTATTAAAAAGATGCGTGTCTGAAACATTTTTTCAAATAGTGCTGCGTTCATATACAATTAACGTTAAAATATTTTCCATAACAGTAGATATTTATATATAAATATAACAATAGTATGTAGTTACACTACGTATGTGAAAGATCTCTGCGTTCCAAAAACAAGTTTGTATATTTTTTCGTCAGGCGCGTACCTACTTCTTAAAATTATCAAATGTTGTGTTTAAAAACGGTCCAGCCTAGAAGACTAAATAGGAAAGCGACTGATCATAAATCCAGGTGAGGATAAATAATTTGTTGGAAAAATTACTCGATTACTCTCACATGGATATAAATTATCATTCGTTTCCAAAGCCTGGCAAAGTTAATCAGAAAGTTAACTTCGTTAATCGTTAATCCGTTAACGAAAAAGTTAACTTCGTTAACCGATAGTCCGTTAATTTGTTATAAATATAAAGGTAGTTAACGTTAACCGTTTATCGTTAGCTTTTTATCAAAAAAGTTATATTCAGTAGAACCTAAAAACAGCGGAGTTTTCGGTTGCATAAGTTAAAATTGCCTTAGGATTCTTTCAAACTAGGTACAGTGGTAAGGTAACTAAAATAACTAACTACATTGCGAGATGCAAGATTTATAAAAGATATTGAAAAGACCAACTCGGGTGGTTGGAGTTAGAAGAATCGCATTTTAGAAGGTTGCTTTTTTTAAGTTTAGATTTATTTCCTGAAACTGGGTATTTATTAAAAAGTAACAATATTAAACAAAATAGTTAAATATTTATTATTACATAGTAAGTAGGTATACTCGCGGAAAAAAATGTATACATCCTGCAATTTTTTTGTAGCGTTATAACTCAAAAACTATCCAATAAATTTTGGTCTGCTTATTCTTGAATATTTCCTAATATACAAAAAATCTGTTGTGAAAATCCGATCAAAATTCGTTGGGTAATTTATTAGTCACATGGAAACAAAAAATTTAGGATGTAAACATATTTTTTTGCGAGTGTACATACAAAAAGTGACTAAAATCAAAACAATTCACGCGTATGCTTTATATGCGGACGCCGCGTCGCACAAGGTAGTACGTCACAGATGTATACAATACCAAGTCCACATGCACAGATTGCTTATAGCAATTTGAAACGTTTAACTATGATATTTTAGATTTAACGGACTTGAATTAACGGATGACGAACGTAGCGGAAGTTAAGGAGTCCGTTAATGGTTTTGAAAGTTAACTTAAAAGTTAATTCGTTGACAAAAAAATTTAACTTCGTTACTTAACGATTAACGGATTAACGCTTTTGTGCCCAGCTTTGTTCGTTTCCTAATGGTGTATTTCTTTTACAAAAGTCCAACTGGGTTTCAATTTTTTCTATATTAATTAGTTGGATCTACCTGAAGATTTGGAGTTGGATGCCCAAATACAGACCTACAGAGAACTATCTATAACAAAACAAACATACAAATATATAATTGTACTATAATAATAACAAAAATAAGCCAGTTTTTGTCTACGTAAATCTAAAACAGATTACTCAATTTTCCCATTCTGGCGGAGGTGCCTGGATTTTTAAGATGAAGCAAAATCCCCACTACTTTCATTAGTTTTACGTTTAGGAAAAACCTAATCGTAAAACACCCGTTAAGAGACCCAGTCTTGCGGCGTAAGCGCTTAGCACGGTAGGTACCTTTCCGTACCTGGCATTGTCGACCCATTCCCATACCAGTAAGTCAGTGGGAATTGGCCGCAAATTCTAGCTCACCTCTTCCGCCTCGTCTCTTCCACAATGGATAGGTAGCCGCGTTCGCCGCGTGCCTACGTTGCGATCATACGGTAGATTCACCGGTAGAGTTACGTGGGGCGACCACTGACGTAACGTCATTGTCGCCCGTTTAATCCGGATCTTTATCGTTGCGGAAACGGAAGGGACGCCGCCGCGCCGCCACCGCGCGGTTCGCCTAACGTATGTACGGGAAAGGAACCGAAGACGGACGGTAAGCGGTTACGGCGCGCGACGTTTAGCGAAATTGCCGCCGTAAAGTCGACCTAATGATTTCACGGTCCGTCAGAGGACGATATAGGCTGGTGAATATAACGCAAAATACAACAGGAGCTTATAAATGATGTTTGACAAATGAAGGAATGACAGCAATGTTTAAATGTGTGTTTAGTTTGTAGAAGTAACGTTGAACTACATTTGTACATCAACTGCATCAACTATGAGCTAAAAGATGATATTGCGATATACATGCTGGGCCATTTTAATGTTAACATTTGATTATCTCGAAAAGTATCGTTCTTGCGATAAGAAAACACTTTTCATGTACGAAGGACGTGTTACTGGCTTTGTTGTAGACTGCGTTAGTGTCTAGGAAACTAGGTAAACATATTTTTTTAATGGATATATTTTAATGGATATATTTCTGTAATTTTTTGAATTTGAAACGTTTTAGTAGAAAAATGTTTAGGTTCTTGAGTTATTGTCTTATTTGTCTAAAAAATCGAAATTCCAGTTAGAATGGAGGATGTTACCAATTTTAAGACACATCGTGATTTTGTGTTTGGAACACTTTTTATAAGGATAAATTTTTGAAACGCAAATATTTTCACATACAAAAAGCACTATGATGCAAAAATCTACTGTTTTTACGTCGATTGGTTTCAAAAGCTGGTACCGTGGGTACAAATACTTTGCAAAGAAATGTTTCAAACAAAAGTTTTTATTTTTTTATGTAGAATCATAATAATCAATATGAATCAATATTTCAATATGATGAAAATTTATCGACGTAAAAATAGCAATTATCTGCAAAGCAGTTTACACAATAGTATGCTAGTACTTTTTATAAAATCGATACTCTTAAAATGGAAATTATTTGATAGATGGACTCCAATATTAAGAACACGATGTATTCAAACTAGTAGTCCTATGTGTCGAAATTGATAGATCCATCCAATCTAAACCGAATGTAATAATAAATCACTTCAAGCAAATGTCTTGTAGTTCAGAAATAATTTAGTTCTTAAGATGCTGTTTTTAAATATATAAAGCAAAAAATCAAAAATATACAGAAATATAGGCCATTACATTTAAAAAACTGAGGTAGACCTCGTTTTCATGGCACTAGCGTCATCTTTAATAAAACCAGTAGAGTTCATGTGGCCCTTCGCATCCAAAAAAGTTTTCTGTATTTTTTCAGCTGAATGCGCACTTTTCAAAATTAAGGAAATCTTAAGATTAAAATGACCTACCCTGTATGGTATAGGATACTACACGACCACCTTTGGACATGGTTGTTATTTTTTTAGTTCAGATAATGCGTTTTGGTAATTTTCGTGCAAGTTTTGGAATTCTTGTTTATAAGATTGGTTTTGTTGCTATGGCAACCGATTTTAGTTTTCCATATGGAATGGCACATTTTCAAAAATTCTGGTAATTAAACAACAATTTTTCTCATAAATTTAACGATGTTAAATCGTTATAACTGTAAATATAAAAAAAGTAAAATATAAAGGCCAACTTTTGAGAAAAGGTCCGAAGAAAAAGGTCTGTATATCGAGAAATATTGATATTGCTGTGGAGCAAGGACTTTGCGAATGAAATGCAGGCCTCATTCCGCTTATTCGCGCCAGGTATTGTGCGTTCTTCATGTTTTTATTTGGAAGACCGTTCTACACAGGCGATGCTTCAAGAACATTTGTGGACAAACCATCAAGGTTTCAGATAAAAGTGCAAGATGTTAGGCTTACTTTGCCAATCAACCTTTTGAGGATTCTAGGACTATGAATTGAACTGCTAGAAATTCGCCAAAACTACCAACGTCACGTTTCTTGACCTGAATATTTTCGAATACCTTATCGGACAGAAAACTTCTAAATGATGATTCGTATCCACCTATTTCACCGAAATCGATCGCAAACCTGTTCATATCGATTTCCAAAATCCATGTGCCTAGGAGTTCAAAATCAAATAGTTTTTGTAAATTGTAACATTGTTTTTTTACAGATTTCAAATTCTCTGTGACCTCACATACAAAATTTACTTAAAATAAAAAATAGAGAGCACTTTTTGATCTCCCGAGCGTAAATATAAAGGAATGTTATAGAATTTTCTAAATGGGCAGAAGGAGCTGAATGGGAAAGGGCTTAAAACTATGAGGGTAAAACTGCGGTGACAACTCTGTAAAGTAGTATTTTCTGAATATCATTATGGGGGAGGAAAATTCGATCTACCCGTTAAAAAAATCCCATGTATTTGATACTACACCATACAGAAGTGAAACTAATTAACGCAATGTATACTATAAATAAACCAGATAGGAAACATTTATGTGTTACTGTATGTTTCTTTATCTTTATTTAAGTTATTCTCTTGCTGGTTCCACGTGCATTTATTGTGCTGGTACCGAAACCTTATGTGACACTTCTCCGAACTGATATTATGTATATTTTTATTAACTTTCTTTCTACTTCTTACAATTTACTTAGAGATTTCTTAGAGACAAATTGCACTATTTGACATTGGTCAGCAAGATAACGTGGCCCGACAGCATTCTATAAATAAATAAATAACCAAAACATTCTAGATGTAGGATGAAATAACACTTTGTACTTTGAGTTTCAAAGCTAGTAACAGAAAAGTCATTGAACAATTATGTAGTATCACACAAAATTGTCAGATGCGATTTTACTCCAAACCGTTAATATTCCCTTGAACAAGCTTTGACTTCAGCTTACTGAAAAAATTCCATTATATCACAATTTTGAATATTAGGTTAAAATGGAACTTTTTGATATTTTAAAATAATAACTGATGGGTAGCTATTTCGCGATGGGTATCAAAAAATACCTAAAACAGGTTTTGTTTACATTTTGTGCCATTTCTTTATAACAAAAGCTTTTTAATCATTTTCTGCCTTTGCAACTAGAAAGCAATAGGGTCATGGGTGCTCAAGCCAGACTCAAAATTTGTGTTGACTGGTGTCAAATAACTAAAAATAAGGACCGCTATAACGTATAAAATACTGCACTTTTATTAACTAACGACGATTGTTTGGTAATTTAACACAATTTAGTTCATAATATAACAAAATAACGCAATCCATTATTAGCATAAATATAGTAATGTACTTTAGTATTACCTGCTCCTCCACCATTCCGTATCGTTATGTGCGCATTACGACGCAAATGCATGAGAAAAAAACCGCAGCCCATAAATATCCGTGCGATTACCTAATGATGACGGAGAGCATTATTGTACGTTTATTGTGGCGATAAATCTAGAGTGGCGCTTGGTTGAAAAATAAAAGAAAAACGGAAAAAGACGATCGTAGCCCGTCTACAACACTGCGGCGATATACTCGACGGAACATTTGACCTGCCCTCGCATGCGGGAACGGTCGTAGCGTCGTTTCGTACAACGGCTTTATGCCTTTCGAGTGACTATAAATTCCAGGAGGGCCGTGTATCTGCCAAGCCCGAACAACCCCGCCGTCTTGATAATCTTGTTTGCGGGCGCATTTAAAACACTTTTCTATCTCTGTTACGTACATTTGAAGGCGATATTGCTTGCGATTTGTTTTTTTTTATTTCAGTCTCTCGTTTTAGGTTTTAAACTATAGAGTAGTAGAATTTGTGGTACCTTCTTTCATGTGTCGTATAACTAGGAAGTTATGATCCTTGCATGCTGCGATTAATTACATCTATATAGTTTTCATTAGAAAGCAGAATTTCGGGGTTGTGGAATAGGCAGTTGAGATGTATCGTGTTATCGTCTTCTAAGTACGAAATGAAAGCGCTTTTGATAGATTTCTCTAAGTTGGGCATGAATTCGAACTTAAAAGTTTCTTCTCGTAAGGTTCTGGAAAGAAATTGCTCAGTGTCCAAAATTTGGGTTTTATTGGTGTATGTATTTTTGTCAAAAGAAGGAACACCTCATTATTCCTTAAAAAATCCTGTGCTTTTCGACCTTCAATATTATCGATTCTTGCTTTTAAGGTTTACACTATTTCTACAGGTTCAGAGGGTTGTAAAGCTTGAGTCTCTAGTTTCGTTAGCACTTCGAAATAAAATGTATAATTAAGGTTGAAATCCATTATGCAAATCTTAAATAGGTGTTGAAAAAAAGTCTCTTGGGTGTTGCATTTAATTTATTAATATACTTGGTGGGACTAGTTTCGGATCACCGATGCTTCATCAGCCGACAAATCTAACATAATGAACACACAATTAGAATTACAATGAACTTCAAAAATTAAAATTAGTACTTACAGTCAAAGATTCAATTTAACGTGTCTGCGTTCAAACATTTCTACACGAGGCATGGAAAAAATCATGTCGGTGTCTGGAGAGCAGCAAAGGGTCGTGGGCTCAGCTTAGTTCTGTGATTTTTGACGGAAGTTAAAAAATAGGAAGTAGGGAGTATGGCAAATTATTGGATGGGATTAGGTTGGTAATCGATATGAAATGAGATTGGGAAGTCAGACAAATAAAACAGTGAGAAATGATGATCGCAGACAATCGGGGTTCAAAACATGTAAGAACAATTTATATAAATAAAGTTAATGTACGTAAAACAATTATAAAATCAGTCAAATCACAATTGTATCAGAAAACGTGAATCATAGTAAAAATATATTAACTGTCTAAAGGATAGAACAAAGGCATACTATGGCGTAGGGGCAAGAAATGTCCATATAAGTGTATGTTGGAATACCTACCCATCATAGATGGGTAAGTATTCCAATATCAACATTGTCTTTTGTTAATAATATTATATATACACTAAATTCCGTCAATAATAAATTATAGTTTCTATTAAATATTCAAAACAATCTGTCCCACTCTTTTTGACAAATCATAAATATATTCCCGTGGTAGAGGTTAAAATTACTAGAAAAGTACTTCTATGTTGGGGTTGTTGTATCTTAAAAACAGCTGCATACAGGAAAAAGACAAAAGCATACACAAATAGGTAAATACCTTTGTTCTGGTGCAGAATTGTATAAACATTGTTTTTATGCCAAAGCAAAAAATTACGAAATCGTGAATGCTTTGCGATAAAATGCGAAAAACTGCAAACGTGCACGTTACATGGTGGCTTTGAGGAGTGCCAGGTTTCAATACATTTTAGGAAGCCACAGAATATAGAACCCCAACACTTTCCACGCCGGACCCCAAAGGAGAAAATCGTATTGAATTTATTTTTTAGGCAACACTAAGTGAATTAAAAAATGCAGTTGAGCTGCTACAAGAATACTACTAAGGCATTCCATAAATAAAACCCAGTTGTAGGGTTAAAATTTAATCTTGAACAAGATTTTATTATAACTTTTTTACCCATTACAAAATTTTAAGAAAGTCCCATTAGTAAAGTCACAGCAGTGTTAAAAATTTTAAGAAACAGTATTCTATTATCCATTTAACTAAAACATACGTCTAAGTTGTCATAATTTATAGTTATTGTGTAGTTATTTTAGAAAAAGGAAAATCTATTTTTTACTATACAAATAAACGACATATAGATACATGCAGTCACACAAAATAACTGACACCCTGTATACAGTATACTTTGCCAAATAATCCATTTTATTGATGATATTAACTTTTTAATAAAAAAATTAACTTAGATTATACACTGAATTAATATTATCAATTACAGCAGCAAGAAATTGCCGTTTCCGATTTGTTCCGTCTTTTGATAATAACATAACAAAGGTAAACCTGCAAGAAAACTCAAGTGTAAGATGTACATATGTACCTTAAAGTAACATTATATAACTATGTGTATAGTTTGTTTTGTAGATTTTGTTGAAAATGGGTAACCACAATCACGCAGTCGTGGGATCAAAATAACTCAAAAGGGGGGACGAACGGGGATCTAATTCTTTTTTATTTTAATAAACAAAGCTTTAGACTAATCAAAGCCATCAAAGTTACATGTGCGAGCAAATGCGAGCTATTTCAAAAATCTCGCCAAAGTTAAAGTCAAAACAAAAAGGTCGTTAAATAACAATGAGTTTTACTAGACATTTGCAAGATAGAATTATGATTCAAGCCAAATAAAAATGGCAATAAATATTTTTGGGACCTTGTATTTAAACGTCTATAACAACATCTGCCACAATAATCAATTTCTGATTAATAAAAAATAAACAAATCACACTGCATTATTGACCGTAAGTTATGACGCGATCCCGTGAACGCTATGCTCACTTCAATGGTTAATTATACGAATATAGTGGATCCCGTGGGATTTATATTTATGTCTTGGTGTAGTTTGGACTATGTACTATTCCCTCGATATGAAAATTGTTGAAAAAGTTACCATGAATTTTTTTGGTTTTTGTCATCGCTTGCCATCATCGTGCAACGATTCATAAAAGTGCGCTGTCCATTAAAACATGGTGACTTGAAAATTGAAATGGAAATCCATGTGTTACGTACGGTTAATATCGACGCATTTAAACAGCTGGCCAGTTCATGCGTGAATATTTTGTGGCAGTTTACGTAACTAGATATTTCAAAAGTATTTTAAAATCAGTTCTCTGGTTATGATTAATCGACAACTACCTCTGAAACTCTCTTCCCATAAAATAATTTAATTGCCGCCCCAAGATTAAATACACCATGGAAGAAATGATCCACGACGACCGTATATCAACCAATTTCTTTTTATTTGTGCGGGACTTGGGAGAGTCTAGGGAGTGTGCTGCCGCCATCCCCTTTTAGGTCACTAAATCATATCAATAACGTCATTTCGGCTAATTTATTTCCTCAATTCGTTATCGATCTGCCGGCGAGGTACTACAGCGGGGACATCCTAGACTTGTCCACGATATATATATTTTTTCTTCTTGTTATATTCTCAAGGGGCGACACGGTGTTTGCCGGTAAATTTCCTTCGAGCGGAACGCTAACGCCGCGGGAAGTAAGGTAATAAATATGAAAATCTCGATATAAATCCCGAAAGACGCTATAAAAACAGGAATCTAAAAGCACTAACTCGAAATTAAGGAGGCTATTAGGGATTCGAATTTTAAAAGTGTGCCACGGAAGAGATATGTTTCTTATAAAACATAATTTGCAAGCTAATAATAAAAAAAAGTACCTATTTTACTAATTTACTTTTATTTTACGTCAATCGCCTGACGGAAAGAAATACCAAAACGCTACGTGTTTGGCATTGAGTTTCTTAAAAACTAGGGATGTGTAAAAACTAGGTGGCCTAGTGGACAAGGCGAATGCCTTCCACTATGAACCCCAGGGTTCAAGCCCAGGTTAGGCAGGGATTTTAAAAATACTCCGTCTCCACGACCGCCGCACAGACAAGCCAACAGGCTTTGTGCACATGGCAACATTCCAAAAAAAAAAAATCACATCTTCTGACTTCAGATTCATATTTTGTAGAAAAATAATCATACCAAAATCGACAGGATATACTCAGCACGAGAAACTAGATATTTGTATCTAACTACAAAGGCGTACTCGACAAAATGTGTACTCATCACGACAAATTAGGAATTATTAACGACAATATTGAGGTCAACAGTTCGACTGATTTTGTATGTTTACGTGTTGTGCTGTAAAATGTTTTTTTTTTTCGTTTATGAGTTTTAATTAATATGTGTGAGATTTATGAAACGGTTTAAGTACTCCAAATATTGATTTGTGAAATTATAATATAGACAACATTCACTTAAATATATTGTTTTTATTAAGACTGTCAATAATAAAGGCAAATTTATTGAAATTATTGGGGACCTTGTAGTAGGTATCTTGACATAAAATGAGTTATGAGTTTCATTGAAAAATGTCATCATAAACAATTATTACAACTGTCGCTTTTGGAATTTTCACCGAAGTTGAATTACTAAACCCGCACAACAAGGTCGACTTCTTGATGGTTGAACTTTACATATAAGTAAGAATATTTCACGGTCTTAAGCTTTTCGATCAATTTTCTATTACTTTTCTAGTCAAATTATATATCTTGTATTAAATTATTATCAAAAGCAAATTCAGAGTTGATTAAATAAAATCGAATAATTGCCTTTGCCGAAATATCTCTGATTTCGAATAATGGAATATAACAAAAAAGATAATTAAAAGCGACTGTGCTCTTATGAGGTCCGAAATAAAACGCTTTATAGACTACAGTATGATAATAAAATTTATAACTAATCGACAACTAGTACCATTTCGGATAATAATTCAGCATTTTTTCGTTTTCTAGTCTACAGTTCCGCTTATCTCTAAAACTTTAGACTTTGAAAGGTCATAGGGCATACTTGTGGAGAATTGTATCCTCTACAACTTCGCTAATCACTATTTTCTTTCTAGTATCCACTGGAAAATAGATATTTGCAGAAAACTGAATTGGGGTGCCACTCTGGCGGATTGCTCTCTTTAGCTTCGAGGTTGAACACATAAGTAGAGACGAGTTCGAGACGTCAAAATGTACCAAAGCTCCGATTTTTTACTCATTTGGATATTCTTTCCACCATATCTACTTACAAATAATGCAATAATAAATTACAAATATGTATAAGCCGATGAAATCAATCAATAAACACGAACGTATGTGTAAACTATTAAATTATAACAAATTCTCTACACCCATTATTGTATCAGCCTAAACAGACAAGAGAAAGCGGCTATGTTCATTTAAAACCATAGATAAGACAGTAATCGAGCGATGCCTTAAAATGCCAAATTATGATATTTTATGAGCAACGTATAATTCAATTCACGAATAAAACAAGGAACGCTAAAGCTATAACAACCGTAATACATACACTAATTTATAATTTATAACATAACAAATTGGTGCGTTCACGTTGTTCAACAATGCACTAATATCTCCCACCTTCTCACGTCTATGTATCACGAGCCCGCACAGTTTTTTGTTTCTTGGCTGTGCCTTGTTGAGCCTGTTGCGCATGAACAATCTCGGCGTCTTCCCATTTTTACGTGTTTGCCAATGTTTGCTTTCAATTAATTGTGAGCGTGTTGGTGTATAAATTTGATAAATATGCGTCATTTGGTGATGGTGACATTGACTTTTGATCAGTGTTCGTCGAATTTGAAGAGACAAGAATGCACTAATAACAATAAGGTAGGATGTTTCTCTATTTCGCATGTCTGTAGATTTCGCTGGAATGCTTGCGTTTTACAATCGTTTGGGGCTTCGTTTTCTTTAATATAGGTAGCATTCCAATAATAATATTTTGACTACACCGTGTTCATCACTGAAACTATGTTTATAGGTTATTATACGCGATGAATCATTAGAGCCGCAGTCGTAAATATTTCCGTTCTACAGGGTGAGTCACTAGAGTCGCAGTGGTCGATACTGCATTTATCTAAAGAGAGACAAAAATATTTTACACAAAAGTTGTTTGGCGTGAAGAAAAAAATATGTCACACCATATTGAGAATACTAAGGAAATTGTCTTTCCAACTGTATCAAGTTGTAGCTATGTAATTAAATAGGGTGTAAGATATTCAATGATTGTCAAACAATCACTAAAACCAGTAGCTCGATGCTGATGTTGAAACAAATTTAATATGCTAGAAAGGGTGATCCTACCACGTATTAATTTGATAACATTTTCAACTAAATTTTCTTAAGCGTTTTTTTTTTTAAATGGAACCTGTATAATTTGTGTTGGTTGTAATAACTATTCCTCTACAACTTATATTTAGTATGTCATAGACCGAACATTACTACTTTTTGGGCTATTCGCATCTTAGCGAAGGTGTAATGTTAGTAAGATTTTTACAATTTTTGCAATCGTATGGCATGTAAACCCGGACCTAAAAGCTTTACTACTAACGTAAACCTTAAACCATGTCCTTTTAGGTTTACTATCGTAAGAATTTGAAGACTTCTGAAAGTGTTTTTTTCATTGTTCGCAATAATGACAAAACATACTTATAAAATTTTGTAATATCTTCATAACTGTAATACTTCGTATATGAATAAAGCTAGTTAAATATGTTCTAAATGACCCCTTCTAACCTTAAATATTTTACATCTAGCTACCAACACACTGTATACAGGGCAATATTAAGGTACTATAATAGCGTACGACTCTGGAAATTGCAAATATCGCAAAAACTAGCAAAAAAATCTGATGTGGCCAGGCACATGACTTTATCATACTATATATAAAATTAATAGTTTAGCTGCATGAGATTCTATTTGATCGAGATCGGCCATGTATGCATTAAAATAAAATTAGTAGAACTAGAAAGATATGTCGATTAAAGCTGTGTTCGGATATTGTACTCCGTTGACACCGGGTACACCGGGTACACCGTCCAAATGACACTTACGTGTTATTGGGTGTAAAAAGTGTAATACATACAATATCCGAACGCAGCTGATATTGACAGAAGTTATTGTCAAAACATTAGCGTATGGCTACCTACTGTCATTAGAAACAAAAAATCTGACAAATCCTGGCTACTAGTTTGAATGCAGTACGACCGATCTCGATGAAATAGAATTTGCTCATGCAGCTAAACTATTGATTATACCAAAAAATGTCATAATCATAAATTATGCAGAATTTCCTCATCAAGTCTGGTTATGAAACTTCTATCAAGTTTCATCCCGATACCTTTAGTAGTTTCTCCGGAATCGTCGCCACAAAAAACGGGTACACACACACACACACACACACACACACACACACGCACACACGCACCCACGCACCCACGCACGCACGCACGCATGCACGCACGCACGCACGCACGCACGCACGCACGCACGCACGCACGCACGCACGCGCGCGCGCACGCACGCACGCACGCACGCACGCACGCACGCACGCACGCACGCACGCACGCACGCACGCACGCACGCACGCACGCACGCACGCACGCACGCACGCACGCACGCACGCACGCACGCACGCACGCACGCACGCACGCACGCACGCACGCACGCACGCACGCACGCACGCACGCACGCACGCACGCACGCACGCACGCACGCACGCACGCACGCACGCACGCACGCACGCACGCACGCACGCACGCACGCACGCACGCACGCACGCACGCACGCTCGCACGCACGCACGCACGCACGCACGCACGCACGCACGCACGCACGCACGCACGCACGCACGCACGCACGCACGCACGCACGCACGCACGCACGCACGCACGCACGCACGCACGCACGCACGCACACACACACACACACACACACACACACAGACATTTTTTTGTACCTTGGTCAAAAATGTTCAGGGGACCCAAAAAGACATATTTCCGGTAAAATCTCAAACATTTTTTTTGGCACGATTACAATACTTTACATACTGCGTATGATAAAGTAAAAATAGATATTAGATATACATATATTGAATTATATTATAATTATACTGAGTTACGTGATATATACTAAATTTAAATTATAAAGAACTTAAGGCTCCGTTTTAAAAACATCGCAACTTCCAAACGAAATATTTCGTTGCGATGTTTTTTTTTGCTGGGAGTGGTCTGCCTGGCCCCCACCAACGTCAACCAGGCCACAGTTTTATGATAAGGGGAAGTTGGGGGGTTTAGAGGAAGCAGGCAAAGGCGGAGCATAGTCGACGCGTGTACATTCGAAGGGGAAGTACTCAGCCAGTTTGTCGCCGCGCGTCGGTGCTTTCGCTTTCGCTCAAGTTACAATGTATTAGTGTTCTCACTCATCACGGTCGCATATGCATACCGGACTGCATACAGCTGGCTGGCGGCCGCCAGGCGGTAAAAGAAAATATATTGATTTAAGTTAGAGAGAGCGCGCTTGCTATTATAATATTTAATCTTTTTAACAGGGTGACATACATACTGTATAGTAAATTGACAAAAATGTATTACCTAACTCATGATAACTCATCGGTGAATTATGGACTTCAATTTAGAAAGGAATTAATTAAAATCGAGCAATGAGGACCCAATACATCTATAAACATGCTGGATATCGAACGGACGCACGGCAGTGACACACGAAGACAAAAATAAAAAAAAAATAATCTGATGCGTTCAGGCACATTACTTTATCATACCATATATAAAATTAATAGTTTAGCTGCATGAGATTCTATTTGATCGAGATCGGCCATGTCTGTATTAAAATAAAACTACTGGAACTAGACGGATATTTTGATTATATTGACAGTAGGTATTGTCAAAACATCAGCGTTTGACACTACCTACTGTCATTAGAATCACAATATCTGACAAATCCTGGCTAACTAGTTTTAATGCAGCGATCTCGATAAAATAGAATTTGCTCATGCAGCTAAACTATTCATTTTACCAAAAAATGCCATAGTCATAAATTGTTCAAAATTTCCTGTACTTTAATTTATTATTTAACTATTTCGACAAATTTCCAGAAATGGCGGCTTATTTGCAAAATCTTTCAAAAATGCTATAAGACTAAACCTCCAGTTTCTTTGGATCCTTTTCAACAGAAAGCTTTTCGGCTCTAAGTTTGGTTATGAAACTTCTAAATATGAAGTTTCGTCCCGATACCTTAGTAGTTTCTCCGGAATCGTCGCCACAAGAAAGGCACACACACACACAGAATTTTTTTTTTACCTGGGTCAAAAATGTTCAAGGGATCCAAAAAGACATTTCCGCTAAAACCTCAAAAATTTTGTTTGGCACGATTACAATACTTTACATACTACGTATGATAAAGTAAAATCATAGCACATAGTCCAAAGTTCCCCAAACCATTTATATAAATCCCAAATATTTTGTCACCTACAAGTTCGCTATATTTTATAAACGTTCTGGGCGCCATGAATGCAAGATTCATGAATGAAAACAAATTCTGGCATTGGCTATATCCAATTCCCGCTGTAATACTGCCCAATACAGTCGCTGAACATTCATTAGAGCCGACCCAAGTTCGTCACTGCTAATTGTCTCTTCCTGTCCATAAAGCCGACATTTTAAATAAAATGTTCATTTGAGTCCTGTTCTGGTCTCTTTGTCTCATTTGTAATTAAATAATTACAATATTGTTCTTTTAGATTATCTATGCAATATTTTAACTTAGGTGGTACGTAGTCGTCTTTTACTAATTCGTCTAAAGGACAGCCGCGGATGTTTAGGTATTTTGCCACGACTTCTACCCATTATTAAAGAAATGTACCTAACACCTAGCAGGTATAACTACACTAAGTATAATATCATACAGTATATGACTTTTATCGTGTGTTAAATTTGTAAACCGTGCGTATAAATGTGAAATGCGAGAACTCTGTTCTCCCGATTCAATATACGCTACGGTCATAACACTCATAACTTGTGAACAGTCTAATCTAAAAATTGCAGTAGGCGTGGCGTAGTTATAGGCGGTGTTTAAAACTCCTAACGTCTGCTGTCTACACCGGGCCCGTAATATAGGCAAATTACATACATTTCTGGCAATTACGCTTTGTTATCGCAATTATAATGTTTAGATTAAAATTGTACTTAAATAAAAAATCTATTTTTGTATCATGAGTTGGGCTAAATGTTTTATATTTGAAAAAAACCAAAGATGTAGAAGTAAAATTGATTTTTATCTTTAAAAAAATTTTTTTTTCATCCAGCCCAACTCGTTATATATCTAAGAAGTTACATAAAAAATTTCATAAACTTTGAACAATAAATAACGCTTTTATTTGCAAACGCGTTTTAGGAGAGGTAGAACTGGGTCTTAAGGCATTTGATAATGTTAAAAGATTACTACATGCTACGATCACCCTGTATACAGCATCTAATTTTTCATAACAACAGCATAACTAAGGTTTTTTACCGGTTATTTTACCGCGGTTATAATACCAACACAAAAATCTGTCTTCGGTAATTTACGTAATATTACCAAAATTACCGGTAATATTCGTAATATTACCAAAATTACCGGTAATATTACCGCGGTAATATTACCATTTTACATCACTAGCTGCAACCCTTCAGAATCGAGGTTTAAAACGTATACATTCCACGTCGAGTACGTGCTTCTTTCAACAACTGGTGGACACACACGTTATTAAAATATCAAGAAATTGTTTGTTAATATCTTGGACCTGAAGATTTAGTATTTCAAATATATTTTTAATATATTAGTTGATAAAAATTTATCTATTTACAAGATCTATTTCGTACCAATGTGAACATCTTGAATCCCCGTAAGAAACAATAACGAAATAAACTTTTTTGTACCAAACAATATTTATTTATTTTGAATAAATATGCGAAACAATCAATCACGAATAATTCAAATAATGCCTGCCATGTATTCAATGAAGTTAATATATTTTTGTTTAAACAAATATGCTTTGATCACAAGCACAAAAGTTTTAGGAAAATGGTATATATAATACCGTTTCTTAAAAGAAAAAAAATTGCGTATCCAACCAAACTAAGAAACCGTAATAATAATTAACTTTTGTGTTAAAGATTTGCCATTTGTGACTTTTTCTGGAGCCCTTTTCAATTTTTCTGTCGGTCCATCAACACCAAATGTAATTAAATGATATATGTATTATCAAATCAAATAAGAGCGCGATTCTTAACGGGAGAGCTAACGATTGCTTTCGCTCACGTCTCCTCTACCGAAAAGGCATTCGAATGCCGCTCACGGCTACACGGCGCGGGGCTGGAGATCCGTGGGCTTAGCCGCGGCGTACAAGAAATCGGGCGCGAAGTGCGGAAACTCGGTTAGGGCGCCCTGCGGTCCCTCCGAACCAACTTCCTCAAAGGAGTTTTAAGACGACCGGTTACCTGATCGCAATGCCAACGGACCGCAGCCACAGCCACCGTCTTCGGCAAACACACACTGCATAAATACATCTAAGATGGACCACCTCATCTCCACCTCTCCCCTACCAGGCCACCCCCTAAACCCTTCCAGACCGCTGCCAGGGCATTAACAAGTCGCAAGAAGAAACAGCGATGACTTATTCAGGACGTCTCTCTCAAAGGGCGAGAGTTTCGGATAGAACCACGACCAAAGGAAGCCAGAACTCTCAGTGGCTGGAGATACGTCGGCCATTTTTCACGGAGATGATCTTCGAGCTAAGTTTCCCGAGGCAAGTTTCGGACGGCGGCGTGCGGCGGCGTGAGCGGTCCCAAAAGCGTGAAAGAAAATCTGATCTGGTCGGCCCGAGCGGAGGTCCGCTGGAGGAAAGTGAATTGCGGGTAAATTAATGAGGTGGGGGATGCGTTTGGACTTTATAGTGGAACTATATAAGAGGATGAGTTCTTAGTTCAGGTTTCTTAGGTGGTTAGGTGTTATCAGATGGTTTTCTTAACCTGATATCAGATTTAAGATTTTGGAAAGATGTGGCTTCTAAGAAGGATAAGCGTAATCGAAATTTTACTTGCTAACTTTAAGTAAAATGAGGATGTAAAATGTGACTTTGTCTGGAATGTTGTTGTTTCTCTGCAATCTTTTGTTCATTTAGTTTTATTGACGTGTTTATTGGATGCAGACCAAAAATCCAATTCGAAGGGATTACAGTCTACATTCTTCGCCTTTGAAATAGTTGTGCGAAGAACAGTCAAATTATCTTACTACTATCGGTTACAAAAGTATTGAGCCCTGTGTTTGAAGGCTAGTAACTCTGAAACAGCTGTATAAAGAAAATTGAAATAAAGTGCGTTATACTCCTGAATCATTTCTACATAACAGGGGTGATTATCAAAATTTTCTGCCCGTCGGTTTAGGCACGAGCGCGGGAGAAGTAAAAGAAGGTACCCGATTTTTGCGGTTTTAAAATAATTCTCGACTTTCCGATTTTTTTTCTCCTAAACCACATAACAAAAAAAAATTAAATTATTGTTCAGGTTACTTCCTTGGAATAATACTTCAGCATTCTTGCTCAATACTTGCAAAACACGTACACAAGCAACGCAGTGACTCAAGAAACTTTATTCAATGAATATTCATGTATTTATGTTATCTTGATTTTACTCAAAATCATATTATTGGGGCCTGATAAAAAATATTTGTTTTTGTTATTTTATTTGTTTATGCTAACTGAGAGTATTTGATTGCTGCTCGATTCAAAAAGCGTTAAAAACAAAAAAAATGCTTACAGCTCTTCGTTGTACACTTGCAACCTATTCTTTCATTAAACAAAGAGTTCACCATTTCTAACCTTCAACTTCAATTCTGGTTACATCACTAAATATGTACGATGTTTGTTTTAAATCTAAGTACGGGCCTGTGATACATGCTGTAGTCGACCTCAAATCCCGAGCCGGTGACGACTGCGTTGAACGACGTGACGTACTTGCGCGCTGTACCAAAATTATATCGAATATTTATGTCACTATATAAAATTAAAACATCTGAAATGTGTTTCTATTTCAATAGTCTCATTAAACAAAATTTTGCGATTGTTTTCGTACCTGTCTCGCTATCGTGCTTTTACTCGTTACCGAGATATCCGCTTCCATGAAAATCTTGCCTTTATTGCAAAGAAATTTAAAATAAAATACAAAAGTCAATCTGTAGACAAGATCATGAGTTATACTCTGTGTAAATTTGAATTTTTTGGGCAAGCGGTTTAGCAGAAAAAAATTTGGAAAGACGAGCGTTTACTAAAAAGTGCTAAAATCGGGTACATTTTTACACTTCTCTCGCGCTTCTGTCCAAGCCTAACCTTCTGTCCTCCAATCATGTTATGTAGAAATGATTCAGGAGTATAACACAATTTTATTTCATTTTTTTTGTTCAGTTGTTGCAGAGTTACGAACTTCCAAACACAGGGCTCAATACTTTTGCAACCAATAGTAGTCATTCAGCTTTTACACTCACCGGCAAAAAAGGCAGGCCACTTGTAATCTTTTATCGGTATCAGCATTATTACCTGTTTTTGCAATTTAAAACAAAATGATTACAGCTTGTAATGCTGGAGGAGCCAACATGTTACAACTAAAACTTTGCACTTTTAACGTTCAAAATCCTTGAAATATTTGATTTCGATAATTTTGTAACCACTTTGTAAGACAATTTATTTATCAATATTAAAGACGTGTTTTCAAGTTTTGCAGTTTGATACACCACGAGAATAAAAATGATGCTTTAGTTGTCTAAGTTGGAGATACGCTCTGGAGAAGCGTTTCTTAACCGTGGTTCACGAGGTATCCTCAGGGGTTCCGCAGAAAATAGTAACAAATAGCACTGGCGGTGGCCGGTTTATGGGAACATTATACATAAATTGACTGCTGAAGTGACAAGATTACTTAAAAGTATCCGTTATTTAAAAACAAGTCATCTTTAAAAAACATCTGACAGAATTATTCGTCAAAATCTAACATTACTTTTGTTTCAATATGTTTTCCTTACACACAAATGTGACACAAGTGTACTAATAATTTGCATCTTCTACTCATCCTAGGAACTTGACTTTAGGAGAAGAGCAGAACTGTGGGTTGTGTGTTTTAATATGAACTAACATTCCAGATGAGATTACTAACCAATCGCCAGGCAAGTTCAGAGCTTCTGTGAAAGGAATAGTGTCCTGCCATTCAATGGAAATCAATGTTAATGACAATTCAATAATAATAAAAGATGTATCGTTACTGAAAAGATGGACAGGAAAATGTGAAATGCAAAATTTTGTGACCAAATTAAATTAAAAAATTAATTGAAATACTTACTCAATAAGAAATTATAAAAAGATATATTTTTATATTGGAAGGCTTTTGCGACCAGAATAATATATTTAATCATCTACGGAGTCTATCCTGTTTTTTTTTTCACAACGTAAATAAAATTCTGAACAAAATGTTTCGTGTCAACTTATATATTTTTGCAATGCCGTAAAAAATTAAAGCAGTATTAACAAAATCATATTTTAACCGGTTCCAACTTCAAACACCTATATTAGCTTATTAAGGAAACCAATGACACCAATATATAATAAATCTTTTTAAACTTCCGAATTAATGTTTCTTAATTTTTATAATATATAATATAATAATTTATATAATTTTATTATTGATATATTTTGAAATATAAATTAAATTATTTTTTATTGATAGATTTATTTTGGTGAAGTACGGGGTATTGTTTGTGTCATCGTTGTCGCATTGTTTGATATGTATTTTATTTTGCCTTCATTTTGCTAATATTTTAACTGGCTGTTAAACGTTTGAAGGAATTAAAAAAAAATCGGTTTATACAAAAAGTACCTGACAAAAAGTACATGTAAAGTTACAGAAACTGAACTTCAGCAGAAATACTGTTGAAGTAGGTATAATTCTGTAAAATTTTTTGAAATAAATTACAGCATAAATGCTGTAAAGGAAGAATTCGCAGTTGTTTCCCTTTTTGTTATCTACTGCAAGATCACTGGTTATATGATACCAGCAATACTGCAGCATTGATTTATATCGTGATATTCCTGTGAAATTTCTTAACAATTTTTTCTATGTTTTAACATTTTACTCTCAATGTTATTTGCTGTCTAAAAGAATGCGGATTAAAAGTACGAGACGTGAATTTATTTAGAGACTACAACCGGAAACAAATAAATAAAAGTATGGACAGAAAATTACACTGAAAATTAAAATTAAAGAAAATTAAATAGCGTTAATAAGCGAAGTATGGATATTAGGGAATACATTGAGAGTGTCATAAGATAAAAAATAAAAACTACCCAATGTTTATAAATGCATGATAATTCCATTTAACAACTGTTGGGACTTATCAATTTCAATGTTATTCGAAATCGTTGAAACTGTATAATATTCTACCAATAAAAAGGCCAATATTGAGATAAATCAAACAGCAAAATTTTGAGAAAACAATGGCCTCTGTTATAGAGTATCTACAAGACAACTTGAATAAGATTCCTTAATTACTCCACAGGGTGTCTCGAACTTCAACTACCGAAATATCATGTTATTTTTTAGCACTCATTTACTATTATTATTTTTTGTCAATAATTGTGGCATGCAAATTTATTTTTAGAAAAAGAAGCATTATGATTTATTTTAAAAAAATGTTCATTCCTCCTTCTAAACTTTGACATCCGGTAGATAACAGATATGTAAATTTTTACGTAATGTGCCTTTCCTGTATTGTACGAGCTATTTGGTAAGCGTGTAGGTATGTGTTAAAAAATACCTATTTGTGGTGCAAACAATTGAATTATTATTGTTAATTGTATGACACATGCCTGGATTTATCTCTGAAACGGTTGCGCAAGTTGCATTATTTTTGGAATGATGGCTACGGATTATGATTTCTTTTAAAGTGCATTTGGGAGAGAAACATAATAACATTGATTCGGTAATTTTGAAGTACGTCTCAACAACTAAATAACGTGCTGTTGTCGATATCGTCTTAAGATCATCACTAATCTCTGTTTCATCTAACTTCACTGGACTCATGATTATCAAAAATCATTAAAATATGAAATATGTAGGAATCATAAAACTTAGTTGTAGCTTTAATGGATAATTAGCTATTTATAAATAAAACTAGTCATCACCGATGAATCACAAACTTATTCTTACAGCCTGATTCATCCAACATACATTGAATTTCCATTCTTAAAAAAATAATCTCTACATGTCTCGAGTGAAGAGGTATTTTGGCGAATTTCTGTATGAGGGTACTGGCTCCTGTCCCGATTAATTAGCGAATACCTCCGCTTATTAAATATCCGAGATACCTGGGCACGTCTGCCAAGGGCCGCCGGCATAGTTTGACAGGTGTGGACCGATCTGCAGATCTGCCGCTGACGTTATCCTGCGGTCGGATGCCGGGCTTTCCTCTTCCCGCCCGTCATATTCGACCCTCTTTCGACAACTCCTGCCCTACGGCCATCCCACTACGCCCTTGCTGAACTCATCTTTTTAACAAGCTGTCAAAAACAGCAAGAAAAAAAACAAATGGGGATACAATAACGGACCAATTGTATTTCGATCCCGTGTTTGCGGTAGAGACAACCCATATGTGGAGAAATATACAGGGTTAGCCAAAATTACCGGAACATCTAAATAATTCTCCAACCGTAAGAAATTTCAAAAAATTGTTCAAGCAAAAGCTTTTTGACTTTAAACAAGCTAGGTATCGTTTAAATTCATTTTCAATGTACAGGGTGCATGTTTTATTATAGAAATTTGGTAACCCCTCCGTTTTTTAAATAGACCACCCTATATATTATTACATTTTTTTATATTCTAATATTAATATTTTAAGATTTTTTTTATTAAATTCATTACCTTTTAATTATAAGCTATTAACCAAAAATAGTTAAAATTACTGCAACACCTAAAAACCTAAAAAACCTGTATATTTTAAATTTTTTAGTACTAAGATTAATTCTACAATTTTATGTAGGAATTATTTTTTTATAAGGTGTATTACTTTTTAGTTATAAGTAATTAATCAAAACTTATGAACTTTTACTTTAACGGGTAAAAGAAAAATCCAGAAGAAAATAACAACACAATTGAATAGAATTAAATTAAATGTTCAAATTAAAATAAATTGTATATATGTGGGAAAATATTTTTAATTTGAAGGTCAGGAGTTTTCAGTAATTACTCATAACTCAAAAATTATAATGTATTAAAAAATATTTCTACAAAAGGTCCATAGAATTAATCTTAGAATTAAAAAAAAAAATAGAATACATAGGGTGTTCTATTAGAAAATGGAAAGGTTTGCAAATTTCCATAATAAAATGAACACACTGTATATTAAAAATATATTTAAACGAGAGGTTGTTTAAACCCAAAATACTTTTATTTGAACATTTTTTTGAATTTTTTGGTAGTTGGAGAATTATTTAGATGTGTAATTTTGACTATTTTTTGCTCATATAATAAAAATAATGCATTTTATAAAAAATAATTCTTAGAATTAATCTAAGAATTAAAAAGTGTAATAATATATAGGGTGGTATTTTTTAAAACAAAGGAAAAATTTCTATAATAAAACGACATTTTTTTTAAATTTCTCACGGTTAGAGAATTATTTAGGTGTTCTAGTAATTTTGGCTAACCCTCTATATGTAGCTGTATTCCCTAGTTTTTAAAACTGTTTATTACCGACGTAACTAATATTTAAAAAATATATAATGTAACTCTTAAGCAGGATTTTCATCAAAAAAACAAAATCCACAATTTCTTGACTTGAATTTAGTCATTTTCAGGTTTGCTCTATTTGTTATTTATCTAAGTTTGATTTAGTATAAAATTGTTTCGCTATTGGATCTAATTTTTGTTCGTTCGATACAATTTAAATGATTCCCATTTAATCGACTTAGATTATCAAATTTAATAAAAGTACCATGTCCTATATAAGATAATGCCATAGTTCACACCAGGGCTGCGGAGTCGGTAAAACAATTCTCGACTCCGACTCCGACTACAGATATTTTTCGTGGTCCGACTCCGACTCCGACTCCAACTCCGACTCCGACTCCGACTCCGACTGCGACTCCGACTCCGACTCCGACTCCAGAAAAATAGCATACACAAATATTTCCAAATAATTCTGTGTAATAAAATTCTTACATGTAATCACAAATTCGACATAGAATGATACAACCGAGCAATATTTAATTTGCTGTGAAAACAAAAATACTACCAGGAAAAAAAAAGAAACAGAAACAAATTTAATAAATTAAATTTCTATTCGAGTATTGTGATTGTATTAAACATATGGCTTGTGCATATCAAATTACTCACAAACAAATGCTGAACCCATACGAAAAACAGAACATCAGCATTTGACACTACCTACTGTCATTAGAATGAAAATATCTGTCAAATCCTGGCTACTAGTTTTATATTAATGCAGACACGACCGATCTCGATCAAATAGAATTCGCTCATACAGCTAAACTATTATTTTACAAAAAGAATGTCAGACATAAATTATACAAAAATTCCTCTACTTGAATATATTATTTAATTATTTTGACGAAATTACAGAAATGGTGGCTCATTTGCAAAAATCGTTGAAAAATGCTAAGAGGAAATCCTCAGTATAGTATCAGGGATTTTTTCTCGACAAAGATAATGAACGTATAAGAAAAAATAGAACCAAAAATACATAGACAAAAATCCTGTACTCGTGTTCAGCGAGCATGCAATAAAAATTTCCAATATCAAATAACTAATATACAATTAAAAGTCGTTAATATTCGTTGGAATTTGTTCAATAAATTGTCGAGGGATGATATTTAAAACCTAAATTGGTATGGAGAACAGTCCACAAACAAAAATAGACGTAATTTGTTAGACAAGGAAACAACGCGTAGTTGTAGATGACTTAAAACTTGTAAAAGCTGTGTCAAATAATAGGGAACTAAACAGCTTGGAAAGTATCTTTATTCACTTGAATAGAGATAAATTAATAAATTCAGACAGGGGTCCTATACCTAGTTCGCCATTGTTTGACCTGCTTTAATTAAAACATGTTTTTTACGCTTCAGTGATCAAAATTCACTGAGGTGTGACGAACAATGGGTATATATAGGCTAATTTTTAACATGGACGTCACTTCCACTAGTGATTTGCTTGGACAATATCCAGTAAAGATACTATGAAGTGCTAATCTCTTTTCTTTTTAGTTTCTACTGAAGATGGCAACTTAGTTGCTGAAATACGTATTTAGGTTCTAAAATACTTGTTGTGGTTAGGGGTTTATAATTTTATTATTAAGTTCGCCACAGTCTCCAAAATATTGTTATTTGTCCATTTAACCGAATTTCTATCTCTAATAATAACAAAAGCACACATAAGACAGTGTATAAAACGAAATAAAATTCGTTCTAATAAAAACAAAACTAAGTACAATATACGTTTATAAAATTTTTGTGAGGGACAGAATAGCTCCAACTAATTCTCCTGCAAAGATGCTTGTTCTTAATTATTTTGAAAGCTGAAAATAATCATCATTATGGCTACACATATAACTTCTGAATAAATGATACTACATTGAACTACGGGTCTACTTCTCAATGCCATTTTAACTCTTTTGTTCAAATTTTTTTTTTCAAATTTCTGACAGATTACTTTTGTTAATCGTTTTCACTTTCGTTTGGAAAGTGTGTTTTGTAATTTGATTATTTACATATGTATGTAGGTCGGTAATTTGTAAAATACCTAATAGAATATTTGATTTTATTTGTTTACTGAGGCAACGTCCATCTCGCATGTTTTTTCTACAGTAATTAAACCTGGACTCGGAGTCGGAGTCGGTACATTTTTTCCGACTCCGACTCCGACTTCGACTCCTCTGACATTTGTCTGAACTCCGACTCCGACTCCACGACTCCGACTCCGACTCCACAGCCCTGGTTCACACAGTTCCTACCACGACAAGTTTTTACATGCTTTGTTTCTTTTTGTTTGTGTCCTACACACCACTACATAGATTTGCATGAGGATACATTTTATAATGATCACGTAAAAATGATAGCTTTACTTTTTAAACTATAAGAAATATTTTTGAAGCTTGTATAACATCGATCAAAAACAAATCAATTTGATATCGAAACCCATGTTCTCGTATTATCATTATCATTATAACATTATCATTTAGGTAAACGGTTTACGGTAGGTATCAAACAACCCTCTTGAAGCGTGAAATGTAATTACTTCTGAAAGAAAGCTGTGTGACCATTTTGGTCAAAGTTATACTGTTTAGTAGCTGAACATCGTTTTATATCTCTATGTTCACTCGGTGTTGCAAGACAATATCGTCATTCAGAGGTTGTTGCGAGCGGTTCCTATCTTTGTACCATAACTCTGCATATGTACTTAGTACAGTTGGTCAAAATTTGACATCATCGTGGAAAGTACAATTACACAATTTTTGTAGAAAATGGCCGTTACTGTAGAATTCTATCGCTAAAGCACTAAATTAACAACCCCTGTACCAACACGGCAATCGTTTTACGTCCTCAGGCTCACGGCAGTAGCGGCACTGTAGATTACCGTTAGCTCTCCTGTACCCGGCAAGATAATGTAGTCTAATCGAATTAAGGTCGGAAATAATTTCGGCCACTTAAGTGGGCGAATTTATGTTTTCCCTTTCGTTCAGAAGCGGGTCTAGCGAGACCGGCAGACCGTGAGCTTCTATCTCCGAAAATGCATTACGTCTCGCGTTGTAGAAACAAAAGAAGACCGCCAACGAAAAGAATAAGAATAACAAAGAGACGCGAAGATGGTCCGCGGAAGACCTTCTTGAAAGGGCTCACGTAATCTAATCATCCTAGGAAGCCATTACTGGCCCGTCGCAAAATGAAGTTTTGCATTTCGGATGCGTATTAATTCAGTCCTCTTGATAAGATTTATATTTTGCGAATTAAACCCTATATTATAAATTAGATTTCGGGAAACATATCTAGGTAAATCTAGGTAAGACTTAAGAACTTAATTCTAATCCTTTTTTTGTAATCTATCTATCTTACTATTATTTTACTGGTAGGTACATTATTAATCCCTATAGTAAACAGTATTCAGTACCTATTCCACCTCAACGCAGGAATAAATGTGGTCTTTTTATTGAAAAGAACGTTTAGAAGGGTACAGTGGAGCAAAATCTTCACGTATTTGCCGTACATTTATTTGAACCCAATAAATTCTTTGATGGAAGCAAACGTATTAAAAATATTACTTTAAAGGAAAGAAATCTGTTCTTGTACACTGCCGCTCATGGATGTTCGGACACATAGTAAACATATAGAAAATAATGATAGAAGCACTGATAACGTTGCAATAGGCACCTCTATTTCTACCAAATAGCGAACACATTCTTAACGTTGATTTCCAGTAACATACGATATCATTAAATGTGTAATTTAAAATAATTTTTATGTTTAATTATTATGCAACATTTATGCTGTTTTGTAACTGGTTGTTGGGAATTTTCTAGTTTTCATTAAAAAGTATTAAATACGAAATAACAAATAGAGTCATAAATACTGCATCTCAGACACATGTTGCGACCCCATTTTTACCAGATTTTTGCATCAAATGCTCGAATTCGTATTCAAACGAGTCTGTGCCTACAATCTGTAGTTTGTCCAAGATAACTCTGTCACGCGGAAGACATCATGCGACGCGGAAAGCCAACAACCAAGGAACAGCGTTCTGTAATTATCAACGATAAGTGACACTCTTCACCAATATGAAAAAACATGGAATTTGGATGACGTGTTCGCCCGGGACTATCACGAATAATTTCCCAAGCTGATGAAGAACGATTAAAATTAATTTTTAAGCAAAAGAGAAAATTGACCGCACCTAAAATCACCTCTGTAGTCAATCGCGATCGTGAAAGACCAATTCTCGTGAGCACAGGGAAACGACGTCTCCAAGCGGAAAATCTGCATGGACGCGTTGCCGTACGAAAACCATTGCTTCATCGGGGAAATCGTCAGAAACGACTTCAGTGGGCACGAATACATCGAAGTTGGACAAATGAAGACTGGAAACAGTAGTGTCTGACGATTTTCCCGACCAAGCAATCAGTGTACCTATACAAATCCTTTTGTTTCAATCAAAATTGGATTTCTTTGGCAAAAGGACACAACAAAATAACTTTAAAGGAAAGTAATTTTTTTAGCCAAATATACTTGTCACTTAAATAAATATTCCAAGTAGATTAATTTCTACAAGCACTATGCTAGAGTATTCAATGCAGTATGTACATACTTTTCTTTGCGTCAAAGAAATACATTGTTTCAAAAGAACAAATACAAAGGCGTATGTTTCTTAAAAAATCATTTCTATGATATCATCCTTATGATAGCTCATAGGACCTGTTTCATTAATCAGTTTCATTTAACAAATTTTATTCTTTTTAAATTATGCTGTGCGTATAATAAAGATAAATCCTGATTCCCCAAATAGAGCAGCAACAGCAACAGCAACAGAGAAACTATAATTACTAAAACTATTGTTCCTATTAGCCCTTGTATTCCACTTAGCAACAACTGATTTTAGTACGGTTTTGCAACCATTGTCGCTCAAGACATTTCTTTGATTTTATTCTAATAATTGTATTTTTTGTATTCATGAATTGCATTTTTATTTTAGCACCGTTGTGTTAGCTGCTAGAACCTGTATTTGTATTTCTAGCAAACCATCTGGCTTGCCTAGAGATTCTTTATACCCAAGTAACTCAAACCTCAAGAGGCTCCTGCATTTATTAAGGGATCAGTTTCATAGAACTATTTTTTTTTATTTAACAACTCAAAAAAGAAGTCCTTAGAATATTGCGGAGAAATTTTGAATCACCCTGTTATGTGCATACAACAATTAAGAAAGTTATATATCTTACACATTTTTCTTGCTTTTACACAACCCTCTCACTAATGGCTTAGCTATTTTATCATTATTAATCCTCCAAATTCTTTACCAAAGTAACTAATTTATCATCAAAGAGATGCAAAGTCAACCAAAGTAAACCATAATTAAAACCACCACGATCCGCACCCCAAATATTTATAATTGACTCGAAAATATACTCTCATCTCTTAGAAAACATAGCAAAACCCCACCAACAGTTAATAATACATCCGTGGTATTTTGCAAAGCGACCCTTCTGCTTACACTCGCGAAGTAACCGCAAAATATCCCCCCAAAATTCCGGTTTCTTTACTCGTTGGTAAGACGCGCACGCCACTGTTTAAGTTGCTCCCGGCGAAAATGTTTGGCGGACGCAGCAGTTGCGGCCAGGGCCAACTTTGCAATTTTGCACAAGTTAACGGTCTCGGCGGGGCCTCCAAGTCTCGGCACACACCAAAACAAAAGCGAAACGTACCCCACCGACCGAGCTTCCGTCGAATACAGATATCCTCCATTATTCAGGGTGCTGATGCTCTTCTTATCAATACATAATTAAATATGACTCCGGAATAAACAAAAGATATGCGGGACGTGGATATTGCACAGAAGGAATCCGGTAACCACGCGGCGCTCTGTAATATCATATTGTGGCTGTCTTATCGGAGAGTTAAATATAAAACGGATAAACCAGAAGAGGTAAAACGGTTAAAGTAAAAGAGTTCTTGAAAATTGAAAACAAATATTTAGGAATCGGTGGAAACCGAAAAACAATGTGTTTTTGAGAAGTTTTTAACATATTACATGGTACGACAAACTTTATACTCGGCGGTAACCTTGAAATGATTTTTACTATTTTTAACCGTTTATTGTCATTGTTTATTTCCAAATCTTTCCAATTCAGGTGTTGAATGAGAAACGAACGAATCACAACAGATAGATCTATCTAAACTGTCAATATAGAAGCAATTCGACAAACTTTATACTCGGCGGTAACCTTGAAATTATTTTTACTATTTTTAACCGTTTATTGTCATTGTTTATTTCCAAATCTTTCCAATTCACGTGTTGAATGAGAAACGAACGAATCACAACAGATAGATCTATCTAAACTGTCAATATAGAAGCAATTCGTAACGACAATTTGGGGGACATCGCATATTATTGATTTTTCATACTCGTAGTCATAGTCATAGCTTAATCATTGACGGTTTATTTCTTACTTATCATTATATAAACCTATTAGTTGAACGAGTATGAGTTGGTGTCATTTTCACAACTATCACTTTTTTGTCGTTTTTTTGCGTACTTCATAATAACTTTTCTCTCGGTATCATTGAAAGCAAATTTATATATTTTTTAAATTTCCTGATATATGTATCATATTACATAATAAACTGCAAATTTCATAATAATATTATTTGTCAGTACATACATGGGATATGGGCAAAGTATGTACAGATACAATTTAACAATTAAAAAAAGTAGAGAAATAAATGAATGTATGATACAAAATATGAGTATACCAAGGAAAATGAAAAAGAGAGTAAGTTTACGTTTAATGAAATTTGCTTATTTATTCTGACAAAATAACTCAAATCGTGGCTCAATTTTATTATCACATCAATGTTCTATGTGATGTCTCAATGTTGAAAATGCCGAATTCTCAATATCACTTACAGGTTTTCCAGTTAAAGAATAAAAATTGTTAGTTACTTAGTGATACTGTTGTAAATACTACTTTTAGTGATATAACAAGTTTAGTTTCTCAGAAACGATCCATTTGATCGATGTTCAATAAGTATACCTTTTGTTTTATCACATATCATATTATATCATAGCATTTGATCTTATAAATTATGATGTTTCATTGGGTATTTTGCATTATATCGGTATGAGTGACGGTGCTGTGAGTTTTTCGTAGTTATTTGATAAATAGAAGCCAGAGAGTTAGGATAGGTGGTGAGTTGTCGTCTGCACTGTTCCTAAATACAGGTGTTCCGCAGGGTAGCATATGTGGCCCCCTTTTATACATCATCTACACGGCGTTTTTTAAGAATTACGTTTAAAATTGTAAGCTTCATACATTATTTGCTGATGACACTCAATTATATTATACCTTTAATCACGACGCAGTTATAGAAGCACTGATAAATAGTTAAGAATCAACTGATAAATCAAGATCTTGAATCTATAATTCTGGCTTTCAATGCTCATGGCTTAAAGATTAATTCCGATAAATCTATAGTTAATGTACTTGCAAACAACAAAAAGAGAGAAGTAGTGAAAGTCTCTAAATGTTTCAGTTGGCGGTAAAATGTTGGATGTCGTGGATACTGTTTAAAATCTGGGTCTGTGGTTGGATAGTGATTTAAAGTTTAATACTCACGTGAATAAACTTATCCAGAAATCCTACATTGTTTTGAAAAAGTTGTATTAGTTTCGTCACGTTTTTGATGTTAATGTGAAACTAATGTCAACTAACTCTTTGGTTCTTTCCGCCTTTGATTATTGTGATTCAGTTTATGGACAGTGCATTGATAGTAGTACTCAAAGGACGATACAGTATGTTCAAAACTCGTGTTTACGCTATTCCTACGGCATTGGGAAATTTGATCACATATCGCACAAACTAAAAGATTGTAAATGGTTGAACATGTTTAGTAGACGTAAATTGCATTCGGGGACTCTTTATCACAGGATCATCTGCATGGGACTACCATCTTACCTGCACAGGAAAATTCGCTACCGCACAGACGTACACAATGTTAACATTCGGTTCAAGCACACCTTGACAATACCTAAACACAAAACTTCGTTATATAGAAGTTCTTTTTCATATAATCTTGCGATATTTTCGAATTCTCGTTCCTCTCATTTCTTAAACCTGAATGTTACGAGATTTAAAGTAAAGTACAAGCAGTTCTTGTTTAACCTGCAATTTGAATAGCTGCTGGACAAGCCACCAGTGGGAGTGTGTGTGCTGCTGTGCGTCTCTGTCGTTCTACGTAATTGATTTTTTTTTGTCACTTGTTGAAGTATTTCTATTTTTACGTATATACTGTATTTTTTTCTGGGCCACATAGAATAACACATTTATTTGAATCTGGTCCATTTGGTTAACTGATTTGTAACAAATATGTATTCTGGATACACTCTGTACTTAACAGTGAACCAATAAATGATTTATTATTATTTATTGGAATTCTCTGATACATCTCATTAAATATATTAAACCTAGATAATATAATTTAGATACAACATATAAATACAAAAATTACACTAATAGATTTTGACAAGTAATGAGGATCATTAGGGCAAATTGGCAGTACCGAGCTTCGCTGAAGCCTAGGGTACTCCCTTTGCGGGTATCACTGCAGCTCAACAATAGTAATTCGGCTATATAGTAAAAATTGGTAAAAATGACGTAAAAGTGAGCGTCAGAATTTGCTAGGTCATGTGTGAGCTTTATGTGTTGAAATAAAAGAAACTGGTCCCGCCAATTTATCATATTTTTAGTTGAATTTTTCAGGAAATACACTTTGTTAGTCGGACATTTTTTTAATAAACAACTACCTCTCCATATTCGGTTTTAATTCTAGCATCTCTTCTGTGAATGATAAATAAATAAAAGTATCAGACAAGGCTTTTTTGGTTTCAAAAAAGTTATTTTATGATACCTCTCTAATCTTACGTTTCCTATGCAGTTTCTATAGTTGGTATCGATGATCCAACCGATTGACCCTCTCTAAACCTTTCAACTTTTATATAAAATACTTTTTCGTTTTTTTATGCCAATTAAAACTACGGACACTCTATAAGGCGTATGATTATAATTGTCTTTATTTCAAAAGAGAACTTCCGGGGCAAATTTTGCGTGGGACATTTTCTTCATTAGCAAAGAAACCCCCATGTATTGTAATGGGAAAGTGTAAATAAAAACTTCTTTTCCTTTGTTTGGTTAAATTATTTTAATGGGTACCTACATGTTTCGTCTTTCGACATTTTCGTTGTCTTACGTTTTCTATTGAACCATTGTTTAGAATACCCGATTAGTTATAACTCCAGAATAGATGAACTAAATTGTATCTTCGACCTTGCTTACAATAACTCTTTCTCCAAAAAACATATTAATAAACTTCTACATCATACAATAACAACAAACGACCCTTTATATACAACCGAAATCCCACTAATAGACCACTAATAGAATATACAAAGCTTTTTCATATAATAGTATTAACATAAAATTGAACAACCTTTTACCCAAATGCAACATATACCCTGCATACAAAAGTAATAACACAATTTATAACCAGCTTTCCTTTACAATTTATAACATTCTCTCAAATTTTAAAACCCCTAAATCTATTATGGAAGAGGATTATGGAGTTTACTCAGTCAAATGTTCTGAATGTAACTCTATATATGTAGGTCAAACCGGAAGGAAGTTAGCAAAACGAATGGCGGAACATAACAACAGAGCAACATCTAACTTATTTCAACATAGATTAAACACAGGTCATCATATTAATTATGATACACCCAACCTAATCCACCGATTTAAAAAGGGTTATAAAATGGATTTATTAGAACAATTAGAAATAGAAAAACACAAAAGAAATAATAACATCGTTTTGCTAAACGAACAATTAATATTTAATAACAAACCAATATTTTCTTAACACTTTAAATTCCTAAATTTGCCCAACCTGTTTTCCTCCATTACGCTGCTAACTTGACAACGGCCGTCTTGTCATTTGTCTTGTGTGTTCTGAAATGATAGACACATGTTGTTGTGTTCTGCGTATTTTATTTAATTTGGACCGTAAGTAATTCATTAAAAGATTTGTATTTGCTTACCTAGATTAAGTTATATGTTTTGATATATTGTCGATTTGGGCTGAAGACGAAACATATACCCATTAAAATAATTTAACCAAACAAAGGAAAAGAGGTTTTTATTTACACATTCCCATTACATTATCCACCTTTGTAATAACGGACGCATTTAAAATCCATGTATTGAGTATTCCAAGCCCTTTAATTAACTATTAATTACCCACAAAGAGCGCTCTAATTAAATTTCAAATTAACACCGCTTCATTTAAAAAATCATTATAAAGTCAAACATATTACTCCTCTCTTCCTTGAGGCCGCTCATGCCCTGCGCTGAATAAGCCGACCTCCAGCAGTAGATTAAATCATCAAAGCCCCGTGTATACCTAAGGAATTAATCGCGCGCAAACAAGAAAAAAAAATCTGCAATGTAAATCCCCCATAAAAGCGCAGCGAGGCGACCTCCTTTTTCTGTTTTCTTTGACGATAAAAACCGCCCCCGCGCATTAATTTCCTCGCGTCGAAGTCCACTCCGTCCTCTCGTTTAATTGTGTTTTTTCAAGAGGCGCGCGCGGGACGAGTAGATTCATCGGAGGATGAGGGGGAGGTTAAAGTACGGGGGGGTGGTTGCTTGGGGGCGGGGGTCAGATTTACAGTCGACGGGTTTCCCGGGCCGGGAGGTAATTATCATCATAAAGTGGACTTTACGAGGCACTCAGGGGTCGACGTAAAGGAATGCTTCATTTCGCCGGACCCCAGATCACGGGGGGACCCGGTCGGTCGCCGCCGCCGTCGCAGAACAAACATACGCCTTCTGCCTGCCCGCCGCCGTTGCCGCCACCGACGATCCCACGTCAGCGTCGGGACGCCCCGCGCGGTGTAACCCTCAAGGATACTGCTGGATGGAAGGCTGAGGACGTGACGGCCGACCTCCAAGTCCAGAACTAATTACTCACGTAATTGCATTTTATTCGCAGTTTATTATTTATAGTAAGTGCGTGACGAGCAAATGTACCGAACTTTGTTCCGGTTTCTGGGGAGTGGTGATTAGGTTTTATGCGAAAAGGTTAGGTACGCGTATGGTTATGTTTTAAATATTATATGTTTATGATAGGAAAACCTGACCAATTATCACCAAAATCCGAACAGACCGAACGAAATAAATCCTGATCTTTTTCTTCGCTTATCAATTATATCTAAAGACGGTACCATCTTTAGCAAGTGGATCGTGTGTGTTATCATAGGATTGTCAGTGAAGTGAAAAAAAAAGAAATTTAAAACATCTAGGGAACATATACTGACAAATTTACCGAAAAAAATTTCATGAAGGAATGTTACAGCTGAACTTGTGCAGCTTTTTATGTACTGTGTTACAAGCCATACATATCAATGGTCAACATTTTGGTTTTTAATTCATAATAATTCATAACAATATTTGATTTTTTTTGGAACATGCACAGTTTTAAAGCAAATTTTGATTGTTTTACTACAAAATCACTGGTTTTTCGATACAGTGTGAATATGCCGCAATCCCTCGGAATCGAATTAAATCGTATACATTCGATGATACGTGGACTGCGTGCTATTATTTCAACTAGAAGACTCACACGTTATTAGTATAAGTAGTATTATTATAAGTCTCAACTTCAAGTTTCACTTATTAAAATGCAATTTTGTACCCATCAGTTTACCTGCTAATTATGATATATTCAGGCCAATTCTGTAACGCAATTGTTACGTAGCAAGTGGTTAAATTTCTTAGCAACGTTGTTAAAATATAAAATGGTAGTCTGTTACATATCCGGTGGTTAAATAGTTTGCCACCAGTTGAGTGGCGAACTGAGTGACTACGAACTAATTAGCAACCGATAGGGAGAGGGACGTGCTGCTAAACACTCTGCAAGTCTTTAACCTTAAAATAAAAACGAATTGTTTGTATCGTAATATATCGTAAATAAACAAGTGGTAAATGACATAGAAGATTTACATGAAAGGTGATTTATTTTGTTTTCACTATTAAATATGTATCATAGGTATTTTGATTTAATTTATATTTTTATTTTAGAGGTTACCTAACAGTTGCCGGAGGGAACTTAGGGGATACTTCCTTTGGCTCTTGCCTAGGATGTAATCTATACAGGTAAAAAATAATGTTATAGTCAAATACAATTTTGTATTCGTCGACTATTAAAACAAGTATGTTAAATTTATTAAATGTACAGTGGAAAGATTACCACAGTCAAATTAAATGATCATTGTTGAAGATTAAAATTAGTATCCAATAAATGAGAAAACTTTTAAAACTTTTAACCACAACTACTAGAATTTAACCGGTTGTCGTATGAATGAACCCCTTCAATAGAAAGTTGTGGTTATACTTATCAGAATAACCCAACCTCACAATTCAGAAATGCACTCAGACGCGAAGTCTCAGAAGAATAAGAATAACAACAAGAATAATTCATTTTACACGATTTCACTGAGCAGCTATCTTCTGTGGATCTCTGCACAAATTTAATTTTTGCGTAAATTGTTTCCACAATTCTTCTACATTACCGTCTACCGTAAGTGGAGTTGAGTGTGTCGCAAAAGAATTTTATTTTTGAGAATAAGATTAACCATGACGGCATAAATATGCCTTTTGTATAGTTCTACTCTCGCAAATACTCCTATTCATTATTAATTTGCATACAGATGTGTGTACACATCACATCGAAGGGTACTGATCAGCTGATTGAACAGCGTGTTTCAAATGTAGACCAAAAGTATTATTTTGATTTGTCCGGTATAATCAGGTGTAAAAAATATATAGTTATATTGACTACGATTTGTCAATATACTGCGCAGCATTGGGTGCTTAACACATTTTGTCTCTTCAAATAATTGAAATCGTACGATAAATGGACATGAATTGGCATGATAATAGTTATTAAGAGTTTTTGGTTTATTTTGGTCCATTTATAATATGGATAATATTTTTATGTATTTTGTATTTATGTATTTTACGATTGCGTTGTAACAGCCTGTATGTTGCAGACTAAAATTTCCATCATTTTAAATTTCATGTCATCTTCTGTCCCACCTAAATATGTCTGTTTTTTTTCGCTTGTTCTTTCAGAACACAAAAATGTATATATGTGGTGCAAGGTAACATCATTTCTAGTACAAAATTACCACACATTATTAAATTTTAAAAATTAGTCAATAGTTAGTTGACCGGTACACTCCTTTGGAGTACTAAAGGAAAAGAATATGTGTCAGTAAAGTAAAGTGTAATTGAACAAATATACCTGTACCCTATAATATCTCCGTCCCACAATAAGTGTCCGTCAGTTGTTTTTACACCAAAATTTACACCAAAATTTTGGTACATTCTAGAATTTCTTGCTAAATGTCAGGACTATATGGACTAATATAGTACTGTAAAACCTATAGTTTTGAGTTATTGCTACTTGTTCAATAAAAAACATTTTCCGTCGATTATTTATGAGTCAGTTTAGTGACTATTAATGCACGATTTCTGTTAATACATGATTTGTTATAGCCAATCACACGACCTAAAGACGTCGTTTGATTGGCCAATCGAACATATGTGAAATGAAACCTTCCAATCAAAACCTACCGCCCTCTAGAACTGACAGTTACAAATTACATAAATTGTCATATAACCTAAAAATACATCGGCGAAGAAAAATCTATGTAGACGACGCTAGAAGAATACGATTGACGAAAAAATTTTGTAACCAACTCGAATATCAAACGGCTATTAATGATTTCGACAAATTAACGCTCTCGCTACGCTCGAGCGTAAAATCTCGTAAAATTTGTTGGTTAAATAACTATTGAAGAAATAGCTCTTTTAGGACTTGTGAGCAAAGTGTGCGACTGCGAGGAAATAAACATTTGCTAACGAAAAACATATTTGGAACATTTTTCCCACAATATTTAGCTATGTTTTTCATGTCGACACATTTAGTTATCATTGTAGATATGGTTATCTAAACGCACATGTTTTTATTATACGTCACTAGTAAGCAAAATGACCATTTGAATACTTGAGAAATAATAACATTTCTAAACGATTGCGGAAAAAATCGTATTTCTCAACCAGTGGTAAATTTACTAAATATGATATGATGAAATTCAACTTAACAGAGATGGTTCTATCAGTTTCATTAGATAGAATACCTAATTTACATTCAGGCTGTTGACAATATCGATTGACATCATCCATTTACAGTTTTTTAAACAGATTTATTTTGTGGTAAGTACAATATCCCTTAAATAACACCTTAAATATACAAAACCAATCGAAATGTAAAATGTTTAATTTTGCCTGAATGTACTTTGTTTGATACGTGAGCGCCTGTCCTTAAATAACAGTAATAAAATCGCGTTTTTTCTAGTGATATCAATATATCCATCGTCAATAATACCCATATAAAGATAATGCACGTACAAAGCAAGGTATTACGACTCCCTCCTGGGGCATATAAAAATAATGTCTTATAACACGGCGTCCCGGTAGATGGTGGTGGAAGCAGGTTTCTCTACGCGGCCCATCAGAATCAATCCACTAAAACGAAATGGGCGATTTGTAGTGAATGAACGCGGCGCGACGCGCTCGTAAAGATGTAGATCCGGGAGGGCTGAGCGCGCGACCGCAGCGCCCTCTGTATATTGCCTCGGATTACGATCTCCTGATCGGATTTGTATGATAATGACCGGCTTCTGATGTCAACTTGATGTCGATCGGTACGACAAACAAACACATTGTTGCTACTGTTTATGCATGCGCTATGAATAATATTTCTTGGTTTGGGATTGCACACAAAGTTGCCCCCCCGGTTATATTTTGTTGGAATATCGGTGATTGTACAATGTGTCGGTACATACACTCTGTACAATCATATTGGCCAATAAATCGAATGGAACACAAACAAAACTATAGATTGAAAAAGTATACACTGTAAACAAATATTATTAAGTCCTTTATGACCATCATTTTAATGTAATTAGGCATTACATGTTATATTCATTTCATCGTTTACTGTTTGGAGTTTTTAACATTACACTGCGAGAAACTGTATTGTCAATACAAAATGTTTAATGAATATATTGTATTCTTAATAAGTAGTTAAAGAGAAATTATATTGGAGAGATTGGTACACAAGAATTCAAGGAACACAAGTGTTAAATAACCTATTCAGACGGGCGTGATTAATAATCAACCATATCTGATGATAATTCACAAAGGTCAGGGTGACCAAACGCATTTCTTACTGGAAGAACTCCCTTTAATGTTGCCTCTCCTGTACACTGAGCACGCAAACTATGGAAAGATGACAAAATCTCCGAAACCGTTTGTTATTTCAAAAAATCGTTGGCCACTTCAATTTTAAATTTTCAAAGTACACGCATTTAGTTTCCGATCTTCAATTGTTTTTGATTTATGATGTCATCGGCACTTTTTTTAAACGGCAACCCCATATTTTTTTGTACTGATATTGATAGATTGTTAATTTTCTTAATTGTAATTTACGGCACAAAAATTTATGGCCTTACATCAGAAAATTTTCGAGAAAGAGTCAGTTGAAAATTAGGGTAGTATTAATGAGTTTTTTTGGAAACTGATGGAAAGCGACTAAACGTTTACGATTGATTTATCCAAGCTTGAAAATTGTTTTATTTTATTTTATTTTGGAAAGTCTGGATTCCTTGTATATTGGAGTTTTTCGCACAACCCCAAAGCTGGATGCCGTATTACCAAATCGGTTTTAGTACTTGGTTGTAAACTTGCAGTTTGTTCTGTACTGACAACTGAGAGTTTCTTCCTAGAAGCCAGTACAGTGCTCTGTATTTTAGGCCAACCTCTACTCTTTTCTTCTTAACATGTTCTTTCCACCTTAGTTTTGTATCCAGAGTCATACCCAAATACTTTGCAGTGTTCGCATATGGAACTATGGCGTCGTTAATCTTGACATGAGGTATGTCCCCGATTCTTTTAGTTGTAAAGTTAATGTGGACAGATTTCAGTTCGTTGAGCTTGGTCTTCCATTTTATGGTCAATTTATATATTTTATTACTAGCTTGTTGAAGATTCCTAGTAGATTCTCCAATAGTTGATCCCACTGCCATTAGAGCCGTCATCTGCGAATGTGGCGACTGTTACATTTTCCAGCTGTGGTAGGTCACTTGTATATAGTAGATAGAGAATTGGTCCCAATACACTACCCTGGGGTACCCCAGCTTTTACTTCTTTTAGTTCCGAGTATTTATTGATCTGTTTTATTCTGAATAGTCTATCAGATATATAGGATGTTAGCAGCTCGACGTATTGTAAAGGTAGCATACTCTTTAGTTTGTGCATCAATCCTTCGTGCCAAACCTTATCGAAAGCTTGTGTCACATCAAGAAAGATTGTTGAGCAAATAAGCTTTTCTTCTAAGGTTTTCTCTATGATATCTGCTATTCTACGAACTTGATCCATAGTGGAATGCTTTTCTCTAAAACCAAGTTTGTGATGAGGAATTAGTTCCTTTCTCTCAATGATAGATTTCAGTCTCTTTAGAAGCAACTTTTCAAAGCGCTTCGATACCATTGGTAACAGTGATATTGGGCGATATGATTTGGCCTTGTTCGGCGGTTTGCCTAGTTTTGGTATCATGATAATCTGCTACTTTCCAGACATGTGGGACGTATTTTAATCTGAACAATGCATTTATTAGATACGTCGGCAAAATTGCATATAACGTCAGGTTAATGGGTTTTTGTTGTTTATTTTATCTTATGAAGGGGTCCTCGCACCTCTTTTAAAATCACTGTAAAGCTTCAATAACATTTATGATAGAGGACTTTCAGGTAAAAGTTTAAAGATTACATAACTAATAAATAATTCTACTTAAAAAGCAGTTTTATATTCAATTCACAAAATCAGTGTTATAAATATGCGTAACACGAATGAGATATTATCTTTGATGGATGCGCCGGATGTTTCGGTTTTGATCCACAAACTATCCGATTTGACCAGAAACTATTCTCTGCTATAAACAAGTAGGAGTAACTATTGATCATCAGATTTTCTAATTGACTTTTTTAATTTCAACGCTTCCTAATGAACATTGCATAATATGAATCGAGTCTAGACTCTTCACTTCGTAATCCACGGAACAAACTTCTAGAAAAAAACAGCAAGACCAGATTCTGGTGCGGTAAGTGGCAAAAGGCGTCGTCGTCCGGATGATGGTGATGGCGTCGGGGACAGTGGCACCCGCGGGGGCAGTACGCTCCCGAGTCTGAGATTTATTCCTGCAGGCGGGCCGCGCGTGTCCGGCCTCTCCGCCTAATGAAATATTGTATTCATAGGGCTGCGGGGCCCGCGGGACCCACGTCCGCCCCATCCGACCCACCAAGAACTGACGACTGCTCCGGCCCGAGCACCGAGAAGTTTTATTAAGCCATGTATTTTAATATTATTTTTGCCGGACGACAGCGGTCATTAATAACGCGTGATTATTCTTTACTGGGGATTCGCCGCCTCAGCAGTCGCCGCCGTCGTTGGCGACCATAGGCGAGCATTAAATAACCAACGGGTCCAAGTCCTATATGTCCTAAATTAAGGGGATTTAGTGCGCGGAGACTCCTTTGCCTACGTCAGGCTTTTAAAATTACCCTTTTTCATTAACGGAGGATATGGGATTATGGGTACATATACTACGTTAGCGCCATAAGGGACGTCATTATTTTAGACGTAGTGGAGAAAAATGTATACAGGATGTTTCAGAAATAACGGCTACCCTTGAAGAAGCATATGCCCCAGGACGTAATAAGCATGTTTTGTCAAATAACCTATGGTCTAACTTAACGCATTCGTCAGAAAATCAATAAAGAAACACCGAAGTTCGTCCCTGTTCAGCGCAAGAAAATCGATAACTCTTCGCAACAGTTATGTAGCAACTGGTTACAAATCAACGCCGCCGCGCCGGCAACATATCGGCCTTCCTCCACTCCGGCCTTTCGCGCTCAGAGCGACAATGACCTACATCGCCAGGTTCGTGCGTATGTTACGTACGATAGTGGTCAGCTGTTTGTTGGTTTATCAACAATAAGAATCTTTTGGATTGTGGGATTACAATGGCGTGTGTTTGTGTAGTGATTTGTGTAGTACCAGACACGGATGGATGACAATTGTATGGATATAATGCGACATAACTTTGATCGGCCGCGAAACGGAATTGCTGTGTTAAGTCGATTTGTTTTGTTCGACGGATTTTGTTTTATCACTATGTTTGTAAATCCGCGTTACATTTCTGGATTAGGTACGTACTAATCTCTCTAATTTTCAATTGATAAATGTTCCTACGTACGTTTGCAATAGTATTTCAGTCATGCGCGATCAGCTATGCAACAGGGCAGGCCTTTTCCATACGATTTCTTCCATACAATTTTGTTGGTACTTAAAAGTTTGAAATATGCTATACCTTATTTGACCAAAATTGCTTCTCTGTCCTTGGCGGATATGCTCCTTCAAGGTTAGCCGTTATTTCTGAAACACCCTGTATTTATGGATGTCATATAAGTAATAATGTACATAATTAGGAAGACTACCGTGTACACCCTTTGTTTTTGTTATGCATATGACTGAAGTCAAGTGAAGACTAAAAATGATATTGTTACATATACTTTCAGAATTTGATGTATTGTGTGTTGATTGAAAAGTAAGGTTATAAGTAGGATTCCTATATAAGCCTGTTCTAGACTGCCCAGCAGGGTAAGGAAAGGGGAGCCTATATGGGATCATTTCAAAACGCACTTTTCTTATGCATAGTTCGAGATTTTACTGAAAACGCGGTGGTGTACTGATATAATTGATGGTATGAGAATGAAAAGTGGATAAAAACATATGGTTTCCTATGGTCTTTATCCACGTTTCACTCTGAGCCCTTCAATTATTTAACACTGTTTCTGTTGTAAATGTATTTATATAAGATCCACTCACACAGAAGTCAATGTTCCAACAGCTAGTTAAAATATTGGTAAGTTAAAATATTCCGATTTGCAATTTTGAATACTATTAGCGTTTTCCCAGGGAAACAAATCAAAGAATAAATTAGTTTATGTACTGAGGGATTATCATCATAAGTTGATACTGATCACGAATAAGTCTTAAAAATAAGCTAATGGACAGTGTTTCATTCGTTTTCTTTAAAATAGAATGATAACGCTCATAAATAAAAGTTGGCCGTCTTAACAGCCATGTCTAAACTTAATTAATTGTTATTTATTTAATGGATTCCATGCAAAGAGCTGTGGCGGTCTCCTAATAATATGTGAATTATAGTTTATTGTCCCGTTCTATTACCTTAGCATTTAAAAACTAAAAAGTTAAGGTTGATAATTTGAAAACTGGAAAATATTGAACAGATTTCTGCCTCAGGCTAGTATGAATTCACAGCTTCAGAGAACAATCTGCTGCAAATAAGACAATAAATACAAGATAAAAAACAATATAGAGTAAAATAAAATAAACGAGCACCTGGTTGATTACAATTCTGATCTTTATTAAAAATAATTGGGTTTATATACAATTCAAAAGTTACAAATTAAACAGTCGTTATAAAACTAACGACAAATTAATATTGCATATTGTATACACATTTAGAAATTATTGATCTGCACTATTGGGAGCCGCCGATGTCTTGCACTTGGTCAGCAATTCGTCGTTGAAATGTGCAGTGTGCGAGTTTGCGCTCGATATTTGTGTGGTTTAAAATTTAATTATATGTCCTTTAAAATTGTTTGATTTTTGGCTTACATTGGAAAAAAAAAGTTCTGGGCTGCTTACTGAATCAGTTGTAAGTGAGAAAACCAACCGCGTTAAAATTACCCCCACACCATTTTCATCATAATTAATGAACGTGTCAGTTACGGCAAGAACGTCCAAAAAGTCAGCCCTAATAAAACTCAAGGTCTGTCGTCTCATTGTCTTGGCTGAAAATAAAGGGGGTGGGTACGGGATGCAAGAAAGACGTGCTCGACTGGCGTGAACGTAAAGACGTCCTGTGCGGGGCGGTTTACCCTTTGAGTTAGGGGTGCGTCGCGATGCAGAATATGTATATAAGAAAGGGCCCGAAAGGGAGTTAGTCCCGGGGAACCTCTTTATGTGTCGCCTTACAATGGTAGAATGGCCTCCAAATCCATACAGTTGAGCCCTACAATAAGTCTCTCGCGGACTCCTAATGTCTTAGGTGGTCGTAAATGGGTATTACAGGGTGATGAAGTGACGCTCTGTTGAATTTCTTACGTTTGTAGGCATGAATGTCTAACGGTAACGTGAAAATTATTGACCGAATTTCAAAGAAAAGCTTATTGTCAAAGATCGAAGACGAATGATATTGAATTCACTAGAAACTGAATTCACTGAATTTACATGAGCAAATAGACGTCCTCAAGGGTGTCTAGCTAAACATTAGGCTCAACATCTGAGTTACATAAACAAATTTATATAAAATAGGTTATAAAGTGTGTATTAGTCAATATTAGCAGCGTTTTTATTACTACAGTATTTTGACGAACTTATTTATATTGCGTATAAATAAACTAAGGAATAAAATTATTTAAATCAAACAGTTTTGGACTACTCGGTTTTGTTGTGTTTGTAACTAGCTTTGTTTTTTTTTCAATATTAATGGTACATTCTTGTCTGAAATTTAGTAGAGAATTGTTCTTTCTGAATTCAACGATATTTAAATTGTCTGGTATTACATAAGAAAATAAGATTTTTGGAAATGGTTTTGAATTTGGTCTCCAAACTTTCCCGTGAGATTGTTTGCCAAAATTGACAAAATCACGTTTCTCAAACTTTTTCAAAACATGATATTTTTGAGTTAGGATTTGCATTTTGCTCCACGAAACTCCACTCTTCATTCAGAAAATGCATGTTTCCATGAATTATTGATGGAAATTTTCAATTGAAAATTATGAAGCCAAAACTTCTTTGTGAGAAAAAATTTTTGACTAAATTTCAGAGAAAAGATATAACGTTCTATTAAAAAAAAGGAAAATGGACAAAACCCAAAATCCCTAAACGTGCAACAGAATTATGCATTTTTGTAAATATTGGCGTTACTGTGTTATTAAAACATGTATAAAGATCATTACTTTTAAAAAGTTGTGCAGCCAGCTGGATTAATGTTCTATCTTGTCTTTATATTATCTTTTTATCTTATTTCGTAAAGCAAAATTGTACCCCTTTGAACTGTTATATAACCCTTACTGCAGCATTTTTCATAATTTTAAAAACTATTTAGGGATTACTACCGGCTATCAAAGTTAAGAAAAATGAATTGATTTAGAATTAAAAAAAATATAACAAAATATAATTTTTATGTTTTTAACTATCATAAATTTGCTAACCACAATTATTAGCTTAATTAAAAAAATAATTCATAAACATTTGAGTGCAGGTATCAGAATATTTGTCAATACTTAATTTTGTTAAATACCCTGGCTAACAATTAAAGAAATAGAACAAATGATAACTGATTCAAGTGTAGTTTTTGTAGAATCTGGATATTTCTTAATAATTTAACGTATTTAAAAATTCCTGCCAAATTCCTACTAAAAAAAATATACCAGAATCGACTGTAACTTGTTCGTCTTTTTTTATGCTGGTGTCAAATTAAGTATGTAATTAGAAATCTATGAAATACCTACTCTGGTATCTAAACTCGTTTATCGATTATATTTTTATTGAGATAACAATTGTGGCATGTAAATATATTGTATTAAGAAAAATCTGATGTGACCAGGCACAAGACTTTATCATACTATGTATAAAATTAATAGTTTGGATGGATTCTATTTGATCGAGATCGGCTGGATCTGCATTAAAATAAAACTAGTAGAACTAGACAGATATGTCGATTAAAGCTGCGTTCGGATATTGTACGCCGTTGACACCGGGTATACCGTCCAAATGACACTTACGTGCTATTGGGTGTAAAAAGTGTAACGGTGTACAATATCCGAACGCAGCCTATATTGACATTAGGTATTGTCAAATCATTAGCGCTTGACACTACCTACTGTCATTAGAATCAAAATATCTGACATATCCTGGCTACTAGTTTTAATGGAGTACGATCGATTTTGATGAAATAGAATTTGCTCATGTAGCTAAACTATTGATTGTACCAAAAAAATTCATAGTCTTAAATTATTCAGAATTTCCTCTACTTTAATTTATTATTTAACTATTTCGACGAAATTCCAGAATTATGGCGGCTTATTTGCAGTTCCTTTGGACCCCTTTCAACAGGAAGCTTTTCAGCTCTAAGCTTGGTCATGAAACTTCTAAATATGAAGTTTTGTCCCGATACCTTTAGTAGTTTCTCCGGAATCGTCGCCACAAAAAATGGGTACACACACACATACACACAGACATACACACAGACTTTTTTTTGTGCCTTGGTCAAATATGTTCAGGGGACCCAACAGGAGATATTTTCGCTAAAATCTCAATTTTTTCTTTGGGCACGATTACAATACTTTACATACTACGTATGATAAAGTAAAAAGATAAGAAAAATGTTTTTGATTTTTTAAAACTACAAATTATCGCTCTGTTCTGTTAAGATTATCGCTCTGTTCTGAAAACGAATGTAAATACCATATTTTTCAAATACGATACTTAAAGCTTATGGAGACTGCGATGAGTTGACCACACGTAGCACATGAAATGATGGTTAGCAGAAAAGTTTGGGCTGAAATTGTACCTGGATAAAAATCTATTTTTGTATAGTGTGTAGGGCTAGGTGAATTATATTTGAAAAAAAAATTGAAAGAAGGGTAGGTGAGAGCGGGGTATGAGTCCGCACACGAGGGGGAGTCATATGGTATGGGGACTCGGGACTGCTGTAACCTTCTTCGCTATAGGGAACCTGAACAGACAAAAACCACGATAGCGCTTTATTATAAAGTATGACCCTTACGTTCTCTGATAGTGTATTATTGTTAACACTGGGTTAAAGTTAATAAGCGTTTTGGAAATCGAGCCTTATGTCTTACATTGTATACGCTTCTGATCTCTCTAAACGTCTAAACCATAACCAGTCAGACAGTCTTCGAAAAACGAAACTACTGCTTACTAACTTATCACTGCAGCAATTATCTAAAGGTGATAACGAACTATACACATCATCAGTCAGATCGCCCTCTTCATCAAGGTGGCCGTGGCTTTTGTGACAAATAAAGGCTTTGTGTCTGGCCTACAATGGCTACTTGACATCCGTTTCTGGCTGGACCTGGGTCACTGATTAAACGACAGGAAGGCGACGCCACGTGCTGGTTTCGGGACGGTTCACGGCTTTCGACCTCATTGATAGTGTTCCGGGACTACGCAAGGACTCCGGAACCGGAGGCAGAATGTCCACTTCGGGTTTGCCGGCCCCACGTACACCCCCAAGAATTTAACGACGAAAACCCTTGGTACAATTAATAATAACGCCGAGACAAAGAAGTTTGATTTAAGAAAATTGTATTTGATGTTGTTCCTGTTCAGAAATTGACCCTCGACTAAGATGAAGATGTTTATTTTAGTAGTATGTATTTGGTCATGTGAGGTTACTTGTATCTTTTCAATTGTAAAATTTGGTAAGTTATGGGTTTCATAGTTATCGATTCTGTTTAATAATAAACAATAGCGATCCCGGTATAGCAAAACTTCCATCTACCCCTAATGAGAGTCTAACTTCCTTAAAACTTTTTTTTCATTATTTGCTTATCAATTTCGATTGGTCTCGGTAGCTTAAATGGTCAGAGCATCTAACTGAACCTATTGCGGAGGTTCATGGTTCAAATCTAGACTGAGGTTATTTTATCAAAATTGATCATCACCTTGATTAATTGGTTTGCTACCTAAAGACTCAATTAAAGAAAGATTGAAAGACTCAATTCGAAATTTCTGCCTTGAAACTCAGAAAACGCAGACCAGAATCGGTTCTCATTTCTTGGATGTGGTCCATCAGTTTATTTTCTTAGAATTCAAGTCAAGATACAGCATTTTCGTTGTTTTCCATATTTGGAATACTTTTATTTGTTCTTATTGGGTACCAGTATAAGATAGGTACTCCAACCGACGTCCATTAACTTTTAACAAAGTAGGCGGTGGAAGCCGGAGAAGCGTCGGAGGGTATAATCGCCTCCGGTGACTAGATGAAAAGAGTGTACATCCTCTCTGAACCCTTAAAGGGCGGCCGAAATTACCTATCCGCGTTGTTTAGTAAAACCTAAACCCTTTAAGAAAGCGGTTTCGTAAATTCTTCATCCTCTTTTGAACGCGCCACCGAAACTCCATTCCGCCAGAAATCCACTTAACTCCGCTCCCATTTTAATTACCGCTCACCCCTGGCACCGCAGGCTAAAGAGATAAAAAATAATAACGATATCGATGGTGGGGGTAAGGCTCCAACACAAAAGGCTTTTTTGACCAGGATGTTGATTGTTTTTAATAACTGATCCATCCGACAATAGTATTATTAATTTTATACAGTCTCATTTACACGAGGTCAACAGTGGGCAACATGTAGCATGATACATGGTTTTTGTGATAGACCTGACATAGTCGAAGATATTTGAGTATTTGAGTCAACAACAGTAATATATCTGGTTCTGATCTGGTCCGATCTTGTTGCCTGTTGCTGTCGCCGTCTGTCGCCCTGGTCTAAACTAGGCTTAGAAAGTAGTTGGTCAACTGGTCCCGTCTGAAATGATCTCTTTGAAATCAATTTCTCGAAGCAAATCACTCTCTATGCTGAGGAATGAAAGATATGATAGGCGTTTCTGGGTCGTTGTCGTGCGCAAACTGTTTTTAATAATTTTTGTTTTGGAAAGAGTACGTTCTCCACTGCAATTGAACACCATCCGCTGTCGACATTATAGTCCTTCTGAAAGGCGTCTATCAACGCTACAAACTGCACCTCATTCCCAAGACTGTCCTTTAGAATCTATATCGTCTGTAAATTTTCACTAAATCTTCTGCAGCCTTGTGTTTATCCGAAATGCTTAGATCCTCGAAAGTATTCAAGAAGCCAAATCGATTTCAGACAGTATCATAAGCAGGATTATTTCAGTGAAAGATGCCGAAAACTCCTCAATCAAACCTCTCTCTTCCTCTTCGCATCTTCAAATAATCTAAGCGATTTCACCGCTTCTATTGCAGAATTTAGAACCATTTTAGAGTCTTGTAAATGTATTCAGAGATTTCTTGATCTTAATTTATTAATTCATTAATTATTTCAGTTAGGGATTTTTGTTTTCTTTAGTTTGTGGAGGCCTCTATATTGTGATGCCTGGGGGTAAATCCGGCATTGGTATATGATGTTATGCATGTACGATATTTACCACTAGTTTCGGTTGAGAGTGACGCGAACAATTATAGGTTACGACTCAACGTAGCCTAATATTCTTTATCTACGACTCACATATAATAAGTTTATTGCATAAGTATTTATGAGTATATAATCCCTACCATGATACACACCGATCATTATGATGACAGTAGTAAACTAAAACACTTTTTCTTTTGCAACTTATAATTTATTTATAAATTATAAATTATAAGTTGTTATAAATAAATAAATTATAAGTTGCAAAAGAAGAGGTGTTTTACTTTACAATAGTAACAATTTGCAATATGGATCTCCAGTTAATAATAACAGTTTGTTTGAATAAATACTTCATTATTCAAACGTACTGTCATCATTATACGAACACATGTCACACATGTCTGGCAAAACTTACGTGGTGACACTTCGTCTCGCTACCATTGACAAATACCTTTAAAATATTAGATATGGAGTTTATAAGTCGTAGATAAAACGTCGTATTCGACTAGCATACAACGGCTATAAATCCTTAATTTTGTGCTTCTCAAATAATATACTATTATCTACGACTCACATATAATAAGTTCATTGCATACGTATCTATGACTATATAATCCCCATCATTATATACGCCCATGATTATAATGACACTAGCGTTGTATAATAATGACAGTTCGTTCAAATAATGACTTCATTATAAAAACAATCAACAGATATAAACCGCGAGCATGAAGTTTATACGCGAGCCGTAGGCGAGCGTATAAACATGCGAGCTATCCTTAGTTATGTGCTCGTCAAATAATATACTATTAACAACAAGCGCGTTCGGATAATCGGGTAGGGTACGGAGAGAGTGACGCGCTGCATAATAGGTGGACTAACGTCATACGGAGTTTCTCTGCATATAAGAGAGAGACAGCCGACAGAACGCGCTCCTAATGTTTTCTCCAATATACAGGGTGTTTCAGAAATAACGGCTAACATTGAAGGAGCTTATGCCCAAGGACGTAAAGCATGTTTTGTCAAATAACGCATGTTCTAACTTAACGCATGCCCGAGAAAATTAATAAAGAAAAATGGAGTCCAGCCCTGGATGGCGATTATCACACGACTGCAGCCTACCGTAGCTAAGCGTCGACTGAGGTGATGAATGATGAACCTACTACACTACTCTTCAGGATACACCACCCCGCCACTTTCTGTTGACGGCTCACGCGTAAATGACATTGACCTACATAGATCGCAGTTGTTGTCAGCTGTTTCTTGTTCATCGGAAATTCTTCTCAAAGTTCCGTAATAGCTTTGTTAATGTATTGTACCAAACGGTGTGTATTGTGAGTGTAAGTGTAGGAGTAATGCTTCAAATGCCAGGGTTTTCTGGCTGTACGTTAATAACTGATCGGTTCTACGATTCTAACCTACGTGTTCGCAGCGTATCCTGCGAAATCACGTTGTAATCACAGTTTTGTAGAAACACTTGCTACTGTTAGGTGAGTAATTACAATCTACAATTAGTGAAACACATTTTCGCCAATGCATGATCAACACATTCATTTGCGTCATGCGTGATCTGCTATTGACCAGGGCAGGCCTTAGACGATATCTTTAATACATTTTTGTTAGTTCCTAAAACTTTAAAATAGACCAAACGTTATTTGAGCAAAATTGCTTCTTAGGTCCTGGCGCATGTGCTCCTTCAAGGTTAGCCGTTTTTTCCGAAACAACCTGTATAATGCATTCAATAGGTACGCATCTATGGAGTTGGGTGTTAGGTATATGGTATCATCTAGAATCTAGATCAGTGCGCAAGCACTGTGCCGCGGAAGCACTGTGCCGCGGCACAGTGCGTGCGGAACGGAGATATGCGACTTTCGTGAGCGGGAGAAGGACAGCGGGAGATGGTTGAGGAGCACTGATCTAGATGTTATATGATCATAAATAAACAAACAAAAGTTACCTATTTCCACGCTTTGACAATTTTTTCCTATGCACTGAATTTCCTGAAGAGGCCGTGCAGATATAACTCAATCGGATTTACTGCATTGCAACCGACACGGACCAGCAGGTGACACGTCGGTGGCGCCCTTTTGTTATTCGGTCGGCGAACGATGCGGATTAATTTCGTTTTATGGGGGGCGGCTGAGGATACACCGGGGAGCCCTTCCGCGACTTAAAAACAATAAGAGAAGGCGCTTCTCGGTGATCGATGCGATCGTTCTAATCGGCCTTGTCGAACATAACCTCCAAACTTGACAGATTTACGGGCTCCTCTATGGCCGGGGCGGAGAAGCCGGATGCGTGACTGAATTTAAGACATGGCTAACATATATATTAAGTTGTACCGGTTTGAGATATGTTGTACTTCTAAATTGTTTCTTTGAATGCGGAAATAAGAAATAACATCATTAACAACGGAAAGTTATCGTCGTTTAATGGTTCGACACAATTTCTTGGGTTTTGTCACTTTGGGATGCAATAAACTGTCGATTTTACAATGGCATATCCTCATATAAATTGCGCAGTGTATTGTAGTACATATGTAACAATGCACCATTAGTGAAAGAGTTCTTTTCTGAGAGTTAGATATCACTTGTGTTGCACTAAACTGACAAATTTAAAGTTTAATGTAGTGTGTGTGTGTGTGTGTGTGTGTGTAAAATTGTTGTATTGTTATATGTGATTTACGGCTCAAAAACATGGTACATTACAAAAAGAAGCCAACAGAAATCAGAAAAACAGAAAAAAACAGAATAAAATGGAGGGAAGTGCAGGGTGTTGCAGGATCTACGACAGCCATAAACTGAGCGCTCCAAAAACAATAAGAGGAGGCATTTGTAAAAATTGGACCTCCAGATAATTTTATTTACTTTATCATACGCAGTATGTAAAGTATTGTAATCATGCCAAAAAAATTTTTTGAGATTTTAGCGGAAATATGTCTTTTTGGGTCCCCTGAACATTTTTGACCAAGGTACAAAAAAATGTCTGTGTGTGTGTATGTGTGTGTGTGTGTGTGTGTACCCGTTTTTGTGGAGACGATTCCGGAGAAACTACTAAAGGTATCGGGACAAAACTTCATATTTAGAAGTTTCACAACCAAACTTAGAGCTGAAAAGCTTTCTGTTGAAAAGGGTCCAAAGGAACTGGTGGTTTACTCTTAGCATTTTTCGAAGATTTTGTAAATGAGCCGCAATTTGTGTAATGTCGTCAAAATAGTTAAATAATAAATTAAAGGAGAGGGAAATTTTCTATAATTTATGTATATGACACTTTTTGGTAGAATTTATAGTTTAGCTGCATGAGCAAATTCTATTTCATCGAGATCGGTCGTACTGCTTTAAAACTAGTAGCCAGGATATGTCAGATTTTTTGATTCTAATGACGGTAGCTAGTGTCAAACGCTAATGTTTTGAAAATACTACTGTCAATATAGGCTGCGTTCGGATATTGAACACCGTTACAGTTTTTACACCCACTAACCTGTAAGTGTCATTTGGACGGTGTACCCGGTGTCAACGGAGTACAATATCCGAACGCAGCTTTAATCGAGATATCTGTCTAGTTCTACTAGTTTTATTTTAATGCAGACATAGCCGATCTCGATCAAATAGAATCTCATGCAGCTAAACTATTAATTTTATATATAGTATGATAAAGTCATGTGCCTGGCCACATCAGATTTTTCTACTTTGCATTCACAATGCACACATTGTAACACTGTTTTCGGTGTTACAATTAGCAAATTCTAACATCGTTTTTAGTAACTTTTTTCTAATGTTGGTCACATTGTATCAAATGCCTTATGGCAAAGGTAAATACACAGCCACAAACTGCCTTTTTAGAATCACTTCCAATTGCGCAAACTGCGAAATATCTATATTCTATACATAGTTAATCATGTGTGTAGCATGCTATAGTATTGCCAAACATGCGTGACGTTTTCGGTGATATTTGCGACTCTGGTAAGTGATCGTGCATCAGTCTTGTCAACTAAACATCAAATCCCCTTTTCAGATATAATTCAAGAACCACATTTACCTTAATAAGGTATTATGCGAAGATCAAACCTACATCGTAGATATGAACGATTCATTATATGCACAATAAATGCTTATTTTTGAATATCAGCATATACGTAGAAAGCTACAGTACATTTGAAGTGTTGAGGATTTATTAGTTTATGTAACCTATAAGTTTTAGGTAACATTTTGGACCGAATTCTGCTCGTGTCAACACCGTATTCGTTTTGGTACGTCGCTTCCGACTTCGACTTCTGGTTGTGTGCAACGTATTTGTATTACCTCCACCGCATGTAATTGTACTAAGTATAATTTATGCTATTACTATACCGAAATTAGACTTTGGTTTCAATTATATGTGCGTATAAACTTGTATAAGCCAGCGGTACGAGGTAGAAACCGCTATTATAGGTTAACGTTATTATAAAAATTCTTTAGTAAGTTCTTATTCTTCGAAGTAACTAAACACGTCTAGTCTAATAATAATTATTAGATCACTATTTATGTTTCTTATCTACATCCTTTATTCACTGGGTATCATGTAAGTTTTTATCACAGTAGCCGTTGCAGCTATTGTGATCATAGTTGCCACCTAGTTGATTATTTATTAAAACATGTAGGCTAAAGTAGAGTAAAATTATTCACAATTCGATTTTGTCATGATTTTATCCCAACCTTACAAAGTTGATAGTTTACTACAGTACTGCCACATGGCGCCCACTAAATACCTCAGATTCTAATTTAGCGCAATATCTAAATTGAAGTAGAAAAAATAGTATATTACACTCGTTGTATAAGACAGCTTAGCGTTCGTTCATTTAGGGCACTCATGCGCCATTTTGACGTTTTAGTAGTACAGTGAGATAAAAAATGATTGACCTGTCCGCTCTTATCAAATAGTGTTATATATGGGTTCATATATGGCACATATTTACTAAAACCCCGTGTGATGCGAGCGGACATGTCAGTCATTTTTTATGTCTCTGTATAATAATTTACTATTTTGTATCTTTTCGCATTCTGCGTTTCAGCAAAACTTGGTGTCCATCGTCATGCCAAGGTATTTTGCCGTGTTTGTGTACGGTTGTGTTATTTATTTGCTTTGGAACGTATTGAATATGTGTGTTGGTAAAATTTATGTGAACGGATTTGTTGTTGTTCAATGCAATTAGCCATCGTTGCATCCCATCACTAACATTGCTGACAGCATTCCGCAGTTTAAGTGTTGCTCCCTCAGCACTGGTATCTACTACCATGATAGCAGTAGCATTAGCAAACATGGCGATGGTAACATCATCTGGTTGCGGAAGATCATGTGTATAAGAAGATACATAATTGGCCAAGTAGACTTAAGCCTAGTTTAGACCAGAGCAACAGACGGTGACAGCAACTGGCAACAACATCGAACCATACATATTACTGTTGGTTACAATTCAAATAAAACTACCGTCGACCAGGTCAGGTCCACTACAAAAAGCCATGTCGCATGCTACATGTTGCCCGATGTTGCTATGGTCTAAACTAGGCTGAACTTTGGTACTCCAGCTTTAATGCTTTTGAGAGTTGAGTGCTCATTATCTTGTTTTATACGGAAGTATTTGTCAGAAAGATATGATTTTGATAGTTGGCTATACTCCAAGGGTAGCGTTCCAGTTTATAGACTAGAGCCTCGTGCCAAACTTTGTCTTATATTCCTGGAGGTGGCGTTTGTCACATTCAGGAATATAGAGGAGGATATATGTTTTCTTGTATTAGGTTTTTCTATTATCGTTGTTATTATGGGGACTTGATCGATTGTCGAATGTTTCGTTCATCTAAGATTGGCTTCAGTGTATTACTAGCAGGTTTTCAGATAGTTGTGACAAAGTGGACAATTAAGAAATTGGCCTATAGGAGGATGCTACATTTGCTAGTTTTCTTAGCTTGAGAATTATCACCACCTCCGTAGTTTTCCAAACGGTTGGCGAATATGAAAGCCCAAATGCTACGTTGTAAATTTATCTTAATTCTGACTGTTTAGGTAAGTATCTCACCTGTTATTAGGTGACAAAACCAGTGATTTTATTTTTATATTCTTTGTTTGATTTATTACCTCTTTGGGACTAACGGGAGGTTTTCAATTTTCTTGGATTATTGCAGAATTGGTAATTTCTTGCAAAGTTCTGTCTTCACTAGGAGTGAAGGGTTGTTCCTAATACAGTGCAAAAGAAATTATAATGAAAATAGCAATTAATGATGTACAATGAATAGTGTCATACCTACTGATTTTTACCTTTAATTTTTTGGAATACATTTTTTATTCTGATTGTGGGTAGTACATATTACTACATAACTACGTAAACGATTAATATATCCCTCATTAAGAGAGTGACTGAGTAAACTGTCAGGTCTGATTAACCTTATCAACTGATCTCAACTAGGTACGTTCCTAGTGTTTCAGAAACCCTATTTATATCTACACGTATACACCTACACAACCCCGCACATTCACATCGAAGACCCAAAAACGGGAATCAAATCTAGTCGCTCTTTTCGGCGCGACCCACAAACAAATCCCCAAATTTAATTAATGAGAAATCGTCGAAGGAATGCTTTGTGAGCTGGACCCAACTACCGAGGCACCGGAGGGGGATGGTCAGGGGTTCGCCTTTGAGGGCATTTGTCTAAGCAATCAATTCAATTACACTGAAGAACGATTGCGGACCGTACTGTTTGACATGCCGCATACCTTCGACTTCGAAGGGAATGCATGCGCACAGTTTATACGGTACGACTCCAACATTGCTTGTATTGGTAAGGTTTTTGATATCTGGAGTTCCGTATTTTTGTTTGTGGGTGTTCTCCCGATTTGAGGCACTGTTAAATTGTAGGTAAAATATATTAAGATTCTTCAAGAGTATTATTATATTTGTGTTGAGATTTGGAATTATACTGTGGGCGCGAAAAGTATGGAAGCAACAAAATCTGTGGGACGGTTGGTGAACACCTCAATGTTTGACTAATCCAAACACAAAAACTTCCGTAACTTTTTCGAAAACAATAGGAATGGTAAAAACGCACTTTTATCTTTTTTGCACAATATTTACTGAACCCAATGTCCTAAACGTTTACCTGAAGTCCTAAAGTTTGTTTGCAAGTACCTTTAAAGTATTGACAGCGGTTCCATAACAGTTTCCCAGCCCTTTCATTAAAAAAGCCCAAACCCAGCCGTGATATGCAGGTTTGCAAAGAAACTTATCGAAAACGCCTATTTGCGTTCCATTTATAAACAAATGTCCAACATATCGGTGCACAGTTTTTTAAAGCTCTAAAATTATATGCTTCATTAACTTTATTAAGAATAGAAATATTGTCTATCAAAATAAGGAAGAAAACAAGGGGTGCAGCTTAAAAAAATCTTGACGTCATAAGTAATAAGCAAGGAAGGTCAATTTGATATAAATGTTTATTATGTCTTTTTGATACTGATATTTGTATTTCAATATTAAAAATCTATATTTCCGAGGATTTTTTAAATAGCAAACCTTTCTACGATTTGGTCATGTTTTCATATTTTGCACTTCACTATATGCATAGGACTACTAGCAAAGTTCAGCAAGGGTAATGCATTTTTGTTGATTGGTCGGCAAGCAAGGAATTTTGTAGTAAAGCACAGAAAGTAGGTGTTATCAATAATATAAAAGATACACTTGACACTTGACTTGAAATGAAACAACGCCGTTATTGACCGGAAACACAGTTTCGATTGAATTAAGTAGCCAATAGGAATATCTATCAGATTCCATCAAAAGCTCAAAATCAAACATTTAGATTATAATCTAAAATTTAATAATGATGTGACAAGTTTTTCTAACATGAATCGTTATCATTTATTTCGAAGGGTAACATAATAAGTAGTATATTATATTTGGCATGAGCAAGAGGGTTCCATCACGTCACATTTTAAGAGTTAAATGGGGTCAAAATCCCAAAAATGCGTAATTTTTGCAAAGTTTGCTTATTTATTGCGATGTAACCCAATAACCTGGACATTTCAAAAAGGCCTGAAAGTAATCCTTGATCTATGTACTTATTATTACAAATTTTAAAGTTTGCTCTCAAGTGGCTTTGAAGTACTGATGACGTTTGTTTGAGGGTCGGCGACCAACCAAAAAAATCATGTTTTCATAGATTGGTCACTCTAATTATGTTGCATACTTGAATGTCACGACCTTAAGCAATATTTACCATTTTCAGCCGTTTATTTTAGAATATACAACGTGTCCCATAAAATGTGCAACAAATGGAATAGTTCTTTATTACTTAAAAATTAAACAGAAAATTTCCCCTTCTCCTTAAAATTGTTTAATTGGTGTAGCGTTTACGAAGCAGTTCTCAAACTTTAAGTACAGTTACATTTAATTCAATCAAATTGTGTTTTTACCAGGAAAGTTGTGGGGCAGTTCTTATGTCTTCCATTCTATATGTCAGAAGGTAGTTTTTGCGGTGCTGAATCTGAGATTTGCTAGCAAAATTTCGTGACGCAACATTGACGAAAATACAAAAAAAGGTAAACATTTTCATTTTCTGCTTATAACATGGAAACTATCACCTTTTCGTAAATAATCTCACAATTGATAATGAAAGTGCATAAAATTTCCTACAATCTTCACTATTTAAGTTTTTCTCCGACTAATTTTCTGGGCTCAAGCGAAAGTTACAATTGGCGTATTTTATCAAAAGTGATCGGTGGAATTTATTTTTTTTGTAACTGTCTTTTTACTATTTCAGTCTTAAATGACTGTACCTTTACATATACGATCTCAATAAGGTATGTGCAGAGAACGGAGAAATTCACTAATTGACAGCTTTTAATAATAAAAATAGTTACGGAGTGGAAAAGGTGGGTTTTTGCGCAGACAGTTAAAATACGCAATTTTCAACTATCGCTTGAGGCCGAACGGTTTGTCGAAGAACAAACCTAAAGAGTTAATTCAGAGGTTATTTAGGAATAGTTGATAGTTTTCGAGTTATAAGCAAAAAAAATAATTTTTTTACCTTTTACCTTTTCAAATAACATTTTTGCATAGCTTTGAACTTAAAGGTAGTGTACTCATCAGTGTTTTTCATACTTTGGTTACATCCCGTACTTGCAAGCAAGTACATACATTCTAATATTTGCATTTTAGGTAAAAGACACTTTTATGAAGAATATAATTTTATGAGAAATTGATAATAAAAATGTAATTACTAATAAAACCAAAATATGCAATGAAGAAGGTGATTATAGTTTTGTATTTGATGATTTCTAATATTTCTAAATACTTCTTCAAATAACATTTTTGAATAGCTTTTAACGGTACCTTACTCTTAAGAGTTTTTCATAGTTTTTGCAACACCCGGTGTATGGAAGCATATGATCACATTCTAAAATTTGAATTTCAAGTTGAAGACAATTTAAAAGCTTTAAAAAATAATTTTTTTAAAGGTTAATAAAAAAGAAATTCCACTAGACTCCAACTTTCTGCCGGCCCTGTATTATCCTATATTATCACCAAAATCACGTTTTTTTCGCATTGTGACCTAATTTTTTTTTAAAAACCTGATATTTCAACGTCGTTTTCGTGATCAGCAGGTCGAATTTAGGCAAACATAGTCAGTTATTTTCATCAATGTTAAACAATTTCTCTCAATTTGTCACGCAGTGTTATTAACGGTGTTCTTAATTCCAGCTCAAATATTGAGGTCTTACCAAAGTCCAGATTTACCTAAATCGCTTCATACTATTTCCTAAAGTAACATGAAGAAGTTTAAAGGTTAACATAGTAAAATCCATAGCCATGTAGCAGTGTCCCGAAAGAAAATGACAAATGTACGGTTGGTGTTGCTTGTTGTAATGCCAGACAAGTTGGACTTGTTCAAGTCTATAAGAAACCTAATTCATTTGTGAGGCTATTGGTAATTTGATGACCCATCAGTGCTTCGTTCCCTCGCTGTCACAATAAGTAGACTTTTGTGTTAACCAGGTGAGATAGTTTTTTTTGCAGCTCCAGACTTACATGTGGTTGAACAAATAGCACTTAATGCTTCATGAATGTTTGAGCATATGTTGACTCTTTACAGGGTATGGTCGTAAGCCTGGACTTTAGGTATATTAAATCTTGGTCCAGCCACAACTACATCATCTTCATCATGTCTTTCATCAATCGGTTACCAACATTTACAAGAAGCCCGGAGTTCTGAAGATTATGCAATTAAATAAAGACGTTGAGTGGACCATATGTGTATAACATACACTCAAACCACAGGAGATAATTCAAGAGCACATATTTGTATGTTGACTTAAAAGATCTAGTGCAGTCAGTACCTTAAAGTTATTATTGGTTCTGTTGTTCTGATATTTATCAACTTTACTCATGCTCGAACTTTCACCTTTTTTTATTTTCTTGAACAAATCTGTGTTATGTATATGTGGTGCACTTACATGGGGAGAAAATGCGAATGAGAGAGGGACCTCAGAGACAGTGCGGGCGGATTAAAGTAGCGGGGGCGAGTGGGTAGAAGGCCCTCTGAGGCCGTGGGGTCCGTGGACATTTGCATATATTAGAAAACCTGGCACTCGGCGTACTGATTATGATACCGGCGGGAATACGCGGTAAGCTCTTCGTTAGCCAGGATCAGGGCCTGTTACGCCCAAGTAAATCAGTGGGAACTTTGCCGCACACATTACCACTAGTTCACTTCCCGTTACCCAGGGCCACTTACACGAGACGACAACAAATTGCATTGGCTCCACGGTAAAGTTAATGCCGACTCTACCAGTTAACCGATTAATTATTCTCAGGCTATAAAAGTTTTGGTTGGGGTATATTTTCTATCAATATTTTCAGGTGGTATCCACATTTTTAATTTGCAGAAGGAGATATTTTGTTAATCAGATTATGAGAAGAGTTATTGACATAATTGTTCAGATAGTTAGTTACACGAACGAAAATGTTTGCAATGAAATTATGAAAACACCAAATAAGAGAGTCCTACAAAATCCCGTATGCATCATGGTTGTTTTGGGGTATTTTACCCTAAACTACCCTCCCTTGTCAGAAATCGCTCATATCTCCATTAAACATGGCATTTTGGGATTTTGAATGACTAATATGGCTTTTGCAAAATTTAAAATGGCGGAACCAATATGGTGGGCCAGAAAATGAAAATTAAGGGAATGTTCGCCAAATGTAGTTTATAACCATTTTTATAGGTTTTAAGGGCACTGAATCCAAATCTCCAAAACATTGCAAAATTAAAAATGGCGGATCCAAAATGGTGATTTAAAATTGTTATAAATAAAGGAAATTACTGAAAATTTTCTATCGCGTATTGAGTGACGCCGAATCGATAAAAAAGTTGTTTTACAGCCAATTTACAACGATTTGCCATCAAGAGAGTTGTTAAAATGGTGTTTAGATGGCAACACACGACACCTAGTAGAAACGAGAAAATTTCTCAAAATGAATTCAAACCGAAGCAGAGGAAGAAAAACTGTATGACCTTCGTAGAGAAGATTACCAGAAAAATGCTATAACTATTCTACATTCTTTTGTAAGCTGAGCTTGAGATTTTAAACGCGTTTTTTTCGTACATCACGTTATGGTAACATTAATTTGTGGCAACTGACAGTTAAGACACTCTACGTCATAAATTTATTGAACTTCATAAGAAACGAGGTGTTTTTGTTTTTAATTTTGCAATAAACTTTTAAAGAAAGGTTGAAAGCAGGCTAAATGGACAGACAATACTGGATTTTAAAAAATATATATTTTTTTAAATAAGTTCATTCCTTGCGCTAGAAAAACAAACTTTAAGGGGATTCCGTTTAAATTGCGCTAAAATTAGCGCCTTTTTAGAATTTTTAACGGCGATACTATGCAATAAATCGATTTCAAAGGTTTTCAAGTATTTACAACAAAAAAATAATAAAAAAATATGATGAACCACGCACACTAGCCACCCGATACCATGACGCTGTGCGAATATCCGCGGTCACTGGTTTTGGCGACTGCAGGTTACCTGAAATAACAATTTCGGCCTACTCTATACATAAGCAGTTATAGTTTGATGAAACAGAAAGTAAAAATAGATATATTTGAGGAAATGGTGACTTGTCAAACTCAAAATATGGATTTTTCTCAAAAAATTGACAATGTCTTTTCTATGAAAAAAGAAAACTACATAAGTGTATAATTTCTGGTTCATCAAACGATAAATGGATGTTTGCTGAACATCCAGTGAACATTTGAAGTCAATTGGTCAAATAGTTTTTGAAATATTATGCCAACCGTTGGCTGAAAAACTGTTTTGGGAAAAACACGCTTAAAGTTTTAAGTACAGTTTATAACGTGATATCAAGTAGTTACAATATTTTTCTGCTAGTCTGCTATACTAGGGCTATACATTATTTCTGCCTACACTTCGTAGAACTCATTTTGAGACATTTGCTCAATTTTACGTTCGAGCTTATTTTGCAGTCTAGAGCGCACGTCTCGACGACCCCACAAGGCGCTGTTTGAAGCGCACATTTGCAGATATCTTCGTTTCAGTGCCAATAACGATTCCTATTGTTGTCGTAGTTTTAAAGACTTCAGAAAAGCCTTTATTATAAATGCCTTCTGCTGCATAGGCCGCAATTTTGCTGGGTTTTGAACCACGGTGACGATGTTTGGGTGCAAGGCGCCAGAAGCTTTCACCACCGACCGTTGTAAATCGGCTTGATTTGTACCAACTCTGTGATCCCACAGGGCATTACATATGCTGGGAACATGACGTCGGTAGAATCAACCATTTTCAAGATCATGATTCGAAGTATAGTTGTCTGTATGTTCATCGATCAATTGCTATATTCCATGGTGCCAGATTTCGATTTCCAAAACTTATAGAATGAAAATACACTTTGTTTGTATATTTCCCGATAAGTATTGTGATTCCATACAATGATCCCATACAAGTGTGACTTCTCTTCTTCCATCTCCCATGTCCATGTCCCACAGAAATATCTGTAATTGGATTTCCGTGCTAGCATTCTTTACTCTCAGTTCGTTTACTTTTTCGAGTACTTATGGATTCCCTAAACTTAACTTGTTCTTGGCAGTGTTTATAAATGCCGAGGTGAGAGATAGCAGTGAAAACCGATTGGTGATCTGGATAAACTATAATTTCTTCGTATTGCGCTGGCGGCAATTTATTGGCAGACGTACTAGCAAATGTTTTACGAGAAACAATATTCCCAGAAAACTTTTTTGTTGTTGTCTGTCAGCACGTGTAGGAGTTTTACTTGAGTGTTTGTTATCCATGGCTTTTCACTATAGAATTTCGCCGGCTACTAAACCACACATTGTAAGATTTTTCGGCTTGAAAAAACGTTAAATCGGGCAGAAAATCCATCGACTAACCCGATCGCCGCGCGGTGGGATCGCCCATCCGACCGATCCGCGCGCTCCATATTTTTGGCACCTACCGGCGCCGGCGTGGCTAATAGCCTAATTTGATAGGCTAATTTTGCGGATTTTGCCTTGAATCCTTTTGCGTTGAAACTTCGTACACACATTCTTAAGACATTAAATAATAAAATAACGTTATATACGTTATTTTATTATTTAAGGTAAAATAACGTATATAAGAAAAATCGAAAAAATCGATTGAATAAAAAAAAAATTTCAGAAATAATAGAACAACACGGAATAACGCCGTCTATGACATCTGAAAAAAATTTGCCTTGAAATAACTATAGAGTGTAGAGGGTTAGATTTAAGATTATAAATAATTGACTGTATTAAAATTGTCCTGCAATTCGTTCTTGTTGGGCAATAAATCTATTATTATTATTATTATTATTGTTATTGTTGCATTTTGATTGTGTTCTTCATTCGTTTTTGTTTTGTTTGATATGTATTTCTTTTTATTTTTTTTCTTGAGTTAATATTGCAAACGTTTCAAATGTTTCATTACGACATATTGCAAGGAGTTTTATCTCTTCTACAGCTGAAAACCAGTTAAATTTTATCTTTAACGATTGCTTCGCCACAAGATAACGTACCAACACAATAGGACAACATACAAAATAAACAATTTAACCACAAAAATATTATTCGTAATTGATTAGCTGTCCTCTTTCACAACAGTAGAATCCCTCCATTTACCCTCTCCAATAATTACGAACGTTTAACCCGTCTTTGTGTATTTATCAGCGCCAAACAGACGCATTTTCATCGGCGTCACCTTTCGTCGTCGGCGGGGGTAAATTAAAACGACTTATTGCCGCCAGGGGGAGCCGGACGTAAAACGAGAAAGGAAAGCAAAGAGAAAAAAGCACGACGTCGGAAGGAAGAAATAAAGAGACGAAGAAACGCGACCCGGCTCGCGACCGGCAGGAGTGCCTATTGTAAACGATCCACGGGAGCGGTAGAGGGACGGAGGGGAATATCGAATCTAATTTATCGAGGTGAAACCCGACCGACCCCCCTAAAACATAATTAAGTGAGCGGGATCCCTCTTGACGGGAAAAATCTGTTTGCTAATGACAACCGATTATGGCCGCTGCCGTCGCAGTCAATCTTTGGTTGAAAGCTTGACGTTTATTTATGTGCTAACATTTTTTCAAATGTGTTGCTTCAAATATTTCTCGTGCCTCTTTGGTGATCGGTTATTGGATTTTTTTGTATGTTTGCTATAAATTTGCAATCAGACACCTCATGGATAAAAAGAAGTTATACCAGCATTGAAATAATTAAGTAGATTAGCTACAAGATTCCGAAAATTCGTTTAAGAATCACTAATGAAAAATTCTGAATCAATAAAATAGAACCACATTGCTACTGAATAATACTACATGTATTTTTTTTCTGCGCATTGTAGTAAGTAACTCATCAGGAATGTCACATTTTCATGGGCGCCCGCAGGAGGGTGCAAGGGGTGTACCTACCTAACTCCTTCTTCAAGATAAAAAGTCTATGAGATAAAAATTACTAAATTCGCCCGCTGCATTTTAAGTTGATTAAGAAAAATGGTTGAAGTGGGATTAAGTTGCGTATTTTTATGGTAATTATCAGTGGCGGCTCGTGATCTAAAAAAATGGGGGTTGCAAATTTCACGTACCTACCAGTTCTATAAGACATATGTGTTTTATAGAAAAATATCTTTATTTGTACACTAAAAATGACTCATTCTTATTCTTAAATACTCTAATTTTAATTATCTTTGGCTGCTACGTTCCATGGGTCTTAAATCCCTCTTATTGTTTAGTACTATCTACGGTGTCACACTTTTTTTCCCGCTGAACTTTTTTTCAGATAGTAAATGTTCATGCTGAGTAAAAAGTTTCATATGGACTTATATGTTTCTTCAATTCATTAATAAGTTACAGCAGTTTGAAATATTAACAAATCGATATTTTAAACGGCTCTAACTTCTTAATTCGGTCGGTTAAATGATTTGAATCTGTAATACCTGTTTTTATCCACTGGTCATCGGCTCCAAATAATAGACAAAGAAAACAGAAAACATTCTTGCCGTCACACCACAAATCCACTCAGTTTTGCTGTAAACATCAGCTTTAAATGTCCTTGTAAATGAGCGAGATTTGGTCGACACACATTGTTCTATCACTAAATTAGGGGTAGGCCTCCAAAGCGTTTTTATTTCGCTCTTATCGATGCAATTTAGACTGCTAGATGGTAGATGAATAAACTCTGCACTAAATTCACTATTTGTTTTTAATTTCGTGTAATAAGCGCTTCATGGGCAACCAAACTACACAGCGTACGAGTGTCAAGAGTCGACTGTCTACAACCAGAATGCAATAATGCACGTCGCCCGTCGAGTAAGCATGACGTCGCTTCGCTCTAGACATCACTGGGGCCATGGTCCAGTAGTTCTGGTGTACTGGATACTTGCAACCATTTCAGAGTAAACGAACCAATCGACGCGGCCCAATTCGCTCGCTCGCGGGCTATAATTCAGGCGTCGATACGCAGTGTATCGGTAGCAGACGGCTGCGGCCTTGCTGCGGCCCTAGGCCGTATAGCTACCGTGACCATTTCGTCCTGTTTTTAAGACGACAACTTGCTAAAATGCGCCTTATTCACCTCCTACATAAAGCAAGGGGCGTGGTATCAGACGTCACCATCTGGTCACCGTACGTATAGCCGACTTGCGCTTGGAAATCTCGCGAAAATGGTCGATATTTTATTAAATTATATGTTATAGATCGTTGCGTATTGACTATTACACTATTATTTACATACAATTAAACTCTTTTTGTTTCCTTGTTATTTTTGGGGGTTGCGCAAACCTGCAATCCAATGCACGAGCCGCCACTGGTAATTATTTATTAGTTACCTACGATTTTTTTTAGTGTTAAAGATACAAATCAGCAATAAACTGACTCCTTAATGAATTTTAATATTTGATTTGTTGTTGAAAAGCGAATGGACTACACATTTTAATATCATCTCATTAATGTATACTTAATTCAATTAGAGTACTGCATTACTCATTAAGAAGTGTCGGTTAAAATATTCTTTTTGTTATGTTTATACCCCTACCCTTCTTATACTGATATACCCTTCTTATACTGGTCAATAGTAACTAACGGCTTTCAAACGGTCATTGTTGTTACCGCGAACAAAGCTTTGATTTTGAGTAAGAGAATTAAATACCAAATTTTCTGATGTTCTGAAGTCTTCTGGTTCTTCTTTGATCTAAATTTTGTTTCCCGAAGGCACCTTTATAAAACTTTCTATGATCCGATAAACAACATCAATAATAATTGTGTACTTTTTCATAATTTCAAAATAATAAATAGATGTTGCTAGGAGCTTCGGTGACAAGTGACTACTTTTTCAACAGCACAAAAACTAATGGCCGGTTTTTTATACAATACCCCACTGTACCCTAAAATGTTAACATACCGGTACACCTTCTGGGAACTTAATAATAATATTGCTGTGTTGGTTTGAATGACTAGTGTTGGTTGAAAGTGACAGTTGTGTGCATTATTTTATAAATAGTATATTATTTGACGATATTACAACGGTATTAGAACGGTATAATTCGCGAGAATGACGTTTATACACGAACCGCCAGGCTTATCATTTTCACTATATGTACCTGCCGACTGTCACCCATCAATTTTTATCTCACAATAGTTCCAAAACAACGTACAAATGGTAAGCAAAAACATGTATCAAATATGTATGTGTGCGTTTGTCAAACGTAATTCAAATTATGATTATGCTAAAGTGTTTTTAATCGTAGTATAAATAGTCTTACCCTCTAAATATCTAATCTTTATTTTTAACATCCAGTATAATCTATTAAAATTTATAGAATTTATTTTCTTTAGGCTTTCAATATGTTATACAACGTCTATTTTTCTATCAAAGTTTAAGGGGTAATGGCGATTGTGGATCTCTCTAGTATTAAATTAATTCAAATTTTCCAATAAATACAATTGAAAAATTAGTGGTTAAAATGCCCTCATAATAATTTGTGTAATAAATCATCAACATATAAAAAATTTGTAAACGTGCAAATTATCGACGATAGATAGATCATTTTATCTTATGAGCTCTCAACTTTGCTAAGGGTTGAAGAATCCAATCGCCACCAACAATTTTACAAAATATTAGGATAAAATTCGACCCTATGTTCGAACCATACGCGCTAACATGAAGGGAATTCGGTAATACGTCCGTGCGAAATTCAGAAAATGCCCAGTAGAGGGCGTCCGTTTTTCACGAAAGAGTTCTACCCACCACCCCTCGTCCCCGATTTTAAAGTAACTTATAATTAGCGTTCGGCAGGCTGAATGCATTTCTGACGCCCGAGAATGCCGTAATGAAATCTGGACGAAAACCATAAAGTGCCGGGAACCCCCGGAATCTGGGCATATTTGATCGTACGCGAGCGGGTCGGGGGAGGAAAACTCGTAGCCGGCCCAGGGTTCGTTTCTCTTAATAATGTTAGCAAATTGCAGCGACTAACCGTAAAGAACAGCAACCCTTCCACTTTTAACTTATTAATTAATTAACAATCATGGCGAGGCAACCCCTAGAGCCGAAGCGATAGACGAAGCCCGACTGTACAGTAGAGCAGTACGGGGGTGGTTGTAAGCCTCGCTCGAGAATTAAAATTAAAACGCCCGGACTAAATTATCGCGATGAATTTCATAGCGCCGGGCATTCTTTATATTAATTTCTTCGCCTTGAGTTTATCTCACGCTAATGTATTAATTTATAAATGAGGTTATTTATCTCGGTTTTGGATACAACTCTACCCTTGTAAATTAACACAGAAGTTTATGGAGATGAGAACGCTAATACACCCTATTTGCTAATATAAAATTTCCACGCGGATAACGATAATTGTTCAAATAAGTTCAAATTACCGGGTCAAAAATATGTTTTGAAAATGTTAAATTATTTATACTTATGAGAATATACTGTCACTTGGTGTACAGCCGAATAAAAAAAGATCTTTACATGACCGCGGCAAGCCTACACCAAGCGTAGGTCGGATATTGTCGGTCGTCGTATATACCTGCTAAAGCCATAAAACCAAAGGGTCACTTCTGTTTCATTTCATTTTAAGTTTTCTGTATATAGATGGCATGAAATTGAGTTTCGTATTAATATAATATATTTTCGATATTTGGAACGAGCGAAACTGCCGCTCGTAGCTAAAGATTGTTATTCGTTAATATTTTTGTTTCGATTTGCAATTGCCATATTATTTCATTTATACTCAAATACATAGTAACGTTAGTTATAATTATAAAAATTTGAATTAGGCACATATTAAAATACTTTATCAACATGGCTACGTCGCCTAAAGGCAAACCGATTACTACATCGGATATCCGCTGTCAATAATTTTTAAAAGAAGGTAATTCCAGATAGGAATTTCATGTAAGTGAAAAAAATCTAACTCGGTTTCTACTTCGTCGCAGACCGAGAGAATATACTTGTATCTAAAATTTTTTTCTATTTATTTAATTTAAGTTGTGATAAGTAAATGGCAACTCCGTAAACTACAAAAAAATTCACTTAGATGGATATTATATATTTTATTTATGCATATTTTTGTATACAAGAAAAATAATATAAATATAAAATGAGAATAGTATAGATAAAAATATTAGGAAGATATATAACAGTAAAATATAATATATGTAATAACTTAAAATAAATATATGTAATAACTTAAAATAAATATATGTAATAACATAAAAACAAACATTTAATAATATAGTAATAACATGAGCATGTATTAAATAAGAAAACTGTTTTGTTAGGTTGGAGGTGATATAAATTTGGAGTGCCCTTATTTCATATTTGTTGAGGTTGGTATGACCTGCTGTTTTAGGAAATGATACATTTATGACAATCTAAACACAGAACATATGTATCGTCAATTTGTTGCACTAAGAAAACAAACAAAATCCTTTGTTGTTGTATCAGCCAAAATTGATTTAATTGTGGTTGTCCAACAAATTTCTGATTTTTAATCAAATAGCTGCCTAGATTAATAATTGAAGTGCTTTTTGTTTGTTTCCTTGGTGTTTTAATTACACTAATGGACATTTTTTAACGACCTTTATAGTTTATAGAGGTTTTGACTGTATTGCACATTTATTTACTTAAGTGTTTAAAATATATTATAAAATTAACATTCACATTTATTATATGTCCCACATTTTTTCCCGCATAAATTATTTTTAGAAACTAAATGTTTCAGAGTAAAACTTTTCATATGGACCTAATTGTTTTTCCAAATCCTTAAAAAGTTACAACAAACTTGAAATATTAGCAAAATAAATTTTTATATAAAATATAATTTCGGGCCTTTAATTTTGTAATTTAACCGAGTTTGTATTACCAATTGTTATGCAGCAACGGATAACTTTGAATACAACCATTTTATGTTTTTTATGTCAATTTTCTGATGTTCAGATAAAAGGTTCAATGTTTCAAGGTTTCTAAGGTACCTTTTTGAGGTGTGTAGAATATTGGAGTCAGCAAGTATACATTTTTTTATCATTACAAAAATCAAATTAGCGATGAATTGACTGCTCGTCTTTTCCACAAAAATCAAAATTGAATACTTGGAAAATCAAATATAAAACATACAAATAATCCTTACCATATTCACAAGCCACTCACAAAATATGTTATCAATTTCTTATAACTTTGAGTAAATTTTATTACACAAGATTATAAATGTATTATATCGAGACAATTAAGCGATACATATATCAAAATCAGTAAGAAAAAAGGGAATAGCCATTAAAAAACTATCGATGACGTCATAAGTAAAAACAATTGAAGGTTGGACATTGAATTTAATATAGCTATGTATATTTATGTATATTTTGATAATTACAAATTGACAAGTTGGAGGCTATTATAGAGCGTCAAAATATAATTTTAATAAACAAAAACTAACAAGATTTTTATAATTAAACTAAAATGCTGAACAACAGTTCTAAAGGGCATATCTGAAGCAAAGTAGAAACCGGGACAAATAAGATTTTCAGTTACATGCAAAATTGTGGAAATTTTTTAAAAATTATTTACGCTGAATATAATGATCGGTTTTGTGTTTCAGACATACGCCGGCCGGCGGCGCCCTGATGATCAAGGACTTAAAAATGTGCTTAACACAATATTCAACAAATTTGCAGATACGACCTTTAGAACTGTAACAGCAGTATACCGACTTAAGCTGTCGGTGTACCTACTTACAATAAGAATTAATTTACTGTGTATTTTGAAATACATTAAATATTACAATGCACAATTGTCAGTTTCGGATATCGGAAACATATATAAATAGACGAAATTCGATTTCATTCCATACATACAGAAAAATGGGCTTTTTCTTTATGACTTTAGCAGGTAGGTAGGTATCCGACGACCGACAATCTCCGACCTACGTTTGGTGTAGGCTAGCTGTGGTCATGTAAAGATCTTATTTTCTTCGGCTGTACATGTGTATAGACATACCGGTACATTTGTACCAATGCTCTTCTAGATGTTGTTCTTTGTAGAAAGTGGAACATTCCCATAAACTTTTTCCAGAACTTAACATGTCAACCGAACTAAATAAATAGAACAGACAATTTAGCTGCCTAAAGCGTCGGACTACTACAACTAATCCAAAGACTCAGTAATATTATTTAAATAATCTAGATCATAATGTAAATAAATAGTAAAAAGTTGAATAATTTTCGACTGGTACTTAAAAGACCAGTCTTGGACGATCAGAGATTATTCATTTTATAGTTGTGTAATTTATGTTTGCAGTTTGCAATGTCATCACCAAAGTTCTGTATTTTTTAGAATAGTTGTATCAAACTCCTTAAAGACTTTACACGTAATTAAACAAAATGGCGGTCTGTTGCATTGCTTCTAAGTGAAATGAGTTTTCTTATTTCTTTATCCCTATTAGTTCCTCAGAATCATCTTTTGAAAAATGCACGTTTCAACATTAATCTCACAATATCTCAGAAACAGGTGATAATACCCTAATAATAATAAATAATAGCCTAATACAAAATGTTGTGAAAATTAGTAGGATAAAAGTCATAATCAAAAAATGCAATAGCATACCTAGTATTGCATTAAAAAATCAAAAAACATATAACAAAAAAAGAACAAGTTTCTTATATAAGAAACATGTATTTCAATCTTTTAAGGCCAATAATGTACTACTTTGAATCTAGCGTGTGACACCTGTATGTATTTATGTTGTGTCTTTTTTTCTATATAATTTCATGGATAACGACTTATACTTGTGGGGAAGATGATTATATATCCTATATATCCAACATCTGTGTAGTTACACTTTTGTGTATTCGGGCCGAGGCTGTTTGTGGGATTTTTAGTCTATTCTTAATATTCCACCTTGTGTTATGAAGATAACACTAGTCAACAAAATTAAAAAAAAAATTTACATAAGGTGCCACTATTTTTTTCTTATATACCTTGGTACGCTAAAGTCAAAAATCGCATTAAAAAAATTTGATTGGATACGTTTTTTTGGAGATGTGATTTTTGAAAAAAGAAAATATATTTTTTCGGTGGTAGTTTGACTAATTGGAGCATATCTCGAGTTCGGTACATCCAATCTGGTCGGTCGGCTCATCAAATCAAAGCCAATTGAATCACCAATAAAAGTTATTAATATTATTTTCCAATCGTTTCAGTAGTTTCAAAGCAATGGACCATATTTTGGAAAATGTTTGACAAATTATAATTTCTCAACTCCTCCCCGTAGTGTTTCTTCACAAACACGGTACACTCAAATGTATGTATCCTCCAGTACAAGTATTTTTGTGTTCTTAAATATTTCCTTATAGAAATCCCTTGATTTAGGCTGAAATATGCTTCTTAGACATGCCCTTTGTAATTGCTTTACTCTTGCAACTTCAACCAATTTTCCCCAAGATTGGATTCCATACTTTATCTTAGAATAATCATAATATGAGGCGTAATATGAGGCTATTGCCGCTTCTTCGGAGACTACGTTAGTGATGGTACGGAGGGCAGATATAAAACTTGAGAGTCTTCTATATAATTCCCGTACCTGCTACTTCCAGCTCATGGACGCGTCAAGAACGCCCCAAGAAATCTCGCTGTATTTTCGGATGTTAGTGTTTTCTTGTTGTACACAATACTCATTTCCTCGTCCTGTTTTAAAAGAAACTGCACCATTTTCATTTTTTCTATGTTAACCAAGGACTTGTTTAATTTATCAGCACATGCTTTCAAGATTTTTGTTGGAATTCCATCGGCCCCTGTTGCTGAAGTCTTCTTTAGTGAGTGAATGGTCTTAAAAACTTCAGCTGGTGTCGTTTCTTTCAGGTGCATACTCTTGCCATTTCTTGTAATGTACATCATATTATTTCCAATAGTGTTTTTATATTATCAAATACATATGAAAAATAATCAACAAACCCATCCAAGATGTCATTCATGTCTTCATTTGAATTCTTCTCAAAATAATGCTCTTAATAATTTTTCTTCAATTTGTTTTTAGATAATTGATAAACATATTTTGTTGCAACTTTATGCATGGTAGTCCCCACGCTCCAGATTTCCCGATCGTCGCAATTAATTACCGAAAAAGTTGTAAATCTGCTATTTTAACAATTGGCAATTTTTCGCGATACCTTGGACACATCTAACCAAATCTTGAAACTTTCAAAACTACTACCAATTTTATATTACGGCTCTAATGTATAAACCTACGTTTAAGTTTGGTTTCCTTACATTCCCGACATCCTGTAGATTGAAAGGGATAAAACATGGTGATATTTTCCATTATGCTCAGACATTCTTTAATTAATTCGTCTCCCACATGCTGCGCACGCTAATGTATTAATTTATAAATGAAGTTATTTATCCGGGTTTTGGATGCATGGGTGTGCTCTTTCGAATAAAATCTGAAAATTTATGGAGACTAGACTACTAATAAAGTGGTAGATTGGAGCTACGTTAATCGGGGAAGTTGGAAAGAAACGAGCTGCGTTTGTCTTTGATAAATGTGATCTTCTGGAGGAATGGGGGATGTCTCCGGCAAGGATGTGTAACGCACGCGTTTGTCACCAGATGTAGGCGTTAAAGCATTATGAGCGATCGCCGCAGACGGTGCCGGAGAAAAGTGAAGGTAATGGGATGTAATAATCGCTACAAGAGGGGTTGGTTTACTCTCCGACGCATAGAATGGAAGATACGTGAAAGTATGACGGTTATTTTATAATAATGATCGTTCTACTGTTTTCCTACATTCCGGTATGCAAAAACATCATGATTAAGACTGATTTATCCATGTGGAGGGGGAAATAAAAGTGGAAGTGAACCGGTGTTGACCATATGCTTATTCTCTTCGTTTCTTGATTATTTCTAATACTCTTGTAGCCTAAAATCTATGAAGACTGTGTGTTAAAAACTGAATACACTGGGTGTTCATTTTAGTGTCAACTCATGAGTATTTGTTTCAGTTCAAGAGAAAAGAAAACGGTTAAGCTTGTTAATGATTGAATTTGTATGTTCAAAAATTAACTGGAAATTTCACCCATGTGTTTTATTGTTTTGATACATACTCACAAACAAAGAAGGTTTTAATTGTTTATTGCGACGTATTTGGCAATTGAACAACTTAATTAAGTACACTCAAATCTAAAATACTTCTCTGCGTTATATTTTATGAAATAAATTGTTTTTCAACGCCAGGTACGATATTTATTACCTAAAATTGCCGTTGGAAACGTTGAAACATGAGTTTTTGGCGAATAACTTTTAAAATATTGGGAATTGTGATGGGGTTGTATTTAGAAACAATGTTTATTTTTTAATTCTGCATCTTTTCACCAAAAAAATGTATGGGCTCCAATTTAAAATAAGAACAATAACACGCTTTGAAGTTTGACAGGTTTGACACCAGATTTTGGTCAGCCTCTATAATTTGGATTAATGACACTTGGTTAACGAGACTAGATCTAAGTTAATAAGCACGTCGCAAAATTTTATTAATGATGTGCAATTTGTGGCTTTTATTGATTTTTCAAGCAAACGATGAAAAATCAATTTTTTTTGGTTTTTACTTTTTTGCGCTGCAGTCACTCAAACGATTTCAATAAAATATTGGTGGTATGTTGGCAAACATAAAAGGCTTCCAAATATGTAAAAAAATATATAGCGTGCAATTAAAAAAATATATTACCATGGCGTTGCACATTTTTTGGGACACCCTGTATAATCAAAAATAATTTCTTGAAATGTACCATGAAGTACAGGACAAGCCTGCAAAATGTCAAACTCTTAGCTTAATTAGTAACTGAGCTACAGAAGACGGGAGCTGAGTTGCAGGACCCTGTATAATACACTTTTAAATAATAATAATTTATTCATTTTATTTATCCAAAAATTATGTATTACTAATTGATACTTTATTTTTCTTTAATCGAAAATTTTGATTTGATATCTATGTTCTTGCTCTATCATATAAAATCGTTCTCCTTCGTGTTCATTTACTCGTATTTTGGCAATAATTGTGTCTATTAATTTAATCTGTACCATTATTATTAGTTTCACCTGACCTATAAGCCTATAAACCAACACTATGAAACCTTAACGGTTTGTGGTGTAAGAATTAAGTACGTAATATCATTAGTACCTAATATAGCTATTAATTTATATATTTTTATAAAAATTATTTATGTTAGCCCGGCCAGAATACATAAAAAGCTTCAAAATAAAACATTAAGTAAATAAAAACTCCTTCTATTTGATTGCTTCCACGTATTTACTTTGAAAGTGACTTACATTTGATAAAAAGAATAATAACCGATTAAACAACTTTCAAGTTTCAAGACGTATGCGAAGTATGAAGAAATTTGCTGTAGATATGTAATTTATTTCTATTAATTCATATCGATGTTACTTTTTTGCTACAGACTCTCATGAGCATCCAGTGATATTTGGTGATTCAGAAGGAAATTAATTCGACAGAGTATTTAGATAATTCTAATTTGATAATTTGGTCCAAAAATTTATCTGTACCTTGCTACAAGTCATTTTTGCTAGTCTTGAGTTTTTCGAGCTTGCTACAAAATCAAAATTTGTTGTCATTAGTTGTTCTTGCATCAATGTACAGATATAAAAATGACAAAAAAATTTGATTTTGAAGCCGTCTTTCAAAGAAAGGTCGTAAAACTCAAGACTAGCAAAAATGACGTTGGTTGTTCTTGCACCAAGGTGCAGATATAATGCCTGTTAACCGCATAGTTATGAAATGACATACTTCTCATAATTCTTACATATTTCTGCCACTATTACTACCTATGGAATTCTAATGTAATCCTTCGAGTTGCCCATAGTAGTTCCTTTAAGGAAGTGGGCTTGGGGCGACGGGCGACCGTCGCGACGGTATGTCGATGCCCGCATACACGTTTCGCGTGAATCCAGGCGCAACGGCAAACACCGGCCAACTTGGACTAAGTTTGCACGAGCACAAGTTCGGGAGCCCATATCAGCACAGTCCGGCCGAACAACTTCGCGCTAAGAAAAAGACGCACTTCCGGTTGCCTGGCTTGCAAGAAGCAGACGGCTGTGCCCGCACACCTTACGCTCCCTTTCAACCCTCGAAATGCTAAGGGACAAGCTCCTACTAACATGTTCTTGAAATTAAACACGAGCTGCATATGTATATAAGCAAAAAGTATGGACACACTCTGTTAATTGGTAGTAAGCACATATGCAGGCAACAAAATATACACTAATTGGTAACACTGGCTTAGCGAAAAATACTCTTGTGTAAATAAATACAAATGTAAAGAAGATGTGGATATCCAGGCGGGATGTAAAGTTTAAATAAATCAAAAATTACAGCCACAACCTGGATTTGAACCAGGGACCTTTGCCTTTCTAGCACAATGCTCTCTCATATTCTGAGCTACTGAGGCCTATGACATTTGTTAGGATGAGAGATGGGAGAACATCGTGCTAGAAACGCAAAGGTTCCTGGTTCAATTCCAGGTTGTGGCTGTAATTTTTGAGTTATTTAAAATTTGCATCCCGCCTGGATATCACCATCTATACATTGATTATTTCATCATTACGGTAGTAAGTCCGTATGATACGGTATGTCCGTATGATACGGTATGTCCGTATATTCAGGTCTAGTTCAATAAATACAGCAGAGGCATTGAATTGCGACAGGAATTACCGTTTTGTAAACGTTAACAACTTATTTCCTCCGTAGTTAGAGGCTATGTTATGTTTGTTTACGACTTTTTTTGTTTTGAGCCTTTAGTTAATTATAAAAAATACGTATTGTCTTGAACTTTTGCCCCCTAAACGAAATCTGTGTTGTCACTTCATAGCTATTTTTTATTTCACCAATATTCGGAACGCTACACCCTGTATAATTTTTAGATATCCTATAATTGTTTTGAGCAGCCTATTACATAACAGAATGTGGGAGCGGCCTAAATTTGGATCAATATCAACATGTTGGCGAAGGAATAGATGGCTCATGCTACGCGTAGCGCACCAATGACCAACGTTCGCCACAAACATCACAGCGTGTGGACACGTCCTAACTTATCAAGCCCCCATAGCGTCATCAACCCTTTTGTTACTATTAAGTTGTTGTTTATCAGCTACTTGAGCTTGAATGTAGATTACCCTTGAATTATCATTAGAACATCCAGTTCATCTGATATTCTTTCTCCTTTCTGTTCTTGGATATCAACAATCATGGGCGCCGTTAGAAAATGTTCCAGGGGGGGCAAATTTTTTTTTTCGTATTAAATGGTGACGCAATATTAAGTACTATGCTATTAACTGTTTTGCAGCATTTTCGTCTTGTGTTATTTTGCATGCACTCTGAAAAATCTCTATCGCTTTAAGGTAGTGAAATGTTTTTGTTCACATTTTCGTGTGTTAATAGGCATCCATGGTCGTGATCTCTGTATGCTCGACAACACTTACTTATTATATATTGATATTCATTGAATTTCAAGTCATTTTGCCGTCTTCCTATATCGTTTATTAATGTGGGATTAATATTTTTAATTAATAATTGTTTGTAAATATATTTTGTTTCTGAATCATTGAACTCTTATTCTAGAATTTAAGATTTTGTATAATTTTCAACCAATATTGTAGCCTTTTTATTACTTTTTAATACGTTAGGAGACATTGTTGTTAATTTCCTACAATAATTTCTAGCTCGTGGTCATCGAGAATCTGATACAATATCTTAATAACAAATTGATAAACAATAAAAAGGCAACAATATTATTTTAAAATTTACCCCGTTAACGAGAAATAATGACTATATGTAGAGAAAAGTGGATTAATTTGAAAATTATGTGTTTAGGATAATCGACGACGAAATAATATTTTTTTATATTACTATTATACTTGAACACTTGTAACGCGACAATGTTATATAATAAATAATAAAGTATCTTTATTTAGCAATACAGCTATACATTTCATTAATACATTAATACATTAATACACCTCACTGCAATCAATACACCTACCTACATATACATCACAAAAAAAAAATAAAATAACCAACAGTTACATAACATCGTTCTTAACCTGGCTGCTATATGTTCTCCCTAATATAAATGCTCAACATTTGCTTAAACTTAGAATATTTATCACAGTCTTTAATGGCACTAGGCAGCTCATTAAACATCTTTAGACCCGTCGAGAACAAAGTATTCTGCATTCTAGATTTTCTAAACGTACCAATAAAAAAATCAGCATTATTCCTAGTTTCGTAATTGTGTACATCTCTGTTATATGTTAATCCTTCACATAAATATTCAGGTGCCATTTTATTCTTTATTTTATAAACCATATCTAGTGTTTTGTACATAATCCTTTGTTTCACATTCATAAACTTAAGGACTTCCAACATAATTTTAATAGGAGTGTATTTGTTGCATTTAAGAATGGAACGCATTACCCTATTCTGTATTTTCTGTATTTTTTCAACCTCACCTTGGTTTAAATTAAACAAAACGGTCGCACAATATTCAATATGTGGTGCTATTAATGATTTATAAAGTACAATATTAATGTATAAGCTCAAGTGCCTGCCTACTCTATTCAGAAATCCAACCTTCTGTGACATCTTACACATTATCTGCCTACAATGTGATTTAAAATTTAAGCACTCATCCATTGTTACTCCGAGATATTTAATTTCTTTAACTCTTTCCAACTGAGAATTGTTTATATTAACAATTATATTTATCTCATTTATTTCTTTTAACATATAATTCGTTCCAAAAACAATATATTTACATTTATTCACATTTACACACAAATCATTATCACCTAGCCACTGATTCAATGACTTAAGTTCTTCATTCATTATATTACCCAACTCTATAACATTTTTACCACTTACATAGATCATCGTATCGTCTGCAAACATTGCAACATGACAATTTTTCACATACTTGACTAAATCATTAATGTACATAACAAAAAGCAACGGACCAAGTACTGTTCCTTGAGGAACTCCAGTGGGGTTTAACAATTCATCAGAATAACAATTTTTAAATTTAACATTTTGTGTCCTATTTGTTAGATAAGATTCGAACCACTTATAAACCGTTCCATTCAACCCCATTCTTTAAATTTTTTTTAACAATAATCTTCTGTTTATAGTTTCAAATGCTCTACGAAAATCGAGGAACACAGCAAGCACTACCTCATTCTTGTCAATTGCTTTCAACCACCCATCACACACATTTATAATCGCAGTTTCACAGGAATGCTGACATCTAAACCCTGACTGGTTCGGCACTATCACAGAATTTCTCTCACAGAAACGTATAAGTTGATTCTTTACCGCAAGTTCTATTAATTTTTCAAACTGTGGCACTGTATTCACTGGTCTAAAGTTCTCACATTTGTCAGAGTTTTTTACCTTTGGTACCGGTATCACTGTAGAATTCTTGAGAGTATCAGGAAACACACCATACTTAAGTGAATTGTTTATAACATCCAAGAATCTATTGCCAATAACATCAAACGCGTCCTTTATTGCAAAAGTGGGTATTCCATCCCTTTCTGTCGAACTATTTTTCAACATTTTTATATAGTTCTTTAGTTGGGGCATATCAATTTCCTCAAACTCTGCAAACTCCTCATAGTACCTTATTCTACTAATTAAGTCTTCCTCTGTGTGAAATTTGGGAACATTCTTTACTATATTTTCTATACTTTCAATGAAGTATTCATTAAATTTCTGGGCAATTTTGATTGGTTTCGTGATCTGTAAGTTATTAAACAGTATATGTTCCGCACCCTCTTTACTTCTACCAGGCAACAGACACTTTAGATTCTTCCACAATTCTTTAGGGTTTTCCTTATTCATATCCAATATATCATAATAATATCTTTCTTTTCTTATTCGTATCATCCTTGTAAATGTATTTCTTAAACATTTAAATTCATCCCACAACATCCGGTCCCCAATAAGGACGGCCGCTTTGTATTTCCTATCTCTTTCTGTCATTTTTTCGATAATTTCTGTTGACATCCATTTGTTATTAATGTACTTTGTGTTTATGTATCTACACTCATTTTTGCACATACCACCAATTTTATCTCTTATGTCTCCTAGCAAATTACTTACTAATATGTCTGTATTACTAATCGAGTTGTTCCATTCAGATTTCACCAACATGCTCTGAAACAATTCCCTGTCGTAGTTTTTAAATGATCGATATTCAATCTTTTCTTCTTTATATTTAAACTTGTCTATATTTACTGTCAAAATCATATGATCTCCTATTATGGGTGTTTTATGAACTTTATATTCCAAATGTTTATTATTTGAGACTATATAATCAATCAGCGTCTCCGATCTACTTGTCACTCTTGTATTTCGCTCAACTATCTGGTGAAGACCATACTGTGTAATTAAATCTTTACACTTTGTACCATAAAAAGTATACTTGTTCCAATCATAATTGAAGTCCCCAACTATTAAATGAGTTCCATCAAAATCAACATTATTGTCCAAATACTGATCGAAGCACTCCAGAAATTTAACATCACTCGAGTTTGGGGATCGATATACTCCAGCAATCAGATATTTACATTTATTTATTTCAGTTGTTATAGCCAGTATCCATATTTTTTGTTCATGATTCTCTCTCAAATGCATTGCAAATTTCAGCCGTTCAGCAACAAATATTAAAATTCCCCCCGTCCGTCTATTATCAGTATTGCAACATTCGTACTTATATCCATTAATTTCAATCTCATTACTGAAAATAGTATCATCAACATGTGTTTCTACCAAACATATTACCAAAGGTCTCCATTTACTTATTAAATTACATATTTCATCTTTATTATTCAAAAATCCTTGACAGTTGAGGTATACTATTTGATTACTACATCTCTGTAATTGCTACAAATCAGTTCTATCGTAACTTCTTTTTACTTGTCGCAAGTAACATGGACATGTTTTATCATATGCTGTATGTGAATAATCCACATTCACTCTTAATTTTTCTTTAGCATAAAAACAGTTGGTACATTTGTAGTTTTCGGCCTCACAGTCTATAGTCTTATGAGAATCTTCTGCACACTTGAAGCAAATGGACATCTCTTTCTTTAATTTACAATCAACAGCTTTATGACCAAACTTAGCACATTTATAACATTGTAATACATTTACATGTTCATATACTAAGCATTCTCTCCAACCACAGCTTAGTTTTCCTAACTTTATTACATCTCTAAAAGTTACTTTATCCAATTCAATAACTATACTTCCACTATTCTTTTTGAAAGTCTTTATATATTTTCTGACAGTTCTCATTTCTTTTCCTCTAAACACATCATTCTGTGATATAAGACATTGCTCAATTTCTTCATTTTCTTTATTAACGAAACTTCTCTCTGCATTCACAATAACTACCTTTGGCTTCACCATTTTTGGTTCCTCTATATTGTACTTATCCTTTAATTCCTCTATTTTACTCTTAATTGACTTTTTTGAGTTTCCATCTACACAATTGATTATTATTCCCCCATCCTTGATGTTTCTAACACCCTGTACTCCTATTTGCAATTTACCAGGATCAATTTTATCTTTAATTTCATTCATAGTTTGTTTGCTTTCTTGCTTATTTATTGGCGTTATTATAATTTTCTCCTTGTTCTCCTTCAAAACGTCTGAATATTTTATACTGTGCACATTATTCGTTTGCAAAAGCTTATACTCCTCTAACACTTTCGTATGCTCCTTGATTACTTCGTTTTGTCTTTGTGTGTTTATAATACAAGATTTCAGTGCCTCTTTTAATTCTTTCATTTCATTAATAATATTGTTATCTTTACAAACATTACATATAAATTCAACATTTGTATTACTCACTATTATTTTCATCACATCATCCTTAATCTTCACACATGCAGGGTGATATTTAATTTGACATAACTTACATGTAAGTTTATTTTCGTTACGCTTTATTTCATCTCCGCATTGTCCACACTTCGACATTTTGTTTGTTTATTTAACTAGCCCCGCCTACCCGGGAGGCCAGCCACTACCAACACTGTAAAGTCACTATCTTCTTATTGCAATCCATTCACATTAAACAAATCGAAAATTACCATTAATTTCAGTATTCATGAACAGATCACATACTCAATCAACAGTCAATGACTATATTCACAGTTGAACACATCCGTACTATTCCGATATAGAAAATCGCTTCGAAAACTCGTAAACAACGTGTACGATCGCCAAGCACGTGTTCACACCAGGTGTTTCTCTACAAAAAAAAAAGAAAAAAAAAAAAAAACTACTAACTTTTGAACGAACTCATGTACGGAAATGTATTGTGTCAACGCTGGAGGGAGTCAGAAAATGGTACCAATATTACAAACAGCATAGAGAATCAATTGTCATGTATCATAGGATGGCCCTTTTAATACCAAATAACTTTTATGTGAAATTTTTTATTATTTAACGTTTTTGTAACTCCCTTTTCATTAACCGAAGTTTTGTAATTTTAGTACCAATTTTGGCCAATAATGGGTTATCTATATCTTTTTAAATTATTTGATTTTATACAACGATATTCTATGATACTTTATACAACCTATTTTACTAAAGCAATTTCTAAAGTTGGTACAATATTCCGGCTCTCTGCAGTTTCTAAACGGAGTCTATCGGGACATGAGTTCGTTATCAAAATTTGATCTACTACCAAAAGTTGACTATTATATCTATATATTCTACGCTTATTAGTTTAACACCCATTGTAATTAAGATAAACTGCTCAGCGGTGCCAAAAATTGTAATGGAAACTAATAAGTACGATCAAATAAAAGTGCATACAACAATACTTATTTTGGACTGCAGCGCAAAATTTGGATACCGTATCTTGCCATCTTGTGGCTCTTTCGCGACTGTTACGAGAGGGCAATATCGCAATATCTAATAAAACTGACATTGGTGACAATAGCCGATAATAATCGAAATAGTCATCACTTATCTAGTAATTTTTTTTTTCATCCTTCACTATACGTAAATGTCATTTTTGCATCTTTGTGGGGACACGAAAGATGCTAATTGCCCGCTAGGCTTTAGTTAATAACTTTTAACCCTAGCCGCGAAAATATTTTACACACAGGCCGGGCGGCGACTGACCTGTCTGTTAAATAAATACATAGCTTTCAATTCGGTTTGATATGCGAGATCCATCTGATGAAAAAGATCAACCTGATCTATGATCAAAAGATCCATCTAATATGATAATAACCGATTTATCGATCAGATCTATTTATCGGTCTTCAATTGTGATCAAAGATCGATCACAAATTTCTCGACCACTCCTATCTTTTTCGTTTATCGCGTAGCGGTAGGTGGGTTCAAAATCCAGGGGGGGCAAGCGCCCCCCCCCCCCCCCTGGCCATATGTAACTGCGCCCATGTCAACAATCGAAATGCCCTTTAAAGATGTTGATGATGGATTAAAGATGATGGATCACATTTATAGATCAAGTAAACCATTCAATCATCATTCAATATACGAAAGGATCTTAACAGCTGAACAGCGTAAAGACATAACTTATTTTCTTACTCGTACTCCGTTTTCGAGCAAGATCTTCACTGCAGCTAAGCCGATTCCACCAGTTCCTAAAGCCACCTTATTTTTGCCATTGTACTGGGTGGGGAATGATGACAAATATTCGCAAGAATAAGTTTTTGTCAAATTGATATTGAATTTAAAATATCAAATTAAATTTTGAGTTACTTCTTTGTGAATACTTTTGTATACGGGTAAGTGTCAAGTATTGGGATAATTTGTAAAAGCATGTTAAAAAAAAATATTTTTTTTTAAACGACGTTACATATTGTACTTATGTGCATATTGAATGCATCTCTACCGTCAGCAGTGATCAAAACTTTCAAATATACAAAAAACTTGAAAAAAAACTTTTTAACTCTTACTTTATTTAGCAGTTTTTTGCGCGCAGCTCTTTTTTCACTTTTCCCATTTTAGTTTCAACCTGCTGTAACAACATTTAAAGAAGGTCTAAGAAAATAAAAATCTGTAATTCCGGTAAAAGGTTTTTTGGAGCAGCAGTAAAAAAACTACCCAACTAATTGGGTATTCTTCTACGCATGCGCAATGGAGTTTTTTTTCCTCTAAGAATAACCAATAAGTCGGGTACTTTTTTACTTTATCATACGCAGTATGTAAAGTATTGTAATCGTGCCAAAAAAAAATTTTGAGATTTTAGCGGAAATATGTCTTTTTGGGTCCCCTGAACATTTTTTACCAAGGTACAAAAAAATGTCTGTGTGTGTGTGTGTGCGTGTGTGTGTGTACCCGTTTTTTGTGACGACGATTCCGGAGAAAGTACTAAAGGTATCGGGACGAAACTTCGTATTTAGAAGTTTCATAACCAAACTTAGAGCTGAAAAGCTTTCTGTTGAAAAGGGTCCAAAGGAAGTGGAAGTTTAGTCTTAGCATTTTTGAAAGATTTTGCAAATAAGCCGCCATTTCTGGAATTTCGTCGAAATAGTTAAATAATAAATTAAAGATGAGGAAATTCTGAATGATTTATGACTATGACATTTTTTGGTACAATCAATAGTATAGTTGCATGAGCAAATTCTATTTCATCGAGATCGGTCGTACTGCATTTAAACTAGTAGCCAGGATATATCAGAAATTATGATTCTAATGACAGTAGGTAATGTCAGGCTAATGTTTTGACATGATTTTGACAACACCTACTGTCAATATAAGCTGCGTTCGGATATTGTACACCGTCACTTTTTACACCCAATAACACGTAAGTGTCATTTGAACGGTGTACCCGGTTACAACGGTGTACAATATCCGAACGCAGCTTAATCGACATAATATCTGTCTAGTTCTACTAGTTTTATTTTATTTATTTTATTTATTTTTCGATCAAATGGAATCTCATGCAGCTAAATTATTAATTTTATATATAGTATGATAAAGTCATGTGCCTGGCCACATCAGATTTTTTACTGCTGCTCGAACAAACCTAATGAATACGTCATTGCGGTTATGTGGAACCATTACCTAAATGACCATTACCGAAATGACAATCTATATAAAAGTGAGCGACACCACCTTCTCATATGACAGTACCGGAGAATAAAAGTGAGGTTATGTTCAGACATATTACATGTTTTATCACTACATTAGCTTTTCTTTATTCAAAAAGAACTAATCACATAGCGCATTACCGAAATGACACGTATTAAACATACGGTCTCAAAATGTAACATTAACTACATTAACTGATGTCAAAATACATAAGAATTCACGAACTTCCCAATCAAATAGTGGTGTACTTCGTACCGTCGTTACTGCTAACTACTGCGCCTTACATTGACACATCCAAGGGTGTGGTGTATAAAGTAACAACATGCCAACTTAGCATTACCGAAATGATAAAAAAGTGGTGGACAAAGAATAGCATTTAATGAAACCAACTGTAAAATTTATCACGGACATGTATACATATGTTCTATTAGTAGGACTATTCTACTCTAGAAAAATCACAAAATTAAGATAGTTAATATTCACGTGTAGAAGAAAATAAATAATATTACATAATAAATGAGGTTTAGGACCATTACACACAGAAAAGTGATTATTTGGAACGAGAAAACATAATTTCTTGAATTTATTTACTAGATTCAAATGCATATTTACTTGGATGTAGAAAGTTAGGTATATACAAGAAATGCCACATACTCAATATAAGTAAAATAATTTCTCAGATAAATGCTGTCAACAAATAAATTCTTTCTTTATAAGAACCAATATTGTATTGAAAGAAGTAATTGAATTTTTCGTCCCAAAAATGTTAATTTCTCAAACGAAGTAATAGTAAATCCATCCAAGTGCGTAGTTACTTGATCCAAGCAAATATAAGAGATTTAATATAAGTAAGTATTGTTTACTGAATAAAAACCCACCAATTATTTAACTGAAGTGATTCTCACTTCTTTCAAGTAGTCCCTTCCTCTGGAATAAATATGCGCACCGTGATTTTGTCAAGACTTGCGCGTGGTTCTGGCGCCACGCTGGGGCCTAACCTAGACCTAGTACGCAAAACAATAACGAACTACCCGTAGAGGATGTGCCTTGTGATTTATTGGGGATGTGTATTGTGATTTATAGTGTACAATAAACGTTTCAACACGGAATAGTTTGATGTAACGCACGCAACAGTTTAGAACGAGTAAGTAAATATAACATACCTATCTTGTTAATTAGCAATAGAAAACGTATTTGTGCCAAATCCTTAAAATTCTTACATTAAGTAGCTAAAAATATTTACCGGGAATAAAAATATACACTTCATTGAAGACTGTTTACTTACTTCACCAGAGTAACCGCTTTCTTAAATCTAGTAGTTATTCCAAGAAATAAAATTTCTTGGTTGAACTCAATAATCTCTCGCGTATATACGAACCTACCAACTACTTCAGCCAAGTAATTCTCTCTTCGTTCGAGAGATCAGTTTTCTGTGTGTACCGAAATGACATAATGGACATTTAATCTTGTGATATTTGTACAGAAACACAAAAATTTGTGTAAACTTCATTTAGCACTACATTCACGTGCAAGAGTAAACGTGTTTGGCCAAACTTTGCGTTTTTGCGATTTTTGGTGCAAAAGATGCCTATTTTTGATCACAGTATAGCACGGGACTTAAATTCTCCCAATACCTGACACTTACCCATATGTGCGCGTGCGTACGTATTAGGGTTCTGCGTGTACACCGAACAATAAATAAACAAATATATTTTGTTTTAAAAAATAACTGATCTAAATACCTATTTTAAAAGCAGAACCGATCCTAGTACCTATATTTGAATGTTTGTAATGTGTGTTTTGAATTTATAAGTATATAATTACCCCGTTAATTTTTTTTGTAGTAAATTGTCATTGTTGTAGTAAAGTAACTGAAAATGTTTAACGGACATACTTTGTCAAAGTAATATTATAGGTTAATTTACATCCCGCCTGTATGTCACCATAAACCTATTAGTAAAGTGGAATAAGTAGGAAATGGTTAACAAATATAGTATAATATAGGATAATTAGTACATGGGAAGGGTCGAAGCGGATTTAGTTGTGAGAGTGACAGAAGGAGTTTGGCCATGGTTGTAATTTACATTACCTATCAATGTCGATTTACCATCTCCGATAATTTTTACCAATTATGGGTATAGAGGTAAGATTCAAGATAAAAGATAAAAGTTTGCCTTTAAAGACTACGATTAAACACTACAAAGGTGCTGTGCATTTAATTTGCATATAGGGTTTAGCCCAGTTGACTTACCACAAAAGTACTACTTTAAGGCTGTAGTCAATATATAAAAAACAGTTTCGTTAGGGACACGGATCATCTGAATATGTAGATGGCGTTAGCAGTATTGAAATGCAGTAAAATACCATTAGGCCAACATCGACTGAAACCTGTGAAACCCGGGATCGGTTCATGAATCATGCGTAGTTCAATGTCTTATTTGATTTCGGTCGTAGTACGTTGTACGAGAACTCACAGATTTCTTTTGACCGTTAATTGTTGTTTATAGTTGCCAGTATAATGTATTACTGTATAAATTATATAATAGCCGACTTACCAATAGAGGGTTTTTGCATTCTTTGCAGGTTAGGTAACCTATAGGTATACAAAAGTATTCTAACTTTTTTATATGTGAAGGTGTATTCTTTCAGGCTGCTGTAGACAATTTAAAAGACAACATTTATATGGTTTTACGAAGACAGAGTGTTACTTACATACATGAAAGTCCAAAACAAATATGAAAGTTTTGATGGTAATGGCACTAAGCTAATAAGAAGTAGATGAACAACCAAGAAAACTACGTAAATGTTCACAAAAGGAATCAATCAAGATTGAATAAAAACAATAGATGGAGTAGATTGCAAGCAGGCAGTTTTTGCGTCAGGTTGGGTAAAAAAATGATATTGCCGTCTATGTCAAGGAACATGCACGGCTTCTTGTTGTAATACAAATGCAATAGAAAATTTACTAAACGCATTTTTACGATTGATTGTAATATTTATAAAATTATATTCTGTATGCAGATGTTCAGTTTCTAACCCTTTCTCTGCAGCGGAAGTTTTTTGCTATTTACTAGTATCGAGGCGTATGATCATTCTGATGTTATTTTTATGTGAAATGGGAAAAAACTCGACCGCACCCGTTGGCGAATATATTTGTCAAGAGCTGTGAACAGGCTAACACTAGTGATAAATCATTATGTATTATACAAAATAGTAATTTCTGACCTGCATCAAAGAAACTGCCTTAGTAGCCAACAAGAAGAGAATCCTGTGGAACATGATTCCGTCATAATCGACTTTTTAAGATTACATTTCCGTTGCTAATACCTACTCATATTCTATGACAATTTGTATTAATGGAATCTTTATCTTATTGTTCTTATGTTTTTGGTGTAGTAGTAAAATAAATTATGCCTTGGAGAAAGCAAGGTTGTTATTGCAATGTTATATTAATAAAGATATCCCAAGTTGAGAGAGCTAAGTGAGATAAATACTAGGTAAAATTTTAACAGAAACTTTTGATGAACCATTGGCACTTTAAGTTTATATGACTGGTCGGACAGTATCCCTAATGCCTGGGCTACACTAACATCTAAGACTATTACATGTTAACTAATGCGTAATCAATGACACCCTGTTGAAATGATTGTGTTAAGCTTTGGATTTTAACACATTAATTTTAACATTACTCGTTAGGCATTGGACGTTAGTGTAGCCCGGGCATAAATGCAACACTGCTGACCTACTAAAGTTAATGCTACTGAGTTATGTACAACATGTTCGTACAGATTTTGTTTGTGACAATTTTTTTTAGCGTTTTGTACCTGAGAAAAGATAAAGTAAAAAAAAACTAAACCCATAAGGGTCCTATAAAGGATAAATCCTATAAAGCAGTGCTCTGCAAGCACTGTGCTGCGGCACAGTGGCTGCGGAACGGGGTTATTAGGCAGCCGTGAGCGAGAGAAGGACAGCTGGAGAAGGTTGCAGAGTACTGCTATAAAGAATGGGTCATATTTTGTATTTTATTTCATGTTATTAATATTTGCAACTAAAACATGTAATATCATTTATTGTGTTGCCAATAAATAATGTATAAGACTAACAAGGCTTTTATTATATTTGCATTTATAATTTATTTCACAAAGCTAAGTAAAAAATGATTACATGCATTATGTGGTACAATACTACAAAATGTTTATGGTATATGAGAAAATAAATTCTGTATTTATTAAACATAATTGTAAAAGATTGATTCCGCTATATGTATAAAAAATAATCTAAAAAAACAGTTCAACAATTAGTTCACCCGAGTAATTAGCTGGTTTCACTTAGCATACGAAACAATAGGTACATGTATGCATACGTAACTGTTTTGTATTTAAATACTTAGTTATATTAGGCAAACTTCATTAGGAACCAATACCATCAATAACATTGTCAATTTCAAAACTATCCAGGAAATTAGCCCGTACTATTAAAATTTCATATTTTATTTTTTTTTTCAAATAAAGATGAGATAGTAATTCAGAGGTCCGTATTGACTCCGCCGACCAATGTATCGGTAAACATTACATTATTTCAAACTACAATTTAATAGCGTGTCCAGAATAACTAGTAATTTTTGCAATTTAAGTGCCGCCATCTATAACAATAAGCCTGAACCTTCAAATAAACGATGCATATTTGAAAATGTACCAAACCGTGTAAATCTTTCCGCGTTCACTTGTTGATAGTAATTTTCTAAATACGATACTTTTGATCCATAATTGTTTTGTATTTAAATACCTTGTTACAATGCTGATCACTGATTTCCTATTTCGTTAATAATTGTAGTTTAATAAACAATTATACAGGTGTACAGCGTGTAGTATTAAAATGTGCTTTTTTATTTGTTTTTAAATATGGATGAAATAGGAAATCAGTGACCCGCATTGACTATCTCGACGATTTTATCTGCAAACATGCAATATTCTATAATAAAATAGCAGAAATACTATAAACAAAATTTAGCCCGATTTCAGCCGGTAATTCAGTATTCTATACTAAATTGTCTACAGGCTTAATTAGATTGTACCAACACATTTCCAATTTTAAGAGCGTGCAAATTAATAACATTAATAGCAAGTTGTAGATTGCTTGATTCTTTTTCTCGAAAACCCGACTACCCTATTTATACCTTCAGAAGCTACATTGGCACCGAGTGAATTTTATTTATCTAAGCTGGAACCTGCAAAACTAAAAGGAAACAATAGTTCAACCCGGACAACCACCATCAGGCCGCACACACACACACATACGCCGGGGCCTTAATTCGTGTTTTATGTCTTCGGCGTTCGCGACATACCATCCAGGGGGGCTCAGCATTACCTACTTTGCATACGTTGATTCGTCTGGAGAGAGAGACGGCCACGGACCGGTAACACCACCTATATGCCACCCGCGCGTAATCACAAAAGTTTGTCCATCGACAGCGAGCGCCCCCTACGTACGCGCAATAAATTAAAACGAACAAACATTTATTTCTCCTCGACTCTCTGCACGACTACTACTGGTCCCATCCTTATCCTCACCACTGAGCCGTTTCCTTGCTGGATCTGAAGGCACGATGTGATGGAAAAGCAGTCAGTCGGCTTGCCCCTGGTTGTATCAGTGTAATGAGTGTTTGAAACTGTCGTAAAACTGAAGACATGTAGGTGCGATCGTTATCGTATACGTATTTGGGCGGCCCTGCTGCGGTTGTACAGGTGATGGGGCTATTAGCAGGAACTGAGTAGCCCGGTAGGTGTTAGCGGGCGTATAAATAGAGGTATACTTTTCCCATGGACGGTTTACGTGTGTATTGTAAGCCCGGTTTATGCCCACTCAGCGAAATTAGCCAATTTGTGGGGTTATTGGGAGGTCTGTATCGCGTAAAGTTGTTGGACATATGTGGAATGTACGGGATTATATGACATATGCAAGATATGTACGGCTCATGGACAAATCGACGGTTGTGTTTAATGTGTTTAAATGCAGTAATACATTTAAGAAATTACCAATTTAAGGAACACTGGGAGCAGTAGTATAATTATAATTCCTCATCATAACAGAGGAAATAAATAACAGAAGAAAGGCGATGGAATAGAAAGATGTACAACATAGCAATAATATAATCTACCACAGTTAGGTTACCAAATGACTGGCATGCACAGTTTCCTGTAGATGGCCTCCTATCCGTCTCGTCTGCAGAATCTACTTTTCTTTCTCTTACTCTTTTTTTGAGGACCATGGGCTGAGAACTTTATACATGGTAGTGAGAACGGACAATCCCAAAGTGCCTGTTTAATAACATAGAAGGCGTTTCAGAAATAACGGCTAAGGTTCAAGGAGCATATTCATCAAGGACAGAGAAGCAAATTTGGTCAAATAACCTATAGTCTATTTCCAACTTTTACGTACCTACTAACAAAATTGTATTGAAGAATTCGTCTAAGGCCGGCCCTGGTAAATAGCCGATCGCGCATGACCAGACTACGGTTGCAAACGTCGCTACAAACATTTATCAATTGAAAATTAGAGAGATTAGTACGCACCTAATCCAGAAATGTGATGCGGTTTTGGTATGTTAAAATAATGTTATGAAAACAATTTATGTCTGCATGTTTATTCAATATTTATCCGTTAATATTGGTGTACCAAAAGAACAAAAATATACCAGTTTTTAAAGAAATTTACTGTTTAGTAGAGCATAAAAATGAATAATAATAACTAATAACACAATAAATACATTGTGATTTGAGGCACGTTTTCGGTTGTCGGTTGAGTCTGTCGATAACCATGGTCACAGCTAACATATTCTAACCGTTGTGATTATAAATCCGCATTTAATACATTCTTAAATTTCTTTCTCGCATGGCATTTTTACCTATCTTTCAAAATGTTATTTTGAAAGCAACGACGAAGGAGATTAGAGGTACCTTACTCATAAATGTTTTTCATAGTTTTGGTAACACCCGCTATATGCAAGCAGATGCAAGTAAGTACACTTTTATGAAGAATAACATTTTGTTCAATCCTACCACTGAAGTAGTCAGTTTCTAATTTGGATACGAGAGCAGAAAGTAGTTCTTTACCTCACTGTCTGTTTTTTTTTCACTCACTTTCCATGACAATCAGCTCACTGGTTTTCAACGTTTCAATTCGGATACAAAATGATACCTTTTTTTATTTCACTGGGAGTAAATTATATGTGGTCGCATTAGCCTCTTCCAAACTATCTATAAGCTTCATATTTACTGATATAAAACTTTGTACAAACGATGAAAATCAGTAATAAATAATTTGTCACATGTAGTTTGTTTATATCAACCGGATGACATCCTCATAAACTGTCACCTACGTCGACAAATATCAAAATTAACTAATTTTAATAACGTTATTTCTTTAAATTTTGTGGCAGGATTGAACAAAACGCTATACAGCACTTGTGAGAAACCGGTTCACTCACTTGTGAGTCTTTCCACATACGCGTGTATGTGGAACCACCAATGTATTCGCGCGATATCTATTGAAACTACGGAGAACTTTGTCTGAAGTCTCGACAGAAAATTCCAATACAAATCCAACATAAATTTTCACGAGCATGTATTATATGTTACAGCTCGAATATTGCACTTACCTACGACCGACATTTTCAATAAATATAAATTGTATCAAAAATAACAAATAATTAATCGCGCAACATTTGTCATTATTACATTATGTTGTGCGTTTAAAACACAGACGCACAACCAAAAGCACATGTTTGTTATAAGCGATATACGAGTGAAGCAGTTCGTGACGTAAGGGACATTTAACATACTATTACTAAGCAATAGTATTTTATTCTATGAGCAAATAATGTAAGCAATTTCTTACGAGAACGAAGTTTGCAGCACGAGCCGTAGGAGAGTTCTGCAAAACGTTCGAGTGAGAAATTGCCATTACTTGCGAATGGAATACTATACTTTTTCTACGACCATGCAATGAAATTTTATAAATGTATACAGGGTCATTATAAATGATTGTAGTCGAAGTAGGCCATGCCCATATTAATAATTTTTTGCCGCTTTACACAAATAACTGTCAAAACAGTGGTGTTCCATTCAAATAGAGCGGTAACCAGAAGTTTTTATATTTGATATCATGGCCTACATCGACTACAATCATTTATAATGACCCGTTATATTGTATAATAGAGACGGCTGTATGTCACTATGACGGTTTACAGGATTTTGACAGATTAAAATTGTTTGGTGCACTTGTCACTTAGCGACGTAGTCAATGGCTTGACAATGTCGCTAAGCAGTGTATCAAAACACGATGCAAATGAAAAATCCTGAGCTGTGGTTCTAGAGCCGTGAGAAATGAAATATTTCTCACGACTCGCGAGGTATGAGGAGCTAGGATTGAAATATTTGCCATGTGTGTGGGGAATGGTTGGTATTACTCATTCATCAATAGGAGTGAGAAAAATGTTTTCCATATGTGTTCAACTTTCTGCAGGGCACGGTATATTTATATCACATTATAATAAGATTAACATTTGTTTAAATTTGTTAACAAAATATATTTAGGCACAGTTTAGATTGACTGAAAGATCACTGACGCAAGGCTAGGACCAGGGGATTCTGTACGTATTTTACGAGAAATATCATTTCTAATTAGTATTTGTACGCACAGGACCAGCTTTTTATTCATATAGATCCAATATAATGAATTATATAAAATATATTAAATTCGTTTAATATTACCAACATTTTAGACATATTTTATCAAACTTCAATAGATATATTTGTTAAGAATTGCTAAAAGTCGGCATACTATAAAATTTTTTCGCGTGCTGATTGTCTGAATCTACTTGCTTTGGGTATGGTCTGCTTGTGTTTCCTTTTTTATTGACCCTACATTAAATAATTACGTTACCTTGCCAGGCCGTTCAGAATTCGTAAAATAATTACCCCAAATCGAGCCGCTTGTAACAGCGTGGGAATTGTTATTCGTAGAATTCGCGGGTCTCGGGACTGACGCTGTTACGTTCGTTCGTTGGTTCCAATTCCGCCCGCCTGCCGGTGCTGCCACGTACAGCAGTCATTCGGAGATCGGGGCCCCGCAGGGGCGAACTGCCAAAACTTTTCAAGATAAAATTGAATATGGATAAAAGTGGCGGCGGTACCCCGGCTCGGTATTCTCGTGAGCCCTAACCTAAGCTATCTGTCAAACGTCCAACTCAATAATGAACGGCGGCAGCCCAACCCCCGAAGAATTATTTAGCAGAGGGAATTACCGCCAGAGGCCGCCACGGATCAGTACACGTTTATAAATAAATATGTTATGCCCGTACTTCGATACATAGCTTACGTACACATACAAGCCTGCCCTCACTCTCAAGTTGCCCGGCTAATTAAATTAAAGTTGACCATGCTTACACATACGATCCGATGCCATATAAATAATGGTGCTGTTGTTGTTGCGATGTGTGCATGCATCCACCCTTTTCAACATTACCTTTTCAGCGGGTTTCAGGTGGTGATGTCGAAAAGTTTCGCCAAAACAATACGATAAATAGAAAATGGATCTGGAACTCTCGAAATAACATATTCGACTTGTAATATTAATTATTTACTTGTCTAAACTGCAATACAAACAATTCTGTGCTAAAATAATTCTACTGAAGAAATAAATAAATAAATATGTTATTGTTACTAAGCAAATATAATGATTAAATAGAGTTTTTGAACTAACTACAAATAATTCTTCTAGTACTTTGTAAAACTAGGAATTACCTTCATGATTAATACTCGCGTGTAGCTATGATACTCGAAAATTTAGTTGGATATGTGGATTTTTCTGTAATGCAAAATTGGTTCAACTTTTGAATGTGTAAGATGCGTTTCTTCCTCGCCGTATGCCTATAGTATGCTCATATAGTTTCTACCCCTCAAAAATCTGAGCAAAACGGGGTGCATTTATTTATATATGCATGTGTATATTTTTTACAATTTTGCGTTTGAAAATTTAATTGTCGCTACCCACATGTTTAAACAAATTGCTCAATGTGAGCATTGTTGACCTCCAAACAATCTTCTGTACGATATCTCCAGCTTGCACTTAAAGAGCGGAGTCTAATGTCATCATAAAGTCTGCGGGCATTCTGCTTGCACACATTCTCTGTAAATGAGCATCATTTCCACATGCTCACTAAAATAAGTAAAATTTATTATCAATTTTGCCCACACAAATAAAATATAATAAAGAAACAGGAAAGCAATGAACCAGGAACGCACGGGACACCACACGGCTCTAAAAACGGGAAGTTTTAAATTCTGCATTTTTTTTTTTTTTTTTTTTTGGGATGTCGCCATATGCACAAAGCCTATTGGCTTGTCTGTGCGGCGGTCGTGGAGACGGAGTATTTTTAAAATCCCTGCCTAACCTGGGTTTGAACCCTGGGCTTCATAGTGGAAGGCATTCGCCTTATCCACTAGGCCACCTCCGCTCTACTAATGCTCCCTCTACTAATTACTCAAAACTGGTTCCGGATAGAGAAAAACCGTATAATTTTTTTCTCCAATTATCAATCCACTACCCCTAGAAATAATTGCACTCATTTTGTATATATCACCCTGTATATTCGGCCGTAACACATAACAATGAGAAATATAGAATTTAATTACATGCTTGTCAGTTTATGCGCGTTTTTGGGGTCGTTTTATGGAGATAATTATCAGTTTGTGGGCCGAAAATAGTGTCAGCTGATCGTAAAGTTTATATAACTACATAAAGTTTCATTCCTCAAAGTTGTCAACATTTTACGATTTCCAATCTTTTGGGCAGCTTTTTGTCACAAAACTTGGTGATAATTGAATTCCGATCAAAAACTTGTTGCGCATTTCAATAAAACTACACTTTATTCGAAAAAACAAAGTTAACAGCTATAGCAACCTAACGGTAAAAGTTATCAGCAAAATAGAAATTTGCCCAGAATTATCCACAACCTTAACCTATATTTAAACAATTTCTTACAAAATTTAAATTAACACATTAATTATATTTAAACAGAACAATTCAATAATTCTGAGTCAATACTGAAAGCAGTTTTTATCATATATTAAATAAATGCAGGTGTCAAAATACAAATATATAAGGAATTCTTCAATTTTTCTTATTCCAATTCTATCTCTTGGTTCAACTTTTGAATGTGTAAGATGCGTTTTTTCCTCGCCTTATGCCTATAGTATGCTCATATAGTTTCTACCCCTCAAAAATCTGAGCAAAACGGGTGCATTTATTTATCTATGCATGTGTAAATTTTTTACAATTTTCAAACGCAAAGGAAATTTAATTGTCGCTACCCACATGTTTAAACAAATTGCTCAATGTGTGGACCATTGACCTCCAAACAATCTTAAACAGCTTGCACTTAAAGAGCGGAGTCTAATGTCATCATAAATTCTTCGAGCATTCTGTCTCCACATCCTCACTAAAATAAGTAAAATTTATTGTCAATTTTGCCCACACAAATAAAGTATAATAAAGAAACAAGAAGGCAATGAACCAGGAACGTACGGGACACCACATGGCTCTAAAAACGTGAAGTTTCAAATTCTGCATTTTCTTTATTAACTAATTACTTAAAACTGGTTCCAGATAGAGAAAAGCCGTATATCTTTTTACTCCAATTATCAATCTACTACCCCTAGAAATAATTGGACTCATTTTGTATATATCACCCTGTATATTCGGCCGTAACACATGACAATGAGAACCACAGAATTTATTTACATGCTTGTCAGTTTATTAGCGTTTTTGGGGTCGTTTTAGGGAGATTTGTATCAGTTTGTGGGTCAGCTGATCGTAAAGATTATATACCTACATAAATTTTCATTCCTCAAAGTTCTTTTGGACAGCTTTTTGTCACAAAATTTGATGATAATTGAATTCAGATCAAAAACTCATTTCAATAAAAGCTAACACTTCATTTGAAAAAAAAAGCAAAGTTCACAGCTATGGCAACCAAACGGTAAAAGTTATCAGCAAAATAAAAATTTGCCCCGACTTATCCAGAACCTTTACCTATATTTAGACAATCTTCTTCTAATATTTAAAGTACAATACTGAAAGCAGTTATAGTTTACCATAAATTAAGTAAATGCAGGTGTCAAAACACAAATATCTAAAGAACTCTTCATTTTTTTATTCCAACTGTATTTCTCTCGCCTTATGGTAGACCTAGCGGTTGGCTGAATATCTGATAACGTATATCCATGTCCAGTCACATTTTCTTTTATTTCCATATGTATTAGATTGGGAGATGGTGGCCCGCAGCCACAATCTGTCTTCTCTTCACGTACGTTGTCCAATATTTCATTTTAGGATAGGACGCAGCTGACCAGAGCGGTCAGGGTTTGGTCAGAGTTGAAATATCGGTATTTTACGTGATAGCGAAAAGCTGATTTCGATAAGACATTTCAAATTAGCTCCGTTCAAAATATATGTATGTATACTTAGATAATAAGTAAATGTCTATATAATAAATTTCTACATAAGATAACCTCTGTCAAATTTTATTGCAAGAGTTAAATGTAAAGTATTATATAACGGGTGATTCATTTTGAGGTACGTTTTTATAAATACAAAAAAGAACAAAAATGACAATTTTATCGGGTAATCTTTATTCTCATGCAAAAGAACCATTCTTTACATTTATATTTTAAAGATTATTTCTTTCAAATGATGGCCGTAACTGTGGCTATATCACAGGTTATTGGTTATAACAATTTTCGATGACGCGCTTGAGCATTTCGAGTGGTATTTGGCGATTGACGCGAGTAATGTTGGCTTCCAATTCCTTAATTGTAGCCGGCTAATCCACGTAGTCTTTGGACTTTACGTAGCCCCAAAGGAAACGTGTTCCAGATAGTTTTCAACAATTGGAAAACTGTTTTATTATTGATTTCTCAGAAAATTCTATTCTTTACAAAAGTTGGTGGATCCTCTAAAACTAATACTGCAACCATAAATTTTACAGTTTAGATTCTGTATACGTAGTAGTACAGAAAATAGCCATAGCAAAAAAGAAAAATGGTCACTTACTGAAGAATACAATGGAAATGTTTGAATATTTCGTACAAATTACTTTATATAGAGAAGAAAAATGTAGCAAATTTACTTTCCTTTCAACTCAAAATTTATAAAAATAAATAAAATAAAATAAAAATTGGAGGCGCCGGGTATCGATCCCGGTACCTCTCGCATGCTAAGCGAGCGCTCTACCATCTGAGCTACGCCCCCGATATGACTTAAGTCACTTGGAGCGTGATAGAAACGATACTTGCTGTTACTGCTGCTGACAAACATTTAATTTTCACTTCATCTTCATTTTGAAGGTTCTGCAGATTTTTCTTTTGCTTAATAGATTATAACTGTTTTGAGTTTTAGTTTTACTTGATATAAGTTACTTTTTTTAAAAGTTTATTCAATGATATTATTTGCTCGTACATACTCTCTGTTCAGGTTTCCAAGGTTTTAAAGTTGTTTTCCTGATTTTCTTCTACATATGATATAATAGTGCAGGCAAATTAAATTGACAGTGGGTATTAATTGTAGACAGGAGTTTTATCATTGGAAATGGTGAAGGGGCTCATAGTGAACGTAGAAAAAATAAATGCAGGTCATGGGGTGGTATAGTGTTTATTTGGGAGGGTTGAAAACGGGTGCAAAGTATATTATTGCGTTTTCCGCCGAAACTTGATGTTTTATCCAAAAACGTCCTATACTAAGTTGTAGATCATAAAATAAATCTACAACATTCATATGGGTCACTTTTTAGTAGGACCTCTAAATTTCCGAGAAAAATGCGAATGCCAAAACAAATTTTCTGTTTTTTATTTTTTGTGGTCGCAACAGTAATTCAATTTTAATCAAATTTTGTGAAAGCGTGCCTTTTTATACCTTAAATAAGCATACATTTTTTTATTACACAAAATCAAGAAGTTTTTGAGATATTTAGTTTTTTCCGTCAAAATCAGACTGTTTTTAAAAAGAAATTCTGTGGTGAGAAATCATCGTACAGAGTTCTTGTGCGACTCATTTTTGTTGTTTTTACATGTACTTATTGATACAATAATAAAAATAATAGTTCCTATTTAACAACATGCTCAGAAATTGAAAAACTCAAGAACGACTTTTCTAACAGAGAATTTTGCAGTATTTGTTCATTATTTGTTTAAATTTTTAAGAAAATTGCAATACTGGTTACGACATTAAATTGTAAGGAAAAAAGTACAAAGGAAACTGGCTCTCATTTCTACACTAATGCTATAACGAGGATCTTCAGATAAGTAAGCAAAATAATCAGTTTTTGTTTTAGAATCAAAAAGTATCCAATACAAAAGTTGTAGGTCAAGAAAAATCTACAAATTTTGTAGAGGTTACTATATAACATAACCTCAAAACTTCCGAAAAAAATTGCGAATAAGGCAAAGATTGGCAGTTATTTATTTTTCATTTTTTATTTGTAAATCTGTTAATATATATTGGAGGGGGTGGGGTCGTTCGGAAAGAGATATTCAAAAATGCAAGTCGCGGTAGGTGCAGCGTGTCGTATACTGACGATGCCTGTCTCCCCGTCTGGATTCCACGTTGTCAGCAAGGCCCTACGAGGTGCGCCAAGTTAATAGTTTCCTCCAGCCCGGTGAGCGAACTCATGTGCCAGGGTTGCGTACCGTCTTTTATGCTGCTCGGTCCAGGTCGACACGTAGTAGAAGGGGGCTCCTACGCCCTCGCAGGTCATGGTGCCATGGTGGAGACCTCGAAAGCGCTATTACGGAGCGCACAGGATTATGGGCGTGTTACAATATTAACTTTTGTAATTTATTATTATCAATTATTAAAGTACTGTTTCTACTGTATTGATGTTATCACATCTTTAACTACTTTAGTAGATTTTTTCATAAACAGTTTGTGATTTTTTTAAGACATAAATAATTTACTTTCAGAAGTTTCGTCAAAACTAAATTAAAATAATAAAAAAAATGTATTTTTCGCATTTTTCTCGGAAGTTTTGAGGTTATGTTATATAGTAACCTCTACAAAAGTTGTAGATTTTTTCTTGACCTACAACTTTTGTATTGGATACTTTTTGACTCTAAGACAAAAACTGACTATTTTGCTTACTTATCTGAAGATTTCTTATTCTAATTTAATGGTTATAGCATTAGTGTATAGAAATGAGAGACAGTTTCCATTGCATTTTTTTTCCGTACAATTGAATGTTGTAACCAGTATTGGAACTTTCTTAAAAATTTAAACAAATAATAAACAATTACTGAAAAATTCATTATTGCAAAAGTCGTTTTTGAGTTTTTTCAAGTTTTGAGCATGTTGTTAAATAGGGACTATTATTTTTATTATTGTATCAATAAGTACATGCAGAAACAACAAAAATGAGTTGCACAAGAACTCTGTACGATGATTTCTCACCACAGAATTTCTTTTTAAAAAAAGTCTGATTTTGACGGAAAAAACTAAATATCTCAAAAACTTCTTGTTTTTTGTGTAATAAAAAAATTTATGCTTATTTAAGGTATAAAAAGGCACGCTTTCACAAAATTTGATTAAAATTGAATTATTGTTGCGACAACGAAAAATAAAAAACAGAAAATTCGTTTTGGCATTGGCATTCGCATTTTTCTCGAAAATTTTGAGGTCATGGTAAAAAGTGACCCATATAAATGTTGTAGATTTTTTTATGATCTACAACTTAGTATAGGACGTTTTTGGATAAAACGTCAAGTTTCGCCGGCAAACGCAATAATATACTTTGCACCCGCTTTCAACCCTTCCAAATAAACACTATTACACCCCATGACCTGCATTTATTTTTTTTACGTTCACTATGAGTCCCTTTACCATTTCCAATAATAAAACTCCTGTCTACAATTAATACCGGTTTTTACTTATAATCAGTTAATTTGCCTGCACTATAATGACTGTTTTTAACATTAACAATAGAAAGTGAATTAGTGATAGGTTCAAAAATTGATGACATTGGGGCCACCTTTTGGCAAAATTGCAATAATTATAGAAATATAAATTATTTATGAACCTTCACGATTGAAACCTAAAAAAGACTTTTAAATCAACAATTTCAAAGAATTTCAAAGCTCTAATTCTTGTAGGATAGGGATATATGACATTAAAGTCGAAGAACGTGGTTACATTACAAACAATTATTTACTTAAAAATAATTTTATAAAATGTCGCTTCAGGAATACAAACAATTCTCAGTCTCTATTATGAGGTCATATAAAGGTAAAAATCCTACACGACAAACACAATTTTTAAAGATTACCGCCGATATACAATTGGGTAGCTAATTTAATTTTTTATTAGTTTAAAGTTTAGTTGTGACTACGAGAAAACCGATCTAGTTTACGACGCACTTATAGGGGGATTCTCGTGGACGGTCACAATTGTGCTAATTTAAATTATTATTATTATTATTGTTATTACGTGTTGTAAAAGATTAGTTTTTCCTTTTAGACTATTTTAGTATTGTAAGCCCTTGATTAAAAATGTGGTCTTCTATGTAAAAAAAGCACACATACACAAGAGGCTTTTGCCAGTAGCGAGCGTGTCATAAAAGTGAACCGTTAAATAAACGCAAAACCACCCCAATCCGGCGCCTTTATGTTCCCTTCGCGTTTGCGTCCGTGATTCGTACTGATTTTTTTATTCCCCCCGGGGTTTATTTGCGGGTTGGTTTGCCTCTTCGTGCCGCTGAGGACGACGTTCCTCCTTGACTTCGGTAATTTTGAAATCCAACAGTCAATTTGTCCCCGTTTCATGTCGCCTCTTTATGTGCTTTATTACGAGATTGAATTTTTCCCAATTTCCGGACGGCCCTTCTCCTACAAACCTCCGGAAATGTATAAATCCGGAATTGCTTATTTGTGTTACGCTAGAAATCGTATCTACGTCGTCGTATAATTACGAAAATTTGGGTTTTCAGGTTTTTAGTATTATCTTTATTATTCAAGACTTTTGTGATTGTTCCATATTAACTATAATCTTGGGTTTACTTATTGTTTTTTCTTGCTTATATTTGCTATTTGTCTAATTCCTATATATTTTTGTTTCAGGTTTGTAACAAATTTCAACCACATTGTCACACCACTTGCTGTAAAAGTGCAGGTAAGGGAACAAACAGAACGATTACATTAGGGCTCCCGTCTCAATACAAATTGCGCGCTTCTCTCCAACGCTTCGAAATAAAACTAGTAAGAAAATTATCTTTAACCGTGCTGAAGTTAAAATACCCCCCAAGGCAAAAAAAGAAAAGAAAAAAAGAAAAGAAAAAAAAAAGGTGAACCGATTTTGCCCATTCACAAACTTGTCCTTACTTGTATACCAAATTTCAGATCAATTACTTCAAAATTACGGCGGTTATCGTGTACACAGATGAACAGACGGACAGATAGACGGACATTGTGGCAAGCTCAATATATCCTCACCATAGTAAATGTGGGGGGTATAAAAATCACCGGATCTACAGATAGATCTGGCACCACGATAACCATAATCTTAATTTATTTCGTCTTTATTATATTTAACGTATGGTATAACCTAAAAAATAAATTTAGCGCTTTCTATTTGTAATAAAATATTCAAACTGTAGTGCATAGCTGGAGTGATTTTGAGTTTTCTTGTCGATGATATAGCACTTTCCCAATCAACATATCACAAAAAAATCCTTTTTAGTCAAATGTGTAGTATCCCTGTATTTAGAGAGTACCGCAATTGAAGAGTTGAAAGAGTTGAAATAACTAACAAGTGCCAAAAACCTTATTTCGAGATATTTAGAAAATAGTGTGCAGCAAGATAAATGTTTTATAGAAAGCCATCCCTAATTTTTTGTGCATATTTAAACAGATTGTACATCACATGTTGGTGTTGTTTTTTGCCGAGGTCTTATATAAATAAATTAATATAATAAATTAAAAAATTCGTAGAAGGTGCTAAGTGCCATAATATTTATTTATGCATATTTTAAGCTAAGTTGATATTTTTACTTTATCATACGCAGTATGTAAAGTATTGTAATCGTGCCAAAAAGAAATTTTGAGATTTTAGCGGAAATATGTCTTTTTGGGTCCCCTGAACTTTTTTAACCAAGGTACAAAAAATGTCTGTGTGTGTGTGTGTGTGTTGTCTATGTGTGGATGTGTGTACCCGTTTTTGTGGCGACGATTCCGGAGAAACTACTAAAGGTATCGGGACGAAACTTCATATTTAGAAGTTTCATAACCAAACTTAGAGCTGAAAAGCCTTCTGCTGAAAGTGGTCCAAAGGAACTGCAGGTTTAATCTTAACATTTTTGAAACATTTTGTAACTAAGCCGCCATTTCTGGAATTTCGTCGAAATAGTTAAATAATAAATTAAAGAAAATGAAATTCTGAATAATTTATTACTATGACATTTTTTGGTACAATCAATAGTTTAGCTGCATGAGCAAATTCTATTTCATCGAGATCGGTCGTACTCCTTTAAAACTAGTAGCCAGTATATGTCAGATTTTATGTCAGATATGATTCTAATGACAGTACGTAGTGTCAAACGCAAATGTTTTGACAACCTACTGTCAATATAAGCTGCGTTCGGATATAGTATACCGTACACTTTTTACACCCAATAACAGTGTCATTTGGACAGTGTACCCTGTGTCAGCGGAGTACAATATCCGACCGCAGCTTTATTCGACATATCTGTCTAGTTCTACTAGTTTTATTTTAATGCAGACATAGCCGATCTCGATCAAATAGAATCTCATGCAGCTAAACTATTAATTTTATATATAGTATGATAAAGTCATGTGCCTGGCCACATCAGATTTTTTTATACTAGAAAGTAAAACTTAATGAAAATAAGTTGCTTGACCAAGTATACTTCATACAGAGTGTCCGTTGTTCGAAAAAATACATGAGGACCTCGTTTACTGAAAGCCATGCAAAATTTGATAGTTCTGCTCAATTTTATAATAATTAATTTTCTTTAAAAATGCGTTTATTTGTTATTTTGCAAATGTACTGAAAAACTGTTGTTTTTGTGCAATATTTCTAATCTCAATATGTTTATATAAAGTTTACATTGAAAATGACTTATTTTATTAACTTCCTTCAAATAGTAAGGACCAGAAATCAAAATCCACTCAACGTTTTTCTCTTATTGTGAATTATTATTTAAAAAAGACAAACAAGCTTGAATATTTTTTTCACAAACTACTCAAGCTATCACACAGTATTGATACCAACAATATCGTACATTTTTTTTATTAAAAATCAAAATAAAATGTAATCCTAAAATAAAAAACAGAAATAACATGAACTTTTTCGTAATAATAAAATTACCAGAACACGCAAATAAATCCCCAGCCGTAAAAAATTTCAAACAAAACTTTTTTTGGCTTTAAACAAGCTATGGTTTAAATATATTGTATTATGGAGATTTGGTAGCTTTTCCTTTTTTTCAAATAGACCCTGCATTTTTTAATGCTAAGAATTGTTTATAGGAATCATTTTTTGTCTAAAATGCATCATTTTTGAGTTAAGAGGATAGAAAATGTATATATCAAAATTTATAAAAATTACCGGACCACCTAAATAATTCAGCAACTTAAAAAATAAAATAAACTTAATAAAATAAATACATAAAGTAACTTAATTAGCTAGTTTTACACTAATCCTTTCTGTTTTTGAATCCTTGCCTGTTTTGTCTAAAAAAAAAACATCACTTCAAGATACAAATTATATCTCTACTACTCTAATCTGTACAACAACAGTGATTTATGATGACATTTTATATGGAATGGAAACTTGTAACAATTTCAAGATATAAGAAAACTAGTTTGCATCATTATTATTACAGCTATAAAACAATTTTCATTCCAAGAATATCGTTTTTCTTATTGGGTCTACCTGCATATGGTAAATTTTAGGAATATAGATTTTTTTTTTACATAGAAAGCAGTAGCACATTGTATAGAAATCTACTGTTTTGGATGTATTTGCTTTTTCCACGCAGATTGTATTGAAGTACCTTTCAATGCCTGCTAGTGCATCCAATCCCGGGATACAGGAAACCGGGATCCCGGGATCACCGGACTTTTCTGATACCGTAATCCCGGTTTTGTCTGAATACTGGGATTACGGTGCTGTAGATTTTTGTATAGAAGATCACAACATTATTTTCACAAATAAATTAAGAAGAAATAATACTGAACTAATGGCAAATACCATTAAATAGGACAAACACTATCCAGTGTTAGGATGTGTGCTCTACGGTAACAGTGGTTTGGCTATTGAACTGAAAAAGTCGCTTGCGCGAATGTAGGAGTCGTGTTTCTTTATTGTTCGAGTTTTTGCATAAAGGAAATCAAGATGAATTGAATATAGATACATTTCAGTGTGGAATCTGAGTGCGTTTTTTTGTCAGGATGTGTCTTAACACATAAACAAGCTATCTTAATAGAGACCAAAATTAGATCATCGTGCAACGACAAAAGTTTAAATATTTTAAGCTTTCTAAGGACTTCTTTTAATGCAGGAAATAATAATTGAAATGATATTTTTTTTACTCTTCATGTTTTCTTATATTTACTGTATAATCAGACCGATTCTAAAAAAAAAAGTTGCTAACTAACCACTTAACCACCAAGTGGTTAGCAACTCTTTTTATAGAATCTGCATATTGTTTGGTGTACTTTATATTTAAAAAAAAAGTCCGCGTTTATACACTCAGATTTCCTGTGCTGGCACCGGGATCCCGGGATTGAAAATTTCCAGCGCCGTAATCCCGGTTCTAAAAAAGCATTCCCGGATTGGGAACTAATGTCAGCACTATTCGAAAAACTGTTTCAGGGAAAGGTATCTTCATTTTTTTTTGTACACAGTATGCCCACTACTTTGTTGTGTAAAAAATATGAAGATTCCAAAAATGTAACCATGCACAGGATGTTCTAATAAAAAAAATCGATATGCCTGCTCGGAAATTGTTTAATCATGTAGTCCAATGTTATAAACGCTTATAAAATCTGGTTGTCCTATATCTTGAAATTTATAGAACCATCGTTTCTAAATTTTCAGTCCAGAAAAGTTGTACTGTGACAGACATCAGATAGACGGACAAACAGGTGATAGCTGATTCTGATTTTTTTTATTTATGATTCTAATATGTTTAGCCAGCTACGTTTGGATTATAGTAGTGCTGTTTGTCAGTTTTATCTAATCTATACCTATTGGAAAATATTCTAAATCAATTTTATTTTAAATAAAAGAGTGATGTTGGTAGCTTCAGGTGATGTGTAAATACACTGTATATCTTCCGGTTTCAAAATAACCTTCTACTCAATCATTTTATTGTTTGCCATGTTATGAAAACAGCCTAATCCCATAATTGTTTTAGTTGAACGTTATCGATGTTTGTAAATATGAGTATTAGGTATTCTTCTGTTTCTTTGATACTAAAAATGCATTGGCAATTTGCCCTTAGAAAGAAGGAAACCAGGCACATTCAAAACAAATCTCCATCAATCAACACAAAGCTCTCCCCAATCCGAACAGTTGTTTCCACCGGCAAAATTACCATAAGAACAATCAACAGATTGTTCCACCGTCATTACGCAGAGCGCCTTTTTACCGACATTTTACGCAATGTACTTACTCCCTCGCAAATTGCCAATAGAATGGACCAGCCCTCCTACAACCCGAAGGCAACTTCCAACTGTTCAACACCGTCTAAAAAAACTCGTAGAACTTAAAACACCTATAACAGGAACAATAAAATTCCAGTTTACAGCTGAAAGGACTCGCAAAACGCAATTAAAACACAAAGGAAACTTCTCCGAATCCAGCCGGGGCATAATTATGACGAAAGAATGGAGAAGGACGAAAGAAAAGACGAAGAAAAAATAACACGAACGGTGGCGGTTAATCAATTGCGAATAAAAATTACACGGCCAATTTGGTTCGCGTGGAGAACACGCCCTGTGATTACGTAAACAAAAGAGCGACGGGGCGACTACCCTCCTACTCTCTTTCATCGTTTTATTTGGACCGGGATAAAAATCTCGCATCAAAACATAATTCGGAACGGCATAAAAACGTCCGGAATGGGTCGGCCGGCTTTTGACTTGAGGGGGATGAAATCGCATATCGCTGGAGTGGCCGGATTCTTTTATCTGATGATAATCGCTGTCAACTCGATTGTTTTATTGGACCTCTCTTGCAGGGTGGAATTTGTGACGATGTAGCGCTGTCCGAGCGAAATGTTAGGATTACTGCTCTTGCGGGGATGATTATTATTAGCAAGGATGAATAAGGTTTTTGGTGTTGATGTGAAAAATATTCGGAATGAATTGAAGAATAAAATTTAAACTTTACTTAAATTAATTTTGCGAAGGGGAGGTTCTCATGTAGAGACCTAAAGTAGTTCAACTTTGGGACAGTTTTTCAAATAAATTGTAAGAGATATCAATATTTTTTCTTTTGCGATATATTCATTATACTTTAGTGTACAAAAAGAAACTGTGCCCTAAAAAAACTCTATGCAAGAAGTGGACGACGTGCATGATAGCTAATTAACGGAAATGAACATTTCAAAAACGCTGTGAAAAATTGCTGCTGTTTGAATTTTAAGATCTATTTTTTAAAAATTTTTCTCGTTGAAATTTTTATAAATAATATAATTACATAAAAGTTTCACTTATTGTGAGGTTCAGCCTCTAATAAAAAGTGTTTTCTCTAAGGGAAAAAATAATAGCTCGATCCGTTTAACGATTATAAAGTAATCGCGCATGCCAGTTTGAAAGATCGTGTTTCTAGAAAAACGCGTCGGTTATATCGGTGTAATAAACTCTACAAGAGAAGGTAGCAACATTATACTTTTTAAAACTCCTTTTCTATATGAATTCATTGAAATATAATAATTTACTCATAATAAGCACCTAGATCTATACGTTCTCTATACTGTATCAAAATTTCACATTCCTAGTAAAGTGTCAGCGAAAATTATCATTTGAATAAACGAATCTCTTTGCGCCGCCTTAATGTAGGAAATTTTGACCGGAGAATACCATAAGCTATAAAAACCGTAAAACTTGCGAGAATCAAAAAAACTGTTTCAGGAGCTTATTTTATACAGTTCAAGGTTTCAAAATATGAATGAAAAAAAAAATTATTTTTCAAACCGATTCCATGAGAACCTCCCCTTAATGTTGTAAATAAATATAGCTGTAGAGGGGATCCATCATTATCTCACTAGATTATGTCTAACGAAGAAATTTTGGCCAAAACAATGTTTAAGTGAGCTAATTAGGAGTAAAATTACTTATCACTATCCTCACAACATCTGCAGTTTTCTTCTCTCTCATTATAGTAGAAAATATATGCTACACAAAGAAAAGAAATTAATAATATATAATTTTGAGCATATTGTTGAGTTAAGCATATCTCTTTTTGACTAAAAATATATATGTTACTATCAATCATATGTTTTTTTTTCACTAATACACGCAAACCTACTATTTAGTAGGTTTTAATATGAATGGGCATTTAAAAAAAGTATTTACAAAAGTAACATTGGTCAATGTTTTAAGGATATTACATAAGAACACTGTTAAAAATACTAAATACAAAATAAATAAACTTTCAGTTACAATTTAAAAGATACCTTCGAATCCGACTACAGATATTTATAGATCGACACCAACTCCACTGTTTAAATTTCTCTTCAACTTCGACTCCGGCGCCTTAGGTTGAACAGATATCTTGTTTGTATGTACTTCTTATCTCAACAGTAATATACATATTCAGCAATCTGCAAACAGAAATAAAATTAATATTGCGTAATTGTTGTACGTGTGTGAAAGAAACAATATACAGAACCTAACAGACCAAACATGTATGAAGAACAACGTAATTTATTAAAATATACAGGGTGTATATTAATTCAGTGCAATAATTTGGAGGGGTGATGTAACTCAATATGAAGAACAAAAAATCTTAATAAAATTTTTCAAAATTTTGCCACTACCCACATGTTTTCATAATGTGTAGTACTCCGTCGAAAACTAGCCCGCACCTATCTGTAGCACGCGAAATGCGTATAAATAACGATGTATTCAATGATTTAACAGTAAACTTACCAAAAATTTCAAAGAAACTGCTCAAACTGCGAATTGTTTGCATCCAAACACGCTTCTGCCCGGCGCGGCGCGGCGCCTCCAATTCGCATATAAAGAGCGGCGTTCAATGTCATCGCGCACAAGTTCAGCACAATTGAAAATTCGCTCACGGAGTTCATTTTCATTGTTTACTTCCGTCTTATACACTAATTAATCCTTTTAAATAACCCAAGAAATAAAAATTCAGAGGATTCAAGTCTGAAGAACGTCTTGGCCACCGTCTTGGTCCATTAATTCCTATCCACTTTTCACCAAATGTTTCACTTAAATGTTGCACTACAATGCGGCTCTTATGTGCAGGAGCACCGTCGTGCATAAACCACATTTCACGGATAACATCAAGCGGCACATTTTCTAACAAACCTGGTAGTTTGTTTTGTAAAAGATTGGGCGGCAGTTCCACTGGCCCTACTAAACAATTGCCACTAAGTCCGGCCCAGATATTAATGGCAAATCGGTGCTGAAAATTGGTACGTCGTATAATTCGCGGATTTTCCTAGGTCCAGTGGCACAAGTTCCGGCTGTTAAAAATTCCGTTTCGGGTAAATGTCACTTCATCAGTGGAAAGTACCAAATTAGGAAAGTTTTCATTGGTTTGACATTGACCACGAAACCACTCACAAAACATGACCCTCTGTAAATAATCCTGTGGGAGCAAATTTTCTACACGCGTTTCCCGATATACTCGAAGTAAGTTTTCACGTAGTGTTCTGTGCAACTATCCCGTGAGAAACTCCGACTCGTCGAGCAATTGTTCTAGTGCTTCGTCATCTTCGGGGACCATGTGCAAGATTTGTTCTTCGGTATTTACCATATTACGATCGCGTGGACGGCCTCTTCCTCCATGATTAGGCAAAAATACCCGAGTAGGACTATTGCTTAACCGTTGAACCACGGAAACAAAAGTTCTATTATTAGGGACGCTCCGGTTTCTAAATCGTTGCGAATATAGTCTTTGAGCGGCCGCTGCATTTTTTCTGCATTCACCATAAACAAGTAACATGTCCACGTACTCACCACTACTAAAATTGTCCATTTTGAAACACAAAACCACAAAATAACTACCAAGGAACCATATAAACAGAAACAACTGCAGAGCGTAAACTAAAGCACACACGGGACTTCCCCTCGCTTAGCTGTCAGCTGTTTCCCCACAGGCTCTAGGGCAAGTCGCTACTACCATTTCTAAAAACGTGCGGCGTCAAATTCTGCATTTTCAATAATTAATTACACAATACTGGTGTCACTTAGAGAAAAAACTTATTTGAATTTTTTACTCCAATTATGAAGATCTATAACCCCTAGAAATTATTGCACTCATTTAATATACACCCTGTATAGTGCAATGACATATACACTTTACTTTTGGGGCTTAGCTACAATTGCAACGTGACCTGGAAGTTCCAATTTAAATTCTCCATAAATTTTAAAATTTTGTCACCGAAAAATATGATGTCAGTAATATTTAGTTGAACTTGAAATAATTACAGCAAATAGCTGAAATAGACTATTTACCGTGTAGTTTGTCAGATTATACATTGTTTTAAAGGTTCGTATTTCCTCTTTCGACCACAAGGACAATTTTAGATATATAAGTACTTTTTGTAACAATATTATATAAGTAAGTACGTAGGCTTTCACGGCCAGAATCATTTAGAAAATAAACTGCTTCCGGGTTATGCCGTGTGTCAAGATTTGTTAATGCTGACGTTTCGCGAACCATGTCGCTCGCTTCTTCAAAGCTAATTGAATACTGAAGACCTACCAAGAAAGGAAAATAGGACAAACTACATCTGTTGTCTGGAACTCTGAACATTTTATTCAGATTTTGAAGGAAGTTGTCATTGACCCTCAGGATATACTCGTAAGTTTCGACGTAACATCACTCTTTACGTGTGTCCCGGTTAAGGAGGCAGTCGAAGGCCTTCGGACAACACTTGTCCCCTAGGTCTACCAACCGATGTACCGGATCTTGTAGAGTATTGTCTGTCCACCACATAGTTCAAGTGGGCGGGAGCGATGTATGAGCAAGTAGAGGGTGCAGCCATGGGATCACCTTTGTCACCGGTAATCGCCAATTTCTTCATGGAATTGTTTGAAGAAAAAGCCATTAGGTCAAGTCCTTTCAAACCCAAGCACTGGGTCAGATATGTCGACGATACCTTTGTGGTTTGGTCACACGGTAGAGAAAGACTTACTGAGTTCCTTAACCACCTGACCAATGTTAGTCCTTCCATCAAATGCACGATGGAAATAGAAGAGGGTAATCAGCTGCCTTTCTTGGATGTGCTGGTATACAGAACGTCAACGGGTACACTTGGACATACAGTCTATCGTAAGAAGACACATACCGATCGGTACTTGAACGCCAAATCACACCACCACCCCCAACAGAAGACAAGCGTTATTAACACTTTTTTCAACAGAGCGGAGAAGCTATGCGACTCTAGCACCTTGGACGACGAACGGAAACACTTGGCGTGGGCTCTACGTCAGAATAGATACACCAAGTCTGACATACGGGGTGTCACACAAAGAAAACCGCAAGTCTCAGAAGAACCGCAAGAGTCAAAGGGGTTCGCTTGCTTACCATACGTAAGTGGGGTATCAGAGAGAATCGGTAGAGTACTGAAGAAATCGGGTATCACGGAAAGGTACAGAGCACCAGCTAAGGTAAAGGATCTTTTGCCTAACCCAAAGGATATCACACCACTCCTGAAGAACGAAGGGGTATACAAGATAACATGTGAGTGCGGAACATGCTATGTAGGACAGATAGGACGAAGCATCGAATGTCGAATCAAGGAGCACAGTAGGGACACCCGGCTAGGCAAGATTCAACAGTCAGCTGTTGCTCAACACTGCCACGAGGCGGGACACACAATGGATTTCGATGACGCGAAGATGTTGGCAAGGGTGGGTAATTATCATCGAAGGCTTATTAGAGAAGCCATCGAAATTTACAAACATCCTGACAACTACAATCGCGAGGACGGTACTGACATCAGTAGGGCTGGAAATCGATCCTAACGCGGTCAGGTGGAAAACCACATGGAGCGGTAGCTCCAGGTGTGCGCAGTGAGGTGTAAATTCAGGTATATAAGGGAGACTTTCTTGGTAGGTCTTCAGTATTCAATTAGCTTTGAAGAAGAGAGCAACATGGTTCGCGAAACGTCAGCATTAACAAATCTTGACCGGAAGCAGTTTATTTTCTAAATATTATATAATCTCAATATGTATACACCTACCATAATTTAAAATAAATCTGATTCTATTTATGCCAATTTATTTACAATATTACAGATAGTAAAATTGAGAAAGCGTTATCTGCTAGTATACGTAAGGGGAATAAAATAATAGTAATAGATTGGATCGGAAATCAATATAAGAGATGACCACTCATCAATTTGTTATCGGAAGAAGTAATCGCGGAGCCTGGACATCTTAATTGATGTATGCTCTGCGATGACCAGCCATATTTATTACTTATATCTTTGATCGGCCAACGTCTGCCGTAGCTGGTTGTAAAAGTACCCCATAATGTTTACTGTTATCCGGGGAAATGTAAAGATAACGCGACTCGCACCGGACTTTTCCCTATGCCATTTCAAGCCCGTTTTTAGATTCCTAAATTTTATGAAGGTGATAGTATGAAAAAGGAAAAATAACATTTTTGTGAACGGTTATGTATGTATGTTCGATTAGAATACATCAAGAATCCTATTACAAAACGTTTTTGTTAGTTAAACAGGCACTCTAATTTGGTGATTTTAATGCATGACATTAGACTAGAATACTATAAAATCAAAAGGTCACATGATGATAGACATTCAGTTATTTAATTACTTCTTGGATAAAAAAACAGGCAGAAAGGGTAAAGTCGCGCATTTTGTCTTCTTCTTCGACTTCTTCTATTAACTGAAAAGAAAAAAATCTGATGTGGCCAGGCACATGACTTTATCATACTGTATATAAAATTAATAGTTTAGCTGCATGAGATTCTATTTGATCGAGATCGGCCATGTCTGCATTAAAATAAAACTAGTTGAACTAGACAGATATGTCGATTAAAGCTGCGTTCGGATATTGTACTCCGTTGACACCGGGTACACCGTCCAAATGACACTTACGTGTTATTGGGTGTAAAAAGTATAATACAATATCCGAACGCAGCTTATATTGACAGAAGTTATTGTCAAAACATTAGCGTTTGACACTACCTACTGTCATTAGAATCAAAAAATCTGACAAATGCTGGCTACTAGTTTAAATGCAGTACAACCGATCTCGATGAAATAGAATTTGCTCATGCAGCTGAACTATTGATTGTACCAAAAAATGTCATAGTCATAAATTATTCAGAATTTTCTCTAGTTTAATTTATTATATAACTATTTCGACGAAATTCTAGAAATAACGGCTTATTTGCAAAACCTTTCAAAAGTGCTAAGACTAAACCTTCAGTTCCTGTGGACCCTTTTCAACAGAAAGCTTTTCAGCTCTGTTTGGTTATGAAACTTCTAAATATGAAGTTTCGTCCCGATACCTTTAGTATTTTCTCCGGAATCGTCGCCACAAAAAACGAGTACACACACACACAGACATTTTTTTGTACCTTGGTCAAAAATGTTCAGGGGACCCAAAAAGACATATTTCCGCTAAAATGTAAAAAAAAATTTTTGGCACGATTACAATACTTTGCATACTGCGTATGATAAAGTAAAAACTGAAGAAGGTTTGAATCTTAGTAGTAAATTGTAAATAAGGTTACAGGGGACATTTTCGGTACACCCCGACTTCTGTTCATTCTGGTAGGTTTGTGGACACAGATTTTATCGGAAAGGAATAAATTGGATTTGTCTGGTGTGCTCTTTTAGCAATTTTTATGGATAAGACTTTCTAGTCGTTGAAAATGTGGATGTTGTTTGTTGTGGCATACAGGAATTTATTGAGTGGGTTTTCGACTGATTATTCCAATGGCATATTTTAGTGATGCCAAGCAGGGCTCTTCTAGTTTCGTTTTTGCTTGCTCGATGTTTGGGATAAAATTTGTAGAGATTACAATTCCTTACAATTTGTATACAGACAACACCACATTCTTGGGACGAATAGAAGACGATTTAACCCAACTTAACTATCTATATGTGATTCCTTTTTATTTCTTCGTTATACTGCTTCAAAGTTCACATTTAAAAACTGATTTATTTGTTATGGAGCTTCTGAACCGATTTTGTTCATATTTAGAACAATGAATTAGGAAGTTAGACCACATCTCTTGCAATGACATCCGGTCTTGTCATTGTAATCATTATTGCGCAAACGATAGGTGCCAGGTGACGAGATAGACCAATTTTATTTTTTTATAGCTGGGTAGAATTACTTTATAAACTATGTATAATTGATATAATATTTCTTTTATGTAGAGGAAACAGATCATACCATAACTTCTGATATCTGGCACGGTTTAGGAGGAACAAATAAAATAAGAATGATTGCACATAAAGTTTGCTTGTGTAGTAAAATGAAACCTTTCCAAAATTATATATTTTTTTTGCATTAAATGTAATGCCATTTTCCTTTTTAACCACCTCGTCTAAAAAAAACCATCTTTCAAAATACGTTTCAAAATGCATCACGATTAATAAATAATAACAGTGCAGTTTAATTTTCTTGGTCGAAACAGTACCAAATATCATAAACTGAAAGGATAAAAAAATAAAACATTTGAATCAATCTTTTAAAAAAGGATTTCTACTTTACCATAAAAAAGACTACTACGTAACCATGCTTTGAGCGGAAATTGTGCAATGTCATGACTTAGCAATACATAGCAAAATATGAGTTTTGGCCAATGGCCGACACAGCCCCCCCCCCCCCCCCCCTTGGCGCGAATTTGTTGGTACGGCGGAGAAGAAAGCGATTGTGATGTTACCGGCTTGGTCTTGTATGTGTGTTTTTATTCGGTTGATTGTAGGAAACAGTTATACGAAAAAAGTTTTTTTAAGCTTTGCACCAGACTTGACGACACCCATAGCTCAAGATGTTTTTTAGCGCCCCCCCCCCCCTTGAGTTATTTCTGTATCCGCCACTGGTTTTGGCTTCCTAATTTACTGTTCCAAATACGAGCAAAATTGGTTATTTAGACGGTTTAAACGGACATTTACGGAAAATATGCAAATTAGCCGTACACATGGTTGTTTAAAGGTCTCTTTGATGAATTTGTTTATTTTTTTCGGTAATTTGATTGTTTAAGTCATTCGTTATATCGTTTTTTTTTTATGAATTTCGTAAAATCCACGTGCTGGAGATAGGGGCGTGCCACTTTTCGTCGTAGTACTACACATTATGCAAACATGTGGGCAGCGACAAACAAATTTCCAACTGCAGAATTTTGAAGAATTTATTTAAGATTGTTCTTTTCCTCATATTCAGTTACATTACCCCACCAAATTATTGCACTCATTTGGTATGCACTCTGTAGGTAAGTTGGTGAAATCGTCTGATATTCGTGCCGTGAATAAGCCATGTCCATCAAATTTGGGGAGCTTGACAAAATGTTGCTATTCTGATGGGTGCTATAAAAGATTTTCAAAGTTTTTTTTTCTGATTTCAAAGATGGGACACACTTAATGTGTAGTAGATTTTCAACAAATTTCTCTCAAGGGCTCAAGGATTTCTACAAGGAGTCACTGTCATCCGTTAATGATTAAGATTGGTTCTCTTATGGGACTCAGACGGGAGACTTAATAATACTACAACTCTTCAATCATTGAGCCAAGCAAATGAAAAAAAACGTATAACACTTATTAGTCATGACCAATATTTATTAAAAAAATTAAAAAGGTTGGAGACAGTTTTGATAGAGAATTCGTACCCAAGAGCACTAGTAACTAATTTACTTTATAGAACTTCAAATCGGGAAAACAATGCAGTAGTAGTGGATAACGATTTAAGCAGGGCTCAGAATGTCAACAGTTCAGAACGCAAGAAGTATAGTTCAATGGTAGATGTAACTGACCTAACAAATAAAATTATAAGAATCTTTAAGCAAGAAAACATAATGATAGCTAAAAAAAGTATAGAAACAATCAACACAATTTTCAGTAAAGTAAAAGATAAAACACCTCCTTTGTTACAATCAAATGTCGTTTATCGGCTGCAATGTTCTGACTGTCAAATGTATTATGTGGGACAAACATCTCAACTTGTTAAAAGTTGGATAGCTGGACATAAGAGCAATAGTAAAAATAATTTGCAGAGATGTTCTTTGGGAATACATATAAATGAACAGCATCATAAAATAAATTATAATGAAGTCATAATATTAAGCATGGAAACTGACTACCACAAAAGATCATTTTTAAAGATGTATCATATACATAAAACTAACGACTGAATTAATAGAAGATCAGATATACAAAATTTAAGTAATATTTACACCTACCTTTTAGAAAATAGTAACAATGATATAGTTTGTTTGAGAATGCAATCACATTTTAAAATTCAAATCTGTGTGGATGGGGTTAAAGGGGTCAGGATGTTGGCAACAAATATTTAAACAAAAAAATCAAAACACATGCCACAAGATGGTGGTATAGCTGTGTTGTTCACAGCGTATCTCAAAAACTATTAAAGATAGATATAGGGAACCCTAATATCGATTGATAGGGAATAAGATTTCCTATCGAATGGTGTATCGGTATACAGGGCGTCCCATTTGAAAAAAATGAGTTTTTTACGTTTGAAAATTCAATTATTGTGTTTTCAATTTTGAACACCCTGTATAAGATATCATCATGAACTAAACATTGTCTTATTTGGTTAGGTTTCTAGTTTTGGACCACCTAAATTCTAGTTTCAATAATAACCGAGATATTCAATTTTAAACGTAACCGCGAAAATCATCAATCAATTAGTAAAATCAAAAAGAGTCAAAATTGGTGATATTTAGGTATAGGGAAACATTATCAAAAATGATGTATTTAGATACGTAGGAACCAAAAATAAAATAAAAATTATATCATTCCATTTAAAATAACAAAGTTGATACCGACTTCCGGTGACCGGACGTGACAGTTAACTTGAGAATATTTTAGCTGAAGAGCACAAAACTTCAAGTTTCTAGAAATAGTAGAACATGAGAAACTTCTAATGTACCAGTTCCGTGTGACAGCCTGTATATATATATGTATACAACAACATATAATATGAATGTCTTATTTAATTTCCTCGAGTAAGTGATATCTTTAACTAATATTAGTTCCTGTTTACATCAAAAGAATTATTACATTTCTGACTTTTAAATAGCTGGTCTTTGTATATTCCCAAGCTCACCTTTTACAACGGACGACAGAGACGAAATTAAACTGTGCTTAAGCGGTCTGAAAAGTTGGCTTTGCAAATCGGCCGTTATTAGTCGCGACGCGGCAAAGTTTTAAGTGAGTAGGTAATTTGCGGAAGTTTCAGTTTTGCAGTCGTAGGGTCGGTCGGCGGAGTCGGTGACTTCATTGTTTACGCAATTTTATGCAAGGCAAACTCCTCAGCGGCCTGAAAAAGTTTTCGGCGTTAGGACCGAGGTCACCGTGGAAAGTAAAGCGTTATTTTTAGATTTACACCCCCCGCATAGTTGGCCGTCGTCGCCAACTTGCTCCTACTTGTTGTAATACTTTCGGGTCCGAGTTTTCAACTTCACTTGAGACTCCGGTAAAGTAGAAGTTTTAGTCGTGGTATAATTTGCTCGTCAGGAAGTGGAATCCCTCGGATTTACAACAAAATAATCGTTTAAGTCCTGTATTGTGATTATGATACTGCGATTAATTTATAAATAATAATATATACAAAGAATAACAAATAATAATAAACTGTCTTGAAACGTCTTGAATGGAACGTCAGAAAGGTTAGAGCCATTATCTGTGGTAGATGTGATAAATAGTATGTAAACTATGTCAAAATTTTATTTTGTATTTTTAAGTAAATGTTTTTTACCGATGCAAAAATTAAATTTCTAAAAAACTGGCTTTATGTAAGTAGTATCTCTAAGCACTTTCACGAGAACTAGCCTGAATATGAATATTCAGGGGTACGCAATATATTTTTGTTTGTCACTTACGGCTACGCGACAAAACAAAATTTAGAGAGATTTTTTATGCCATTATATATGTAGATATTGTTGCGAAGTATATTTTAATTGCATTGTCTAACAGAGGCCTCGTCATCCAATCCGTCTATGCTAGCAATTGCTTGGTCAGTATGCAGATGTTAGGCGTCGCAAAATCGCGGCAATAGCATCAGTAGAAACCCAACATCAGTCAGCTGTAGTTCTGGAATTCAGTACTGTCAGCAATGTAACAAATATGTAAACAATAGTGTCAGTTTTATTTACATATCCATCCTGACTTAGAGGTATTCACAAACAAGAGCAACGTAACAATATAACGAGCATTGTTTGTTCCGCGAAAATGGGACACTTCGCTTAAAAAGCAAAGGTATGGTATGCAATGTAGGAGGAACATAACACCTAAAATTGAGTTACTCTCGCTGTTAGTGCTGCAGACTATATACAAATCATTTATACTTTTGTTAGTGTGTCTACCTAAGTTAAAACTACTTTCCGCGTGACCTGATTTCCTTCATCTCCATAACGCTCCAGAAAAACATTTTTAATGATATTATCTATAATATACTCCTATATTTTTAACCCTATTGTTTACGCGCCAGCTAATATGATAATAAGCCCTCTGATGCTCGCACAAGTTTGAACTTTTCGGGTAAACAACCCGCGCCAGTGTGCTGTCAGCTTCGGATTTCAACCGCCCTCCGCTTCCAATTATGATTTCTTTTCCCATATCGCCCAACAGCCGCCTACTCTCCGTTACGTATGCATAGAAATCGCAAAACGTCCACAGTCGAGTCGAAACGGCGTTAATAACGACGCGGAGCGTCGCCGTCGCCGCCGGTTTTTAATCAGTTCCCGGCCGGTCCCGAAACTTTCCCCACAAATTTCAATGTTGGAAAAAGTTTCCCGAAACTTTTCAGAGGGGTCGATTAACTGCGACGAAACCGAAAGGGGAGCTTTTGGAGAGCGGTTTCAGCGAGCTTTTGGCTTAGCTTTTACTCTAGGTGGTCCACCAGGTGGACTGGAAGCGTCGGAAAACGCGTGGACGCGCGTCACGAGCGTCGAGTGAGGGATAGAGAGGCGTTGACCGGGCTTGTTTCCACCCCCACGTGAGGCACTCGCTGCTGGTCGGGAAAACTGGAGGCGGCGCCGCCGACGCCAATGGCATGAAGGACGCTTGGAAACTTGGGCGGTATCACGTCGACGCATCTGCTCGACAGAGGCTGGGAAAAAAGCTGGAAACGTCGGCTCGACGAACCGGTATAGGTGAAAGGTGTATGATGATGTCCAGGTGGAAATCTGGTCTGATGGGGAGGGCTGTACGTTATTTTTGCGGAAATTGTTCGAGAAAAAGCGGAGGATTTTTAATATATTTTGTTGTTGTTCTTTTATTTGGGTGGGATTTTGTTCGTTGAAATGTGGTATGTGAACTTTCATGCCGGGTATACAGATCCATGGGGCTGAGCTTTAATTTTTATTCTGTTTTTAACAAACAAAATAAATAATTGGCACTGCTTTGACGTCCAACATCGTTTACCAAATGAATAGTTTCCGTATTATGACGAGCGTCGAAGATGATAAATTTTGCTTTCCACCAATCATGCCGTTAGCTTATTCAGGGATAACTGAAGAAACTAACTGCAAGTAGTTCTTCCAAAGTCAGACTGAGGCCGGCCCAGCTGTAGAGCATGCCGTTATGAGTTTGAATGTTTTTCTGTTGCTGCCGATGTCCCCGCAATGTCGAAAGCTGTGGGAGATGTTAAAGCGTGGATTATTACTATCTACAACATGACCGACAGAAGCTGGGTGACTGAGTGGATAAGGCGAATGCCTTCCGCTAGAAACTCCAGGGTACAAGCCCAGGTTACGCAGGGATTTTTAAAATACTTCGTTTTCCCGATCGCCGCACAGACAATCCACTGGCTTTGTGCACATGGTAACATCCCATCTTTCGTATATTTATTTTTACTACCAAAATTTCATGCGTATATACCGGGTACGCTAATATGCAGTCTGGTCCATCATTACCCCGACAAACTGAGTGGTTGTAGGACGCCCCAAAGCAAGACATTTCGACCATGTCTGGTAACGAGTCCTTTGGGCACTGTGGTGAATTAAAACAATATTGTAAACCACCGTGCCACCCTATAAGCATTATGGACAACATTTTTGGTACTTTTTGCCAATTTTACGATTAAATGCCAATTTTGTTTTAAATTTGACATATTGTCGACATCTCTTGTTTCCGGATAGGGATTTATTTGCAAAAACTGCCTGCTTAGGTGCCCTCTACAACCACTCACAGTTTGTTGCTGCAATTGTGGGACTCCATCTAGCATTTCCAATAGGGGAGATGACAAGAAAAGAACAAAATATTCTGGTTAATCAAGGAATGGTCTGCAAAAACTCCAGTTCACACCATTTTCCCTTATATTTGATTTTATTTGGCTGAGAAATAAATTATTTAATTAATGATGAATATAACTGATTTTATTTGATACATTATTGGAAAAACTTCAATATTCAGATAAAAAAGTCTGATGTGGCCAGGCACATGACTTTATCATACTACATATAAAATTAATAGTTTAGCTGCATGAGATTCTATTTGATCGAGATCGGCCATGTCTGCATTAAAATAAAACTAGTAGAACTAGACAGATATGTCGATTAAAGCTGCGTTCGGATATTGTACTCCGTTGACACCGGGTACACCGTACAAATGACACGTGTTATTGGGTGTAAAAAGTGTAATACAATATGCGAACGCAGCTTATATTGACAGAAGTTATTGTCAAATCATTAGCATTGTCATTAGTGTCATTACTGTCATTAGAATCAAAATTTCTGACATATCCTGGCTACTAGTTTTAATGCAGTACGACCGATCTTGATGAAATAAAATTTGCTCATGCAGCTAAACTATTGATTGTACCAAAAAATTTCATATTCATAAACTATTCAGAATTTCCTCCTCTTTAGTTTATTATTTAACTATATCGCCGAAATTCCAGAAATGGCGGCTTATTTGCAAAATCTTTCAAAAATGCTAAGACTAGTTCCTTTGGACCCTTTTCAACACAAAGCTTTTCAGCTCTAAGTTTGGTTATGAAACTTCTAAATATGAAGTTTCGTCCCGATACCTTTAGTAGTTTCTCCGGAATCGTCGCCACAAAAGAACGGGTACACAGACACACACACACACATACATACATACACACACACACACAGACATTTTTTTGTACCTTGGTCAAATATGTTCAGGGGACCCAAAAGGGTATGATAAAGTAAAAATAAGTTATCATTGAAAATTCATTAAAATAAATCAACAATTTTAAAATATGCTCCCCAAACTTATTATTATTTAGTTTTTCTTTCACGAAAGAAAAACTATTTATTATCATCCCTTATAGTCAAATGCTACCTTCTCATAGTTAATATTAAATTTATAGAGTTGGTAATTGTTATGCTTAGGGATATCATGAAAATAATTTAAACTTAACTTACTTTTCAGTACTATATGAAACTGAATTAGCGGGCGGTAGAAAAACGAGGCCTAAAAGTGGCACATAATATTATTAAGGCTCCCGTCTCCGAACCACAAAACGCGAAAATAACCCACGTCATAATTATTGCGCCAATCGTGAAATGCTGGCTACCATTCGATTCTGAAGGTCTTTATGCAACTGCCATCGGAAAGGAATTTCAATATTTATAAACATTATTTATGCAAATTTTGGTGTGGACTACAAATATAGAAGTGCTTTCCGATGGCAGTTGCGTCGGATTTTTGTCTGCTGTAATACATTATAAAATATAATTAAATGTTAACTATAAGACCACAAGTTATTTTCTTCTGAACTTCTCCAGACTTGCACTCTGGAGTATTGTAGTGCGTGTTTGTAGTGAGTTGGTAACCATGTTTACAATAGCGACGATTGTGAAAGTACTATGTCATCGACTAGAAAACTCAAATACAGTCCAGTTAGAATATTTGTACAAATAGAAACTAATACATTTATTTCTTTAGGTTATACCATACGTCAAATGTAATAAATGCAGACATGTTTGTAGTAGCGCCATCTACATCTGGTGATTTTTCTATTTCGAAGCTTTGGAGAGAAGTTCGCTACAGTTCGGTATTTGAATTGAGACGGGATCCTTAAAGGAGATATGTTTCTGGCGCATTATGCAGATGAAAACTACAATACTGAAAAAATTTAAACTTTAATGCTAAAAGACGAACGGAGCTAGACATTTGTAAACAAAAAAATTCAGACTCTGGCTTAACGTGGAATCCAGCAGCGTACTTGAGTTGAGATAAATGTAATTATGGCAGAGAACAATTATTTATTATATTTACATCATATTTACATGTATTTTTTCCTAATTCCATTAACCTATCACACTTTATGTTTGACTGTACATAATGAGCACATTTTATTATTTTTCTGTTTTCTTTTGTTGCTTTGTTTGAAAGTGGAATCAACAATTTTTTTGTTTGAGGGGTTCAATCGCGTGTTTCTTTGCGCTGTTTTTTTTCTAATAAAATTATGACGTAAACTGACATTTGCAAATGAAGAAGATGGAGGAAAAGTATGTATGCTTGGCAGAACCAACGGAATTTTGTATATAACGAATAAAAATATTGCAAAATATTTATTGTATTATATTCAGGCATTCATGTATCATTCTTTTAATGCCATCATATCATTCATTAAGCCGAGAGTGGCAATAAAGTGATAACAAATTGAAAAAAACATATAATAATTTCTATTTTATATACGAATTTTACAACCGTAATTCGTAACCAGAACTAAAATTTATGAGCACATACATCTCAGCAAGTATAAAATTTTCTTGGCAATTTGCGGTCGTGTTCACAAGCAACATTTAAGGCACTTCTCCACTGATATCCGGCAAACAACTTGGGACTGAAATGCATAAATAATGTCCGGCAAAGTTTACTACATGTTCAACTAACCTTGTGCATACCGAGGTAAACTTGTCGTAAACAAGTCTCTCCTCCGAACTGCTATGCTACTTTGTTGCAGTTTAACTAGCGCAACAGAACGAATATACTACGAAATACTCACATAGTTTCGTGTGAATATTATATTATTTACTTATGGAGCTGATGACAGCTGTAAACTGTAATTTAAATTCGCAATAGTAAAGAAATGAGAACCATCAATATTAGGTATCAATTTTTATTTTGAACACACCAAAAGAAAAGGAGCCAAACATGCATAATAAAAATTCTAAAAAGTTAAGGGGACTGCACTGAGAATATATCAGAACGACTTTTGGACGCTGTACAACCATCATGACTATTATTATTACTTTAGTCCATATTTTTTAATTACATAAATACATTACACTCTAGTCATCCTTGACTAAGAAGTGACCTATTTTACTCATAATGTCTGGTTCAGGACATTTTATCGCTGTATTTGAACTTTCAGTGAAGTCACTATATTAATTCCAACAGGTGTCACTGAATTATGTTAATAAAATGTATTCAATGCAAGTGCAATTAAGCATTTTACTGTAGGGATTATTAACAACAAATAATGATCTGTATGAGTAATGTATGAATAATGATAAATTCAATTAAATTTTAAAAACAATGCACCATGTTCTCACAATTCTCTTCAAATAATTTTTCAGAGTAGTTTCAATAATTTTAATTTCCAAATTATTAGTTTTTTGTAAAACAATCCGGTATTTACTGCGGACATTTTGAGAACCGGTTGTAAATCTATCAAGATTTAGAAATGCAAATTTCTGTTCGTTTTTCTCCGGTGCAAAGTAACTAAACCTCTCTTTCACCAGTGACACACTACAGTCACTCACTACCAGTACCCATGTTTACCTATAATCACAATCATTTTAGTAAACACCGTGTCGTAAGAACGGGGGTTGTACATGGTTGCTGTTTCATGTGTTATATGTTAGGTTAGGTGTCTATTACATTTTATACCATTTTTGATGGGTTAGTTTATATTCTATAAAACAGGTATGTGGTCAATCCATATGAAATGGTTCAGGAAAAATTAATTAAAAAAATAAGATCGCTTGACCATTTTGAAAAAAACAACTCATATTTTAATGACACCCTTATGCTCTGGCAGTGAAAAGGCAATTTTATTATTTACTTAATTTTACTCGCCTCAAAAGTGGCGCCCAGTTTAGAGTCAGCAAAGTCGTATTTCTTTACAGTGGCATGTGTTTGCGTTTAACTAAATAACTTTGTTTGGATTTGTCATAGACAGTTGAAATTAAAATCATTCTATATAGCGCATTCCAAGCTATCTGTGAAGTATATAATACACACGGTATACACAAAGGGCAAAGGTAATCAAAGCGTTAGCTTCGTTAACCGATAGTTCTGTAATTTGTTACAAATGTAACGGAAGTTAACGTTAACCGTTAATCGTTAACATTTTATAAAAGAAGTTGACAATGAAGTGCCGATCTGTCGGCAAAATGACTGCGGACCTTTCGGTTGCATAATTTAAAATTGCCTTAGGAATATCTCAAACTAGGTACAGTGGCAACTAAAATAACTCCATTCCGAGATGCAAGGTTTATAAAAGACATTGAAAAGATCAACTAAGGTGGTTGGGGTTAGAAGCAAAGCATTTTTAGAAGGGCGCTTTTTAAGTGTTGATTTAGTAACAAATAAGACAATTTGCGCTCATGCTTCATAATACGGACTCTAACAAAGTAATACAGTACGTCACACATGTAAACAAAATAATAATAATACTAATAATAATACTTTATTGTCATATGATCCTTACAGACATTGACAGTGTCATATCCTATGTTAAATATAAAGATTCTAAAAATTAATCAATTGGCAGGAATATATACTAAAATACAATCCTGTGCAAAGAAAACAATAATAAAATGAGGCGAATGAACACATTTCAGTCACATTAATCAACAAACAGAATATAACAGTCACAAAATTTACATCAAAATGTGCATTCTAGTCGCGGTCCCCGCCATGACTTAAAAATTCCTCCACCGAATAAAACTTTTATCCAACAAAAATGACTTTGCTCGCAATCTAAATGCGGCAAACGAAGCCGCGTCAACTATCCGCGCGGGTAAGGCGTTGTAGGCCCGTATCATCATATAGTACGCCCCGAGCTCGAAGGCCGATGATACATGCCCGGGGGTGGCGAGGCGAGACGCACCTCGTGTGCGCATCGAATGCGATATGTCCCCATTTCTAACAAAATCTGAAATATTTTTTCTGCAGTAACACACCAGTTTGAAAATGTAGAGACTGGGCAGAGTAAGAATGTTATGTGCTCTGAAATGGGATCTACAAGTCTCACGATATCCCAGTTGCAGCATAGATCTCATACACCTCTTCTGGAGCGCAAACAATGCAGCCATACCGCGCGACGAAGAGCCCCACAATATTATTCCGTAGCTCAAAACGGACTCAAAACAGGCCAGATAGTACGTTCTCAGTACCTGCAGTTCTACAATATGTCGCAGCTTGTATACTGAATAGTGCAGTCGAGCCACTCTTTCCCGGACCATGTTTACGTGAGTGTCCCACTTATGAGTGAAGTGTAAGTGAACCCCGAGAAACTTCACGTGCTCATTCAATGGTATCGACAGTCCACCCGATCTTACAAGAATTGATTGACTCGGTGTACCTAGGGCGAACTGGAGCAAACCAGTCTTATCCTCATTAAGAACCATATTGTTCGACTGGCACCATAACTTCATGCTCTCCATTGCCCTCTCCGCCAACGCGGCCAACTCTGAGATGTCTCTGTGCTTAATGATCAATGTCGTGTCGTCGGCGTACTGGTACAGGTCTCCGAATGACAACTGCGCCGACAGATCATTCATAAACATTAAAAAGAGCAACGGCCCCAGCACCGAACCTTGAGGGACACCCACCGTCATCAATGACTCCCGCGAAGAAAATCTCCCTGCGACGCACACGGTCTGTTTCCGACCCCCAAGATAGGACCGCAAAAGATTCCACGCATTACCCCTAACACCCAGCGGCCCCATCTTCGACAATAACATAGCATGATTTATCGTGTCAAAAGCTGCCGACAAATTAAAGAACATTGCCGCGACGTGATAGCGCTGGTCAACATGTGAAAGCACTGTCGTAACTGCGTCAAACAGAGCCACATCGCAGGATAGTCCTGGCAAGAAACCAAACAATCAATCATTAATTATGATATTTTCGATTTAACGGACTTGAACAACGGGTGACGAATGTAGTGGAAGTTAATGAGTCCGTTTGTAGTTTTGAAAGTTAACTTAAAAGTTAATTCGTTAATGAAAAATTTTACTAATAATTTTTCTTCTATAGCTTAAAAATATGCTAAACTGCAATAAACTAACGGCAATTTAATTTCAAAACAATTTGTGAATTGAAAACTTTTTGTTTAGAATTCATTAAAGAAATGAAAATGATTATAATTTCCTTTTTTTATCATATATTATGTGATCTAACAAGTGTAAAGTGTAACCTCAAATTTCTGAAAAACTGTTCATTTTATCGAAACATAAGCTTTTTTATGAGACAATAACCATTGTGCCACCACCGTTTCCTTGAAACTAGGTTTATTGAGAAGATTGGAACTATGTGGGTATGAGTGACTGTTAGCAAAATATCAGCTTAGGCATGATAATTCAGAAAGCTATGCTGGGTTGCATTAAATTCCTGACAGTATACAACAAAGCAACACATATTGCTTTTTCACAGCTTGGAAAGTTAGCTACTCCGTGTAGAAAATATTAACACCATTTATACTTATTATTCTCTCTTATGTTTAATGCAAGGTTCATAAAATTTCACGTCCAAATTTACATGTTTTAAACAGTAATGGCGTCGAAAGCGCTACAAAAAAGCTCACATCCAGTAATAAGTTACCGAAATAAGAGCACCTCGAATATATGCATTAGGCAAATGCAACAGTGCAGGCAACTGAAACCAACGACTGGTGTGTAAGGAGTTGAAAACTCCCGTCCCATGGGGTGGCTTTGGGGACCACCTCTGCCGCCGCCGCCGCCGGAAAAGCGCATCATCAGTGCCAGTTATTTACGGTAGTCTGTTTTTGAAATGCGAGAGCGGAAGGTGAGACGGTTATTAATGAATGGCGAAGAGCGAACGAACTTCTCTTCTGCACACCGAGTTCTCTCCCAAATTAATAAACGGCACCATATTAGCTGTTATGAGCAACAGACAGCGTCGATTCGTCATTATTTTCCGCTACATTAAGCGCATACTTCGTCCTGCCTGCGATGGGGCCTTACCAACGCTTCCAATCGAAACTTTCTCACAGGATATCGATCATACGTCGTGGATAATGCGTAATGTGACATCTCCAATGTCTCGCCATACGTCGCGATGTCGCTCGTGACTTGTCTAATATGTGAAAATCGGGACTCCTTTGAGCCCTTTGATCCCAGAGCTTGGTGCGGCGTCGACTACGATCTGTCATCGCCTTTTCCTCTCGATTACAGATGGATAATAAAAGCCGCAAAGAAGTCCTCTACAGTCTATATGTTCTGAACGGTTAAATATTTCACCGTTTTCGACTGCTGGGATTTGAGTTGTTTTTTTCAGTCTTCTGTCGCTTGAAGATTTGTAAATGATCTATCCTGTGCAGTACATATTAATTTTACGGGATGATATTTTAATTAATTTTGTAATTTTAAATAACGATATATCCCATTAAACATATAAACATTCCAAATAAAAGACATGGTCATGGAGAAGTCACCGGAGACGATCATTTAAAATATGGGAGAAGGAATGATTCAATATCAACAAAAACACAACTATTAAGACAGAGAAGATAGACAAAGAAATTTTATAGAGAAGGGGGAGAAAATGATTAAGTTGGAATCAAAGATACCTACTCACATGAGGCGAACATCGCAGGAAAGGTACTGGCAAAGAAAAAAAAGTTGAAATTACTTTGTGGCCATATAACTCAAAACTTACCCAACAAATTTTGATCAAACTTTCGAACATAAATTATTTATGTTCCAGGGAATATTCAGCAAAAAATATAAAAGGTGTTGGTTTGTTTTTGAGCTATGTAACCACGTAACAGAATGTACTTTTTTCTTCAACTATACAGCATACAGACAGATTATGAATAAAGGAAGTAATAGTAGTAATAATTTTTTTAAATATAACTTGGCCATTTATGGGAGTTACACGCTTGGCTAATTACTCTGTTGCGGAGGTACCGAAACCTAAATATATTTAAATAATAACAAATTATATTAAACTTACCTTTAATCTATTAATCTAACGCCTCACAGCCACTGGAACACAATCGGGGACAAGTGAAGTAACACCATAAAGCTATTTTAAGCTACATCTTTATTTGGGACCACTTGAGGTCCCCTTGAGCTGCTACATTACAATTAATAACTTACCTTGCCTTTAGCACAGCGCTAGCCAGCCACTTCACCCGGTAGTTTTGCAAACTATTGCATTTCTGAAAATCTGATGTGGCCAGGCACATGACTTTATCATACTATATATAAAATTTATCGTTTAGCTGCATGAGATTCTATTCGATCGAGATCGGTGGTGTCTGCATTAAAAGAAAACTAGTTATCCAGGATTTGGCCGATATTTTGATACTATTGACAGTAGGTATTGTCAAAACATCACCGCTTGACACTACCTACTGTCATTACAATGAAGGTTTCGATCTCAATCAAATAGAATTTGCTCATGCATAAAACTATTAATTTTACTAAAAAATGTCAGAGACACAAATTATTCAGAATTTCCTCTACTTTAATTTATTATTTAACTATTTTGACGAAATTATAGAAATGGCGGCTCATTTGCTAAGAAATGCTAAAAAATGCTAAGAGTAAACATCCAGTACCTTTGGACCCTTTTGAACCAAAAGCTTTTCAGCTCTAAGTTTGGTCATGAAACTTCTAAATATGAAGTCTCGTCCCGATACCTTTAGTAGTTTTTCCGTCGCCAGAAAAACGCAAAAAGACATATTTTCGCTAAAAACTCAAAATTTTTATTTGGCACGATTACAATACTTTACATACTACGTATGATAAAGTAAAAATGCATACATGCAAAGCAATATGCAGATTGACTAGCAGAAGCTCAACTAAAGCCTAAACCAATACTTTTCGTGGCAGTATATATGTTTCCCAATTTGTCGTAGCTGCCAGTTTTGGAATTTTTATTTTATCGTATCCGGTTTGATAACTGAAATTGGTAGTAGTCTCTGAAAGTTAAATTAAATTTCATTTTTGTGGGGTCAACAATTCAACAAAAATATACGCGGTTACAAGTAAAACTTTGAAATTTTAGCTCTAATGTTGAATAACTATTGTAATACTTTCCGGTTTTATCATTATAGTTCACAACAGTGTACAAGAATATTATTAAGGTGACCAACCGTCCTCATTTAGGGAGGACAGTTCTCAGGGCTGCCCTCCCTTTTATTATTTTCCTCCTAACGTACTCCTTTCTTATAGAATGTCATCCTTATCTTCCTTTGGACGCTTTCTGTGTTATGTATACAAAATATAATTCAAACTGTAAATATATACAATTGATCGAGCCAATCCATTGTCATCTATTATGATCTTTCAAACTGAAAAGCGATTAATTTCACTTAGTAGCATTTTAATGGATTTATCAAAAATTTATCAATGTCTGAGAAACTACTGACTATGGTTATAGTGGACACCAGTACGGATTTACAGACCGTAAAATTTTCTTTCTGATAATGTCATGATAATACTGGAGTTGCCAATTTTGAACAAGTTTTATCCATATATTGAGATAAATATCATTTTGTTTGGTCATAGTTAAAATATGTCCCAACCAAACATGAAACTGTTGGCTTCAATAACTCTTCCACACATAAACTTTTAAACAATACAGCAAAATTCAATATAAAAGTGGTAAAATCTAAATAACTTAAAAGCTTGGGCATTACTAAGCCTTAGCCTTAGCCTTAACCTTAGCCTTCAAAAATTATATTACCTCAATATAACAAGTTCATAATGACTTTCCCTAGACCAGAAGTAACTAGGGAGTATTTTAGTTATATCGATATTGTGTAAAACTATTTTGAAAATAAATTAGTGTTATAATATATTACTTTTCATAGTATTGATTTAACTCCCGCCCCCCCCCCCCCCTCCTTCAACAAAATCATCACGGCGGCCCTTGTAAGTGTCCTCCTTTGCAACAAGATAAATATAAGTAAAATAAGAAGAAACTGTCGACATGGTGTTTAAATAGCGAAGAGATGTACAATCTTTGGAAAGTGAAGCGAATAGTAACCCTTATTATTATATTCTTATTATATTATTATCTATTACATCAATGTCCTTATTATATGAATAGATGTGCTTATTGAACTGGCAATAATATAATAAATGAAACTTCTGTATGTTCTTCGCAGTTCTTTTTATTTCAAATTTTCGTTAGTTACGCGTTTCGCCTACAAGGCCTCATCAGACTAACACTGCAAGACAAAGGATATACAAAGTCAGACGCTAACTTTAACATCGGAGAGGCGAGAGACTTACTGTCGGTGGGAAATTTTCTTCGTAGGGTATTAACATATATAAATTTTCTGGAAAGTGAGTAGCTTCCTCTCTCAGTATTTTGTGAATGTATAGCATACAGTATAATTAACCTAAAAATCACAAAACATTCATAAGTTGGGACAATGATGCAAAAACTTTTTACAATCGAACTCACATAACAGAAAACCACCATATTGTCGTCCAAGAAACTATCGAAAAAGCCATAGAAACAACTTTCTATGAAACACAAGACGGTATACGAACCAAAAACGACAAGTTGATTGCATTGAGAAGGTCAAGAGACAGAGGATGTGACGCAAGACACCGTTCAGACAACATGGCTGCAGAGGATGACCCCGAATTCACCTTTGCAAAAAACTTTACAAACCTAACCAACATAACTTTTGACGACAAGAGCAGGATTTACTTAATAAGGGCCACAAATATGCTCCAAAAACCACAAAAACCACCCTCCACCTAACAGCCATCGAAATGGAACTAGCCATCAAGGGACACAAAGATGAACCAAACTTAAGGAAAGATTGTGTGGAGTTCCTTCGTAGACTAGACAGAAAGAACAACAACACCCACATCTCAACCGACAAAGATGAAACAAAAGCGATAAAATCCATTAAAGAAAAGCTCCAAACTCATGAAGCAGATTTAATCAAGGCCGATAAGAATGGAGGAATGGCCATAATATATCATTCCGAATACATATCAAAGATGAACAACTTTCTCAGCGAAAATGGATTCAAGCTGATCAACAAAAGCCCTTTAAAACGCCTAAGGACCACTACAAAACGCATCATTAAAGAAAAAGAAGACATCCTCAAGTCCCTCAACACGAACAAACTACCTACCATCGACATGAATTTGCTGCTACCACAGATGTACGGCCTGATAAAACTTCACAAAGAAAATAAATCTATGAGACCAATCACCACTTTCTACAACACTCCAACGAATAGACTAGCAAAGATTATAACTCCATTACTTACGAGTGACCTTTTTCCACTCAAATATGTTATAAAAAATGGTAAGGACCTTCAAGATAAACTTTTAAAAATACATCCAAAGGGACTCAAACTTATCTCTTTTGATGTGGAAAACCTATACACAAACACACCTATCCAATACACCCTACAAATCATCAAGGAACATATCCACAACTCTACATACAGTGACACAGAGAGCCAGGACATTTTTGACATCATTGAACACCTAATAAAAAATAACTACTGCACCTTTAATAACAAGACATACCAAATGAATGAAGGATTACCGATGGGTTCTCCCTGTTCTGGTGCAATAGCAAACATCTTCCTAAACCACATTGAAGAAGAATATATCCTCTCCACAAAATGTCCCTATGTGAAAAATATAAAAGCTTGGTATAGATATGTGGATGATGTCTTGTGTCACCACCTACATCAACAACATCATGCCAAAATTATGGTTTACCACGGAAACTGAGAAGGACAATTCGATGAACTTTCTAGATCTGACAATAAGAAGAGGCCCCGAATCTTTCTACCTGGGAATCTACAGAAAACCCTCTACCTGTGGTGCGTTAATACCAACCGATTCGTGTCATCACCATTTACACAAACATGCCGCCATCAGATCAATGATACAACGCATGCTTAGGACATCGTTACAGGAGCGAGAAAGAAAAAAGGAACTAGAGATAATTAAAATTATAGGCCAGAAAAATGGATACACCAATAAAACCACACAAAAAATCCTGAAATCCGAAGAACTTAAACTCCACCTTCTATATAAAAAGCAAGAAGCGACAGACAACTCCACTTGGAGAAGCTTCACCTTCTACAACAACTATGTAGGAAAAGTAGATAGAGTGTTAGGAAAATATGGAATCAGGAGTGGATACAAGACAAACACCTCTCTACTATCCATATTAAGAAAAAGAGACGAGATGCAGGATGACCTCGACCATAATGGAGTCTACAAGATAAAGTGTGATGAGTGCGAGGCATTCTACATAGGCGAAACTGGACGAGCGATAAAAACCAGAATACGAGAACACAGGACAGCAAAACACCTTTCAGCTTTTGGAAGACACCTCATATATACCGGACACTCCAGCACAGAAAATGCAAACATTGAAGTCCTACACCGACAAAGTAAGGGCTACAAATTAACACTCCTAGAAGCTTTCGAAATATGGAAATCCGCAGGACACCTCTTAAAGGAGCAAGTGGACATAGGCGTCGATCCGCTTTTTAAGTGCATTTCTATTCGGTAATCTGTTTTCATATTCTTATAGCACACTTCCTTACCACAATTTAAAATTTAGTAAGGAGGTTTCTGTTTTGCCGACTATGGATGACTTTTGTGTTGCATAACTTTAGGGCGCTGTTCGTATAGTGATTTTGTCTTTTCATGTTACCTGTATGTTTTACCCACAGTTTTACCCCATATAGAAATTTTATCTAATTGACACGCACATGGTTGCAAGAATTGTTACATAATTAAAACAGAATATCTCGAGTAATATTGTGCCGTTTGCCATATTGTACTTCGTTTTTGGCGCTGAGACTTTTGTCTGTTATGTGAGTTCGATTGTAAAAAGTTTTTGTATCATTGTCCCAACTTATGAATGTTTTGTGTTTTTTAAGTTAATTATACTGTATGCTATACATTCACAAAATACTGAGAGAGGAAGCTACTCACTTTCCAGAAAATTTATATATGTTAATACCCTACGAAGAAAATTTCCCACCGACAGTAAGTCTCTCGCCTCTCCGATGTTAAAGTTAGCGTCTGACTTTGTATATCCTTTGTCTTGCAGTGTTAGTCTGATGATGCCTTGTAGGCGAAACGCGTAACTAACGAAAATTTGAAATAAAAAGAACTGCGATGAACATACAGAAGTTTCATTTATTTTTTATTAATGTCCTTATTATTATATTATTATTTCAATGCCATGTCCACTGCATGCTGTTATTACAGTTAATACCAAGGTTTTGTATCAATTATTAAAGTTTAATTAAGATTCTGTTCATACTTTAATTTATTGGTTTCTGAGTGTTGTCCCTAAATTAATTCATTACTACTACCAAAACTACATTCTAAATCACCGCAAGGCTACGGAAGAACATTTTCTTTAGATATTCTTCCAAATTTAAGAGGTGTTCCTAGTGTTACTACACACCTGATGAGTTTGTTTACACTGCGGAGAAAAAGTCTCATCATTACAAAAGTCATTGAACATTAAACCTAAATTTGCAAATTTTTATTCGTAACTGTATCTTTTACAGACATTCAGAAATTGGGATAAGTTGAAAATCTCAATGTTGTTGATTGATATGAATATAAAGCAGAGTACAAGATAACCTGACCTTAGTAGTTCCATAATTACTCCACAGTGTCTCTAATGTTGACCACGAAAACATTATTAACTAGTAAGAAAATAGCCTTCAGCCATGGTGAAGTTAAGATACCCCCACCATAAAAAAACAAGTGAACCGATTATGCCCATTCACGAACGTGTCCTTACTTTTTAAGAGATAAGCTTGTATACCAAATTTCACATCAATTACTTTCAAATTACGACCGTTATCGTGTACACAGACGCACAGACGGACAGTCTGTATCTGCCACGCCTCCTTAAGGGTGTTACAAATGTTGTGGCAAACTCAATAAACCCTCACCACAGTAAATGTGGGGGTATAACTAGTGTATTCTTGTAACAATAGATTTTCATTATGACGTTTACTATTTACAGTTTCAACTACGCAAACATTGATTTCCAGTTATGGTATTGTACATTTTCATAATGATGATATTGTTATTTTACTAGCATTTTTGCAGTGTGGGATCTATTATTTCAGCAGTTTACCGTGGGGTTTGAATCGACGTGAGAGCAACTTAAGCATGTAAATTTACATGAGGTGACAGCAGTCTGTTTCTACTGATTGCCAGTTTCCTTTTGTGTACCGCACTTGTCTGACCAGTACATTTCAGGAATGAAAAGCCAATAGATGGAGGTAGTGTTGAGTTCTCTTATTACATCAAAAGTATTGTTCTAAAAATGAATGTGAAAGTTTAAATTGTAGACCATCTGAACAGTTTAATAAAATAAGTGGGCACATAATACTAAATTCTGGCGGAAATGGTCGAAGCGTTGTAACCAGCGGCATTTATGCAATATGTAAAGTGTTTGCCGAACACGACGAGGGACGGGATATTGGCCGGCGATAGCCCCGGACCCCTCTTTAAATATTAATATCTGTTTGTTCTGTCCACAGACTGCGATTGATTCAGTGGCTTTTATTATTTGCTCTCTGCCCGTTTGGCGTTTCATTGTCCGGTCAATATTGAATTTTTCAACGTTCTCGTGGCATAATTACTTTGAATTTTATGAATCGCAACGATTACACTCAGCCCCTGACTTTGCTCAGAAGATGGACTACGATTTACAGATTGTTATTTGATTCTACAGTAGGCATAGATAGAATGGGTTATTATGCACAAAAGGTGCATGTAGTGAGTGCGAAGTATAGAAAAATGACAGCTTGTTACTTAATAAATCGTCGGGCACGTGGATATTTTACGACAAAAATATACATATTTATCAGATTTAACTTCTGACCTTCTGGGTTTGATTTATGAAACTATTTTTCTTACTGATTTTTAAATTATTTCTTTCCATTGTTTTAAAGGTAACACACAATGTTGTAGTACAAAATATTGTCTTATGCTTTTGAAGGGAAAGCGAATAAGCGGTGTCAGGTTTTTCCAGATTTTTTTTCGTTTTTCATTAACGCACCAAAAATACTAGATTTGAGCTATTGACAAAACCGATGAGGATCTTGTAATTTAATACATCGTCCCAAAGATCTTGCCTTGTTTCCATACTATATACCCACACTGTATACTATACAGGCTGTCCAATTTGAGACGGCTGTGCCGTCAAATATTGGTTTGCAACACTTTCCCTTTGATCGTGTTCATATAGCGTACACATACGGTACTTATACTTACCTTATGCTTACTTATACGGCACAACCAGAAGGTCCGTTAACTGTTGTCTTTTTTCAGTTGCTTTGGCGTAAATGTTAACTACCAGTGGCGGCTCGCGTATAGGCACTGTGGCACTGCAGCACCCCCTGCAGCACCCCCTGCAGCACCCCCATTATTTCTACTTAATATTATGGATAAATTTAATATAATCCTTTCTCCTTTTTCCTTTAATTATTTCTTTATACTTGCACAAAGTATAATCCTTACTCCTTAATGTCAGTAGCCATCCCCCAGTTTAAGAAAAAGATTCAAAAATCTTTGTATGGAACTGTGATCTTCACAGTTCCAGTAGGCGACGTGTGCACATGTGCGCATGCGCACATAGGAAGCTGCACGCTAGGCAGCGGCCTGTTATGGCACTGTTGTTCATGCAGTGCCGACCGTGCCGACCCTGTCGTACCGGTGGACGGTAGTTTTACAAACTGCAGATGGCATATCATAAGTCAATACGTATTTTACAACAATTGCAGTGCTTTCAATGAAGAAAAAATTCCTCAGTTTTCATCCAGAGGCCAAGGATAAAATTATTGATATTTTCGCGCAAATTAAAACAAGAAGAATGGATTTAATTTTTACTGCGCTTATCTTAACTTCACTTGTTTGTTTGCTACATTTAAATCTTGTAATCGATATTTTACCTACTTACCAATATCCAATCGAGTTGAAATTTTGCTGGTGACAATGCATAAAGGGATAAAACAAATTGAAGAATTTTTGGAAATTTTACCTCAATTTTCAAAATTTAACTGTTAACGGGTTTTTTTTCATTAAGCGTAGTTTAAAAAAAATATTTATTGCTACCCTTATCTTAACATCACTTGTTTGTTTGTTATGTCCAAATATTGTAATCGGTATTTTACCTACTTCTCATTGTCCAATCGAGTTCAATTTTTGCATGTAGACGATTTCTGGTCACAATGCATGAAACAATAAAAAAATATGGAAATTTTTCTAATTTTTAATGTATTTTGTTAAAGCGTAGTTTTTAGAAAATGTATTTTTTTCCCAAATTTATTAATGAATGTAACTGTAACAATTTTGGTTAAAGTAAATAAGAAATCCTTTTTTATTCCCTAAATTGTTTTACGATTTCATCAAGTTTCTGAATAAATTTTCTTTTCATACGTTTTTTTCCTTTTACAGAATATTTTTTAAAACAATGACAAAAAAATTTGTGGAACAGCACCCCCACTAATATTAGCTACGAACCGCCACTGTAATAACTACTAAACCTTTCCCTACTGAAACAGTAACCCGAGGTTTAGTATTGATTCGTCACTATCTCTCTTATGAAAGAAGATTCACCAAGAAGTGTGATGACTAAATGTGCATGTGCACAAACATACAGTACTGGGCTGTGGGAATCTATATGATTTGGAGTGTGTGGTGTGAAGGGGTCGCCGGTTTTATATATACATTTACGACCGACACAAAAGATCCCCGACAGCGAAATGAGCAGTTCACAGTGTAATATTTGTAAAATTGTTCCATTTAAGACCCAGTTCTACCTCTCAGTGTAACTTCGTTGATAAATAACAAGTTGGGCTGGATGAAAAATAATTTTTTGGAAAGATAAAAATTAATTTTACTTCTACATCTTTGGCTTTTTTCAAATATAAAACATCTAGCCCAACTCATGATACAAAAATTGATTTTTTATTTAAGTACAATTTTAACCCAAACATTATAATTGCGACAATAAAGCGTAATTGGCAGAAATTTATTTGCCCATATTACCAGGGCCGCGTCTGGGGTTTTACGGGCCCTAGGCACACCTGAAATTTCATGCCCCGCAACCTATATATTGTATATGATATACCACAAATAATAAAAAGAAAATTAAAGAAATAAAAATCACATTTTTTATGTTGATAATTTTAATTAAAACTTTTGGTGAAAATATGTTATTTTGCAAACTAAAATGTTCTTTTTCTGATTTTGGCTTCAATAAATGTTTTGATGATGTCATCATAGTAGTGTTTTTAGAAAATCCTTTTCAAGTTTTGCAAGCGCGTTGAGGTTTTACTCCGAAAGTGTACCGCGCAAATAATTTTTTACCAGCTTAAAATAGAAAATAAGCCCTCGGCATTGCTGACTGATCGTGTTAGAAATAACCTGAAGCAAATCCTGCAAAAATCTCTGCGATTTTTAATAATAAATAAAACAAACATCTATTTATGTTTTTTTGTTCATCGACATTTAAATCTTTGTCAGAAGTCTCCAAAATTTGGGTAACTGCAATAAAATATGTTTTGTTATTTCTATAAATATTTGGAACAATAACTTACTCAAACTGTTTTATTAAACCCAAACAGTGGCTTTATAAGCGAGTGTAGGTCATTTAAAAAGTTTGGCACTTCTAAAAACTACAAATTTATTTTTTTTGTCGTTTTCAGTTTTTTTTTTAAACTTACTTAAAAGTGTTGTGGGTTCAGCAGTTTATTTTATAGTTTTCCTTATTTTTTTCACCTTAGCATTAGCATTTGTGCTACCTTAAAAATAATCTAGATAAAAGAAATTGAATGTAAATCTTAAATACAGGATGTCGCATTTTTTCTCGTTGATTTGAAGAGATACAAGAGTTAAATTCGGGCAAAAACATTTTTTGCTGATCAAAGCAATTTCCAGATATCAAAAAACCAAACAAAAATTTGAATTTTCGTTATTAATTTTGTACATACATGAATATTCTTGAATGTATGTTTGTCTACAAATGTATGAAAAGCCACCAGTTCCCAAAAATGGGTTTTACATATTATTTTATCTTATTTACGCAAGCTTTGAGAATTATTTTCATTGACATCACTTGGATTCCTCAAAACATAAAAGCCTGCTCTTTGTCAAATTAGAAAATAACGCGTTTGATATATCGCGCTGCGGTTTTGAAAATACTCGACATTGTTCGAGCATTATTATGTCTCGCAAGGAAAAAGCAGGTCATTACGATAGTTTTTTTTTTAGATTTTAACCCAAAATCTCAAAAATGGTATTAAAATACCAACAATCTCGCTTTTTGGCACTGCATTCTTTAGGTAGGCTGAAATGTAATCTTGATTCTTTAAACTTACAAAGAAGAGTGTAATCATTGACTATATGAAGGGTTATTTTATTACTGTTACGTGTCCTATTAAAATATCTGGCATTCACAAATTAACGGAATTCTAATATCTCAAGTCCAATTATTTTTTAGGGAAGCTAAAGTTATGTCAAATTAATTTTTTTAAAATATTTAGCTTATTTTTCTCAAAAATGTGATGTTATGGAGGCTCGTCTACAAAAAACATTGGAAAAGTATTCCGCGAAAAAAACTACTGAAATCACCGAAATCATGCATAGAGGGCCGCCGACTTCCGGACCGATTTCTGGACGCGGCCCCGAAGTATCGATATAGGCAATATGCAATTGAATTTGAGTTGTAATAAATCGTATTATTATTGCTATCAAGTATTTTTGTTATTTATAATTTTCTAAAATTATATACAATTTCGAATTCTAATTTTAAGTCGATTTATTTATTATACAATTAATGGGCCCTAGCCCCTATTTTATTTAGGGTGAGGGGGGCCGTTTACGGGCCCCCCTTTCGCCCGTAAACGGCCCCCCGCTTTCCCTATTTTGCCTACTGGTAAACGCGGCCCTGCATATTACTGCTACCCGGTGTACACAGCAGACGCCAGGCGCTTTAAACACTTTATTACGTTTTACGTTTATTACGTTTCGGAGTTGCGATGTTTTCAGAACGGAGCCTTAAAGTTAGGTATCTAAAAATGCTACCTTACTATCGATGGAATCAACCTACAAATCATAAAATTCATGTCAGCGGTAAAAAAGGCGTGTTACCCACACTCAATATCTTATTAATTTTTATAGCTTTCTACTGAAGTCTAATATAGTTTACTTCTAATAATACATAGTTGGTTTGCAAGATGTGGTACGAAGCAACTCTTCCGTAGATCAGCGAAACATTTAATTAATAAACGTTACACTACCCATGAATCACTCTGAACAAATTCGGCGCAAGTATCGAAACTATTTTAAGAACATTTTGCGGATACGTATTCTTGGACGAGGGGGCAGATGTAATTTGCTGATAACGGTGAGGTATTTCGGCAAGGCGGCAGTAAATAAATGGTGTTTGGAAATAGGCGTTCGTGTCTTATCCGTCAAGGCGTAACCACCCCTTTCCACCGACGGAGGCTAGGGAGGTTTGTGCAGATAAGGCGAACGCGAAGAAACGCCAATTCTCATTTTATAAGCGGCGTACCTAATTGTCTGATGGTGTATTAAACGGCCGTTTCGGAAGATATACGGCACCCCCAACGATTTTCTGTTGGTGGTGACTAGCACCGGGCCAAACAACAATTATTACCTACACCCCCGACTTCGACTTATTAAGAATCGCTCCGAGAGATAAAAGTTACTGATAAGCGCGGCTGCACGATACCGCCGTTCATGTTTTCTTATTTCCCGACGCGAAATAGACGATTTAATCTAATCGTTGAAATTGCTGGTATGTTGCTTAAATCCACAATATATCTACAACTACAGTATGTCCAATAAACAAATGAGACATGGACTTTTATGTAAGAAGATCGTCTGGATGCCCGTTGGTCTCTTGAGGTGTCGCGTTGCCGCAATATCAACCCTAGATGTCATATAGATGTCATGCAAATAGTACAATAAAACCCACACTTTGTTTGTTGTCGTAAAAAATACCTGAATAAAGGTCATAGTTCAAATCTACCCTATCTCATTTGTCCAAATCTACCCCACATCAGGAATATTAATAAATCCGTAAATATAAAATCTACTAATACTAAAAGAAAGTTGTTGATTGGGTTATGTTAACTGACTGCTTAAAATACAAAACAATTTATTATTAAGCAATACAATACAATCTTGTGAACAAAACGTCACCATGTTGAGATTTGTGTTCAAATATCTTCCTTGTTTCTTTTCTCAATAATGTCTGACTTAACAAATGGGAATATAAAGCTACGATATTGTGCAACTAACTAGCTTCATAAAACAAATGTAGTGGACAAATTTAGTTGTCCAAGTGTGCCGTACGTCCCTAAACTCCACCCTGCCCTACCCTTATTCAAACGCACAGTATATATGCGAACAACTGAAACTTGAATCAAAATATCTTTCACGGAATGATTTCTCTTAAATCAAGCTAAATCACTGATTCAACTGAACAAAAAAAAATCATCAATACCGGATGATCGGTTTGAGAGCAAATCGACTTTGAAATTGTGACTAATTTTTAACGATGCGTTAATTTCTTTTGTACGTTTACAGTAGAATATCAACAAATTGCTCGAATCCATTTGACATAGTCCGGGAAAGTTGGTATTATATAATAAAAACACGTCAAAAAATAATTTTTTAAATCGGTGAACATCTTCTGTTCGAGAGTCAATAGAGGCAAAAAAATATTACGACCGGCATGTGGTCCTGGCATAACATCAATTATTATCGATATTTGTAAAACCATGGCACCAATTTGATTGACGTTTGGAAATGTTGTGGACTAAAGTAAATTATATGCTGTTTCCACGTATCGAAATACATCGACTTTAATCAGATTTTCCTAAATTTAAATACCACCATTATTTTGTTATTTTATTATTACCAATAATTTAATTTTTTGTTTTTTAATGTTTAAAATTGAACACCTGTACAGATTAAGTAGATGTTTAGATCATATTAAATCATTTTAAATTTTCAATAACAATTTTGTTTTTCAAAGGAGTATCTATCTCCCTATACATATTTTCTTATATATTAGTGGTTTTTGACACATTTATAACTTTTTGTGTAATGAATTATAAACGTTTCAGAGATAATTTTTTATATAATTCATTCCCTCCCTGGAAAACTTTGGACGCATCATCATTTCATATTATTGCCATTATATAAAACGGTCCCTCCTCACTTTTTTTTAGCAAGAATTCATAAACGTCAACCATCCCATAGCATAACCCTCAGCGATATATACCTATGAACAAAAAATCTGATGTGGCCAGGCACATGACTTTATCATACTATATATAAAATTAATGGTTTAGCTGGATGCGATTCCATTAACCATTAACACAAATATATTAATTAAAGAAAATACACATTATGAATTAACATAATTTCAAATGATATAAAACAAACGGTGCCTGGCGACGTGGGATCTTATCCGAAATTGTATTTACAAATTTGAAATCTTTACAATTTACCCGCCAGTGAATGAATCGCTTGGCGGGTATATTTTTAAAAACAAACAACGATAAAATAATAAAAATGCTTTACTAAAATATTTAAAACAACGTAAAACGTTTTGATCTAAATATTATTGAATAAAACATGGACACACACACAGCACGCACACGCAGCTACCGCCACCGCCTTCGCCGTCTCCTTCGTTGATCGGGCTCAACGTCATCTTCATCGCTGACATCCTGCTCAGCATCTATTTGCAGAGGTCCTGCATCCGTTTTGCCTTCGTGCTTGTCCCCAGCTTGGTCAGGTGGTTCGGGCGCAGAGCTATTGTCAAAACATCACCGTATGACACGGTCTGTCATTAGTTCTGTCACAGTTCTGTCATTAGAATTAAAATCCTGGCTACCTCGTTTTAATGCCGACACGACCGATCTCAATTTGAATCTGCTTCTGCGACCAAACTCTTAATTTTACCAAAAAATGTCATAGACATAAATTATACAAAATTTCCTCGAGTTTAATTTATTATTTAACTATTTTGACGAAATTACAGAAATGGCGGCTCATTTGCAAAATCCTTGAAAAGTGCTTGGAGGAAACATCCAGTTCCTTTGGACCCTTTTGAGCCAAAAGCTTTTCAGCTCTAAGTTTGGTCAGGAAACTGCTAAATATGAAGTTTCGTCCCGATACCTTTAGTAGTTTTTCCGGAATCGTCGCCACAAAAATCGGGTACACACACACACACACACACACACACACACACACACACACACACACACACACACACACACACACACACACACACACACACACACACACACACACACACACACACACACACACACACACACACATACACACACAGACATTTTTTTGTACCTTGGTCAAATATGTTCATGGGACCCAAAAGGACATATTTCCGCTAAAAACTGAAATTTTTTTTTCGGCCTGATTACAATACTTTATAATACTGCGTATGATAAAGTAAAATACGATATATGCCACTACGCAAAAATCTATCCAAATATGAAGGATTGTTACTACATCGGAAGCTAATATAGAACAATAATGAATAAATATTCCATTCAAATAATACCAATCCATTTCAAACAAAAGTTTGACATCAACTTCCGGTAGACCAGAAGTCCATTAAGCAAAAATGCAAGATAAATAAAATTCTTTTTCTCAAAATTTTCAACGCAACCCAAATACCTAACACGTGTCTCCTTCACATATAAGTAAACGTTTAAAGACAATAAGGAACATTAATCCAATAATCACGTTCAGAGGCAGCAGCTCCAGATATGTAATTAATAGGGCTTCGCCGTTTCGCAAAGCGTGATTAATTGTTAACCTTTAGACGTGTCACGTCCAACCTGGTGGTCAGCGGCGTCGGCGTTGGCAGGCGATACAAGGGCGTCCAAGCGGCGCCCATTCAAAACATCTGTTGATAACAAGTTTTGCGTCCCGGGCGGGCGTTCGAACGCATTCTGGTCATTTGTTAATTACAGCGGAAAATTTGCAACACAATCTGCCGACGGAACACCAACAACAACAAGTAGTCGGTTGACAAAGGCATTAATTGGTGGCTGTGTACGTGATATAGGCGCTGTTATCGTTATATAACTATTGTGACAAAAGCAAAATGTAACTATCACCATTTGGCACTCAATGTGGGGTAGTTTTCGTGTAATTCATGAAATCATACTTTTTTGGCAACCAAATGGAAAGTTTAACATTTTTTTCCTCTATATGAAGCTTATTGTAATCTAAACAAATCCTTATTCTTGCAAAATTTCTGCACATGTCGTTAATAAGCCTATAATAAGTTTTGAATACAACCAATAAAACCCATAAGCGTGTTTTCTTTTATTTTTATTAGAAAACAGACAATATACACTAAATTGTCAACTTTTGAAAGTAATTTTAATTGTTTTGAGGTATTTCTCAAGGTATTGTTCGGGGTTGAGGGAAGGGACTGGCCGATGCCTCCTCAGACTGTCTTGGAGTATAATGGATCTGTCTGCGAAACAGGAATCGGACTTATCGATGTGGAAACTTGCAGATTGACGAACGTTGTTCTCGTTTGTCAACGTTCTGTATTGTCCGAAGGGACCCTTGTCCCAAATGCATCTGGTTTCCGGCGGTTTTCCGTTCTTTTCGCAAACTCTATTCGACGCTAAAAGCAAAGACGTTCTCGGGTTAGACGGATGTCACAATAGTTCTAGTCCTTAAAAATCGTCTTGTAGAGAATTTACTGGTCTTGAAATACACAATCTTTCGAAGAACATGTCTGTTACAGTTATTCTGGTATACAACAATCAAGGTGAACAAATGCAAAATGTGGACAAATAAAGGATACCCTGATTTGATTTGTATTTAGTAAAAATTTCATTTATGTTAAATTCCGATTTTTGATCTTTCTATTCAGCTAAGAAAAAACGAAAACGCTCCATGAAAACAATAATAACGCAAAAATAGGTCCAACTACCAAAGCGAAACCAATCAAGCAGCCAATCAAGCATTAAACGTATTCGCGGTCCAAGAGGAATAAATGAGTCGAATAATAAATTTACGCGGCGAGTGCGCACGTTTTCAGATTGGGTGGAGGCGCCGGCGCCGGTATTTTTTCCACCGCAAATTATAATTACTCCGAACGTGCCGTCGTTTTTGTTTGATATTTGTTTATTCTTTGCTCACGACATAAATTACAAGTCTAATTCTTAAAAAAGAGAACTCGAAAATGATTAAAAATGCAAATATTGATTTGTAAATGTTACACTGAAGCATATGTTTTTATATCAGTATTTGCCGCTCACTTTATTGACTGTGGACTGTGGACAATAATCTTGAGACCTTCAAACGTAGGGTAAATTTTTGGAAAATTCAAAATGAAACAGAATTGCAAAGGAATTTACAGTGTGTTGAAGTAAACCATTCCTTTTAATGGCAGCCCCATATATCAGTATCTTAGTGGTTATGATAATTCTCTTAATTGGCATCATGGTAGCACATGAATTTGTATCTTGATTGGATCTTGATCTTGCATCGGAAAATTTTCGAGAAAAAGTTAGGGAATATTGATAACTTTTGCTTGGGAATGAATAGCAAATAGGCCTCTGTAGTAAAATTTCGCTTTTGGTATGTTAACGTCAGTTTTTTCGAAAACCTTACCCAAGGCCATTCTATAGAATTCAATTACAAAAGTTTTTACAAATGTTTTTACAATATTGGCGGTCGCTACCGGCTGAATTAAGATTGGAAAAAGAAGTCAAGACAAATATTTCTGTTTGAGAACACGAAATATTTTTGTTTTGTTTACACATCCGTAGAATCTGAATCTAAATGCAGATATTTTAAATTGAGTATAGTTTTTAAAATTTCTGTTTTCAGATCCATGCTCTACGAAAAAGAACACCCAAGAACAAGTTGTCCTTGTCCGACTTTACATATTGTTAGTCAGGGAAAGCATTTAGTTTCAGTTATTGTGTTATTGACAAATTAAGTAGGTAGTTGGAAATATGTGAAATTCTCGGATATCTACCAAAAATTTATAGATTATTTTTTGTAAAAATCACAATCACTTTTATTCAATTTTCTTTACTTTTACAACGGTTAGCGAGTTTTAGATACATATTTATTTTTTTTATTTTACCAAAAAAAATACTGTTTCTTAGGCCATATAACAGTATGAAGGGGTGGCCCTTGAACGGTAGAATATTTGACAAAATATTAAGTATAACTGCCCACAGAAAAGTGCTCTCCCAAACGAAGTGAGAATTACTTGGATGAAATGGTTGGTAGGTTCGTATATATGCGAGAGATTATTGACTTTAACCAAGAAATTTTGTTTCTTGGAATAATTACTAGATTTAAGAAAGTAACTTCATTGTAGTAAGTAAATAGTCTCTAGTGAAGTGCATGTTTTTATTTTCAGCAAATGTTTTTAGCATCTTCGATACAGGGAGTTACTTTTTTGCCTTAAGAAGTTATCTAACTTGCTGCAAGTATTTTATAGATTTAAAACATATTCAGGGCAATTCTGTAACGCAGTTGTTACGTAGCAACTTGCTACGTAGCAACTACGTTAATGACTTTCGTTAACCACCTTGTCAACGACTTGAATAAGATTTCGTATTCTATATCGAAAAATTAACTACTTGTTAAGAATAATGCGTTTAACAACAGTGGCTAACTGTTGATGGTCATGCGCATTCAGTACAAAACATTCAATCAGCTGATCAGTACCATATTAGTACCTTTCGATGTGCTGTGTACTCAGAAGTTAAAGATACGCAAATTAATAATGAATAGGTGTATTTGCCAGAGTAGAACTACACAAAAGCCTTATTTATGCCGTCATGGTTAATTTTATTCACAAAACTAAAGTTCTTATGCGACGCACTCAGCTCCCTTTACGGAAGCCGGTAACGTCGAAGAATTGTGGAAACAATTTACGCAAAAATTAAATATGTGCAAAGGTCAACAGAAGATAGTTGCTCAGTGAAATCGCGTAAAATGAATTATTCTTGTAATTATTCTTATTCTTCTGAGACTTCGCGTCGTAGCGCACTTCTGAACTGTGAGGTTAGGTTATTCGGATATGTATAACCACAAGTTTCAATTAAAGGGGTTCATTAATACAACTGGACAACTGGTTAAATTCTAGTAGTTGTGGTTAAAAGTTTTAAAGGTTTTCTCGTTTATTGGATACTAATTTAATTCTTTAACAATGATCGTAATCTTTCCACTGTACATTTAATAAACTTAACGAACCTGTTTTATTAGTCAACAAATTGTAACAAAATTGTATTTGACTATAACATTTTTTTACTAGGCAAAGCCAAAGGAAGTATTCCCTTCTGGCAATTGTTAGATAACCTCTAAAATAAAAATATAAATTAAATCAAAATACCACTGGATATGTTACAGAATACCATTTTAAATTTTAACAACGTAGCTAAGAAATTTAACCTCTTGCTACGTAGCAACTGCGTTACAGAATTGGCCTGATTATAAGTTTTCTAGTAAAGTCCAGTATGATTTTTACCTAAACGAAAAAAATATAAGACCATATTATTAATATATGACACCCGGAGCCAGCCTTGTGATACTATTGTAAAAATAATATCATACTTATAGCATATACACTGGCCACGCAATCGCATTTTGCGCGCTTTTACTGCCACAAAAGTCGAGCTTTTGACGTTTCTCGGTCAGATACTTTTACGACAACACGACAACCAAAGATACATTTTACACAGAGAGCACTAATTGGACCTATTATCCAGTGTTTATATACCCAAAGATGATGACATTTTACGATCAGACCACTAAAGCGACATCTATTGGCATCCTTCATACGATTTTCAAGAAAACAATACTTACATATGTTAAATAAGTTATTTTTCTTGGATGAAGTAACTGCGGACTGGAATGAATATGCAAGTACTTCGTTGAAGATTTTTACATTTTTGAACTATAAATTGAATTACTTCTTTCACGATAATATTGGTTAATATGAAGAAAGTATTTATTTGTGGGGAGCTTTTATCTGAGACATATAGATTCTTAGATTGTGTAGGTGGCATTTCTTGTATATACCTAACTTACTACATCCAAGTAATTATGCATTTGAGCCCAGTAAATATGTTTAAGAAATTACGTTTTCTTGTTTCGAGTGATCACTTGTCTGTGTTATTCAGACTTTTTTTTATATTAACACGCCACATCGTCTACAGCGTTATTCAGCACTACTAGTCAAGTGAGTATCAATTTAGAAATTTAATTAATATATATTTATTTGATCTATGTTTATAGGTACTTATTTATTAGTAAGTCTTCTTTATAGCAATTAAAAGGACATCTCAATTCATACCTAAGTACAATTCATTGTTCCAGGAGTTCACGTTCACTTTACAGATATCGATTACCTTCCCAAATATTTTTTATCCAACTGAGCTTTTCCACGTTGTACACAACTTTTCAGACCAAAAACGAAAATTGCTCCATAAATACAATAACACCAAAGAGCCAATACAATCAATGGAGCATTAAACGCGTTTGCGCTTCAATAAGAACAAACGAGTCGTATAATAAATTTTCCGCGGCGAGCGGGCACGTTTTTAGATTGGGCGCCGGTAATTTTTCCACCACAAATTATATCAATCCGAGCGTGGCATCATTTGTTTCGCGTTTTCGCGTTTCTTCTTTGCTCACGGCTCACTTGACGTCCGGTAATTATTCTTCGCGAAAAGTTTGGTCGGCCGCCGTCAAAGATGGCGTTCTTGTGCGGCTTTTCTTTCCATTCGCCATCCATCCACGTTCATTCCATTTTTCTCCACGGCGACTGCTATGGTGGCGCCACCATCGTCCGTCGTCTTAATTGAAGGTGCAGTACACCGTGTTTCACTCGTAGCCCATTGTCCTCGTAATTTTTCATTTTGGCGTTGTGGCTAGCTGGATCTAATGAAAATTTTGCGAGGGGTGGGGTGGGGGTATCAATTTGTCGTTTAAAGCGTGGTTAACAGTATTCAGCCGAGTGGAAGGCGCTAATTGTTTTTGAAAGTTTTTTAGAGGGGTAGAACAGTCCTTTCTTAGTTAAGAAGTAAAATGTTCTAACAATTATGACTTTGTTGATATATTTTTAGGCTGTCGATACTAAGTGTAGGTACCTGTTATAACATCTATTTGTTATTAAACTTAATATTTTGATTTGTTAAGTCCTTTATTTTCCGTGTTCACTAGTTTATTAAACAAAACGTAACTTAAGTGACACAAATTATACGCAGTACTAATTAAAGTAAAAATACTAAAAATAATACCAGTTTTTGTATTAGGAGCAGCTTTCAAAAATACAAACGCGTTATTGGAATTTGAGGATCACAAATTTTGACGCATGCGCGTTGTACGAGAATCGCGTTATATGAAGATGTAGTCGCAAAATTTTCAGCGCGTTTGTAATATTTCACGTTGTATGACCCGCGTTATAGGAGAGTCTACTGTAATTTATTTAACAAAACGTAACTTAAGTGACACAAACTAGTACCGCGTATTCCAACGACGTATCGTATATCAATAATAATCTTTTGTCCCTAACCATAGCAACGCTCCGTCAGCTCTTTTTATGGTCCACGCATAGCCGTCTCGTCAAGGTGATGTTACACGGGCCCATCTTGTTAAGGTGCTGTCACACTGACCCATCTTGTTAAGGTGGTGTCACACTGACCTCTTTTACAGATTATATCTTGAACGATTTTAAGTGGATAGTGGCATTTTCATCAGTCAGGATTAGAATTTGACGTCTCAGAAACTATTGAGAACGATAAGCTGACCACTGCCCCACAATTGGTGTCCGTTTAAATTTATTTGTCCCAAAATAATTATCTTAATGTGATTTGATGTAAATTAAAAAATCTGTTGTGGCCAGGCACATGACTTTATTATACTATATATAAAATTAATAGTTTAGTTGCATGAGATTCTATTTGATCGAGATCGGCTGTGCATTAAAATAAAACTAGTAGAACTAGACAGATATCTCGATTAAAGCTGCCTTCGGATATCGTACTCCGTTGACACCGGGTACACCGTCCAAATGACACTTACGTGTTATTGGGTGTAGAAAGTGTAACGGTGTTCAATATCCGAACGCAGCCTATATTGACAGTAGTATTTTTAAAGCATTAGCGTTTGACACTAGCTACTGTCATTCGAATCAAAAAATCTGACATATCCTGGCTACTAGTTTTAAAGCAGTACGACCGATCTCGATGAAATAGAATTTGCTCATGCAACTATAAATTCTACCAAAAAATGTCATATACATAAATTATAGAAAATTTCCTCTCCTTTAATTTATTATTTAGCTATTTTGACGACATTACACAAATAGCGGCTCATTTGCAAAATCTTCGAAAAATGCTATGAGTAAACCACCAGTTCCTTTGGACCCTTTTCAACAGAAAGCTTTTCAGCTCTAAGTTTGGTTATGAAACCTCTAAATATGAAGTTTCGTCCCGATAACTTTAGTAGTTTCTCCGGAATCGTCTCCACAAAAACGGGTACACACACACACACATACACACACACACACACACACACACACACACACACACACACACACACACACACACAGACATTTTTTTGTACCTTGGTCAAAAATGTTCAGGGGACCCAAAAAGACATATTTCCGCTAAAATCTCAAAATTTTTTTTTGGCACGATTACAATACTTTACATACTGCGTATGATAAAGTAAAAAGAAGCTAAATTTATTTCGTTTTAAAGTCAGTCAGCTGTTAAAGGGCGTATGCCAGTTTTGTAGACCGTTTTCTACCCTACGTTGCATGAACCGATAAACTTTTGGCTGAAATTAGTCGTAAAATCTCAAAGGGTTACATACCGCCAGTCGACATAAAATTAACTGCTTTTAAAAATGTTTTTTCGGGATGCGTTACGTTATTTATTGGCTTTGAGGAATGTGCATGAGAGCAATAAGCAATGTTTTTCTTTGAAAATGTCTAGGCACACATCTGATTACCCAAGTATTTCTTTAAATTTGTCCCATCTGACCTCCGAAAGTAGAATTGGTTTCAACTTGAAAAGTATCATTATAAGTTCACGTAGCGAACCTTCTTCTTCAAGCGCCAACTTATTACAATCTTAAAACTAGTTTGGGCACGTGGTAGTTATGCATTACATGTGCCCTATGCCATCAACTCCCAATAGACGTCAGTACAGTGCCTGGATATGCCCTATATGTCTTCCGTGCGGTCGGTCTCGAGTCCCATTGTCATTAAGTCCTACTTCCATTAAAATCAGACCGAAGTACGTCGTCTCGAGGCGTCAAAGTGAGGGGCCTAGATGTCGTCGCGTCGACGACGACGTCGGTCTTAAATGAACAGCCGCCGGGCACGGCAAGTATGTGCGCGTAATAACGGTGGCCGGGCATCATAGAAAGTTGTACAAACACGTGACTGAAGAGCCGAATCTTGGACGGAACAAGCCGACAACAACAACAACTACTAGTACTGGAACAACAACAAGTAGAACTCGTGAACTAACTTTTGGTCGCTGTAACTTTAATTCGATATGCATAGCAGACGGCTCTGTGATTTTTCGAAGGGCCTTTCGGCCTGTTTCGTAGGTATATTATACATTATCCTTTGAAGTGAAGCAAATTAAATATGCAATCATTTAAAACTACGATCATGCTTTTCCTGGTGAGGATAGCTTGTAATACAGCCTATAATAAAACCAATTAACATAAAAATTAGATAAATGGTTTTAGGGAAAATTTACCAATTTTGTCTTCCGGACCAAAAGCAACTTTATCTATTATAAATGGAACACACAGAAAATACCGTTCAGGTATTTCAGGTTCAGGTTTTCTTCCTGTTGGAACAAACCTATAGACCCGCAGACTCTTAACGGGAGCTTTAGGCCCTTCGTCGACCGAGGAGACTATCGCGACGCCACTGTTTGTAAGTGATTATTCCATTTAAAAAGTATTGAGACTATTAAGTCGTCCGATCACCGATAAAAGCAAACAAAGCCGACCAACTTCTCTCGACAAAAAACAAACGCCGCGATGTGTTACGCGATAATTCTGTATAAAATAAACACATTCCTCAAATTGCTCTCGATCAATTGGCTTCATCGCCCAGGCCAAAATTATTGCATACAGCTCCGCCAATTTGAAGTTGACTCGACGTGTGCGCAGAACGAGAACAAGGACGACATTCGGCGGAAGCGAGAGGCACTGTACGCTCGGCATCAACACACTACCGACCCTCTCCACCAAAACTATACCGTGTCCACTGCGCATCCTAATGTTTACATTTCGCCGAACGACTATTGAGTGGGCGGGCTGTACTCACTGTACTTGCTTACGATTGTCAGTGGAGCACGTTACACCCAGTGGAGCACGTTTCTATGGTGTGGGCAATGTTGAAACGCCTATGTACAGTGTGTTCGATTTTTCTTGGCGAATATTATTTATTTCATTATACCACATAGAAGAATATTCTAGAAGTAATATTATGTTTACAGAATTATTAGACTATATTTTATTGTAGATACAATAAAAACAGTTGTTTACAGTTGTACAGTTTTTTTATATTTATAAAAATTTTAATATTATTTACAATTATATCATAAGTAACAATACGTATCTCGAAATTGCATTAACAACCCCTGTTAAATCAACGTTAATAAGTGCCAAATTTAAATGACTTATTTAGTTACTTTTTTGTACTAAAACCAAAAACATGTTTTAGGTGAGTATTTTAGGTGAGTATTTTTTATGACAGTATTGAACTTCTCATGTCTGATTAAAATTGCAAGTATCTATAATTCATTATTCATGCACAGATAGATATTTATGTTTAATTAAAAAAAAAATATGCAATGACTCAAACAAATTTGGTGTTTCAATAGAAATATTTCTTAGCGGATAAAAACGCATTTGTTTGTAATATTTCTTTGGTACAAAGAAAGTTTATTTGTGTCAAACAACTTATGTTTTCTGTTAAAATTTACAATTTGTATATTACAAGGAACGAGATTTATTTACATTAAATAATTATGATTGTGATGAGTGAAAGAATTATTTTTTACTTTATCATACGCAGTATGTAAAGTATTGTAATCATGTCAAAAACATTTTTTGAGATTTTAGCGGAAATATGTCTTTTTGGGTCCCCTGAACATTTTTGACCAAGGTACAAAAAAATGTCTGTGTGTGTGTGTGTGTGTATGTGTGTGTGTGTATGTGTGTGTGTGTGTACCCGTTTTTGTGGAGACGATTCCGGAGAAGCTACTAAAGGTATCGGGACAAAACTTCATATTTAGAAGTTGCATAACCAAACTTAGAGCTGAAAAGCTTTCTGTTGAAAAGGGTCCAAAGGAACTGGTGGTTTACTCTTAGCATTTTTCGAAGATTTTGTAAATGAGCCGCTATTTGTGTAATATCGTCAAAATAGTTAAATAATAAATTAAAGGAGAGGAAATTTTCTATAATTTATGTATATGATACTTTTTGGTAGAATTTATAGTTTAGCTGCATGAGCAAATTCTATTTCATCGAGATCGGTCGTACTGCTTTAAAACTAGTAGCCAGGATGTGTCAGATTTTTTTATTCTAATGACAGTAGCTAGTGTCAAACGCTAATGTTTTGAAAATACTACTGTCAATATAGGCTGCGTTCGGATATTGAACACCGTTACAGTTTTTACACCCACTAACACGTAAGTGTCATTTGGACGGTGTACCCGGTGTCAACGGAGTACAATATCCGAACGCAGCTTTAATCGAGATATCTGTCTAGTTTTAGTAGTTTTATTTTAATGCAGACATAGCCGATCTCGATCAAATAGAATCTCATGCAGCTAAACTATTAATTTTATATATAGTATGATAAAGTCATGTGCCTGGCCACATCAGATTTTTTAAATTAACGAAATTGTTGGTTGAGTTAAAATGCGATATTTTAAGGTTTGCAATAAATGGTACTTTGATTAAAGAAATTATTAGTTTGTTGAAGGAATTAATGGGGACCTATTATTGACAAGAACTCTTCAGAGGGAACAGTAGAGCAAAATCGCCACGTATCACCCGTCTTTTGTGATGTCACACACCCTCGACCAGTGGCTGGCCTTCCCAGCCCTACATATACTCAAGGTTAGGATAGCAAAGTGTACGGTGATTCGGAATCGGAACTAGAACCTGTAGGCACTTTGCATTATACTGCCGATCACACGGCCTTTATACTGAAGATATGGCCGAACTGCGAGGAGAGAGTTTACAGCGCCATCTAACAATACAGTTGGATGAGGTATTCACACTAAAATGTATCTAAAAATATATAGTCTACTTTGAATAAATATGCCAAATAAAGTAATCTCTACAAGCAAAGAAACTAGAGTATTCAATAAAGTAAATATTGTTGGCGTCTAAGAAATATGTTTTGACCCAAAAGAATAAATTCAAACGAATATATTTCTTAAAAACAAAAAAAAACTTTTCTATCTGTGTGAAATAAGGAGGAGCCGCTTCACAAATACTCTTTATCTTGTGTTTTTAGTTAATATGGTTATTTCGATTATTACTGTTAAGTTTCTCATTTATTTCCAATGACAACAGTTGTATTATAAAAGAAGAAGTTGTTTTGCAATAGTCTTTCTGTAGTGTGTTTATTTGATTTTACTCATATAACTATAGTATTATTAAGAATTTGGGGGGGGGGGGTATTCAAACTATTTTTTAAATTTTTCGTCTCTATAGAAAGAATATATATTATACTTGCACATGAAATATCAAATGTCATATACAGTCTGTCCCATAAAGATTGGAATAAACTGGTAGACAAATGAAATTTTAAAAAGTGGGAATCGATAATAAATGCATTTTTTGGGATATATCTTGAGGTTAGTAGTATAACTTCCAGGTTTTCCGGAAATGACGCATCAGTGACGTGTATTATTTGTGTGCTATTTTCAATCAGACATACTGACAAAAAACATATTTATTATCATCAAGCCAACGAGAAGATAACTTTTTTGTTTATCTACGTGGCTATGAATTCATGAAAATTGTCGAAAATTGTTAAATAAATACGGCTAAAATCGATTTTGGCCGATATTGCATTACATGCGCCCTCTAGCGTGATTTAATTTGTTTTTCGCCAATACCTACGTATTTTTTCCCGTGTACCTTGCGGGTGCACCCTGATTATTCGATAGATAACATTTCTACGATTACAATGACACCAAATACTTGATATTTTGCTGAAAATCGTAGCTTGAAAATGTTGTTTAAAACTGGATTTTTTTTCACTTGCCGTCAAGAAGGAAGTTTGCTACTTGACTGAAACTACTGTCCTATGATTTGCACATGGCAAGTTTAATGGCGGACAGCACTATGCGTCACTAAACTTGCCCTGTCTAAACGATGCTATAGCCCAACGATTTGCCAGTGGTTAGTTAGACTCTGGATATGCCAATTCTGTTTTCGATACGAAGTTAGGACCATTGATTTGACTTTTGAAATATTATTAAACCATATAATAAACCTGTATATTAAGAATAGAAGTTCAGCCATTTTCAGACCTAATTTGCCTGGACTATTAATTAATTTAACGTAAATTGATCATGTGAGATTTCATATTGGACAGAAACAACAAAATAAAAAATAGGTCATCCTTAATAGTTTATTGTTCAATGCATACGTACATTTCTAGTCACTATAATCACAGTCATTATGATAGTAATTATACGCAATGTACGGTAGGTGCTCCAGGAATATAGTTCTGAGGTTGGACTTCTGCGTAAAACTGCCTGGTTTCTATATTCAGTGGCCGACGACGTTTGTCAGCTTCGTCTATAGTCGCGCTTGCATCGGCCAGTTCCATAATTAAGTACAGAAGTAACGCAACTCCGGCTATTATCAGGAGTATAGTAAATGGGCATGACAGATCAGGGGTATACGGAAACGTCAAATCAAACTTATACGCTATGAATTTCCAAAGCAAGTACAAGCAGTAGCAAGGTCCGAATGATTTCCTGATAATTTTTCGGGCGATTTTCTTTGCGGTTAGTTTGTTATCAATTGGCATCTTTGAAGGATAAGATCATCGTTACTTTGCGGAATGTCGCTGTTCATGTGTTCATGTCGTTTGTGACATGTAGATATTTATGAATAACATTACCCAGTAAATGTTGCTATGGGTACCTTATAATAGGCACAAAATGGGCAACAAATAAGAAACGATTGCGACGAAACTTTAACGTTTGTTGAGCTTTTGTTCTTAACATTTAAAATAATAAAGAAAACGTGCTATTTGTATAATCCATATTTCTAAATTTTTTAATTTTACTATTTTGGGTTACTTTTACAGCAGTTTTGCTATAGTTTATTACTTATGACACATATTTTCTGTATTTGTATTTTCTTTAGGTTTGCAACAGATGTTTTTGTGACAATACGACATGAGACACTAAATAAATAATTTATATCCTAACTAGTGGACCAATAGACCGCCGAATGGGTAGATCAGTGAATCAGTAGATCGTAGGAATCTATAGACCGCATAGCGTGTCTAAAAAAGGACTTTTTTGCAAAATCAAATTTTCAAGTTGATGTAAAGTTATTTCTATGGACTCATATTAACCACAAAAAACCGGATCAATTAAAAAAGAAATATATATCTCGCAAGTGAAAATAAAAATTATAATTTGTCCCAATAAATTAGATTTTTTTGGAGGACGCTTTTCCCTTTTTCAGTTAAATATATAATTCTAATACAACCTACTTCAATTGCATAAAATTGATTTAACAGCTTATTTTCATAATGCATGCAAATTACAACGATAAATTTAATTGTTTTTTTCAAGTGACAAACATGACCTGAATAAAAATTAAGAAACATGAAGAAATTATAGACCCCTTACAGAAGACCTACATTGTTTTCAATTCACAGAGACAACTTTTTTTCTACTTTGCATTCACAATGCACACATTGTAACACTGTTTTCGGTGTTACAATTAACACATTGTAACACCGAAAACAGTAACATTTTTGTCTAAGATTGCCAGGATTGGTACACAATGATATCAAATGCCAAATGTCAAACGTACAATACATAACCACACACTGCCCCTTTTTTTATCGCTTGCAATCGCATAAACTGCGAAATATCAATATTCTATACATATTTAAACATGCGTGTAGCCTGCTTATAGTATGGCCAAAGGTTGTGGCTTTCTTAGTTTTGCTGTGTTCATCAAAATACGCCAGCATAACGTTTTCGGTGATGTTTTACGACTCTGGTAAGTGATCGTTATCATTCTTTTCAACTAAACATCAAATCCCTTTTTCAGATATAATTCAAGGACCACATTTACTTTAATAAGGTATTATGCGAAGATCAAACCTACATCGCAGATATGAATGATTTTAATTACCTACGAGATTGTATATGCGCAATCAATGGTTTATCAGCATATCAGCACGTATGAAGCTATAGTACATTTAAAGTGTAGAGGATTTCTTAGTTTATGTAACGTATAAGTTTTCGGTAACATTTTGGACCGAATTCTGTTCGGCTCAATTCGTATTCATTTTGGTCCGTCGCTTTCGACTTCGTCTTAGTTCTGGTTGTGTGCAACATATTTGTATTACCTCCATCACATGTAATTTTACTAAGTATAATTTATTCTAATAAAATACTTTGCCGAAATTAAAATTGGGTTTCAATTATAAGTGCTTGTAAATATATAAGCCGCAACGGCTACGTAGCGGAATTAGGTAGACACCGCTATTAAACGTTAGGCGTTAAAACTTAGCATAATTTATTCTAATAAACTACTTCACCGAAATTAGAATTTGGTTTCAATTATAAGTGCGTGGAAATGTATAAGCCTCAACGGCTACCTAGCGGAATTAGGTTGACACCGCTATTAAACGTTAAGCGTTATAACAATTCTTTAGTAAGTACTTGTTCTTCGAAGTAACTAATCAGTCACCGCCAAACACTTCTAACACTTCCAAACAATAAGATTCTGATTATTATACTTAACCACTATTAAAGTTGTTGACTTCTTAGGTTAAGTTTCATATATTTATCACAGTAGGGTTAAAAGTGTTGCCCCAAGCTCCATTATGATCATCGTTGAGACCTCGCTGAATATTTATTCAAACTTGTAGGCTAAAGTAGAGTAATTTTATTCACAATTAGATTTTGTCAAGATGTTATCTCATAGATCTCATCCTTAACGAAGTTGACAGTTACTACAGTGCTGCCACGTGGTACCCGCGAAATACCCTAGATTCTAATTTAGCGCAATATAGTAACCACAATTTCTAAATTTATATAAAATTAATGACGCAAAGTAGAAAAAATAGTATATTACACTCGTTTTATAAGACGTATTGGCGCACTCGTTCCATTTGGAACCAAAACAACTCGTGCGCCAATTTGACGTTTTATAAAACTTGTATAATAATATACTATTATGAACTTGCATATTTTGTTCCCACCACCATTGAGCTTATTTACATGGACTACAAAAATTAACACTGTTCAAATTACCCAATTTTATGCCGGAGATCCAAATGTTGCATTACAGTAATGTTTTTATTATACTATTATTTCACAACCTATTGTTAAAAATTTTCAACTTGGAAAATACTTTACCCTTACTACAAAAATAAACACATTTATTGAGAGTGATATTTGTTCTTAGTTGGGCAAATGTTTTTAATGTTATAAATGGGTTCATAGAGACAACTTATATCAACTTGATATTATGATTTTCCAAAAAAGGTTGTTTTTTGATACAAACTATGATATTTGTAGGGGCGTACGATGTGCTCTTAACCCCGAAGATAATAATCAACAAATTGCAACAAATCGCGTAACTTTATACGTACCTACTGCTTATATGGATTTAGGTTATCGTCGCGCTTTTGACGTTTAGTACAGCCGGCAGCCATGACGACGCGAAATAAACAGCTACTGAAATGTTGAGGTCATTTCACCAAAATCGCTTGCGTTTTGGAAAATTTTGAAGCAAAAACGCCCGAGAGGCCGTTTTTCGTCGATTTCGAACTCGAACTCACGCAACGTAGAATAGCCCACGTAAGACGACAGTCGCGCTCCGCGCGACTGAAATGCCTTCTCCATTTTCTCCATAAGCAATTAAGAATGGATTTTTTGGCATGTGAAATGGTGATTTAAAATGTTCCAATTGAATTTACTTAATATAGACAAGATGTCACATAAACACCTCGGCCAAGATGATTATAATAAAAGTACACAGAGAAAAAGGATTCTTTGTGAGTCAAAGAAAAATAACTATTGAATCACCCAAATATTTCTGAGAACTGTAAGATATATAATTTGTTAGCAAAAATATATTTTTCTTTTAAACAAAAAAGTATTTCGAACTAGGTATACATATGGGTCATTCTCAAATATCTACATTTGTTTGATATCATAAATTGCTTGAATAGTGATGTTATTAAATTGTTGTTATCTTATTTTTATACGCTGAAAATAGAAGTAATATTAATACAGTGTAATTGTTGTGGGTGTGACAAAGAAAAACAGAATATACAGAAACTTATCAGACCAAATATTCGGTATAGAGGTACAGGGGCTGTGGTCATCCCCTTTCGCTAAGGAACCTGAACAGACAGACCACGTTAGTATTGACGCTCTTACATCTTAATTCCTATTAAGTCATTTTCATTACTTATGGTAGAGCTCAAAATAACATGAGTCCTAACATGAATCGTTTTTAAGATAAAACGCAATCATGATGCGATAATGATTATTGATGGAGACCCACCTTCATAGGGCACGGTGGCTACTTGGAAATTATATACGCAACAAAACATGGCCTTTTACTGCTTTTACTCGAATTCGGTTAATTTTTCTTAAGAAAGGTATAGTGTGATTGCTGTTGAAGGATTTGTAATGGTCTTAAAATATTGTGCCATTTTGTTGTACAATATTATTTCTTGTGCAACCTATTCGATCTTTCCAAACTAATCCTATAGTTATCTATAAGGCTTTTATGAAAAACGAAAAGAAATACAAGTCCTATATGGAAGGATAAATAACATTTCATAATTTTCAAGTAGAGAGTTTCGTTATGAAACAAAGTTTTGAAAAAGTTGCATGTTATTTTGCTAATTTTATAATAACTAACATTATTTAATGGTTGCTAGCGGCTGTAAAAATTACGAACGAAAAGAACTTTGGAAAGCCGTAATCTAGAGATATCTGTATTGATCAACTTAATAGACTTGCTTAGCCGATAGCAAGAAGACAGTAAACATCCACATGGAGTCGTTGCGTTGAGAGAGTGGTTAAATGGATGATTTCAAAGAAAAATGATTAGAAGAAGAGGACCTTGAAAGGTGTCGACTTCGCGGGCCCTAGTTGTCATGCTAAAAGGTATCAAATAAATTGCAATCCCATCTTTGAAATTTAATAAATAATATTATAAAATTTAATAAATTTAAGTATTTAATCCTTGCAAATTGCAATCAACATTACATTTTTGTAGGTTTGCTGATATGGCTTACTTATGACTAAATTTCGATCAGGTCAAGCTAGGATACAATAGGATCTTTCAATTAGATTATCATTAAAGTTTAATCATGAAACGTTAAACATCACCGATAATAAGGTTAAGCTATCATTTTTGCATGCTTTTGGTCTCCTCCATTTTGTCCAATTAACTGTGTTGTCGTTAATATTTAAAATTTTCTCAGAACTATGGAAAGTAACAAGACGTTAACTTTTTAACAATAACTGATTCAGTTAACCCTTAAATCCATATGGTTGCAGAACTGCAACATATTTATTTGTCCTTAATAAACATGATGCCTCTACAAACTATAGAAATGTTTGCGACCTACTGGTGCATTCTTACAACATACTTTTGTAAAATTGTTGAAAAATCTATATAATTTTATATCCAGGGTTCAGTCTGGATTTGCCTCCAGTTGTCAAAGTTAGCAGGACGCGTCATCGTAACCTCTCTTGCAAACTGAGAAAGAAAGCTGTTATAATTGTTATTAGTTGTAAAATATAATGGTGTAATAAAATAGTAGGGGTTGATTTAAAGTCAGTAGAATAGTTTAAGACATTTGATAATCGGTAAAGTTATAATATAAAGATGTTGCGTTACAAAAATGCAGTAGATGCAAATGCTGATAGTGAAGATAATTATGATAATGTAGTTTCTACCAGTACCAATCGAAACACTAAAGAAAATGTCAAGGCAACAAACCGAAAAGTAATGAAAATGATTTAGAATTAACTTTTCACAGAAATGGATAACTTAATAATGAATGCTAATAAACTTTATAATTTGTCCACGCCTCATGAATGTTTAAAATATTTATTTACTGACACTTTTCGGATAAAACTGATATTGAATCAAATTTATATGTATAACAAACTGGTGTTTCTAAACCATTACATATTACAGCGGCAGACTTAAAACAACATATAGGAATTTAAATTTTCATGTCCGTTGTGTTTTCATGTCTTACTAAAACACTCGATGTTACTGGAATAGTTACATCGGTGTGGATATGATAATGAAAACTATGATACCCAGTGCTGGTATTTTCACCTACCTATAAAGTCCTCAATAGTTATGTGACCGATCTGTCAGGGTTAAATAAGAAGATGTGCCGTCGGCAGTGAGCAGAACGTGAACATGAGGAGCACAAGACGCTACCCACCACCGCCTCCTCCACATCTTCTCATTTAACGGACTAAAATATCGCCACAAATTTGTTAGGTCCGTCCGAACTATTTAGGACTTTGTGGGTAGGTGAAAATACCGGGCCTTAGTCGATTTGAGAAAATACGACAATTTCTACAGTTTAACGACAATAATGCACATTATCCAGCAGAATCTGGTAATAATGACAGGGTTCACAAACTTGAGAAACCCATGAGTGTCGTTCTTTTGGTTGCCGTCATAACTTGACATCAAATATTCACAGAAATTAAAAAATTATATATTCGAATAATTTACCATTTGCCAGATATGACATTAGCAAACGCATGGATATTACATCGGAATAGCCACTTCAAACCCCTCTCTTGATACAATATGACATTCTTTGATATTCTTAGAGAAGTTGCAATATGCCTGTGTCGGTTTGACAGGCGAGCAGTATAAAAAGCCCTCTTTAATCAGCCTAGAAGAAATGATGATAAAAAGAAGGGTGGACCATCTCAACATGCAACTCTGAAAGATGTACGGTTGGGTCAATTAGGATACACATGTGCACTAAACTTGTACTGTGATAAGAAAAATAATTGTTTTAAAATGTTTCATATAGAACAGTATTATCTATAATTATTATGTATCAAAACGCGCATTGTTGTATAGCTGCAACATTTATTGATTTGCACAATAAATTCCTTGAAAAAGAAAATACACTTTTAATTAATTCGCTATCTATTAGCTACTTAGCTACTACATGCGTAGAATTTTTTTTTCACTTAAATTTTAAACATTAAAAAAAACTATGCATTTAAGGGTTAAATTTACCCTTTGCCACTTTGTACTTTAGCTGGAGTATACTGCTTATAACAGACGGCGGGTAAAGTAATGGTAAACCTTGTTGGATGGTAAAACGAGGTGACCGGTTCGGTGGCGTGTTTTTGAAGTGGGAGACGTAAGGGCCTCGCCCGCTGTGCTAAGGCCGGGACCGTCGGGACGAACGGACGGACGGACGGACGGCCGGCGGGTCTCCCCGGCCACAGTTTAACAGTTCCACGGGTGCGGGAACAGCTGGAACGGACAGATTCATTTCGGATTGCGCCATTTCCATTCCTTGCGCCCTGACCGCGACGACGAAACTTTCCAGGTAGAGAGGCCAGGCGCTCCACGTCTAGACTAATCGCCGCGACGCAACCGACGCCGCCCCAGAAAAAGTAAATCCACGACATTGACGCCTAAGCCAGCCTCGGCAAATCAGTGAAAATTGGAACGCGGGACTTGCAAATCAATCTCGTTTCAGTCTGAGATTGCTCTCTTAATGAAATCGTTTACTACGTTAATATAATTGGTTGGTTCTAAAACGAAAATTTTTCAATAAATGGCTGATGCGTCGGTGAATGTTTTTCTTTAATTTTCCAATCTGTAGCTGAAGAGGAATAAAGATACGGGTTCGAAATTTATTTTATTTTTAATGTTATTTTTAATAGTATTTAAACATAAGCACAATAAACCCACGATTTTGATGATTTTGTTTGTTTATTTGTACGATGACTCCTCAGGACAGATATTGTGGTAAAGGTTTTGGTCAAATGTTATTTTTGGGCGTAAACGAAGTGCAAATTCATATAAGATTTTAAAATTTTAGAAGTAGGTATTTTTGTATTTATTGGAATGTAATGCTAAACAAAGGAAACTACAGAATAAAATCCATCCATACACTTTTGCGTGTAGAGGTAACAACGGCAGATTTCCAATTGCCTAATTTGTGCCATTGGTGTGTCTCAAAACTATAGTGAAATCAGAACTTCTATTTTTATATATAGCTAATATAGCTGTTATTAGTGTTCTTTTTGTAGCTCCTTTGGTAATAGAAATATTGCCAATCGTCAACAGAGGAAAATGTTGACAAAAGATTGAGCTACTGTTTGATTTCAGTTTCTATGAGTGGATGTCGCTGATTTTCCTCATAAAGTAGGTAGTGCAAATGTCGACAAACAACTTAGTTCATTCTTGGTTTATTTCGAAAACCCTATTAACCATATCAAAACTTGTTCCTTTCTAAAATACCTAAGCTAAATCCTAACCTATGTGAAGCTAAGTGCTGTTATGACTACTTCCAGTTTATATGGGAAATCAATCTACTGTCACTCGTAATTCAGGAGGCATCATTCTATTTTCCGAAACTTCTATAACGTCATATAACAGAGAACAAAATCTTAAGACGAGTGGTCTGTACCACCCTATATAATGTAGGTATACCGGGAGATTCGATTTCAAGGCTCACCATGGGGATTTCGCTTATTAGTGGAGATAGAGCCTATGTTTAAATTTGGCAAAGTTTTGTATTTTTGTGCTGATCAATTATCTGAAAAGAAATTTTAGCTATCATTTTTCATTTTAAAGATATCGGCAAAAAAACTGAAATGTTAACATATTGCTTTTAATTTTTATTCAAAACCAAACGTAGCTAGACATTTGAACAAAAACATTCTACATAGACTTTTAACAATGAATGCAGTGTTTTTTTTTAATTTGAAATAACATCAAAGATGGCGGCGTAACCATGGCCAACTTTTGTTTTTCTTATGGGCGCCATATTGAATTTTTGCGTTTTCCGATAGTCGTGCTTTTTCTCATTTCCGCAATGTATAACATGTTGGCATTATTTTTTAAAACAATGGTTTAATAATATACTGGTGCTTGGTTACAGCCCGCCGGCGCCGTACTGGCCTTTGGATTAAAAACATTCAAATTGTAAAACAAGCAAGTTTATACAACAAAAAGCTTATTTATAAGTAAATCTTCAAATTGGTCGCCATTTTTTTTGCATGCATAAAACCGAGCCAGTTTTTCGACATGTTGTTATGCTCTTCTAACTGTTCTTTCCGGAATAGTATTGACCGCAATTTGTTATTCGATCCCGCAGATCCTCGATATTTCTGCGAGTATCGTGATAAATTTCGTCGTCCACAGTTCCTCATAGAAAATAGTCCAGAGGACTTAAATCAGGGGATCTAGCAGGACATTCCACCACTCCACCATTACCAATCCAGCGATTTGGAAATTGTTGATTCAAATAATTTCGTACAACTGCAGTTTGACTTGTGTGGGGTTTGTACGGTTTCAATTTCTTTGTTCGTAATGCTCTCCAAACACGTGTTTGCGGCAATTCCAAATTAGAGGCTACTTCCCGCGTAGAAATCCGGGGATCGTCATTTATCTAAAAACGAGTAGTTGAAGCATTGCAAATTATGGTACTCTAACGTTTGCCATTTCCAAAATATCTCTTTGATCGTTTTCAACATTTCAATGAGGATTATAAGAATTGCGGGGTTTAATAAACGATCCATGGTCCGCTAAATTTCTGTCCAATGTTAGGAATATTGTACGATTGAGCATTTCTATGAGAACAATAATAAACCCTTATCATATCACGCTTTTCGTTATTGGTAAACGGCATTTTACATCCACAATCAACCACAATTAAGGTTTATTTGGTTAAATGGCAACTCGCGGTTAAATGGCGCGCCGCTTGATCCAAGTGCATTTTGTTGACGTTGCTTGGCAACGAGTCCGACGCGACGGTCTGTAACCAAGATCCAGTTAGGTACCTGAAGGTTTGTTGACTATTACACCATTATTTTAAAAAATAATGCTAACATACTAAAATGACACTCTGTCATTGTGACGGAATGTCATCTGCACAGTGTCACAATTTGCATGATTTGATTTTATTTGCAATGCTACTTTTCGCTGGTGCTACCATCAAAACCTAACCATGGACTCGGAAGTTGACACAATAGGTGCAAGCACGCACGGATCAAAAATATGGAAAATAAAACAATCTTTTCGGTTTACAACAAAAGTACGGTTGAACTTTGTTGATCTTGGTTTAGTTCAAAGAAAAGCACTAAAAGCAGAAAACATTAAAATTTGTTAATTAATCCAAACAAACTCATAAAACTACAATTGAAATCACACCGTAATAGAAGAAAAATGGATATAATTATTATTATCTACTAAAATTATTTCCCGTTGAAATGATTATTATTTACAATAACACATATAAAGCAAGTCGGTATGAATGAAGGAAAATAAGTATCTGTAAAAATAACTGCTTTTTGAAATGATGACTGAAATTACAGATTTTATTGTTTGGCTTGGTATCGATTCCTTGTGTAATTTTGAAAATATTAGTATTAATAGGTTACACTTACCATTTTATGATTCTTAGTGCTTTTGTTTGAGATAGGTTAAATTTTGGTTATTTAACTTATTTTAGGCATGGTGACCCACTTTTGTTTCCTTACTATTAGATAGTATTTGTTTTCTTTTGTACTTCTTTAAACACTTACAGACGACTCTAATTTCTTGAGGGATAGGATAAACCAACCATACCAACAGTATGACATTTTTTACTGAGAATGTCATTATCTACAAATCAGCAAAAATTTTCATATGGGTTTATTTTGTATTTACTTGTTTATGGAATCATTTTAAATTTGCTTACTTTAATTTATTGAGTTTTTATTGCAGTAATGGATATTATCTTAGTTCCTTCTTAGTGTCCGCATTGATTAATATGCATTTAAATTTTGATTTTTTGTTTGTTTATAAGTAACTCAAACTTATGAACAATATTTTTGTTTTCTTATAATTTGTTTCTTTAATTTATTTGCTTTTTATTTTTGTAATAGGTGTATTGTTTGTGTTCTTAATATTTCAAACGACTGTAACTTTTAAGGAATTGGAAATACAAACAAATTCATATAAAACTTTTACCGTAACATTTTGTAGTAATGACATTTCCTTTCTAAAAATATAAATTGGCGGAAAAAATGGAACATCGTGCATCTTTTTATGTTAATTTATGTATTTTTGGTTTGACATAAAGGACAATTATCCCAAACATATCCATTTTCTTTTAACTCACGGAGAAATTTGCACTGCCGCTTCGCCAATTTACCTCCCTCCATGTATACGTTATACAAACTTATATTTAATGAGCGTGCAGGAATTCGTACTAAACTAGGAGGGTCCTTGAGAGTGCCCAGCATCGACGTGGCGGTCGCGTACAGGAAAGGGTTGCGGACCAGAGGGTGGTTGTAGACGCACCGATTCATCTCTTCGGTCCTCTATCGGCATTCGGTAGCCAGAGGAGGCTCTAGTCGAGCGTATGGAGAGTTCTGCCGAGGGGTAGCAAGCAGCACTACTCGAGGCTTACAGCTCCTCAGAGGCGGAGGCCGGTTTATCCTGAGAAAGGCCGAAAGCACTTCATGGGGCCCGGATTACTTGACCCTAAGCACGACAGCCAATCCCCCAGAAGGCCGACAGAACTTCCTAATCGACGATTAAAAGCGTATAGCATTTCTATAATCTCGTACTATTACTGGTTACGCAGTGATTTCTCTGCTTATTGAAGATATTTTGATAAAAAGTTTATTTGTTGATAAAATAGAACACTGATCATTGACGTGGAAATACAAAAAAAGATTTTATTTTACTTTTGTGAGAAGAGTGTATGATGTACAACATACTTGGCAACTCGTAGACCGGACTTTACATTATAAAATGTTCAAGAAAAAGACAATTAAAAGTTGTAAAATATTGATAACATGCATACTAGTGATGGCTCTACAATAGGGTGACCAACCGTCCCGATATGGGTGGGACACTCCCGAATTTTGAACACTTGTCCCGCCTGATGAAGCGTCCCGAATTTTGTCCCGATTTTGAAAAATGTTATTCTAATGTCCAGAATTTCTCATATACGTGATTTTGTTAGCATATAAAAGTGTACCATACTCTACTCAACAAAATGACTCTGCCATATCCAAAAGAGGATTGAGGTAATTTAGGTAATTGAGATCTTTTCTATCCCATTTTGAAAACATATATAGCATATTTAGTTAGAAGGAATCATTAGAGTTAGTACGTCTTATAGAACAAGCATCCATAGTAAGCTTAATTTTGTATCAATGATCACATGTTATACATCAAATTATAGATAAAGGTGATAAACTATGTCTGACTCATGTACTCAAAGAAGTGAAATGTTGATATATGGGATATTGATATTTCTACGCGAAATTCTATACACTCATACAGGAAGGTGTAACTACTCGCCGTACAAAAAAATCGCAAAATCAGTCAGATTCAGTAACTTTTTGTCAAAAACGATCAAAAATATCTAAAATCTACCACTAGACGGAAAATTGTATACCTTTTATCTTTAATTTGGTGTATAGCTTTTACGATTCTATGAACTTATAGCTAAGAAAACCACTCAGAAATTTTACGTGTTTTGTGAGTAGAATGTAGGGGGTACTGATTCCCCTTGTGTTTACAGAATCGACTGTTTATTCTGTAAAAGAACAGATCTGTTGTATAGAAATTTCAGTTAGTCAGGATTGACCAAATTCTATAATAAATATTGTTGACGGACAACGAACTACTTTGAGCTCCTGATTAGTGAATAAATGGCATTTTATAGTCATAGAAATTCAACACTTTGCCAAAAATAATAATTACTTATTTAAACGATGCTTAATCTGTATTGTGTTTGTAATTTAGTCAAACTGATTTTGATTAATTTAAAATTTTAATCGACTCTTATTTGTAATAACGGCAAATATTATTATCAAATTTCGGTTCAAAGGAAAACATCATCACTTTATTGTTCACATATTTTCACATATCACATATTTTTACAGATATTTTTCATTAATCTGAAAAATATTACAATCTGGATAAATAGTCAAGAAAAGAAAATGTAATAACATCTAATAAGTACAAATAATGCCTTAAAGTTACAAAGTCTTGAAAATTGATAATATTCTGGCTGTGGAGGTTAAAGTGTTGGAAGAAAAATTAATATTCCAGGTACATTTCTAATCATTATCTATGTCAGAATCATTGGGTAACTCATCAAGCTTCTTAAAAAATATAAAGAACAATTTGATGACACGTAGGACGTAAATCTTAAATTATATTGAATTAATAATAATTAAAGCCAAAACCTGGATTTACACCAGGCATCTTTTGGTATCCAGGACAATACACAAATATCTATGCTATCGGGGCCTATGACATGCTTTTTTTAGTTCTTTATAGGGTAAGGTACACAGTCGTTGGCACTCCAAAATGTTGGCACCCAATTACTTCAATGCTAATAAAATATGAGTGTCAAACACTTTGCCTTTATACTCATTTCAATTGGTCATTACGGTATGTCCATACAATCTTTTTAATTGTATTCTTCGAAAAATGTAAAAAGAAACTTAAAAATTAAAGAATAACAAAGACCTAGCTTAGAAACCTAGCTTTAACTTTATGTAACTTATGTATCTACCGCTAATCAAAAGACAAGCAATACTTAAGATATAAGTATGTTCAGTTATTGAGAATATGTTATTTATGGCCCACCCCGGATGTGAGCGTCCCGATTTAGAGTATTAAAAAGTTGGTCACCCTACTCTACAACCCAGAGCTATTAGTATTATATAACAGAGTGGGGCACTACTTAAGTAGATTTCATAAATTCGAGTATTGAATACGTGAGTACTCAGTAAAAGTAATAATCTTGAGTACTCCACTCAAACCCATTTGATGAAATTTACACAGAGTACGCATCTACTAAAATCGATTTGAGTATTTTACTCAAAGTACTACATCTACTCAAATCGATTTGAGTAGATTTACTCAGAGTAGGCATCTCCTCAAAGCGATTTGAGTATTATAGTCAGAGTATAGATGCGTACTTTGAGTAAATTACACAAAACGATTAGAGTATTTTCCTGAGTACTTGCAGAAAAACCTATGTTTTGTTGCATTTGCTATAAGGAACAAATAATTAAACAAATAAATGACAACTAAAATAGAGAAAGGTTGAGAAACGTTGATTTACTCTATTCGATTGTTGTTATTCTTTTTTCTTATTGATTGTCCATGATTTCCATCATTCGTGTCATTGTAGAGATCAGAATAAGAGAAACAAGAGCAATACCTAAGAGCAACAAGAGCATTGACAAATTTACGTCACATTAATTATTTTAAAACTGCGATTTACAAGACGACGACATTAATCACTTATTTTCGTCAATAGTTCCGTAATTTCGGCATTCCCTGCTACTTCCTGCCTAGGACAATCGGCCCGTAGTGCATTGAGGAGCCGGTCTTCAATTGGACAGTAACAAAAGTCGAATCGGATCCAATCACTCCGCGTTCGCACTGGGGATGAGGCTCCCTTTGTTTTGTGAGCCGGTGGACCGAGTTGCCGTAAAATCAATTATTTAACTTTCGAACTGATATTAAAATGAGTCCCTGCGAGGAGTAGGCGGGCTAGGAGGGGTGGGACGAAAGAAGAAAAGTTTGTTCCTGGCGACCCAGACACGTTTAATATAGAACACTCCTGGAAAAGTGGAATATCCTGGCACACGTCCTGGTCCATTATGAGAAGTCGGGAGTGGATGAGGAAGTTGGAAATTGAGTTAGTGAATGCTAATATGGAATATTTATCAAAGGAACTTTTTTGTGTAGTGAAATACCGGTGGTTTATATTTGGCGTTTGAGATATAGGCGTTCTGAGGGATTTTACATTGCTATTGGAATTATTGGAAATGTACGGACTAATGAAATTGGAGGTGTACACTTTACTATGGAAACATCTGCAGCGGGCCGCACACTGAACGAGCAGGCAGCAAGCAGGAAGCAATAGAGACCCGCACACTGAACGAGCATTTGCTTCTAGGTTTAAGGTGCACGCTGCTTGCTGTATGCATGTTTTCTGTCAACCGTTTTCTTTTCCTGCGTCGCACTCAAGCAGCATCCAAGCAATCTTGATATTTGTAATTTTTATGTTTATTGTAATGAATTTTTTTAAATTAGCCCGTTATCATAAATGTTGAATTAGTCGCAAAAATAGGATAGTTTTAATAAAAGAACTACAGCCTCGCCATTAAAACATTAGTAAAATTAAAATATTATTTGCCACAAATTTTTGCATTAAACTTTTGATCTAAAATAATCTTCTTGCAGATGATAAATTGTATATTATTTATGCATCTTCACTGTGGGCCAAAGAAAACGTTACAAATTTTCAATTGCTCATATTTCCAAAGATATTAAGTAAATTGAAGCATTTCTTTGATAAACTAATTGCTTATATTGTGAAAACATACCATATTTGCAATAATTGAACGTTTTAATCCAATGTAATATTGCTTTATGTATGGCTATGCAACATTTCAATTTAATGTGAAAGGAAAGGTGTAATGAAATTAGTAGTCAATGACATTTGTTTTCTTTTGGTCAAAAGGAACCATAGAGATTTTATAGCATCGTTACAGGATAATTTTTTTAGTATACAGGGTGAAATTTTGAAACATAGTTTTTTTGCTGTTTTTACTTAAAAAAGCAGTTGACTTGGTCGTTTGCATATATAAAAAAAAAAAACGATTCCATTGCATACGCACTGTAGTAATTTAGGGTTATTTGTACTTATTTAGAGAACACAAGTAAAACTCAAGCTGGTTCGAATATAACTGATTTATTCCGGAACTGAAAATTCACTCGCACACATACAAAAAATATCCAAACTTGTTTCCCTATGGCGCACATATAAAATACATAGGTATATCTGAAATATATATACATAAACATTACACGCACGAAAAGACGAATTGCGAACTAGAGTTATGTTTAAAGATGGTGGAGAAACTATGGCCAACGTATAGTTTTCTTATGGGCTCCATGTTTGATTTTGAAATTTTTGAAGGATTTGTATCACCTGTTTCCCCATATTGTACTACAATTATTGGGCTGTTAATTTTTTGCAATTTTTTATGTTTTTGCAACAAAAGCAAAATTTTGCTTTTGGAGTGATTTGGTACTAAAATCAACATCGTTTTTTATTGAACTAAAATTATGGCAGTTTGCTTTCACTTGCCTGACGGTCAGGTCTTTGCTGTTCGTTTTTCACGTAAAAGTAACATCTTCAAATAAAAAATATCTCAAAAAACGAACAACACAATGTATTCAGGACTGGCTTCAGGCTGATGTTGGAAGTACCCTTTATTTAGTTATTTAATTTGAAGTTATGTAACATACTCAAAGAACGTTGATTCCGATTCAATCTTAGCAAAAACAAACAAAAGAACAAGAACAAGTAACATACGTCTAAAATTTACATCTAAACAACAAGTGTGATACATCATAAATGAAACTGACGAAAAGACCACCTAAAATGATAAATTCAAACATGCCGCCCATAACAACACCAATGGTTTCTTCACTATCTTTAAAGATAACTCAAGTACATAGTTAGATTTATCTTGCCGTTCCAATGTTTTAGTTACAAACGTCATATTCCACTGGTTTTTACTAAAAGCAATAGAAAAACATTGTTTAAATATTTCACCCTGCATAAGAAAAAAATCAGCCTTTATACGATATTATAACATCTCTAGTGCCCTTTTTTCTAAAACAAGACAAATGTCATTACGCATTGATTTTAATACACCTTTCATTTCACATTAAATTGACCCGAAATTATCAGAAAATGTTGTTTTGCCAAACATAAAGCAACATAATTTTGGATTGAAACGTTCTGTCATTGCGAATATCGTATGGTTTCAATCTTCACACTACAAGCAATTCCTTTTTTACAGAAATATTTGAATTAACTAAATATTATTGGAAATACGAGTGATTAAAAATTTTTACCGTTTTTTTGCCAACAGTGTATATAGCAATTGATTATGTCAGGATGACGTATCCGTCAATCATTCAAAATGAAAGATAATTTTGATTTTTTAGTGGAATTAATTGCTGAAGTTGCGGGGTTGTCAGAATTTGAATGATTATAACACACGAGTTAAAATTACTATTATACGGATGAACCCAGCAACTTCTCTTACGTTTTCTACTTAAACGCCACATAACTTCTAATGTTTCTTGTGTCCTACATGATCATAAAGTGACATTTTACATCTTAGATACCGGTGCGAAAACAGCTACTCATTAAGGATTCTTAACGCCCGTGCGGGAATTAAGCGTTGCCATGGTTTATATGTCAAATAAATCAAATATATGACATTCAGATCGTAAATTTTAAATCGTCAATGTTAATTATTGGCGATTAAGGTTATTCTATTTGACAACCCGACACTCAACTCCGAATTGTTTGTATTGTTATTCAACTCCGTAGTGACGCATGTCACTTCATAACGTCAAAATATTTATTAATATTATTCAATCGGAGGAATAAAACCATTGTAGGACATACAATTTTGTATGTACCACGCGCATTACTTGTTTATACCCTCGGGCGACTTAAAAAGCACGATGGCCCGACGGTCATCCTCGGGGCATAAACATCCGTTTAATGCAGAGCTTTCAATACCGGGATCTCGGACGAATTTTGTCCGGTATTGAAAACTGGTATTGATGTAAAAAATACCGGCATTTCGGTATTAACATTACTATAAAAACAAAATTTTGCTTTTGGAGTGATTTGGAACTAAAATCAACTTCGTTTTTTATTGAACTAAAATTATGGCAGTTTGCTTTCACTTGCCTGACGGTCAGGTCTTTGCTGTTCGTTTTTCACGTAAAAGTTACATCTTCAAATAAAAAATATCTCAAAAAACGAACAACACAATGTATTCAGGCCTGTGAAGTGCCCTTTGTTTAGTTATTTAGTTTGAAGTTATGTAACATACTCAAAGAACGTTGATTCCGATTCAATCTTAGCAAAAACAAACAAAAGAATAAGAACAAGTAACATACGTCTAAAATTTACATCTAAACAACAAGTGTGATACATCATAAATGAAACTGACGAAAAGACCACCTAAAATGATAAATTCAAACATGCCGCCCATAACAACACCAATGGTTTCTTCACTATCTTAAAAAGATAACTCAAGTACATAGTTAGATTTATCTTGCCGTTCCAATGTTTTAGTTACAAACGTCATATTCCACTGGTTTTTACTAAAAGCAATATAAAAACATTGTTTAAATATTTCACCCTGCATAAGAAAAAAATCAGCCTTTATACGATATTATAACATCTCTAGTGCCCTTTTTTCCAAAACAAGACAAATGTCATTACCCATTGATTTTAATACACCTTTCATTTCACATTAAATTGACCCGAAATTGTCAGAAAATGTTGTTTTGCCAAACATAAAGCAACATAATTTTGGATTGAAACGTTCTGTTATTGCGAATATCGTATGGTTTCAATCTTCACACTACAAGCAATTCCTTTTTTACAGAAATATTTGAATTGACTAAATATTATTGGAAATACGAGTGATTACAAATTTTTACCATTTTTTTGCCAACAGTGTATATAGCAATTGATTATGTCAGGATGACGTATCCGTCAATCATTCAAAATGAAAGATAATTTTGATTTTTTAGTGGAATTAATTGCTGAAGTTGCGGGGTTGTCAGAATTTGAATGATTATAACACACGAGTTAAAATTACTATTATACGGATGAACCCAGCAACTTCTCTTACGTTTTCTACTTAAACGCCACATAACTTCTAATGTTTCTTGTGTCCTACATGATCATAAAGTGACATTTTACATCCTAGATACCGGTGCGAAAACAGCTACTTTACGCCCGCGAGGGCATTAAGGATTCTTAACGCCCGTGCGGGAATTAAGCGTTGCCATGATTTATATGTCAAATAAATCAAATGACATTCAGATATGAACATTCAGATCGTAAATTTTAAATCGTCAATGTTAATTATTGGCGATTAAGGTTATTCTATTTGACAACCCGACACTCAACTCCGAATTGTTTGTATTGTTATTCAACTCCGTAGTTACGCATGTCACTTCATAACGTCAAAATATTTATTAATATTATTCAAACGGAGGAATAAAACCATTGTAGGACATACAATTTTGTATGTACCACGCGCATTACTTGTTTATACCCTCGGGCGACTTAAAAAGCACGATGGCCCGACGGTCATCCTCGGGGCATAAACATCCGTTTAATGCAGAGCTTTCAATACCGGGATCTCGGACGAATTTTGTCCGGTATTGAAAACTGCTATTGATGTAAAAAATACCGGCATGTCGGTATTAACATTACTATAAAAACGTAATTTTGCGTGATGCGACTTGGGCGCGCGTGAAGTAGTATACGCATTCTGTGATACCCTGGTGATAGCCCTCAGAATAATAGAGTATGCAACCAGTGGCGTGCGGTGCATTTGTTCATAAGGTGTGCAGTGGAGAATAAATATTTGTAAATGTTTAGTAAAAGATAGGAGTTGCCTTAAAAATGTATAAAAATGGTAAGCTTACAGTCAAAATCAAGTGCAAGAGGCACAACGCATCAGACACCAGGCAACCGAATGATGCGTCCGTGATTTTTTATGTTACAATTTTGTGTTGTTTTTTATGATTGACTTGTGTTTTTCTAGCTTTTGGCTAATGATGATTTTTTTATCGAAACTTGTACCTAAGTAAACATTCTTGCAAAAGAGGGTTTTAAGAGTGTTTTATTTAACTCCTATCCTATATTAAAGATATTTACTTCTATGATAACTCAATGCTCCTTTCCGCATTTTACAAACATTTATGATATTTTCATAAATATCCGGTTTAGATTATTAGTAACTTTGATTTAAACCAGAAATAAAACTGACTGAATGACACAATGAAATATAAGTAAATCTGAAATAAACTTATTTTAATACGAATAAACTTTCATACAAATAGGCAACACATGCATCATGTTATCAAAATTATTGCGTTATTAAAAAAAAATAATAAAAACATGTACACAGTAATTCATACTTCAAAATCAACAAACACTTCCAAAACAAATTTAAAACAAGCGCCAAATGTCAACTATGCATCGGAGCTGCTGCACGCTGGAAATACGTTGCCCAAAGGCGAATTTAAATTAACGAATAAACAAATCAAAGCGAAATACATAAACAAAAGTATTTGGCTAAGTGTAAAAAGTGTTCGAAACAAATAATATGCGGTGGGGGATCAACCAGCGGCCTGCATACCCATTTTAAAAAAATCCGTGGATTGAATGTTAAAAGAAAGTGTGAATCTTCTAACACTAACGAACAAAGTACTTCTAAACAGTCAAAACTTTTACTATTTGGTATATTTTTGTTAATTGTTTTTATTTGTGATGTTATGTTAACTGAATACAAAGTGAATAAATTTTTATTTGTGTTGGATTTTATTTTAGGTAAAAATCAAGTAACGGGCTCATTACCATCTTTTAATGCATATTTTTATGAAATAAATGTCACATCAAACAAACATCATGTTTGAGTGATGTGCTCTTGCTGTGCTCTCTCTGTGTGCTGTATGCGTCGTGCAAAATGTTTGTAGGAAGCAAAATGCACGCTTCTTGTTGCCTGTTTGCTGCCTGCTCGTTCAGTGTGCGCCTTATGTAGAAAGACGGTAGCACACACAGCTCGAGTTAGTGTGAATTAAATTAAATATAATAATATTCAGTAGACATATTTTTCGTTAATTCTGAAAAGCGATGAACCTCTTTTCTTAAACAGTATAATTATCGACGCAATTTCAAGTATATGTTGAGCAGTCGCTTCAATACAGGCTTAAATACATCTGCTGCTTTTATCATCTCTACCATTACATAGTCATTGCCCGGTGCGTTATTATTTTACAGGTTCTGTAGGCCACAGATAATTTCTCTTTCGTCTATTTCAAGGATGTCATTCGATCTACTATCTCTCTACATTTACTATTCTCGGGATGCTGTTCTTCAGGGGATTCGGAATCTGTAAACTATACAGTGTTTTGGAAAACTCGTCGATTGTTGTTATAATTTCATTCCTATCTTTAACTTCTCTCCCATTGTACTTAGTTACCAGTATGTACCTCCCGTTTCCCGCAATTTTGTGGAAGGCATCTCATGCTTTTATTGGTTTCAATTATACGTTCTACTTGTTGTTAATATTTGGCTTCTAAGTCCTTACGTAACATTTTTCTAGTGTTTCCTCAGACGTCTCTGTACTTTTCGGTACCGTGTTTACCTTCTTTATATTGCTGTTGTTATTTTGTTGTCTTTTGAATAGGTTTTCCTTGCTATGTATAGCTGTTTCTTGCTATGTGTAGCTGTTTCTATTATTGAGTTCGTAAGATGACGTGATAGTACATATCCAATTCATTTTTGACCTGCTCTATGCTTCCAAGTTAGTTTATTTTTGCTCGGTGTTCCTTTAGTAGATTGGTATCGATTAGAGATTTTCGTAAGTCTCCTCGTTTTATTTTTCCTTTCCCTCTAATATTACCCTAGCTCTCACGAGCCGATGTCACTTCCGACATTCAATGAGTTTAGTAAGTCCTGTATAATCTATTTTCTTGAGCACAGTACTTGGTCTATCTGATTTTTTGTTTTGGCATCTGGACAAATCCAAATCCATTTGCGGTGGTCCTTTTTCTTGAAAAAATTGTTAATGGCATATAATATTTGATCTCGCAGAAAGTTTGCCAAAACATGTCCTATGTGGTTCCTACTATCCAACTCATATTTTATTATATTCACCTCATCGTCATCTTGTTTTCCCTGGACGCTATTGAATATAATATTATATATTACTAAATGAATAAAATAATTAATAAGAAAAAACCTGTTTTCCCTTGTTTTCTTTAATTTCGGAGGTACTGGTTGTGTTATTTAAAACTTCATTAGCCTAAATCTACAATTAGAAAAATGGTGGTAATAAAATAAATTCCATACCTGAAAATACCAGTTGCAAAATATATAAACCGTTTACTTACAATAACGTCAATTTCAAACATAACAAAAATTGACCCAAATTTAACAATTATCCCGCTTTTAAAAGTAGTAACACCATCTACAAATTACTTTCAAATTTCAAAAACCCTAATTGAGTTATGGGTGAGTGTAGAATCTAGTCAGTCAAACGCTCTAATTGTGATGATGTTTATACATATAGGTCAATGAACCTACACTTCTTCATAAATGTGATAAATCCTACAAATTAGATTAATTAGAACAACTTGGGTTAGAAAAGAAAAAACACAATATAACTTTATTAAATGATCAATTAGAACTCAAACAAAAAAAATTATTCATGTTTACTTTACAATTATTTAAAAATTTTGAATTTTAAGTTACCTAATTTTCCGCATCCCTCTTGCTACGTTCCAGCCGTATGTCAAGTGTTACCTCGCCCTTCTTACATGCCACACGTTTTTCGCTTGTGTTTTTAATTATTTGACCGTAAGATATATGTTAAATTATTACTTATTTTACTACCACCATTTTTTTTTCATTTACTTATCAAATATAGTTTTGTTGGCAAGGACACTGTCCAAATCATATAATATATCGCAAGCGCTGGGTACTTCTCTTTAAGACTTCCTTGTCTTTGTGGGCTTATATTTGTATGTAAGTGCATAGATTTGTAGTATCTTTCTTTTGCATGTATCGGGTATTTTCATGGCTATATATGCCACTCAGTCGGAGATATTCTGAAACTTAAAGAAGACAACAAGTCGAAAATTATATTTTCGACTTGTGGTCCTCTAATCATCCACCGTAACACCGTATTGGTTTTTAGTGTTACGTCCTGTGTACGTTTCCTGTGGTGTTTCCTGGGGGCAAGAATGTCATCAACCACTCAGTTTTTGGATTCGACGATACCTCCCTATATGCATATTTGATCAGTTTTCCTGATATTATGATATGAGTCATCTATACCTACTCCTCACTGCCAATGAGAAAGAGGTTTTCAGACTTTGACGTCGGTGGTGTATCGTCAGTGGTGCGCACTGGGGAGCTCCCTTGCTAATGTCTCTCCTCTGTACGAGATTAAAGACACGTTATTTAGCCTTTAGACGAGAGCGCGGTGCCGGTACGGACCGAGTAATTAGATCAAGTGGAGCTGCCGAGTTCGGGGCTAATTCACATACGATGGACCTGCGGAAGAGCAAAGTTGAGGAGAGAGAGAGCTAATTATGTAAAAGAAAAGAACGATTTAATTTGCAACTGCCGCAGCGAGTAGGGAGGATGCCGGTTGGCTGGACCGAAGTCTCGGGTCACTCTCCAGTCCACGGCTAATGCGATTACGGCCATTCGCTTCACACGAATCCGGACGGAGCTGCTGCTGAGGTTTTAGCGGCCATCTGTGATTCCTAAAGATATAGGATGAATTATGAGTCCGCTCCCAGCGCACTGGATTAATTGCTTCTGGTAAATAATTGAAGAGGATGTAGTAGTGTGTGTTAGTATCAACTTAATGGTCCATTTTGGGATTTGATTTTGCAATTGGACCTGGTGTAATTGATATATCGTTGTAAGAGGCCTTTGGGAACGGTACATCTCCAAGGACAATCTCTCACTAACCCAAAATAACACGTGTGCGACTGAAACATTAGTCCTGCGTTTGTGTTCGGTAGCTTTGTGGTCACGATGGGAAATTTTACATATGCAGATTTATATTGGCCGGAGGATAAAGTTATTACAACAATTATTGAATCCATAGTGAAGGAATAGAAGTCCAATTTGATATTTTAAGCTGTGAAAATTTTCTCGGTATTTCTGAAATTATTAAATCATATTCGGGAGGTCGAAGGAAAGCACGTTATACTAAAAGCGGTAAATCATAAAGACATTATCGATTTTAAAAACATGTTGTCCACAAACTACAAGGAAACATGTAAATTAGTTGGGATAAGTCGGAATAAAGAGGCTGTGAAACATCTCAAATTACCGAGAGTTTATGAACGACATCGACAGTTCAACATCGGGTATTTCATTACTAAGTCTTTTTACTCATACTGTCAAATTATCTACCAAAAAGTACTACAAGTACTACAATAACAGGATTTTTTTGCTATATGCACAAATCCTCTTGTTTTTTCTGAGCCAAAGTTTTGAAAACGAAGTTGAAAAATCTCTGCCTAACCTAGGATTGAACCCTGAATATCCTATGAATCCGCGCACGATGGGAGTCATACGATATAGGTGTCTCGGGACTGCGGTCAACCCTCTTCGCTAAAGCGCTAAAGTTAGCGCTTTATTATAGAGTATGATTAGTATGATTACATCTTGGGAAAGATAAAGACAATATGATAAATATAATCACAGAAGTAATGTTTTTCATTTTGTTTTGTGAGTTTCAATTTTTTCCATATATTAAATTGGTTGTTTTTTCGTTTTTTTAAATAACTTTTTAGAACTACATAATTTTTCTTCACAAATATGTGATGATTATTAAAATATCGAACAATTTTTATAACTCGAAATCAAAACCAGATAGTTTATTTCATTCACCATTACCGTCCTCTCCACAAAAATCCTGGTATATGATCTAAGCCTTTTGTCGATATCACTTAGCGCCCGTACGCAAAAGACTGCCTGGTAACAGTTTGGAACTAGTTTGTGCACAACTTAATATTGGACGTATTCAACTGAGGCAAAAATACAAAGCTTTCAATACCACAACATTGAATTAGATGTTTTATAAGAGAAATTAGAGCAGAAGCAACAAATGCTTAACATAAAGTTCGTTAATGTAAAAAGTTGCCGGTCTTCTCCCTCCATTAAACCGACAATCAGGCCAATTCTTTAACGCATTTGTTACATAGCAAGTTACTACGTAGCAACTACGTTAACGACTTTTGTTAACCACCTTGTTAACGACTTTAATAAAATTTCGTATTCTATATTCGAAAAATTAACCACTTGTTAAGAATAATATGTTTAACAACAGTGGTTAACTTTTGATGGTCATGCATGTACAAAACATGCAATCAGCTTATCACTACCATATCAGTACCCCTCGATGTGCTGTGTAGACAGAAGTTAAAAATACGCAAATTAATACTGAATAGGAGTATTTGCGAGAGTAGAACTACACAAAAGCCATAGTTATGCTGTCATGGTTGATTTTATTCCCAAAAACAAAGTTCTTATGCGACGCGCTTAACTCCGTTTACGGAAGCCGGTGCAAACGTCCACAGAAGATAGCTGCTCAGTGAAATTACGTAAAATGAATTATTCTTGTTGTTATTATTATTCTTATGAGTCTTCGCGGCTGGGTGCATTTGTGAATTGTGAGGTTAGGTTATTGGGATATGTATAACCACAAGTTTCAATTTAAGGGGTTAATTAATTCGACAACTGGTTAAATTCTAGTAGTTGTGGTTAAAAGTTTTAAAGGTTTTCTCGTTAATTGAATACTAATTTAATTCTTTATCAATGATTATTTAATTTAACTGTGAAATCCTTCCACTGTACAGTTAATAAATTTAACAAACTTGGTTTAATAGTCGACGAATACAAAATTGTATTTGACTATAAGATTTCTTTTTACTTCTTTAGATATACAATTATAGATCCTAGGTAAAACCCAAAGCAAGTTTCCCCTAAGTTCCTGCTGGCAAGTGTTAGGTAACCTCTAAAATAAAAATATAAATTAAATCAATTAATCATACTTATTTACGAGTAAAAACATAATCAATCATCTTTCATGTAAATCTTCTTTTGCATTTACAATATGTTTATTTATGATACGTGTACCATAATCCAAACATTTAGTTTTTATTTTAAAGTTATTGACTTGAAGAGTGTTTAGCAGTACCTCCGTATCGGTTGTTAGTTCGTAGTCACTGAGTTCGCCACTCGACTGGTGCACACAGAAAAGTAATCTCTCGAACGAAGAGAGCTGGCTGAAGTAGTTGGTGGTTCGTATATACGCGATATATATACAGGGTTGGGCAACTAAATGGAATATTGCCTGCACAGCGTAAATTATTAGTTTTATCAAAAAATTTTAAACATAAAAGTTGTTTGATTATTTTTTTCCCAAATTTTCACAAAATCTAATTATGTCTAAAGAGTAAACTGAAAGTATGGCGACTATGACGGCATTTTTTTTAAATGGCGACGTATGACTTGTGATACATCGTTGGATAGCTCTATTTCTTACCTTTACAACCGTATAACATATTCCCCCATACTCATAATAAATCAACTGTCAACTGTCAATTTTCATGGTATACACGTGGTGGTTAATAGTACAATTTGTTGTTAGTTTATAAAATGGCTAGATTAACGGAACGTGAAAAAATTGAAATTTTAATAATGGTAGGTTATGGAGACCATAAACGAAAGCAACAAGAGATTTGCGATTTATTCAATGATGTCTATCCCGACAGAAATCCCATTACTCAGTCAACCGTCAGCAAAATTTTAGCATGCTTTAATGCTACTGGAAGCGTACGTGGCGATACTAGAATTCGAACCAAATCAGCAACAAACGAAGAAAAGAGCTTGGATGTTTTGTTGTCTGTCCAAGATCTACCAATCAACTAGCTTTAAATGTTGGAATAAGTCGTCGATCTGTTGGAAGAATTCTTAAACAAGCAAAGTACCGTCCATATAAAATTCATTTAGTGCACGAGCTATCCGAAGATGACCACGATAGAAGGTTACAGTTTTGTGATCAGATGACCGAGCTGTGTAACAACAATGAATTTGTTAAGAAGATTCTATTTTCCGACGAGGCAACATTTTGCTTAAATGGCACTGTTAATCGTCACAATTGTCGTTACTGGGCGGCAGAAAATCCACATTGGATACAGGAGGCGCATACCCAGCATCCCCAAAAAGTTAATGTCTGGGTTGGTATTTTAAATACCCACATTATTGGTCCATATTTTATAGACGGGACGCTGACTGGGCAGAAATATTTAGACTTGCTGCAACAAAACATTTGTCCTGATATCCAAAGAATTGAAGACATCAACACGGTTTGGTTTCAACAGGATGGAGCACCTCCTCATTATTCCGCAATAGTCCGTGAATTTTTGAATAATTATTTTCAAAATCGTTGGATTGGTAGAAGGGGGACAATAGAGTGGCCCCCACGTTCACCGGACTTAAGCCCATTGGATTTTTATTTAGTTTAGTTTAGAAAACTTGAAGGAACAAATCCGACGTGAGTTAATACGCACTCCAGCACAGGCCTTGTCTAACTCACTACAGGGTTTTATTGACAGACTTGTATTATTGTCAAGAAGTAAATGGTGCTCAGTTCGAACCTTTGCGTTAGTTTCATTATTTAAATTTAAGTTCGCTTTACTTAATTTAAGTAAGCAACCTGTATTTCCTTTCTCTTTTCTAATAATAAATTAAATTATTGATCTTTTTGCGTTTTTTATTAATTTACATTTGATTTATTATGAATGTGGAGGAATGTATTATACGGCTGTAAAGGTAAGAAATAGAGCTATCCAACGATGTATCACACGTCATAAGTTGCCATTAAAAAAAATGACGTCATAGTCGCCATGCTTTTATTTTATTATTTAGACATAATTAGATTTGATGAAAATATGGGGAAAATATAGTCAAACAACTTTTATGTTTAATAATTTTTGATAAAACTAATCATTTACTCTGTGCAGACAATATTCCATTTAGTTGCCCAACCCTGTGTATATTTTTAGCTACTTAATGTAAGAATTTTAAAGATTTGGCAGAAATACGTTTTCTATTGCTAATTAACAAGATAGGTGTGTTATATTTACTTACTCGTTCTAAACTGTTGCATGCCTATTCCGTGTTGAAAAGTTTATTGTACACTATAAATCACAATACACATCCCCAATAAATCACAAGACACATCCTCTACGGGTACGTCGTTGCTGTTTTCGTACTAGAGGCTCCTATACGGCGCCAGCACCAAGCGCGGGCGCGCGAGCCTTGACAAAATCACGGTGCGCATATTTATTCCAGAGAAAGGGATTACTTGAAAGAAGTGAGAATCACTTCAGTTAAATAATTGGTGGGTCTTTATTCAGTAAACAATACTTACTTATATTAAATGTCTTATATTTTCTTGGATCAAGTAACTACGCACTTGGATGGATTTACTATTACTTCGTTGGAGAAATTAACATTTTTGGGACGAAAAATTTAATTACTTCTTTCAATACAATCTTGGTTCTTATAAAGAAAGAATTTATTTGTTGACAGCATTTATCTGAGAAATTATTTTACTTATATTGAGTATGTGGCATTTCTTGTATATACCTAACTTTCTACATCCAAGTAAATATGCATTTGAATCTAGTAAATAAATTCAAGAAATTACGTTTTGTCGTTCCAAATAATCACTTTTCTGTGTGTGGTAAACTATTTAACCACTGGATATGTTATAGAATACCATTTAAATTTTAACGACGTTGCTAAGAAATTTAACCACTTGCTAGGTGAGAACTGCGTTACAGAATTGGCCTGACTCAACGGTATAAAGTGTACTTACTCATTTCCCATATTTCCGGTATTTCAGAGATCCTTTTATACAATGAGTCCATAAACTAACGGATATTCTTGACCATATTGCTCTACTTACTGAATACATTTTTGAAAAATCTTCTCCAGCTATTATTTTGATAAAACTGCTCTTGCGCTGCATTTTTTTGTACCTTACAACAATTCACAATATTCTATATTGGTACGAATCAAAAACCAACATAATGAGAAGTATACTTGGCTTAGAGAGCATTGTACTTGAACATTGTACCTGATCAAGTTGCTTAACTACTTCACAAAGTATCTCAAACTTAGAACACCAAATACCAGCTTTGTAGCTGTAATATTTTTTGTTTGTGTTAATAGCTAGATTTTCTTTCCATCTTCTCATCAAACCCCCATTTTGATTCTCTATGTACAATAAGCTGCATTTCTTTTTGTTTTTGTAACAGATAGACTTTCTTTGCTTGTACAGAAAAATTAAACTAGGTAACGCTGATAATCTATAAGTTCAAAAGACATACTACAATTTAGATCCACTGTAAGTTTCAATAATATGACCCACAAATAAAGCATTTAACAAAAAGTATAATTATCAAAAATCTGTAAGCGCATCCGCTATTTTTTAAAATATGTACAGACTGCTTCTGATCTGCATTTATGGACGTCGCGCTTCAACTAGGGTCTAATTTGGATATTTAACGATTGCACTATGATTATAATTAGTTCCTTATCACTCAGTTTAATAGTTGAAGACTAACCAAGAATGAAGCACATATAACATGTAACGTGATCCTAACCCATAGTTTCCCAAGCATCGAACATTTAAACACCACCTAATCTCCGCCATAGAATTCCTTCAGATAAAGCGGACCAGACCAATAAATGCTTAACGACTCGATCATTCTTGTCGGGGCTATTGTCAGACGGCGGGACGCAGACGTTCGTCCGCGAGCATTAGAGCAATTAATAGACGCGCTTCCTTGTAATTCATTTAGGATCTGTGTTATACGTTAATAATGACCGGATATCAGGGACGTACCGGGCGTTCCGAAGATGTCGAACAATGGCCCCGGAGGTACTTAAGCGCCCGTTCCGCCCGAAACAATGTCCTCCCATTAATCCCCCATATTGGCAGGTAATATCGGTCGACTCGGATGCCCGATTATTTTTATCGCATATTGCGGATTGTTGCTGGGCTGTTACAATACCGTTGCTATTAAGATTTAAATGGACGTTCGGATAGCCCCTTCTAAGTACATACTTAGAAGGGCTAGCCAATTGGCTAGCAAAAGAAAGGGTTGCGTACCTACATAATACAGTACTTCTAAGTATATTCTAAGAGAGTACATACTTATATTTCGTATGAATAAAATGAACTTCATGCTTCAATCACCGGTGTTTCTACTCCATACATTTGAAGTTTGACGTACCGAGACTATTAAGTTTTATATGGCATTTCTAATCAGAATGTGGCTTAAAACCACTGTTTTATGAAGATCTTTTAGGAAAGAAATCGTGGTGCGTTGTTAAATTGCTAAAATATGAGTGTTTTTATGATATGCGAACAGATATTAAGGTTTGAAACTTGAAAATATGAGATTATTGGAATTCAAAGTGACTAGGCGTTTTCGATAGATTTTCTGTGCTGAATATGAATCGTCTATATAAAAATTGGCCAAGTTTAGGTTTACTTTATTTCTGAAAGCGCATACACTAGAACCAAGAAACTCCGTCCAAGATCAGTTTTAGCTTTTCTGTGAGAATTTTTCAAGTATTCTATGATTCTGCCGTGCTAAGCTGAAAGGGCGTATCTACATCTGTGAAAAGTTGTAAAATGTCGAGTTTAAGAGTGTGTTGTGCTTTTGGTTTGCAGATAAAAGCGTTCTAGTATGCTTTTTTAAATGCTTTGCTATGTTCTTCTATAATTAAGCTTTAATAGATCAACAATAAATCGTTCCATTTTTAGATTTGATCGGAAGAGTAAAATGCTAACAATTTGTCAGATACGCCCTCCTTGCTTAGCACGGCAGAATTGGAGTATTAAAATCTAACAATCCTGTGAGTTATATAAGGAGCATTTGCTCAAACGTATGTAGAACGTCTGCTCCATGTATTAGGAGCATACTAATTCGCTTTTATTCATACAAACTGGAGCATAAACTAGCACTATGCTCATCCTCATGGGTACATACTAGGAGCGAGGATAAACTCAGTTTTATTCATATCGATATCATCCATGATCAATTTCTTATTATATTATATGAAGGTCCTTATTGATATAATAAAATAAAACTTTTATTTTGTTTCTGCAGTGTTTTTTACTTAACTTAATTACTGTGAAATCTGAAGTCGATAATTGCATAAATTGAAAATAAGTTACATGCACATTCCACAAGTATTATTATTATTTATTGGAATTCTCTGATACATCTCATTAAATACATTAAACCTAGATAATAATATAATTTAGATACAACATATAAATACAAAAATTACACTAATAAATTTTGAAAAGTAATGAAGATCATCACGGCAAATTGGTAGTACCGAGCTTCGCTGAAGCCTAGGGTACTCCCTTTGCGGGTATCACTGCAGCTCAACCCAATTTTGAAAAGCAACGCCCTTTATGCTTTGCAACATTAGGTTGCAAAGCAAAGGAAAACTGCAGAAACCCCGTACAGCGTTGCGTACAGGTCAGTAAATACACATGCAGACATTTATTAATAGACAATATACAAAGGAAGGTAAAGATAAAATATTAATATAGCAGTACGATAGCAGTAAATTTAGGATACTTTATGATAAAACTCTCCTCAAAATATTCGCGCTTCCCAAAACCGCAATTTCCTGAATTTCCCAGGGCGAAATTTTGCACGGTAACTCCTTGACATGTTTACTATAATTTAGAGTAACTGCTCCCAATGAACCTACAATCACCGGAATAATGTTTACTTTCTTTCCCCACATACGTCCAACTTCTATTGAGAGATCCTTATATTTAAGTTGTTTTTCAAGCTCCTTCCTTACAACATTCGCATCAGCAGGTACCGAGATTTCTATGAACGTGCATACCTTCTTCTGGAAATCCTTTACCACGATATCTGGCTTATTAGCATCAAGCATTCTATCAGTGACAATAGGCATGTTCCATAATATGGTAATATGATCATTACTCACAACAGGAGATGGAACGTGGTCATACCACCGAGACACATCCATTGCTAAACCTAATAGTTGGGAACACAAGTTGTAATGTATGTATGTTCCCACCCTATCATGCCTAGCAATGTAATGCGACTCAGCTAAGACTGGACAAGCCGCTAACAAATGATAGACATGTTCCGGAGCCTGATGACACAGTCTACAACTCCCATCATGAGCAACTTTCATAATCTTCTGTTCATGATATCTTGTACGTATTGCCTGATCTTGCGCCGCTATGATAGAGGATTCCGTTTCAGCCTTAATGTTTCCATGACAAAGCCAAGATAACGATCCAGACTTTGAAATACCATCACCCTCCACAATTCTTAAAAATTGGCCATGCATTGGCTTACTAACATAATTATTATTATTATTATTATTATTATTATTATGATTATTATTATTAGCTTAATTGTAAAAACATAATCCATTATCATTTGAGTCTAGATATTAGAGCAGTTTGCATATTTCCAAGGACTTAATTTGTCAAAAACAATAATCTAAGTTAATGACTATCCGGGCCAACAAAGACAAAAATCGAACTAAAAACTGTTTTTGGTATGTTTTATCTCATACAATCTGAATCAAAAAGCAGAAAGTTGTTCTAGTTTTTGAGAAAAAATTGCATTTTTGAGAGTTTTTAGCACTGCTTTTCTAAAAAAATGGAATCAATTCGGAATTTCTGCCTTCACATTCCGATTCTAGTCCGTTAATCGTTAACATTTTATAAAAAACTAGCTTATGTTGAGTGACGATCTGCCGGTGTGTATGCAACCCAAACAACTGCGAACTTCTCGGTTGCATACGTGAAAATTGGCTTGGGAAGTTTACAACGTAGCTACAGTGGTAACTAGATTCACTAGATTGAAGGCATAGAACAATACTATCTTCTAGATTCTCTAGAAAGCGTATGAACCTACTGCGCATACAATTTTGTAGATCCACAGTGGCCCTCCACCTAATGTAGCCGGTGCGAGAGAGACGCTTTCATTTGTTTACATATTGTGGGGAGCACAAGAAAGATAGAATGTTGTTGTTTTGCTCTCAGTGGTTTTTACGAAGACTGGTGACTTATACTGTCCGATCTGAAAGTACGATGTGTTAATTCATGTACATCATGCGTTGCATACTTGCTTAATATATTGTTGCATTACTTGCTGAATATAATGTTTGACTTCCTTACTTCCTATTTATTTCTTTAATTTTATTATGCCCCTACATGTGATACGCCCAAGGCACAGACGCGTCGCTACTGAGTTGTAGCCTGGATCACAACAATGCATCAACATAGCGGCTCCATCCGCGCAGCTCTAAGCATATTGTACGATTTATTTGCAGTTCTGTGGTTGACGGATACTAAATTTATAAATGACTGAAAATAACAACTAAGGTGGTTGGAGTTAGAAGAAAAACATTTTTAGAAGGTTGACTTTTAGAGAAGTTTTGAGAAGTTTTAAGACCGGGAACCACTGGGAATTGGAAACAAAAACAAATCAATTCGCGCGTATGCTTAATATACGGACACCGCGTCTCACAAAGTAGTGCGGCACACGTCACACATGTTAAGAAACCCAAGTCCGAAATTGCACAGAATAGCAATTGCTATTCTTGAAATGTTTAATTATGTTCTTTTCAATTTATCGGACTTCAATTATCTGATGACGAATGTAGTGGAAGTTAATGAGTCCGTTAATGGCTTTGAAAGTTAACTTAAAAGTTAATTCGTTGACGAAAAATTTAACTCTGTTAATTAACGACTAACGGATTAACGCTTTTGTGCCCAGCTTTGACAAACAGTTATTACTTGTTAGATTTTGTTCATTGATCGTCAGGATAGTCACGCAGCTAAAATGTTTCACAAATTAACTACTTGAAAATATTTGCTTATTTACTAAAGCATCCTCAATTCATCATACTTGAAAATATGTGAAATGCCATAATATCTACACACAAAAGTTAATTGATTATGTTCTTTTAGTTGGTTGTGGTCCATGGTGCAAAGTGATGTAATTAATAGAAATAATAGAGAGTATCGAAACAACTTTTTTTCTCGAAATTCAATATTTCAAGTTGTCCCTATTGACTCACATATCCCACAAAAAAATTGCCCAATTGAAAAATATTTGGGTCTCCCGCAAGAGGAAGAAGAACATAATCCAGCAGATTTCTCTTGGACAATTGAAAATAGATTTATTATGTAAGTTACGTAAGTATAAGAAAAAGAATTAACTTAGTTCTAACACATAAACAAACTGTATATAATATATATTGTTAACAATAAACTGAAACGTTGTGTTTTTGGGGTTATCAAGGCTAGGTGCTACGATTGAAACGCACAACAGTAGTATATTTGACTTTTTTATTAAGTTCGATATTATCGTCAATATTATCGTCGATGTTATCGTCAATATCGAACTTAATAAAAAAGTTAAATATACTACTGTTGTGCTTTTCAATCGTAGCACCTAGCCTTGATAACCCAAAAAACACAACGTTTCAGTTTTAGTAAAATAAACTAGGCAAAAAAAAATCAACACTTTAATTTGTCAACAATGTCTACACAATGCCAAAACATTGTGAAACTTTATTTGCAATGGACCATAGTCTTAAAAGGAACCTTCTTGTAAACACAGTGACAACACTCGGTAGATGTATGGAGACCCACGTCAAGCTAGGGTCGCCAACAGGGTTGTATCTGCCACCCCTTGAAGTAATTAGTGGACGCTAATGTCTTGTCCACCGTCTGCCACCTCAGCACCTAGCACTTCACTTCCCGTACTTTTGTTTCCTCCTAAGCGACTAACAATGTTACGCGCGTGTCTTTCACTACTTCCCTTTTCACCCCCAAAGTAAAACTATAATGAGTGCATCAATTTTTAACGAGATGATTGTCATCAGAAGTTAGATGGGTTACTCAAGGATCGATGAATATTTAATAAGAACTTTGTACTGGTATATTTATCAGTGAACAATAATTCGGTTAACAACAACAATTGCTGGAAGAAGACGTAAGGTTGCCTTTGCAATGGGTTGAAAACCGAGAAGTTGCTGTTTCTTTTCTGGCTATGGCATACCCATTTTTGTTGTCATTTTTGTAGTGGTCAATGATATCCTACAGGTTAATGTTAATCTTGTTTGCGTATGCTTGTAAGCTGCATCCTGTTGTTATTTGCGCTATCTAATGAATTTGTATTTAATTTAATGGATTTATTTATGGCAAATGATTGTTCTGTCTAGACAATTAATTACACTGTGTTAAAGTGAATATACTTTTCACGAGACATAGTCTAAGTTGTTGAACTGGTAGAACTGAACGTAATGGCATATACGAAATTTTCCAAAACAACACCTCCAAAATCTCGATTTTTTTCAAAAATACTGTTTTTGGGTACTTGCATATGTATAAAAATGCAGAACTCCGTCATTTACCATTCGATTTCCAAAATAAAAAAATGCAATTGAAAGAGAGAACACAGACCATTAGAAGGATGTACTGTTCGGTCATTTCCAATAAAAAGTCGAAAAGTTATGGACGTTCAAATTCAGAAGTTTCGCATTATTTTCAGATTTGATGAAATTTAACGACATTTTGATGATCTGTTTCAATCCATAATATTTCATTTCTACTTTTTTATTGAAAGCCGATTTAAATGTGCGTTTAACACCAGTTTTTGCTTATTAGAATCGGTTGAAATTTGACTGAGTTATCAATGTTTAATCACCGTCTTGACATTCACACTAGGCAAGAATATACCTACGGCCCGACCGTAATAACCGTACTCGTGATTCACATTAACTAGGCATTATTTTGTCTGTTTATTGCCCTGTTTTATGCCATCGCGTACATCGTTTCAAATTGGCAAAAAAATGTTTTAAACATTCCTCTGGTGGGGCCCGAAAATATTATCTTACCGCCATTACATTTCAAGCTTGGATACATGAAGCAGTTAGTGAAACAATTGGACGTCGACAGCGAAGCATTCCGTCATCTTAAAGTAACATTTCCTAGATTGAGTGAAGCTAAAATTAAAGAAGGTAGGGTACCTTACATTTCAAATCGTTGATAGTAAGAATTTAGGTATTTCATCTATTTTCAGGAATATTTGTTGGGCCACAAATTCGGAAAATTATGCAGGACAACGATTTTGCAACTAAATTCAATGATGTGGAAAGACGAGCCTGGAATAGTTTTATTTCATTGTGCGATAACTTTCTTGGAAATGATAAAAGTGCCGACTACGCAGATGTTGTACAAGAGTTTTTGAGTGCCTACGGTGAAATGGGCTGCAACATGTTTATCAAAATTCACTTTTTGCATTCTCATTTGAATTTCTTTCCGGACAGTCTTGACCAACTCAGTGAGGAACAAGGTGAACGATTTCATCAGGAAATGGAAGCTATTAAAAAACGTTTTCAAGCAAAAACACTATCAACATGATCGCAGACTACTGCTGGCCACTTAAACGTGAAACAGATGATGCTTTGTATAAACGACGGAGATCGAGTAAATACAACAAAAGTTTTAATTTTGTTGTATTTCTTGTTTTTTTTTTCTATTTTTCATAAATCACGATAGTAACTCAGTACTGTTTCAAAAAACGAGTGAAAATCTTACTGTTGGTGCAATTTATTTTGAACCCAAATATACCTGGAAATGTAATGAACGTAAACTCTAATGTCCTCAGTAACTTATTGTGATAGTCTGGCAGGTAACAACAAAAAGGAAAAGAAAAAACTGTCATAATTTTTAAATAACATTGTAAATCTAAGTGCTAGTAATGTTTAATTAATGTGTATAATGACTACGGATTTATTACAGTCGGCCTGTATATTTCTTCTCCGTAGTGTGATGTGTTTAACCGGTCAATAAAATTTGATAATTCTGTTAAATTTCAACCGATTCTAATAAACAAACACGTATTAGACGCAAATTTAAATGGGCTTTCAATAAAAAAAATAGCAAAAAAATATTACGGATTCAAACAGGTCATCAAATTGTTGTTAAAGTTGAAAAAATCTGAAAATAATTGGAAACTTCTGACTTGAACGTCCATAACTTTTCGATTTGTTATTGGATCTGACCGAACAGTACATCTTTATAATGGTCTATGCTTCCTCTTTCATCTTTCATCAACATTTTTGAAATCGAATAGAGTATAGACAATGGCGGAGTTATACACATGCAAGTACCTAAAAACGGTTCTTTTGAAAAAAAATCGAGATTTTGGAGGTGTTTGGAAAATTTCAGCTATGCCATTATGTTCAGCTCTACCAGCTCAACAACTTCCGCTGTGTCTCGTGAAAAGTATAGTTCATTTTTTTTTGTAATAGTAATATAGGTAGGTATTTATTTACATTTGCGATAACATGCATTTTTTATATTTATCTTGGGTTTCTCATTTGTACAGAAATATACCTGTACATGATTCAGGTAAAAAGTTATGTGCTTCGCTAATTGTTTTTCTTTGTTCCTTTGGTCTAATTTTAGTTTCTTGTTCCAGGTAATATTCCATTTATTCTCAAGTGACTGTTGGATGCTGCCAATTGAGTGAGTATAGTATACCGGAAGTCTTTTTTGAATACGTCCCCTTTGGACACTTTTAACAAGGACATCGTCGTTTTAACGTGTTTTCACTGCGATGTATAACATGATCAATCTCACCACCTTTACACTGCATAGATGTTTAATGCCCAGTATTTCCATCTCAGTTTTTACTGTACTTTTAGTTTAAATAGAGGTTTAAATTAATTTCTTGTTTCTCAATATTAGTTTAGTACGTAAACTGTAGATTAAGTTTGAAAACAACAGTCTAAACTGTAAACTGAGCATAATCTAAAAGAGTACATTTAATTTTGTTTGGCTTTGATAGTCTTATTTTAAATATATCGTCAATACAGTCCAACTATAAAAGTATGCCGATATTATACAGGGTCTCCCACGACGAGCTGCCATTAGAAGTAATATGAGACGCAAATGAAATGAGAGATTGAAAATTTGTGGACTTATATTGTTGGACACGATCATCTCAACTAAAATATTTTGAGTTTGCGGGTACTTCCGGTTACACCGGAAATGATGTCAACTTTTATATTTCAAACGTAACACCCTGTATTTTATCGCATTTTGTGAATCTTCATTAAATTTTGGATCAATTCTATGTTACATTCCCTATACCTAACATGTGTCATTTTTGAGTTATTCATTTTTTCATTAAAAAGTGACAGCTGCACGGTTACTTTCAATTACTTATAAACTATTCCCTGTGACCGTTGGAAAAAAGTTGTCCGGCAAAAATTGTTGTGAAGGTAACATATTATCGACACATCGGTAGAATTCTTCTAAAAGTTATACAGGGTGTTCAAATTATACGATCAAAGTTTAATTCGTCGCAGCTCGAACTCTATCTTTCATGTTCTCCTTATCAGTTATTGGGTCCTCATTAACTACGTCTTTAATAGCTTTAGGACAAAGTAAACAGACAAGTAGCTAGTTTTAAGAATTCAGATTTAAATTGATTGTTAATCTTTTAGATTAGTTTCAATATGTTAAGCAGCTTATGCTTATTAAATTTTTAGTTTATTCCAAATTGTTCAGTTGTTTTCAAACGCAATCTAGAATGTTTTCAATTTCTACTGTGATGTTTATAAATCGATGTCGGTAGGTACAAATACATTTTAGGTATAGGACATTGTACACAAAGTTCCCCTAAAATTTTCCATAGAATTGAGAAATGTATTCATATGTTAGGGTTGCCATTTGAAAAAATCGACTTTTAGTAGTTTTAAAGAATTCAACTTTGATCTTATAATTTGAACATCCTGTATAACTTTTAGAAGAATTCTACCGGTGTGTCGATAATATGTTACCTTCACAACAATTGTGCCGGACAACTTTCTGTCATTTTGCTGCCATTTTGCTGTCATTTTGCTGTCATTTTCTTACGATAAAAATGAATAACTCAAAAATGACACATGTTAGGGATAGGGAATGTAACATAAAATTGATCTAAAATTTAATGAAGATTTCAACAATTTGATAAAATACAGGGTGTTCCATTTGAAATATAACAGTTGACACCATTTCCGGTGTAACCGGAAGTAACCTAAACCTCAAAATAGTTTAGTTCAGACGATCGTGTCCAACAATATAAGTCCACAATTTCATTTGGTTCTCCATATACTTCTAAAGGCAGCTCGTCGTGAGAGACCCTGTATAATTATGAAGTGATAATGAAGATTACATCAACTATATCTACCGGCGTAGAATTTAACGACCATGACAAAATTATTTTGAGGTTTGAAGAAATATTGGGTTTTTAAATATACATATTCAGATTATTCAAGACTATGTGATTAGTTCACATGCTTATTGAAGATGAAACTGCTTCTGTTATCACGGAAACAATTCGCCCCGTGCTGCTAGAATCAGGAAACCCCGTGTTGTTTACTGAATATTAAACGCAGTATATTTTATTATATTTTATAATTATTTAAAAATTGCAATAAAAATAACGCCAAATTCACTGATAGGTTATGCACTACATACTAGACAGTCTTGCAATGGAGTTTTACAATGTAGTGATAGGAATAAAAGGGATAATCATCAAAACATCAAATACGTGCTTTAAGATTTGTAACATCTCGATATATTTTATGATATTATTATGTGTCAAAATGCAAATAAAGTTTTACTCAATTGCCACTGATTTCAAGTAGGTTATTGAATATCTTGCCTGATAAGAGTCATTTATCTTTTATCTCATGCACAAGTACCTTTCAAAACACCCTAAAAGAAAAACCGTACCATTTATACAGATTAAAAGCATTGGAAGGAGGAAGACGACATCTCACCCTTTTCCCACCTCTGTAGTCGGCCCTATTCTCTCTTCGTATTCAGCGTTGGCGTTACTTTAGACAGCCATAACGATTTCTGGTCACGATCCGAGCTGTCGTCACAGATTACACGAGCAAGACGTGTTAACGCGCCATATCTGTTTCCCCTCAGTCTCCATAAAATGACATTAGGTAATCTGTTTTATATTACGCGACCCCAGAACCGAATTGACGGGCCGCGTTTATTGACGTGTTCCATTCCCGGTTAAAGCAATAGAAACCGACGCGCTGCATATAGGGTATTATGAGCAGATACCTACATAATGATGGATCGTACGCGCTGTGTAACTTAATGGGACTGATCATGAGAGTGCTTTTGACACGGTGTGACAACGTTTTCGTGATCGCGAATACCTCGTTTTGTATGAATAGTACTCCTACAGAAAATTAAAACTATTTCCGATATGTTATAAATGTTTTGGGATTATCAAATTATTTCTGTATATTTAATAATCCTCAAACGTTCTATATTTTAATATATATGAATAATGTTGGGAAATAATAAATTTTTATTTCTAAAATAATATTAATATTAAGATAAAAGCCCAACTCTGAACCAGAGTGTTGGATTGATTAGATTTTAGAGCAGCATTTCTCAACCTTTCCCTCTTGCGGAATCCTTGAAATGGAGTTGGAAGCTTTTACGTGGTGTAAACTAAATATAAAAGTTTTATACAAAGAGAAAAGGCTGTAACACAATTATGCTCCATCAAGTAACCAGCAATGTTAGTATTTCTGTTGTATTTTTTATTTTATTGGTTTTATATTTATTTGTATTATTTTGTACTTGTTCGATCCATGTGTCTCCATCTATGAGTATTGCTGCCTGTGGACATTTAGGTATATTTTCCACCAATTTTGATGTTATTACATGGTTTATATTGTCCCACATGTCTTGAATTGCATGTTTTTTTTTTTACTATTTGCTGCTGAAAAGGTTATTTGGCAAACGTCACTTAATTTCCGACTACAAATACTCTACCACATTTAGGTCAGGGCTTTGAAAAAGTATTCCTGACGTTCCTGAATCTTTTGTACGCAATTCATTGGTCTATAAACAGATGCCATATAGAATAGGGTCGATAATTTTTGAAACCACAAGAAATAATAGTAGGATGAAACCCATTGGAGAAGGAAGATAATATAATAAAAATGAAAGGACAAATAATTTACGGGCGATCTGACGTCGGGAAGTGGGTGAGTTTTTAAGGGTAAAAAACGGTTTATCTCGATTTCCGGCAAAACTACAAGTCCTGTGGAAAAATGTTAAATGGTAAAGTTGTAGGTAATAAAAAGATCTATAACTTTTGTATTTACATTTTTTTCACATAATCTCAAAATTTATGTGAAAAATTCAAATAGCCAAGTTTTTGGTTTTTATTTTTCTTTTACAAAAAAAAATTATTTCAAAAATTTGGTGAAAACTTACCTTTTTATGTCTAAAATACACTGTAATTTTTTTAATTTAAAATATTTGCTTTCTTCAGCTTATTTTGACTTAATATCGAAAAAGCATCCTAATTTTCAATCGAAAATTCTCACGTCAAAATATCTGTTTTTTTCTAAAAATCGGTGGGCTTTTTGTTCGTTGAAATCTACTTTCTGATGGTGTTAAAAAATTTACATTTCTATGATAAATGTTCTAAAAAATGCAAAAAAACTCGAATCCGATTTTTTTTAATCATTATGTACAATTATGCGCTATTTATTAAAATTTATACTTTAATTACTCGAAAAACGTAAGATTCCATGTTACATTGATAAACAAAAAAATTATAAATCCATAAAACATGAAGATTGCAAAAAATATGCGAAAATAGTTGTTCTAAATATAATTAAAGGTAGGATTTAAAGGGGATTTCATCTAAAAAAATGTGACTGCTGCTATTTTTTTCAGTAAAAAAGTTGGTTTATTAAATTCTATTTACATTTGTTACTATCCATTACTTGTTGTCTCTTTGACGGCATTTCTTCATCGTTAGGTTCGACAAACCTTCCCGATTCTAGTAGATCTTCGAAATCTTCAAGACCATCACCGTCTTCGTCTCCAATATTATTTCCAGTCTGCATTGGTTCTTCATCCACAATTTCATCTGAATCACTAACTTCCTTGTAGCTTTTTTCTTCCACATTGGAGCATTTTTCAGAACAATGACAATTTGAGCATTTGAAACCATGTTTTCGGCAGCCACATTTTAAACTGTTACATCCAGTTTCACAGCTGCAGCAAATGGTTTTGAGCAATATTTCCGGAATTAATTCCTTTGCTGTAAATTTGGGATAATGTCACGTTGATGTTGCTTCCAGGCCCGATCTGTTGCTATCAGTTCGTTATCCAGCCAAGTTTAAAGCTGATAATGTCCTTTTCCGGCAAATCCAGATGTTGTATCGCAACCAGAAAAACAATTCAGAAATGCAAGGATGTTTTTGAAGGATTCATATTTGAAACTATTAGACGTGAAAAATAGATCTTTTACATTTCCAGAACCTGGCTTGAGAAAATAAATGTCATGATTATTTTAATTGATTCAAAAGGACCAAAAGATCAATATCTTGACCCACAACAATGACAGTTTTATTAGTATCTCTGGCAATTCCTATCGAGGTCTTAATTATGTCAGCATCAGCATCTTCTTTTGCTTGTTTACAGGAAAATCCTTGTGACTGTAAACTGAATGTAACAGTTTAAAATGTGGCTGCCGAAAACAGGGTTTCAAATGCTCAAATTTGTGCTCCAATTGTCATTGTTCTGAAATATGCTCCAATGTGGAAGAAAAAAGCTACGAGGAAGTTAGTGATTCCCATGAAATTGTGATTGAAGAACCAATGCAGACTGGAAATAATATTGGAGACGAAGGTCGATGGACGATGGTCTTGAAGATTTCGAAGATCTACTAGAATCGGGAAGGTTTGTCGAATCTAACGATGAAGAAATGCCATCAAAGAGACAAAAAGTAATGGATAGTACAAATGTAAATAGAATTTAATAAATCAACTTTTTTACTGAAAAAAACAGCAGCAGTCAAATTTTTTAGATGAAATCCCCTTTAAATCCTACCTTTAATTATATTTAGAACAACTATTTTCGCATATTTTTTGCAATCTTCATGTTTTATGGATTTGTAATTTTTTTGTTTATCAATGTAACATGGAATCTTACGTTTTTCGAGTAATCGAAGTATAAATTTTAATAAATAGCTCAAAATTGTACATAATGATACGAAAATCGGATTCGAGTTTTTTCGTTTGTTTGCATTTTTTTGAGAACATTTATCACAGTAATGTATATTTTTTTACACCATCAGAAAGTGGAGATTTCAACGAACAAATAGCCCACCGAATTTAAAAAAAAAACAGATATTTTGACGTGAGAATTTTCGATTGAAAATTAGGATGCTTTTTCGATATTAAGTCAAAATAAGGTGAAAAAAGTAAATATTTTAAATCAAAAAAAGTACAGTGTATTTGGGGCATAAAGGGGCAAAAAGGCAAGTTTTCACCAAATTTTTGTAAAATTTTTGTAAATATAAAAATAAAAAATCTGATGTGGCCAGGCACATGACTTTATCATACTATATATAATCTATTTGATCGAGATCGGCTATGTCTGCATTAAAATAAAACTAGTAGAACTAGACAGATATCTCGATTAAAGCTGCGTTCGGATATTGTACTCCGTTGACACCGGGTACACCGTCCAAATGACACTTACGTGTTAGTGGGTGTAAAAACTGTAACGGTGTTCAATATCCGAACGCAGCCTATATTGACAGTAGTATTTTCAAAACATTAGCGTTTGACACTAGCTACTGTCATTAGAATCAAAAAATCTGACATATCCTGGCTACTAGTTTTAAAGCAGTACGACCGATCTCGATGAAATAGAATTTGCTCATGCAGCTAAACTATAAATTCTACCAAAAACTGTCATATACATAAATTATAGAAAATTTCCTCTCCTTTAATTTATTATTTAACTATTTTGACGACATTACACAAATAGCGGCTCATTTACAAAATCTTCGAAAAATGCTAAGAGTAAACCACCAGTTCCTTTGGACCCTTTTCAACAGAAAGCTTTTCAGCTCTAAGTTTGGTTATGAAACTTCTAAATATGAAGTGTTGTCCCGATACCTTTAGTAGTTTCTCCGGAATCGTCTCCACAAAAACGGGTACACACACACACACATACACACACACACACATACAGACATTTTTTTGTACCTTGGTCAAAAATGTTCAGGGGACCCAAAAAGACATATTTCCGCTAAAATCTCAAAAAATTTTTTTGGCATGATTACAATACTTTACATACTGCGTATGATAAAGTAAAAACCAAGGAGTTGGCTGTTTGAATTTTTCACAAAAAATTTTGAGGTTATGTGAAAAAAGTGTAAATACAAAAGTGGTAGATCTTTTTATTACCTACAACTTTGGCATTTAACTTTTTTCCATAGGACTTGTAGTTTTGCCGAAAATCGAGATAAACCGCTTTTTACCCGTAAAAACACCCTCTTTCACTTCCCGACCTCAGATCGCCCGTAAATTATTTTTCCTTTCATTTTTGTTGTATTCTCTTCCTTTTCCAATGGGTTTTATCCTACTATTAGTTCTTTTGGTTTCAAAAATTATCGACCCTGGTCTATATGGCATCTGTTTATAGACCAAGGAATTGCGTACAAAAGATTCAGGAACGTCAGGACTACTTTCTCAAAGCCCTGACCTAAATGTGGTAGAGAATTTGTAGTCGGAAATTAAGAGACGTTTGCCAAATAACCTTTTCAGCAGCAAATAGTAAAAAAACATGCAATTCAAGACATGTGGGACAATATAAACCATGTAATAACAACAAATATGGTGGAAAATATACCTAAATGTCAATGCACAAATACAAAATAATACAAATAAATATAAAACCAATAAAATAAAAAATTCAAAAAAATTACAGTGTATTTGGGACATAGAAAGATAAAAATAAAAAGCCAAAAACATGGCTGTTTGAATTTTTCACATAAATTTTGAGGTTATGCGAAAAAAGTGTAAATACAAAACTTGTAGATCTTAAAAACTCACCCTCTTCCACTTCCCGACCTCAGATCGCCCGTAAATTATTTTTCCTTTCATTTTTTTATATTCTCTTCATTTTCCAATGGGTTTAATTCTACTATTATTTTTTTTTCACTTTTTACCATTTATAAAGGCTTCAGCACTGGTCTAATATGCTTTGGGTCATTTTCTGAAATGGCCCCAAAATTACGTCCATTATTACTACCTAATACACTGTATGCAAAGCAATGTAGAGCTTGTACCATAATAGCGTACTACTCTTTAAATATATATTACAATATAACTATTTATATAATATAATAGTATTCCGTTATAACTAAAATATTTTACAGGCGACTCGAGTGAGTCAGGCTGTACAATATTTTTTCATTATTTTTTTATTATTTATTTAAATTCAACAAATTCGGTTTTAGATTCTGCAAGTTTGCCAACGATTAGGTCCGCCTACATCTTACCTCAGCAAAGGTAAGTGGAGAGGGCCTTCGGTCACCCCAGAAGGAGTTTATTTTCTCGCCGTGGCTCTCTTCGGGTAACGCAAAGGTCCCTCTAGAATCTGCTTACCTTCCACCAACTTCAGCCGCCCGCTGCTCTGTCTAATTACTAAATCAGCATCGGCGAAGTTTGCCGTGTGCGGTCACTCATTAAACTCGCAAAACTTAGGAGGCCGATACGGGGCCGTGATTCGCTTGGTGCGCTGTTTCGTTGCCACGCTGCTGTTCTCGAGAACACTTGAGAGGTAGAGAGTGGTAGGCCGGGCCGGCCGGCGGGCATTTTTGCGAACGCTCCGCTAAATCCGTATAATTATCGACGCTAATTAATTAAAAGTTTAACAATGCGCGCGGCCGTACCGTGCCGCGGTTATGCGGTGTAAGAACAATCGACCGGAACAACAATATGGACTCTGATTTATGTCGAGGAGTTCGAACGACTTCTGGGCCGGGTCCGTTGTTCTATAATTTTGTATTTGGGTTTGTTTGGTTTTTGTTTTCGGTTCAGGTATTCTATGTGGGATGCGTATGAAGTATTTTTTATTCATAATTAACATTAGAAGGTGAATAAATAAAAATCTCAATTCCTTTGCTGTATTTATTTACTGGGTACCGGTTTCGACGTTCTTACGTCATCTTCAGCCCAATTGATGCGCCTCCGTCGTCTTTGCATATTTGACACGTTTCTCGCCGTTTCGCTTGTTATGTTTGATGGCCTCGTGTGATTTGTTATCTGTCGTGCTCAAGAAATTGTCATAATATTGTACATTTGTGGGAAGATTCACATGGCCGATAATTGCGACTATGCCTGCGTTACTTATTGTTTCACATACTACCCTGATCTAGAAAAACCCCACGAAGATGTTGGTAGGATGACCCTTGATTGGACTATTGGGCTGAAGATGACGTAAGAACGTCGAAACCGGTACCCAGTAAATAAATACAGCAAAGGAATTGAGATTTTTATTTAATCACCTTCTAACTTATTCAACTTTGCAATTATGGACACATCACATAATAATTAACAGATGTAGAGTGTAGTCTGTACAACAAACATATTGATTAGTAAAGTAATTTAATAATTTTAATGACTACAATCGTACTTAGGACAAATAGTATGTTTCCAAGACAAGATACAAATTAGTCGCTGAAATCTATATTTAAGGGAAAAACAACTATGAAGAAATATACAAGAAAAAAACGTCAAAAAGTAAGACATAAGACTATCTTTAAATTATACAGTGTATCCAGGAAAGTTCGCATCATATGAAATATCTCTTCATTATGCATTTCTCAGAAAATGACATTCTTTATAAAATTTGGCTACCTTACGATCTTATAATTTATGTACCATATACCCGGCACTTCATAATATAGAAATTTGACAGTTTGAAGACAACATTAGAAAGATTGTTTACATCTAAAAATTATATTCAAAATCGAAGAGATTGAAGAAATAATCTTGAAAACGGTGTTGTTTTGTGTTTATTGAAATTACCATTTTTGTAATAAATATTAGTAGCTACCATATTCTACGCATTCGTATTAAGGTATTATTTAAAAATTTTGTTAAATTTTATATGCTATTTGCGATTTTGATATAATTGCTAATTCCTAACATTCAGAACTATTACCAAATTCTTCATCAATTAGGTAATTCTCTACTACTCTGAAGAATGGTTCCTAAATTCTTTTTTAATATTCTTAAAACTGCAGGGGTGAGCATTTGCGGTACAATGATGTTCAGAAAAAAAAACTATTCTCTGTAGATTGCTTGTATCTAAAAAATCTAAATCTATACTTCATTACTGGAACATTAATAAGTGTGGACAAAAGATAAATGTTCATTGAAAGATATGATTCAATGAACATTTATCTTTTTTTTAATATGTATTTATTTGTTTTTGCATAAAAAATCTCTCTATAATGTGTACGAAGCCACTTAAACGCGTTTTTCTTGAACCCATGTCCTACAAGTCAGTGTCAGAAATATCTCGGAGACTTGGACCGAGACTGGACCGATTTTTTTACTGTTGTTGTCTATACTCTATAGTATTATCTCGAACTTATAGGATTTTTCAATACGTTGCCTGCTTAATAAGAAAATTCAGTTCGAATTGCTGCCATTTTACAAGAACGTTTTTTTTTTAAACCGGCTATGACGTTTTAGTTTATAGTATTAAAATTAAACGATTTTTGGTTTTGATGAAATCAGTCATAAGATTTTTGGCACGGAGAACGACGTTTTTAAAAGGGGTGTCAGTAGATTGCTTGTATGTTCCCCATTTTAAAATATTTTCATGAAAAATACTTTATTAGTTGGACATTAACACGGGCATTTTTTTTTACTTTCCCAATTACCTTCCCATTCATATTTTTCTGTATTTCGGCTTTAAAAATACCCCGTAAGGTGTTGTTTCTCCATACTATTACTAATTTATAATCTAATCACTTCAATTTTGGGTTATGGACGAGCGGCGCCGCGCCGCCAACTTTTATGAAGAATAGATAATTAAGAGATTTTCCATATGATACAAATATTCCTGTATACACTATATATTTATTGTTAGATTTATCGAAAAATCGGGGAAAATGAAACTAAACACCCGCAATGCAACATAGTATAATCAATACTCGGAAATAATACGTAGTAACGCATTCCCAACACTCAAACTGTAATTATCCAGTATAACTCAAAGCTACTATATCACCAGACACGGCCGAACTCCAAGAGTGAATATGACTGCTTGGTGTACGGTCAGGGTCGGTAGCGGTCATCGGTTGGCATCACCAGTTAATGAAGGTGGGCTCACTGCATCCCATCAAGGTCATTATTCGTTCACTATCCATTGCTAACAATATATATATCGTATTATGCAATATTGTTTGATAATTACTTTGTATAATTGTATATTATTTGCAAATGGTGTTTGTTGAAATAGTTTTTCACGCATTCTCACAGGAAAATGTCTAATAAGATCAAATTGGGAATACCTCTCCAATGTTTCGTGGTCATACAGTTAGAGATAAATTTGGACGAAAGAGAAAATTCCAAATCTGTTTACCATCAATAAAAACAATAATTTCACAAAAGATATATTATATATTGTTTAAAGCCTTAAAAAAGGACTATATCGCGGCACAGATTAATTTCATTATTATTTATTTTAAGATAAAGAACACAAATGAAATCATTGACAAAATCCAAATCATAAATCCAAGGTTTATCGTTGGTTCACCTTTCCTTTATGCATTTAATTGCCATCGAACTGTCAAGTTAAATAATAATCATGATAATTGTAGCTCGTGTTAACACGTTGGTATCGTAACTTCTAATGTTCCGGTTTTAATTTTTGTTTCTCTGTCAGAGAATAGAACAAATACAAACTATTCTTAGCTCTGAAAACTAATAGTAAAATACAGAGACTTTGCTGAAGATAATAATCTATTAATATCGGCGTTTGACTCATTATCTCGATAACAATTGCAGCAATTGGCTTTCATAAACAATCTAATATTAATATCCCGGCGCCTTCGCCAATAGTTCCCATTGAAACAATATATTGGACAAATTGCAACCATTTAATTCAGAATTATTATGAATCTTATCTGAAAGATATTATTACCACCCAAAAATACATTATGGATATACGTAAGCTTGTCCGAAAAGTAATGGAACCCAGATTAATTTAAGCTTCCTGATGTCAAACGGAATCGATTAAACCAAAGATTTCTTTGTTAAAAATACTTTCCTTGTAGGCATATTATGTAATATAGCAAGTTTATATTTTGGCCAATAAATTATTATCTGTAAAATTAAATGCTTTTGTCGAAAATTTTAGCAGGTCGTCAGATTTGGATAATATAGAATAGTATCAAAGATATATATATATATGAAACCCGCAATTCCCGGCGAAACTTTGTTTAAAAAGGAATTTACCTACTTGAAAATCATCTCATTCATCACACTAATTCTTTCAAATAGTTTACTTAAGCCACACTCGAGCATAAATCTAGCAAATCCCATCGTCGGCGTCGGCAACGATGGCCGATCGGCCAGCCCTAATTATTAATTAAACGTCACCCCTGGGAGGGTGAAGATTTGGCTAGCACAGGGCTTCGTCGTCGTCGGCGCCGGCAAAATAATAAACAATTAAATCATGATTAGGACAGCGCTAGACGACACAGGTGCGACCTGGCGGCCGCAACAAGCCCGCGCTCCTCGTAATGCGGCCATTATCTTAAGAGGTTCGCGGAAGTTAGGCGAACCTAGGTGGGAAGGTCCTGCAGGAAGTATCCTGCGGTAACCTGGGTCCCATTAGCGTCCGTTCCCTACACAACCAGTGTGTCGTCTCTCTTAGTGACCAACGGCCCAAGTTTACAACAAAGAGTTTGCCGGCGAGGGGAGACACCGTAATGACCTGTTATTGAAGTGGGTTCAACACATACACACACACAAGGGCCAAACAACTTAGAGGCCGAGATGGCGGCTTAAATCTGATTAAGGGTCGCGGGGCATCCGGTGACAAACATTTAAGGAGACCTGAGTGCGGGCAGCCTAATTCAATTGCCCTGACGGACATGTCACTACTTACCGGCCACGGTTGACCGCTGTCCGGTGGGATTCTGTAAGTTTGCGTTCGATTCCCATTATGGTGAATATGTGTAGGTGTTCGAACCGCTTTGGCGGGTGTCCGATGTGGAATAAGTAGCTAGGTACTTTGCAAGCTTGTGCCGGTCACTGAGTAGTATGGTGATAGGTTAAGAAGCTCAAAGAGTTTCCGCTTGAGCTTCTGCGTAATGCTATTGTTAGGTGGTATATAAAGAGATGTCATAGCCGTTTTAAACTACGCAATTCTTGCGCAATAAGTTACACAAGAAGTTGTTAAGGAACTGAAATCTGCAAACAGAAAATGGTCCTATTTGTAGGCAAACTAGTCAGCATAGAAAATGCATCACAATTTCTATTTAAGATATTGTTGTATCTACTTACCGCACAAATTGTGTACGAAATTGCGCACTAAATTGCATTGTGTAAAACGGCTATTAATTATGTTTTGCAAAATTTGTGGTACCTAATAAGTAGTAAGTAACGATTGACCACAATTAGTAATTAAGGACATTTGTGAAAAGCTGCTAGAAAAATCCTTTTGAAGCTGTTCATTTTTTCTTATTGTTGTGTGTTTTGTAAGTTTCTGGAGCGTCGTGTCTTTATTACACAGGCATTTTTGGAAAACTGATTTACAGAGTAAGTATGTTAAGATATACAGAGTGTTCCATTAAAAATTAGTAAGTTATTTGACATTTAGAAAGCTTCTGCAATAATATATCCAGTGTAATATTTCAAGAACATAAGTTTATATTGGGACGTCGTTGTGGAACATGTATGTATGAAAATAATTTCTGAGTGTAGAGCATATTATTTTTAACCTTTCTATACAGAAGTCACGTATATTTCAATCTCTTATTGCCAATAGTGTACGTAGTCTCTAGCAAACTTTATTAATATTTGTGCTAAAGCAAAAAAATCTAAAACGAGTGTAGTGATTATAATTATAGCACACATGAAGACATTATTTTCAGATTTACTATCGCAATTTCTTACAATTTCGTTTTTGTAACTGCAACTTATATTTTTGATTTTTATTTCGGCAGGATAGTTTAATGTTTATTCAACGGTATAAAATCTTTAATAGCTACGCGCATAACAAAACGACAAATGCTGTCTTCAAATTTATTAGTGAGGATAAATAAAACGTTTACATGTAATCTATATATCTGGGTGTAAAGCAGTTAAGAAATTGACCAGTTGACAAAGCCTTAGTCTCTGCAAATCAATCTACACTGCTCAAAAATATCAGGGTTAACTTTTTCGAAACCTGTAACTTTTTAAATAATAGTTCTAGGCAAATCAAATTTAGCATACTTCAACGGCATATATTTAACTAAAGAAAATTACAAAACCAATGTTACAACTCTTAGTTACTTCTAAGTTACACTTAAAAATGTAAATTAATTACGCAAAACAAAATGGAAATGACTGTCATAGTATCGATGACAGTCGGGTTTTCTGTGGATTGGTAAGGTTTAATACAGTGTATGCCCTCCACGAGCACGAATCACTTCCTCACACCTGCGCGGCATGCTTCACACTAGTCTGCGAAGAGATTCTTAGGGTGTTTTCCCATTCCTCAATCAGGGCTTGTGTCAGCTCCTGGATGGTTAGTGGTGGATTGGGGCGCTTGCGAACACGTCGGTCAAACTGATCTCACACGTGTTCAATAGGATTCAGCTAAGGACTTAACGCCGGCCATTCCATGACCTGAATTCTACGTTCTTGTAAAAAATTTCTGGCGATGCCGGCGGTATGTGGCTTTGCATTGTCCTGCATTAGGAAGAAATTTTGACCGACGCCATACGCAGCAGGCACCACCTGGTCCTCCACGATGTTTTCGATGTAATTCATGGCATTCAGTCTACCAGGAACCACAACAAGATTAGTTCTGTTGTCTATACTGATTCCAGCCCAAACCATCACAGACCCACAACCATCTATCCACTTCCTGTATAGTAGCGTCTGCGTAGCGTTCACCAGGACATCTATATACACGTACTCGACCGTCGCAACGAGTTAAACCAAATCTGGACTCGTCTGTAAACAGTACAGGCGTCCAGTAACGAAGTTGCCAATCTCTGTGATCCAGAGCAAACTTCATTCGCGCTGCATTGTGATGATGTGTAATGCGTGCTGCGCGGACAGGTCTTCTGGGTTTCAAATTCGCTTCTTTTAATCTGTTTCTAACAGATCATTTGTCATCTTTAGGAGGCTTTCATACGTGAATTCAAAGCATACTCGACATTTTCTCCATTTAGTTTTGCGTTATTAATTTTAATTTTTAAGTGTAACTTAGACTTCGTCTCCCCGACTACCGCACAAGAGACTCTGTGCACATGGCAAAACACCGTATAAATAGAGTTGTCATTACTGATTTATATACACTTTTTGGTAATTGAAAACAATGAAAAATTCTTGATATTAAAAAGGATATAAAACGGTATGCAACCTAATGTGCCTCATCACGTTCTTCAGACTTCTGCATACGTTAGTTGATTTCTCAGACTACGATCAATAAATAAAGCAGCAATAATATACATAGAAATTCTTCCCATGCTCTCGACCGAAATGAGCCGTGTATTTTATTAGTATTAACAAAGAGTATCGCAACTATAGTTTAAATGCAAAAACATGGACAGTCGGCTGTAATAGCCCAGTAATAATTTTGATTTTATTTCCTTTTTAGAGAAGCACAGTTAACAAATAAATTAGAAAATCAGAAAAGTTCAAAATCAACGGTTACGTAAATTCAAAACCCAACACCAATCACTATGCGCACTTGCTGTATTTGAGGTTACCAAACTGAGTATCGTGATCGAAGTCAAAAGGCCTCTTCGCCAACAACTGTTCTAACAGATACGTTTACCTAGGCAAATAGCCTTTAAAATATAACCGAATATTAAAAACGTATTTGCCCAGGCAATTAGTTTTGTGCACAAATTGCAACGACATACAATATTAGGTATTATGTCTGTGTTTCAACTACTGACAATTAAGCAAATTTTCCATACTGAGGTGGTTTGTTGAAATAGCTAATTATATTGAAGAAGCATATGCCCCAGGATTATAGTCTAACTTATTGTCTAACTTAATACGTTATTGATAAACATAATAAAAGAAAATTGCTATCCGGTCCTGTGGCGCACATGTCATACAGCCAAACGCTTCCGTAATGGGGTATTGAGTAATGGTGGAAGGAATATGAAGTCTTTGAAACTTTCTATAAAATTTCTCTAGGACATAAAAATGCAAAGTTAGTTTAAGGAAATCATTCCGCAAAACTCAGCATTGTATATTAGTATTAGTTGGTATTATAATTTGGTCAATCTCGTAGCACCGCTTATTGCCAAATATAAGTAAATTACGAAACAAACATTCTTAAAACTCCTCAGCCCTTCCAACCCAACCCGAAAAATGCCATACACTGCACGATACCAATATTTCACTTAGGCGTTAACAAATTTTTCGCTCCGGACATTGCGGTACAGCAGCGGAGAGAGAGGTCCTTTGTCCTTCGCCACCAAGCCGTGTCGTTAATTTCTTGCGGAGCGCTGTGTTGGAGAGGTAAGAGAAAGAGGACGTCCTGGACGACGCGGCGTTTTCGGCTGGGGCATTATCCACCCTTTAACGGAGTACCCCCACAATGCCGAGGAAGCGCGAGAGCCTGCATTGTGTCCAGAACTGGTTGGCAGTTCTTTGTCTTTAGCTGGGGGTCCGCCTCAGACGCGTCTCTGCTTTCCGGCCGGCCGAGCGTGAGCCGCGAGAAGCCGAGGAAATTGCCTTTAATGTTGCCGATATAGACAAAGGAGGCGCAACGTGGACGACGAGGTCCAAATTAAAAGGACCTGCGAAAGGGCTGAGCAGGATACTATAGGCCTTAAAGTTGCGTAGTTGGGAGAGATTTAGAAGGGATAATGAGGGTGTAATAAGTAATAACGTGTGGAGATTTTAAGGAAGGCTAGTTTCCAGACTGCATTGTTTAACGCTTAAAACAATTGAAGACACTAGATGCAAAACAGCACAAGTCTAATGTATTTATCATTTAACTTGTGCTGTTTTACATCTAGTGTCTTCAATTGTTATTTGTAACTAATGATTTTAAATACGATGATGATTTCAAAAGGGTGTTTCAATGGAGTGGTGTCCGAAGATATTTTAAAACAACAATATCAACAAAAAATTGATATCACGTGATCGAATTCTGTATGTAGGCTGAAATGCAAGATCAACTCTATGGTGCAGCTTTTGTTTTTCTATGTGGCAAGTTTAGATAGATATTTAGAATAATATGCAAATATAATTGAATCGGTGAGTGGAAAAATAGAATAAGTCCAAATCAGGCGTTTGTGGCAAACTAAAAAAAACTGTATATTTCGGCAGCTGTGTATTTTACAAATTTGGTAAGCACAGACTACTGTACTAAATTTCATTTGCAGTTGTTCTGGAAGTAAATTTTGGTTCAAAAGGCAATAAGAAATAAGCAATTAGATCATAAACATCGGCCGCACTTGTTCTGTTTTTCCAGTCAACACCATGCTTATCGATAATAGCCTCCTATTTGTTCAAAAAAAATATGCTATTAGTACAAGTGGTAAATAAAAATGCATAAAGACGAAAAGAACAACAAGTTTAATATTAGAAACAAAATTAAAACTAACAAAAAACAAAATATGAAACATTAGTCTTCATCATGATTTGATGTATCCCAAGAAGTAATATTGTAATAAAATTCAAGATCTTCTCCTTCTAAATAGAGCATCACAAGTTAGCAATTTTTAGGTAGTATTGGGTTTTTGTATGCTGATTTTGTTGGAAGTGTGGGACGAATTTTAGTTTCTTTTGATAGTTTGAAAGTATGGGTGGTGTAGCCATCTATACAGTGAGCGCGTAAAGTATGGAAACATGACAAAATCTCAAGAACGGTTAAATTTGATCGGTTTATTTTTTGTTGTTATTATTTTTTGTTATCAATTTTTTCTCTGTTAATTTTTAGACCTAAGTAAGAAAGGTTTTTGTTAATTTCTAGATATTTTTGGTATAATACTGTAACAAGCGTAGTAACATTGAATAGGCAATGGAAGACCGTAACAGAAAATGTCAAAATATACAGGGTGTTCTATTTCAAATTCAAAAGTTTGAGGTTATATCTCAGAAACTGTAAACGTTGCATCAACGATAATAATACCAGTGATTTCACATGGTTGCAAAATACTTAATTCCAAAATTTCGTTAAATTCGGTCGAGCCATTCCGGAGATTTTGTCACTTTTATTTCATAACCTTCAATTGTCTTTTTCTCGAGAATTTTCTTATGTAAGGCCATAAAAATGTTATGCTACCATTAAGACAATTAAAAGATCTGTCAAATTCATTAAAAGAAATGTCTATGACGTCATATGTTAAAAACAACCGCGCTCCATGCAATGAATGGAAAAACAGAGTAAAAACAGAGTATGTCCTGGACTTATTCTGTTCTTCCAGTCATTGCGTGAAGTACGGTGCTTCTACAGCAGCACTGGTAATATATATGATTATTTTTTTCATATTTTCAAAAAGATCGAGACATTTTATACAAAATGGCTATCTTAGTTTAAAATGTAAAATTTTGGACTTATTCCGTTCTTCCACTTAACGATTCAATTGAATTATTTGAATAAAATTATTAGCTACTATTTTCACTTACTGTGAACATATTAGAATCTCGAGTATTTATTATTCAGATTCTTGTTTGAAAGTTTTCGTTTTATGAAATTTTGATGTCTAACGCCTATCCCTAACTGAGGATGGTGTATCTATACTGCAAAATTCGACAGGAAATTTTGTCCAGCCATATATCCCCAAAACTATTAAATTTATAATAAATCTTTCAATTCTTAAACTATTCAATTTTACCATAAAGTAGAAAACAATCCTCGATGAATACTCGGTCAAACACTTTCTTTTGCCGTGACTATCCTTGAAAGTATTTACGAAAATTTAAAATTTTTGAGGAAATTAGATGTGCCATAGTCCAATCGAGTTTAAATTTTGTTTATTATTGATGTCAATACGCACACTTTGACACCTTTTCCCTTTTAAACCGACAATTTGTTTTCTACTTTTATAGTAAAATTTTAAAACGTTGATCAAGTTTTGGAGATAAAAGATATTGTCCAATCAATTATATTGTAGGCGTTCTACTGACTTGATTTGGTAACTTTTGGCATCCCTGGCGTTTTGATCCGGAAATGTTTGTTTTTTGATGAATATCCCGGGATTACAAAATCTATAGTCCCGAAATCTCGGGTTCAGTATTGGCCGGGTGCGCGATGCAAGCGGCTCTACAGGTGTAGGCTGTAGTAGGTCCACGAGGCGTAAATGGTGCAGATTGCTAATCAATGTTACAGTTATCTGTACTGTATAAGTGGTCCGGTGAAATTTATATTATTTATTACAATATTGCATTTATTAATATTTCTTCCTGTATTATTACAGTTGATAACGCAACACTTATTGTGTCCCATTATGATTATTTATACCAACGATATGTTATTAGTTCTGACGGATTGGATCACAACATAATGCGCCGTGAACTACTGCACATAGTGTAGGCATTTTGGTTAAGTATTTCTCCGCTACGGGCGCTTAGATCGTTTTTCAAGCCACCTCAACGGTGTATGCACAGGGCGAATATTGGTTGCGATTGGAGACTCTGGTGTTTACCTATAGTTATGTATATGATTTCTATGTACGCCGTAAAAATGCTTTTTTGAGTAGCGACACTAGATCAACAATACGTTCTTTACTAGCATACCGGAAAATGTTAGATATTTCTCATATGGAATTCGACGGACCGGCCGCGGCCCGGCTCGTGAATGCCATAACTTCGTAAAAGCGACCACCGACCGCCGCCACCCCCACCGTCGAAATGTATGTAGATTCGGTTGTACGAAGGCGGCCGTGGAATTGTGAATAACAGAAATTCGATTTCGAGAGTTCTTCATTCCGGACCAGCCGGTTCGCCTTGTTATCCCTTCACAAAGGATAGTTCTCGGACTGCGGCAGCGGCGGCAACGGCGGCGGCGGTGCCAAAGAAGGACTTTTGCATGTAGAGCTAATATTCGATGGCATTCGGAATTACCTAACAGGGCACGTAGCACAGGCACGGCCGGGCCTTCCCCCGAAAAATAAAGTTCCACTTCATCGCCGAAGGGCAGCCGAGGGCCCTTCCAAAGGTGCGCTTCCGTGAAAATGTAATTCTTCCCGCACCCGCAGACATTCGCACACACTCACAAGGGCACGTAAGGATCGTAATACCAACCCTGAATAACTTAGATAAATTTAAGGGCCGAGTACGTGGGATAGGTACAATTTTAAGTAAAATAAATTTATGTCTTTGCATAATGCGTAGAGTACTGGGTGGACAAATATGAATGTGTTTGTAGGACACTACTAGGTCTTGTCCAGACTTTCGAAATACGTTTAGCCTAATCACAGTAATCACAGAGGCCATGTGAGGAATTCTCACATATTTAGAATATTTACTGTTTACAGTTTGTATACAAATTTTTTTCTTTAACTGTTTGCAGACAAATGTCGTTTTTGAAATTTTGAGGAATAAAATTCACATATCTATGAAACAGTTAGTTATATAGGTAAAAGTAATGGGAGAAGGGGGGAGAACTGTATATTAATGATAACTTTGGTTTCCGATGGGAAGTGCATGGGAATTTTCGATAGACTTCATGCTTTGAAAGCGGATCTTGCCTTAGAAGTTCCATATCAAGTCAGGTTTTTTTTTGTTTTTGTCGCCTTATGTTAAAAGAAGGCCCGAATACCACATAAGGAATAACTGCCGGTTCTTCCAAATAACTTATTTTTATTTAAATCTTATAATTTTATACTAATATGTATGTATGTAGGGTGTTGGGGGTCAAGGAAAATCCTCGTAGCACCCAGGCCCTATTGGGCCCCTTGTGCCTCCCCTCCTACCCGTAACTAAACGTAGCTTGTTTCTTGGCAGCTGTGTAAATTTCCTAGCAGTGGTGCTGAAGGAAAGGGGGAGCCCTTCCCTAGCTTGCTGACAGCCAGGTAGATTTTCCCACTGTCGAAAGAATTTCTTGTGGGTGATGTCCTTCAGTGATTGTAGCAGAAGGTTAGTAGTCGGTAGTAGGAAGGGTTCCGGCGAGCTTACCGGTCCGTTGGCAGCTCTAAATTTTTATACTAATATTGATACAAATAAGCAGCCACCTCAAAATTATACCAATATACCTCCTTGTTTCTGCAGGATCTTTAACTTTCAATGGTATTTTTCTCAAATAAATCTTCATCTATGCAATCCACTTTTTCTGCTACTATAAAGACAATAAGTTGTAAAAAATATGGTTTGGATGTTAATTTAATTAATCTTATTTGATTATTAAAAGTCGACAGGTCTGATGATTAACACATTTACAGATAATTTTTATCATAAATTTATTAACTTTTATAATAACAAACCTGATGTGGCCAGGCACATGACTTTATCATACTATATATAAAATTAATAGTTTAGCTGCATGAGATTCTATTTGATCGAGATCGGCTATGTCTGCATTAAAATAAAACTAGTAGAATTAGGCAGATATGTCGATTAAAGCTGCGTTCGGATATTGTCTGTGTGTGTGTGGATGTGTGTACATCCACACACACACAGACATTTTTTTGTACCTTGGTCAAAAATGTTCAGGGGACTCAAAAATACATATTTCCGCTAAAATCTCATATTTTTTTTGGCACGATTACAATACTTTACATACTGCGTATGATAAAGTAAAAACGATAGTTTTTGAGATTATCACAAAAACAAACTGATAAAAGTATTGTTCTAGATTTATGGCGTTGTCCTGTCCCCCCCCCCCCCTGTCACTGGAACGTTTTGTATTCGCTTATTGGTAAAATTTATGTGAACGGATTTGGTTTCGTTCAATGCAATTAGCCATCGTTGCATCCAATCACTAATATTGTTGACAGCATTGTGCAGTTTTAGTGTTGCTCGTTCAACATTTGTATCTACTGCCATGATAGCAGTGTCATCAGCAAACGTGGCAACGGTAACACCATCTGGTTGCGGAAGATCATGTGTATAAAGAAGGTAAACAATTGGGCCAAGTACACTAGCTTGTAGTACTGCAGCTTTAATACTTTTGAGAGTTGAGTACGCATTATCTTGCTTTATACGGAAGTATCTGTCAAAAAAGTTATGATTTTAATAGTTGGCTATACTCGAAGGGTAGTAGCCGATCTAACTTATACAGTAGGCCTTCGTGCCAAACTTTGTCGAAAGCTTTTGCCACATCCAGGAATATAGAGGAGCATACCTTTTTTCTTCTAAAGTTCTTTCTATGACCATTGTTATTCTGTGCAACTGATCAATTGTCGAATGTTTGTTTCTGAATCCAAACTGATGAGCGGGTATAATGTTTCTTTCATCTAAGCTTGGCTTCAGTCGCTTTTGCAAGTGGTTTTTCAAACAGTTTTGAGGGAAAAGAGATTCTCTCTCAGATCTCCTTTCACTACATTTTAGTATCTTGGATTTCAGCGCATGTCAATAGCCGTGGCGACATTCTTGAAATCTTTCTTGTCAAATTTCCATCCCCTTCTCCCAATTTAACATCACCCAACACACCAAGCTCCTACAATTAGATTGCAACCGCAACTTTACTCCACTACTCTCATCTAATTTATAACATTACGGGGACTGGTAAATATTTAGAGGGAATTCGTGTGCGCGGTGCACCCCCTACTAAGTAAAATCGAAAACTACCGCGATGGTTAAGACGTCGACGTCCCGATCATCATCTTTGATGCGACGACGCTCCCCACATACGCGACTTGACACGTACTTCCGGTCTCGACGAATTATACGATCCAGCTTGGCTTTCCATTACCATTAGCGAAAACTTTGCGCGCCGAAATCAGCTCCTCAGATCCACCGCGAAGATGTCGCGCTTAAGTGGTGCGAGCGCGGATTTTAAGCAACGATTTCGATAATCGAGTAACGTCGTCTCCGCTGCTCTGCTTCGTTTAATTCGAACTAACTGGGATACGTTGGTAAACGCTGCGTGAAAGATATGAACCGAAGGTGTTTACTCGCATGGATTTCCTTAACTTTGCTATCGTCAAACTTGGTGATACTTCACTAAGTCGTCGTGGCTCCTTGCACCTATATAACTACTTCGGTGGTCTATTTAATTAAATTCGTGAATTAATCAATAGCAATTTTATCGTAATTTTATTGAATTCATTCGACAAACTTCAACATAATTATATTTACCAAAAATGCTAATTTGTCCTGAAAATTTAGTTTTTTTACAAGTCACTGCATTTCCTTTGAGAAAATGATGCAATTGCAAAATGAATTTCAATTTGTTAAATTTCAATTAATTTAATTTTAATTTCTAATAATGACCAATGGACGTAGGTAAGAATGATGATTGACGTAACTTAAATTGCAGTTCTGGGGTTAAAGTTGCCGTTATTAAAACTTACTTATGTTTTTCTACATTTTATACGTCACTTGCTGTAGTATCCACCTAAATTCCATAAAAGATTAGCATATGTTATGGTCTGCTCTAGTTTTCTTTTTATTGAACACATATTACAGTTTATCCCTTTTTGTCCGAATGTGGGTTGAAAACATAGAAATTGCTTGCAGTGTGTGCTTCTTTTAATAGAGTAGTCCAAAAAAGGCATTACATAAAATTTCCCATTTAAAATATATATAGACATATTTCTTTTTAGTATTTGGATTAACTTTTTGTACTTATAAAAGAAGTTGCTTAGATCATTAGATTATCAGACATTGTTAAGCGTTTTATTGAGTGGAAGTGTTTATGAGCCACAGAGAGCACCGCGGGTTGTATGCACATAAATCTATGTTCTGTTTGTCATCTATAATCATGTTTGTTGTTTCTTTAGTTGTGAATTTTGTTTTTATCTTGTGTATGTCTGATATTGGTATGTTGTGATTATATTGCTAAACCTGAACATGACAATGTTGATATCTGTGAAGATCTAATGACAGTAAAGAATATATTCAACTCCCCAAGCAACAATTCTAATTATAATTATATTTATATAATAATATATAATAATTATTTCTCCCTTCCTATGCAGTGCCACAAAAAAGAGCCAACGTTTTAAACGTAACATTGTCATAGGTTGCGGTTCTTCGTATTTTAGTTTTGCTTAAATTATTGTCATTGGGTTACTGAGAAATCTGTTGAAATTTATGTTATTTATTAACACTTCGTTATCCTACGGTTTCTTGAAGTAAATATGGTTTAAACCATCACAAATTATGGGGTTTTACTGGAATATAGACTTACTTAGAAGTGTGTTGTGCTTCATTGTTGCTTATTGTTGTAGGTTGTTGGAATGCCAACTTATAAACGTTTTATCTGCGCGTTTTTTATGTATCTCCTTCATGATTACTCATAATTTCCAAGGATCAAAGCACAAATATTAATTTCAACAAATTTGTTATGTTAGCACATTGTTTCACAATTTGTATTTTCCACGGTACCATGCAATTTTTGAGAATTCTCAAAATAATTTCATTAAATGTAGGCATCTGATATTATTAAACATCGAATTCATTGGCAAAAAAATCAAACTGACATAATCTAATTGTAAATAAAAATGTGCCTGTAAGTGTAAGATGTCATAGCAAAATCTCCATGGGATCGCGATGTAAATTTGAAATGCGTTTTTGACTTTTTTTAAATTTTTTAAACCGGTTGGAATTCAACTGCTTTCTCAGCAGATTATTAGAGAGCACGCAACCTAGACAACATCGTCGAGTTAAATGTATTTCAATCTCTAAAATCTTTATATGTTTCATTTATATATTGCAAAAGCTCTTTATTATACACATTTTTTACTTTATTTTTACTTTGAAATTACCTATGTAAAATTATCAAAAAAAAAAAATTGTTGCTGGGGAGTTCCAAACTATCCTCAATCAGATATGTAAATCCCATTATAAAACAAAATGTTATCATGTATTTTATGGGAAATTTGAGATGATTGGTGGCATATGTTAATAGGTTAATTCTAATACAAAAAATACTGTTCAGATATCGTTTTCTTTTTGGTTTTGATGTTTTGTTGATGATGCAATAGACAAATTTAATAATTAAATTAATTAATTAATTAACGAATATCGGTCATATATCTTCACATTGTAACACATTGTAACCATTCCTGAACACTATTTTGTGCGTGTTGGAACAGACCTAATATTAACCGATTTGGCTCAACTTTGGAGGGAATTTATATATTCGGAAATTGAAGAGGGTAAAAATGATGATAAACACTTGGAATCGCTCGTTTTGAACTCTTTTCTCCACTTTTTTTTTATTCCCGATGAATAATACCGTATTTATAATATCCATGATTACTCCATTGGATAAAGATCGCAACAAAAATCTGTTAAGTATGATGAGTACGTACGATCCGTACGATAAGACCAACAAAAGTAGTCAATATAGAAAACCTATCGTAATGGATAGATGTGACATTGTTTTGATTTGCGTTCATTTCAAATTTATTGAATTTTTATTGTAAACTAACAATACTCCTTACCCGCGCCTTAAATACAAAATGATAGAACAGCGAGATTTCTGATCGTACTATGTCTACTTGCTCTGCTTTATTCACATGGCGACGGTAAACGCTCTGTGATAGATATGAACCGAAGGTGTTTACTCGCATGGATTTCCTTAACTTCGCTATCAAACTTCGCAATACTTCAGCTCAACTCATCGGGCTCCCGTGTTACTAACTCCTTCTTCAGGGTTCTATCTATCCCGGTTCGGGGCGATATCGCGTATTCGACGCCGCGAACCTTGTTTGCTAGGGGATTCTAGTTCGGGAAAGTGGATAGGCCGCGTTAACTGTCTTTTAATTGTATTTATATCTGTCTACAAGCAGATGGCATTGTGTAATTATTTTGTACGGAGCCGTTTCAGAGGATTGTGCGTGATCCTTTTCAATCTCGGCGGATTTTGTAGAGAGCTGTGGAGTAAAATGCGATAGAGCACTTTACAATGTTCGGTAAATAGTATTTTATGATGATTAAGATTTAATCATATGGAGGCAATCGGGTAGTGGATAATGTAAAGGAGTGTTTTTCCTGGAAAAGTTATACATTCGAATACTTTATTGCAGTTGTTTGTAATTTCTGTGTCAGTTACAGATAGATAATCAAAATCACCTCACCATATTAATAATGAATTGATAATTTTTGTACATTTTGTTGTTGAAGATCGGAATTCGCGACTGTTGTGGTAACCAGCAGCAGCAAGTTTTCGCACGTTAATGACTTTTTCTGTAGTTTCAAATAGTATTTTGTCTTCTCAGATTGTAAGGGGTTGCTTTATATTTAACTTACGATCTATTTCGTCGTAGCTGTGCTCTGATAATGCCTTTACATATTTGACTGTACGGTTATAATAATTTATAACACGACTGTTGTAAATTTTTTGTTCCGTAGATTTTTTTTTATTCAACGATTTATCAAATTGTGCAACAAAGTGGAAATGTGTTTCGATTGATTCTCTTCCGCACAATACGAATCCGGACTTTAATGCTGTCAGGATATAGTGTTTTTTTTTATTTGAACGCCGGCACATACAACGTAAAGAAAAAGATCAGGTAAATGTACAAAGTTTACTATGTTTCTAATAGGATTGGGTTCAGCTGCTATAAATTTGAAAATAAAGTACCAACGTTACGTTTATTTTTCATTTTACCTCAAAACAAATATTGAAATATTGAAAACGACTATGTATCTACTTTTCTATCAGAAAATTATTGTTGCTCAGAGTTCGGATTTTCAATTGCCCTCGAAAATTTTCCTGCCATCACAAAATTTGCATTACGTACGTAAACGTTAAATAAAAAATCTCCTACAGAACTTATAAATAATCCTACTGAATTTATAAATAATCCTACTGAATTTAAAAATAACTTCCTTTCTATTTTAAAAAAGACAATGTTAGCTGTCATAGCAACGAAACTGAAAAAGTTATAAAACTTGCAGCAGAATAACGGAAAATACTTTTATTGAAACTATTATTATTGTTAACGCAACCAGTGTATTAAGAATATTTGGGATACTAAGATCTGAGTTTAAGCATGGAAATTCCAATAGATAAATAAAATAATAGGCAGATTATTGATTCGCGTAACTAAATTAACTTTTCCCTAATATAATGTCAATTCTCGACAAACTGGTTACCCTTGAGTGGACTAATCATTCGCTAACGGCTATGCTATGCTATATAGTTATTTTATTACCATTAGTCTCCTATAAAATCAGTTTTCTGACACCTTGAGATTGAGTCGAGATCTCCAGCAGAATATTCCAACAATAGCAACATTTTCATTGATTTGTTGTAACAAAACATCATATTTTGAAAGATTTGCGTGGGTGTTTTTTCAACTTGGCAATTAAATGTGGGTGTTGTGATTGTGTAGCTGTCCATGGTGGTAAAGATTTACAAAGCAAAATTGATTTTATTTTTGACATTATCGTATTAATTCGCAAACCGTTCTCGATACAGCAGCAAATGATTTCGACAAAAAATGTTATCCAAGCAACGGTTTCCATTAACTGTCTTCAGAGAAGTTAAAGGAAGAAAGATGCAGCCAAAAGGGAATCTTTTAACACCTTATACATTAGCAACCATTACTAATTCGGTAAATTTCAACTAATATGGTCAAATAATTGTAAGAATTGTAGGTAATAATAATAATATCTTTTTTGTCGTACAATATTTTTTTGTTCTGATCCTTGATGCGCACGATTATAGAATGTTTAATTTTTTAAACCTTATCTTTTGATAAATTTTCTGAATTTCATATCTTTTTGCCTTTCTATTGTTTATTACTTTGGTATTAACCATTTTGATCAGTTCGTCTTATACATTCTCTCTCGACAACTCAGTGAATTCCAACTTATGTCGTCTTTTTAATGTTTATTGATTTGCTATAAGAATTGTTGGCTGGTGTACATCGACAACAGTTGAAATGCGACAATGTTAGTTGGAACTCAGCCGAATTATTGATCGAGTATGTTTCAAATAAAAAAATATCTTTAAAAATAAGAATAATTTTAAGAAATTAGTAAAACATACAAAGGCGACTAACAAACGAAACAATATGCGACATGGCAAGTGTAATAGCACTAGAGATTTTTCAGAATTTATTATTATAAAGCTTGTTGTGAGTAATGCTATATTTCGTATCATAAAACATTGTTAATCTATTTTAAGCAATAAACTACAAGCTACAAATTCAGTCAAACTGTGTTAGCTCTCTAAAATATTTCAGGTTTTGATATGTTTCCGCTAATCGAAACATATTTTATATATAACTGTTATTTCGTAGAAGTGCACCACGTGGTTTAAAATGCAATCAATATATTTGTTAATATTTTTGCAAATGATTTTCTAGTCGTTAACCTATCTTGACCACTGCTTCAGACGAAAATAGAGTATTTACAAGTGATGGTTTGCTTCAAATATTAAATGTATTTGATATTCACTTTGTGTAACTAACCCTTATTGCACCTTCTACTTTAACAAGAATTCATTTGTCTATTGTCATCTTGACATCATTTCATATTTAACAAGCAATAGCGTATTACCCTATACACCATCCAAAACTTCTTCAATAACTGCTCCCGAGAATCTACAACATCCAAGTAGGTACGTTATTAAGAGAGACGCCACGTCGTACTTTTTTAGCTCAAAAGTTCTCCAGTCTCTATATTGTCTAAACGCGCGAATTCACGGATCACAAATCGAAAGCGCGAAATTCCCTCGCTCTGAGTAAGTAACAATTACCGCGATTGATATACGCGCTAATCACACCCCGGACAATAGAACGACTCCACACCATTCCATAGAAATACCTGCACGGTTTGTCTGTCGCACTAACGAACCTCTCTGCCACTGTTTCTGTTGCTAGTGTGTGTGTGTGTGTGTGTGTGTGTGTGTGTGTGTGTGTGTGTGTGTGTGCAATTGTTTTATTGTGTCGAGAGTGCGGCACGCGGATACAATAATAATAATAGTAATAATAACTCGTGGGCCGGTAAAGAGACTATTTCCCATCCGCCTGTGTGTTTGTCCCCGTATTCAATAACGAATTGTTTAAATGTCAACGGCGGATTTGGCTTTATTGGATGCGACAATGCCGCCCCACTCGACGAGCGGGCGTTGGGTTGAACGTGATTAATTTGAAATTGTTAACGTTAGCGTATTATTTGAATTGAGCACGACAAACGAGTGGGGAAAGGGTAAACATTATGATGGAAATATTAGAGAAAAACTTTTTTCAAACTGATTTGATGATAGATCTTATAACTTTCCTATTTACTAAGCACATATTTCAAAATAAGAATAATTTAAAATACATTGTCCGGACACCAGGTGATACTCTCTTCTTATTTAGAAATAACACTAACATGTGACTGTAGTTCCAAGCTGCATGTTGTTGTTGGCCATGTTGCATGTGATTACGCGACTGAAGCCGCAATTGCACCAGAGCTACAATGAGCAACGTGCATGTCACTCTCCATGAAAAATGTTATCGGTAACACCACTAAATTTCTTGCAATTTTTGTAGCATGCAACAAATTACTTACACCAAAACAATAAAAGAGCATTGCCAGACTGTTGCAACAGTATATGTTTTTATTATTAACACGCAGGCTTTTACAATGATGAACAATATATTTCTTGACAGATAATCACAAAATTATGAACTTTTCTTCAACTAAACAAACTGCGCTGCCTAACCTCGTACACATTTTTATATTATTAAATTTATTATCGCAAAAGTATACAAGATGTTTGAAAACATTGAGGCGTGAGTATAGGTATCTCGTTTTTAGACAAAAGATACAAATGCAAAAAAAAATCGAAGATCACAGTGGTAAAATAGTCATTAAAATTACTTACAAAGTTTATAACAGGAAATGTTTCTGCACAACGGAATATTTGTGGTCGTACTGACTATTAGGATCTCTATAATCTTTTAAATAATGTGCATATCTAATGGTTCAGTATTTCGCAATACACAACAGTTTCCTCATTTAGTTGTTTGTAAGCCTTAAAAATTTAATCAAATTTTAACTCAATGCGCATGTGGAGTTTAACTTTTGTGGAGGGTAACATATTACTTAACTACACATCTTGTTTATGTGATAAATGTGGTATGTCTAACCACACTTGCCTGGAAACACGTGTTTGATCAAAATTTTTAGGAGAAAAAGGAAAAATATTTTTTTTTCAATTATTATAGAATATACCGGATGGTCCTTTTACTTGAGACTCTCGCGAAATATGCATGGTACGACAAAAGTGTCTTAAATAAACTTGTAGGACTCAAAGGGGGAAAAAAATTTTTATCAAATTATGATTTTACGCTAAATAAGAAGAATCTTTTGTCTGATATTTTTTTTCGTACGATGCATTTTTTTCGTGCGTAAACAAACCCTATGCGCATGATGGGGCAACGCGCGAGATACCAAAATGTGTTCCCGTTATGCACATACCTTGCTACGTTGTACCATGAGTGTCTATTCAGTCGTCGCTTTGACTGCCAGACGGCGAGCGCATCCCATGCATTGGCCGCGGTCGTAACTACCGCAGACGCCACAAACTTCCATCGTCAGTACCTTTTGATAGATGCATCGTATGAAAAAAATGTTCAGACTAAATATTGTACTTATTTAGCGTAAAATCATAATTTTATAAAAGAGTTGGGTATTCCTATTTAAAAAGACGAAGTTAACCTCATTTTCACCGATTGCAGCGCCATCTGCAATGAAACTGATATCGCCATCTCATTTCCCCCTTTCGTTCTACAAGTTTATTTAAGACACTTTTGTCGTACCATGCATATTTCTCGAGATATTTAGGAGTCTCAAGTTAACCACCCGGTATATACTTTCAGAATAACTTGGTGTGCCTAACTCCTTTTGACTGGACGTAGATAGCAGACCGTGTTTCAGGGAGAAATTCAAGAAATATGATATTACCTGCATCAAACATTACTGCAGTATTATCAAAAATAAAGCTTCTGTTCTTTAAAACCAAAAACATTGTTTGATTATTTTTTTTGTCCTCCAAGTGAAGGATTTTTTTGGTAACCTATCAAAACATGGGATTTCTCTCAATTATAACTGATTTAGTAGCCGAAGGTACTTGGCCGATCGCTTTGAATATCTTATCTTTGTAGTTTATTCATGCCAAATACCAACAATGAGTAAAACATTAGGAAACGTAATAATAAAAAGCAAACTATAGAATTATAGGAGAATGGAGACCGTAATATTTATTGGCCTTTCAGTTTTGTTTTGGTATTGATGTCAGACAGAATTTATATGTTGTTCTGTAAAGGATGCATATTTTTGTAGAAAACTGCGATTTATACTTCGCTGACAGTCAGTGTTATACTTCAACGATACATAAACCATTTCCAGCTATATCGCAATTATTCCAAAGTAACGTTTAATTAATTTTCGTTGATAGCGCTTAACGAGTTTTCAACTATTTTAAGAGATGGCGTACTGGAAATACTCGAACTACTCGAAATGGATTAAACATACAAAGAAATATGGTTTATTTTAAAAAGTTTAAGGGGTTAATTGATACTTTTTACTAAATGATTTGAAGAATACGAACATGCGTTTCAAAAGAGTTTGCTGGTCTGGTTTCTGGGAAACCCTGTGCTCAAAGTGTAAAAGGTGGGAGAGCAACAGAAAATATCTGCCGTACATTTTTTAACAGAACAAAAATTAATAATGATGGCCAGTGGTTATTTTTCATTTCGAGAATTTACGAAAATATAATAGTATCTATAACATTTGTGGTCGCAACTGTTATTGTAATAACATGTTTTTCGATGAACGTAGACATTGTTAAGTCAATTGACATGCATAATATAAAGTGAACATGATCTGTATTACGTTCGAAAATTGATGACGTAGGCAACACCTTTTAGTTAAACTGATGTATTTTTTGCTCTTACAATATAGTACCTTTACAAATCTATTGACTTGTAAAATGGACTCCAAGATATCCAGCAGAACAGTATCCTAATTGTCGCATTCCCTCTGATCCCTGGCTCCCACGTCGTCATAGCCATCACGGTCGATGGGCGAGGTCCTGTCCGTTATCCTCTGCGGTGCATAAACAGGAACTAAGCCAATTTCAAAGTCAAATTCGGGGGACGGGCGTCCGACTCCCTCCCGCTAAAGACGGCTAAATATTCTGGCCCGGGGCTAAACCGTTCCAACAACAATAACCCCGTGCGATAATTGCCCGATGTAGTGTGGCGGTTGCGTCTACTCTCAAAATCTCAGGAGGCCTACGAGAAGCGTCCATCCCCAGTCATTAGGGGGTGCAGCGGCAAGGCATTAAGCTAAGGCGTGCGTAGGAGGATCAAGTCGCCGCTGATCCTTAGACGTTACTCCATTACATACTAATGCAGAACCATGCGCAATTACTAAGATCCAAGCGGACTAGGAGTCAACGTAGGACATCTTAATGCGTGTGTCCCTCCACGGGTATTTATCGTCGTTGCAGACCCCGTTGGGGGTGGCTTTAGGCTTCTGGGGGGCGGATGTGCGGCCGCGAAGGAAATTATACATCCCCACGAAGGCGCCGGAATTAGCCGGGAGATGGAGCGAGCGGTGTTAATTCTTCGCTTCGGGATCCATGTGTAAACTCTAATTTACTACGGTTCGCCGACCGTTGGGATCGCGGCTTTTCTTGTCTTACTGGTGGGCGAATTGTCGTGAGAGTATGATCTTATAGTAGGGGTCAGCGTTAACCCTCCAAAAATTTTAGCGTTGAATTGCATGCGTATTATTGTTGCGAAGTATAGATTAATTATATTGCGTTATTGACATACATTTGCTCGATCAGAAATGCAGACGTCAGGCATCTTGAAATCGGCACAAAGACATTCGTTTGTGGCACGGGGGTTCAAAACTTGCAATCGAACATTAATAATATCAAAAAAACCGTGCGCAGTCAAAAATCCTAACTCTAGACTTTTGGGGACCCAAAACACGTCATAACGTCTTGCCAAATTTAATATAAAAGCCACGGTATGTGATGGGAAGGGAATCAGTAGTTTGTAGAACCTGAGTATACTATACGGTCAAGTATCGTGTTTCAGGGACTCCAGTCAGCTGTTATGGAGGAATTCTGTATGGTCAACAATACACGAACATAGTTCGATAGTAAATCTTATACTTTGTACTTTTAACTGAAATCCTGAAAGTTTTTTCACAAATATATTTGGTGCTACAATAAAAGAAACAACGAAAACATGACGTGCTATGAAAGTTTCAAGCCTATTCAGTGCTAACCTACCTAAAACGTCTATTCGCTTTTCATTCACAAACAAAATCCTTAATTTTTTCTCGAAAATTTTCTGATGTAAGGTCATACAAATTGTATGCTACCATGACGACAACATATCTATCATAATTAACAAGAATCATATAGGGTTGCCATTTAAAACCGGCGTCGATGACGTCATAAGTACAAAACAATTGAAGGAGGAAAATTGAATAAGTGTACATATAATTAATTAAAACAGCATGTTCGAGTCAAATGCGACGTTTTATCTACGACTCATAAATTCCATTTTATGTCAAATATTTTAAATGTATTTGTCAATGGTGACGGTGCAAACCAGAGAGATGTTAAATACATGGACGGAGCATTGCGTTCAGAATTTGAGGTAGAAGAATGCAGAAATATCTTCCATCCTTTAGTCGAAGTAGTTTTCAATGCGCGTGCGTTTGGATGGCTACCTGCTACAAATTAGATATGAATTTAAAAAACCGCGCGAATAAAAGATATAACAACTGAACACAGTTTAAAATGGAAATGTGTTAACAGACAAGCTTGTTTCCTTTGATTTGTGGAATTGTTTTAATTGGTACATGTTTCCTCAAACAGACACCTTCAGCCCAAATCTACAATACAGTAAAACAAAACTCAACCTAGGTAGGTACAATTGTTTTAAAACTTACTTACGGTCAAACTTAAAATTCGCTATACATAACTTTGGCTGCCACTATTATCTTGTTTTAATTGCTGTACACAAAAATCATATTATATATATTTTATATACCCGATTACATCATCTACAACAACAGAATTGTAAATCGTAATAGCATAGTTGTAATTTTTAAAACAATTGTATGTACCTAGATTGAGTTTAGTTTTACTGTATTGTAGATTTGGGCTGAATGTGTCTATTTTACGAAACATGTACCAATTAAAATAATTCCACAAATCAAAGGCAAAAAGGTTTTTGATTTACTCATTTCCATTTTAAATTGTGTTCTGTTGTTATATTTTGTATTTTTTTTCACTTTTTTACACCTATGTAACAACATTCAAAACAATTTAGAACATTAGCAACAAATACAACGAGCCCCGGAGCTAGAGAAATTACATGTGGTTTGTTTTCTTAATACGCATAGAAATCAATGAGAAATCCACACATTGGCTTCAAACTTGAGGAATGCCGAATGTTGGCCGTTTGGTTTTTCCCAAAAGTATTTGTGGTATGCTTCGTGTGGAAGTGTCAATTTTTTCTCCCTTGCTAATGTCATCTTGTCTCTTCAACACCGTTGCCGATGCAGGCGACTGGATCGAAGACGTCAATCCAAACGTGACGTAGTTAGTTTGATCGGATTGGTTCTCTCGTAACCGTTCCTGATGCAGATGACTGGATCGAAGACATCAACCAAACGAGCAGATAAAGTGGATAATAAATAATTAATACTAGGAGACGGTTATCTAAAAAAAAGTTTGTAACGTTTAGTAACTTATCGCCAGGCTTACTTAATTTTATTTTATTTTGGATTCTTTTTATTCTTATTATTTCAGTGTTTATTGTTTACAGAATTTACTGACCTGCTTAAACGTCTTTCTAATAACAATATTGGAATCGCAATTCCTTTCAAACGAACGAGATAACCAGCGAGCATGGGCGAAATAAAACATTCTTGATCAAAGAACTCTCTGCACTCTCATGTTGTCATCGTCAAATAAGTTGAAAGCGTTTAACCTTCTCCTTGTCGAGTTTTTCGGAACAAAATCGCATCAAAAGCGCTCTTAAATACTGTTGTCAAAATACTTCGCTGTGGTGAAGAAACAACGGAATAAATGGCGGCACACATGCTTTGCCTACACGCATTCTATTCGTTCGATGCGAAGTATTGCGCACTTAAAACTTCGACCTAAACACAGAGCATACATTAGTTATTGGAGTAAAAGGGATAGGTCAATACTTCAAGTTTTGTATAGGCTGGATAAGGGAAAGCTCCCTCCATGTATTTACATCTCTCTGGTGCGAACTGTCAATTAACTGTCAACCATGTAGCCAAAGTATAATAATGACGGTTCAGTTGAATAAAGTCATTATTATACATTGTACTTATTATACTGTTATTATGAGCATGATAGGCATGTTATCCTTATAGATACATACGGAATGAACTTATTATATATGAGTCGTATATAAACATCTTATTAGCTCTTGTAACGAAAAAGCAAGTGGACACTTATTTTTTTTGCCGGTGCGCCGGAAAATCTCTACAAAACAGGACAAAACAATTTCGCGGGCCTCATCTGCGGGGAAATTGTTAATTTTCCGAACGGGGAACCCATTCACCGGCGAACGTCCCTTTCTGGTGTGGCGGGGCGCGAACGGCACCACCGCCGTCGCCGCACATAATGTGTCGACGGCAACCAGTAATGCGTATTGTGCCGCGGCGTAAATTGTGTAAAGTTGCGCACAGAGAGAGGTGCGAAATAATTAGCGTCGACGGGATGCCTGCCACCCCCCGCAGCCACCCCCGCCGACGGCTCGCATTGATAACAAATATTTTAACAACTGGCTGGCGGTGTTCGTTAAGCCACAATGGGACCACTCCAGCGCCCCGGCACCAACCTAATTATGAAAATTCGACAAGAACACGTCGCTGGATAATGATAATTGATGACGGCGGTGAATGGGAGCGCTCTAGATGGCGCCCCTGGCTACCACGGGGACCGTCTTTAGCCGCGATTAACTAACGGTAAATATGGTTTTGCCGGCGGAAAGATTCGTCTGGTATAGCGACATAAAAGCCTTGCTTATACTAAGTAAAGTATTTGGATAAAATTTATGTATCAAAAACATCTGCAATTCTGTTCCATTAGTATAGATATATATTTCTGCAATGTTATAAAATTACAATGTTGTAAAAATATGCTTGATACATTCCTTGAAATTGGAAGCATTCCGGCTATGCTATTTAAGTATATGTTTGTTTTTGCATAAATAACTGCCATTATCTTATAAATGTAATATATTTGGGGAACAGAAGGCACGCTTTTACTAGGAATCGAAAGTGCAATTGAACCGGTGAGTGGAAGAATACTGTCCATTTCACTGATTTGGTTAGAACAGAAAAGTTGTAGTAAATGTCACTTGTCGTCGTTCTGAAGTTAATTTTTCAATAAGCAACAATAAATAAGCTATTAGCTGAAACATCGGCTATACTTGTTCGGTTCATCCACTCAACGACAGTTTATCAGTATTTATCACTTATTTGACGACAAAAACCATGCTATTAAAATGAATTGAATATAAAAACAAATTAAAAAACAAAATGAGCAGTAGGCTCACTTTATGAGTTTTTGAATGACTAAAAAGTGAGGAACTTTTGTTTCTGAATGAAACTTAACAAATAAATTTAAATAATAGGTACATATTTTTTCTAGAATTGTTAAGGGGACCAGCCACCCCTGGAAGTCCAAACGTGATTCCTCAGTTTAAACGTGTGATACTGAGGTTAAACATAAGTACAAAAATCAATTTTATTTACAAAATTGATGTTCCTGCATTTGACAAGTAATTAACTGTATAATGACGTACTTACATAATAAAGAAGATCAAAGTGGTGGCGCACCGGCATTTCATCTCAGGTGCAATTTTAAAATCATCAAAAACGGTGAGTTTCGCGGTGACATTTCCCATCCTATTCCAATTCAACTGATTTAAATTTTTTAGAAGCTTGCCATAAGCCATCCAGTACCAGGAATTTTTTCAAGACTTTTTTGTCGACAATTGGGTAGACATATGACTGAAATAAAATTGCGACAAAATTCTACCGTTTAGGTATCAGAAAAATTTCAACTGAATTTGGTGTGACGTGTGAATTAGCTGAGATGTCCGTTTTTAACGACACCAGAAGAGAAATACCGCTGCGCCGCCATTTTATATTGATTTTATTTTTCATTACGCGATAAGGAAGTTAAAGACTTGTGTAAAACTGAGAAATACTTGATTTTTTAATGAAACTGATTTTTGTACTTTTAATAGAACATCAAATTAATGAATTATTTTTTGACTTCAAGGGTGGCGTTAGTCCATAACTAATTAAGCAAATTTTAAATTGTTGGCGGCACCAAAAAATACTATTAGTATAAATATTGTTATTTATGCTTGTTATTTTCACACTTAAAAGTACTCGCCAACTGCGTTAAAACATTGCCAATTGCAGTGATCCGTGCAATGAGTGGAAGACCAGAGTATGGCCTGGACATATTCTGTTCTTTCACTCATTGCACGGAACACGCTGCTTCCACAGCAATACTGGTAATAGAAGATAGAATTATAATTTTAATATTTTCGAAAAGATCTAGAAATTTTATTCAAAATGGCGATCTTAGTTTGAAATGTAAAATTTCGGACTTTCTCTGTTCTTCTACTCACCGATTCAATGATATTTAAGGTAATTTTAAGACATGAATGGTTTGGTAGAAACTTGTTAACGATAAATGAAAAAAAAACCGAATACCTTATATTTACAAGCAAAATACAACTGAATATTCAAATAAACGGAATCCCAATACAATAAAAATCAGAAATAAAATACCTTGGAATAACCATCCAAGAGAATTTGTCAGGGAATACACACAACATAAATTAATGAGAAATAATGCCCAAAGTATAGCTGCCTTCTACAGATGAAGAGCTATAATACCTTTCTACTTAAAAGTTCCTAATACAACTGTCTATACACATCAAATATGATCTACCAAATAAACATATGGAGCGACACCACAAAAGCTGCCTTATACATTTTCATAATAATAATCTGGGTAGGTATCAGTTTTTTCACTGCTGTCAAGCATGGGCAATCTATATGATATACGAAAAGCATTTGACTGTAGATCATGAAAGGTTACTGGATAAACTTCATAGATTGGGTATAAGAGGAGCACCTTTGGACGGTGTGCAAGTTATCTTGCTGAGAGGCGCCAGTTTGTTTCGGTTCAAGGACGTCAGTCGGAGGTTGCGAATCTGCGATGTGGAGTCCCACAAGGTTCACTAATGTGACCAGTGCTTTTCTCCATATACATTAATGATCTTCCAAGATCAATTAAATATGGCAAGGTTACGATGTTTGCTGATGATAGCATTATGTGGTCAAGTGCTGCAATGGCTACGTTAATTGTTAATTGATAACATCAACTCCGACTTGGCGGCTTTGCGTCGATGGTTTGCTATCAATCACCTCGTTTTAAATGACACTAAAACTAAGAGCATGTGGTTTTCTCGGTCAATCCCCTGCCCCTGCGGGATTGTTGAAGTTTGGGAACCACTCTGTACAATTTACAGATAGTAAGTTCCTTGGTGTTATTTTGGACAGTTCTTTAAAGTGGTCGCCTCACGTTGAGACACTTTCAGCAACATTGAGTATAGCTCTATACGCTATACGTACCATATTGTCTATTATGCATACTTTGCAAGTACGATGAGGTACGCTTTGCCATTTTGGGGATTCTGCTCATCTGGGAACATGGATGCTATACTTAAAATTCAAAAGAGAGCTTTACGAGCTATTGCCAATGTTTGCCAGCGTGATAGTAGTAGGCCTATTTTTGATAGACTAAATGTTATGTGTCTATATGTGTTGTTTTGTTACGAAGTTTGTTTATTTATTTTTAAGATTCGTTATAAGCTTGGTCCGCCTAGATCCGTACGGGATACAAGATCTGTGGGAGCCGCAAGACTGCCCATACCCAAAAATGCTAAGTACCATGGATCAATTATGTTAAGAGCAGTACAGATCTTTAATCATTTGCCTACCCATCTCAAAATGCTAAATGCAATATACATATTTAAACGACAGCTGTGTGATGCGCTAAAGGGTAAAGTTTACTACAGTTTAAATAACTATTTTAAGGATAGTCTGTGACCTCGTTCAGTAATGTTTTTTATGCACTGTTTAATATTAGGCGCATATTGTAATAGTGTACATTGCTTTACTTGCATTATATGTGTATGTGTGCATATATACATATATCTATAAGTTTGTATGATTATGCCTAGATGTTCGTATTGCATTCATCTGCACTTATTGTGATACTGTTAGTTTACTTGTGTCTAGTTCATATATTTGTACATATTTATATTCAACACTGTAAAAGTTACCGAATAAATGTTTATCTATCTATTTATCTAATAGTAGGGGATAAAGTTCGATTGAAAGAGCAATGGTGGGGGTAGGCATAAAAGAGCGGGAATACGTCAAAAATTTTCAAAAAAGAGGAGAGATGAAATAACATAAGTCGGTACAACATATAATATAATAGATATACAAACGAGCTGAATGGAGAACCATGGGCATTCTACGCATTTCTGATTTTTGACAAGTCAGTTGCATAATGGCTGATTAAACCCATAAAACTTTTATTATTTAATCGGTGGCTAAGAGCTCCAAATAATAATACATACTTTGATCCGGGCACATTCCAGCGCCATTATTTTCCTTCCTTCCATAATTCAAGAACTCGTTATATTGTTGAACAAGCGTATCACTAGTGATGCGCCCGAGATTCCTCTTCTTAGTGAACCCCTGAAATCTTCCTCATCAAAGGGGGCCCAGCAGACATTCCTTTCTCCGTAGCACTAACTGCCATCCTTCACCCATTGAGTGCCACCGGGAGTAAGACACGGTCGAGGACGTGACGTGTCCTTTTCATTGCCGAAAGAGACAATAATTCCGCGTGTAGTCTATATAATAGGATCTGGATGCCGGATGGCACGCACGGAACACCCACATCTGCGGGGGTTGGGGCCAACCCCCCAACTACGACCTCTCTGGCGCCTTTCCTCCTCTTCTTCCATTGTCTGCAGCGGTAATTAGTAAGTCAGCGCCGATTAACCGCGACGGACTCATTCGTCTAATGCCATTATGATTATCCTTGACAGGACGAGAGAGCGAACTAGCGAGGGCTGGATGGATGCTTTTATTGGGCTTAGCCGCGCGCGCGAGAGACCTAGCGGCCATCATTAGTGCCGCAGGAGGACGTGAACAGTCGCACGGGGAACTTATGGTACTAATGCAGCGGCGAACTCGTGTTTCTGCGGATGAATTGATTCGCTTCCTCCACTGTATTAACTGCCCGTTATTTGGACAGAACTGTCGGGATATTTTGTACCCCCTGTACCCCAGGAGTAGTCTATCACAATCCAACCCTAACGGTAACTGGAGATTAATGGTTCCGTCTTGTTGGATATTGTTGAATGGTCTAGGTGAGATAGATTAGGTTTTGTTTATTTAAGGAAAACCACGAGTCTTCTTCGAGGTATCTTTGAGGTCAGTTACTGTCTAAAAATCCAGTTAGATAGATACCCGTTTTTTGTGTGAAAAGAGAAAAACCTTGTGTATTTATTCATTTGAGGGGTGAAGTTCTATTTTATCGTTACTCAGCGTATCTGATGATGGCGAAATATTTATCCAGCAAACTGTTAACCGTATAAAATGAGGAATTTAATTGATAGAGAAATGACGTCACAAATAAAAGTCAATAAAAGGCATAATAAAAGATAATTTTGTGCACCTGCTCCTGAGGAAAGAGAAATTGTCGTTCATCTCGAACCAATGGAAATTAGAAATGAAAAAAGTTATCGAGAGCTGAAATGTCGAATTCAGGAACCAGAGGGTATAGGTATGGGTACATAATCATTATTAACAGAATGAACGCGTGCTTGTTGATCCGAGGATAGGAACAGACATTCCTTTATTACTTTTTATTACATTTATTACTTTTTATTACATTTATTACTAGTCTTGTTTTCCAGATTGTGAAGAATTGAATCAATTCTTTGCAATTCCTTTAAATGAAGCAAATATTTATCTTTTTACATACAGGTATTCTAAATATAGGCGACTAACGTTAACGGCTGATTCCTTGAGAAATTTTGATCATAAAAGTTCATATAAACTTCAGATCAAGTTTCAATCCTCCGTCGCAATAATTGGCGTGAGCGGTTCTCTTATTTTATGCTTAGAGATCGCCAATGTGTTTTATGCACGATTGGGCACTCGCACATTTCAGCACAGTTGCTCGTGCATTTTTGGACGATGCCTAATATCAGAATTGGTGGATAGGCCAAGGGTGCCCACAAGCGTGGCGGTTTCCAGGCCTAAACCCTTTAAATTGTTTTTTTCTGGGATCACCTTAAGGTTATACGACTTTCATTAAAAATTTTGATGACTTCCGATACCGCATCTTCGCATCATTGCAGACAATTCGTGAAAACCCCGGTATCTTTAAACTTACCCGCCAATGGCGGTGGTCATTTGTTTTGGCCTTTTGTATAAATGAACTTGTATGATCAAAATAACCCACGGAAACAGCCCTCAAAGTTTGTTGCATATATTTAGAAACAGCCCTGTATATAAAGACAGTTTGTAACTTCTTCTAAACTTAGAATATGTGCAATACATTTTCTTAAAAACATTTTGAAGCAAAGTATCTTTTTATGAATAACTACAATTGGTGTTTTCAATTAAAAATTAGCATATTTTTGGAATTTGATAGCGGTTCTGACATAAATTTCAATAACACTTAAAAACAATGGATTTAATAAAACCAGTTATTTTTTTTTTACTTTTCGTTTGGGGTTGCGACGACGTACGCCACAAATGACGTAACAATGTTTCTTCAACGAAAAAAGACATTTGGACATTTTATTAATTATTTAGTGATTTAATTAAATCAAAATAATTTTTATTACTATAAGTGAATATACGGACATACCGTATCATACGGACTTACTACCGTAATGATGAAAGGATCAATGTATAGAAGATGGTGATATCCAGGCGGGATGCAAATTTTACATAAATCAAAAATTACGCACACAACCTGGATTTGAACCAGAAATTGTGCTAGAAACGCACAGGTCGCGTTTCTAGCACAATGTGCTCCCATCTGAGCTACTGAGGCCTATGACATTTGTCAGGGAAAATTGTCATATCTAGGTAAGGAAGTAGCCAACACTACCAAAGCTTAACCTAACGCAAAGGTCCCTGGTTCAAATCCGGGTTGTGGCTGTAATTTTTGATTTATTTAAAATTTGCTTCCCGCCTGGATATCTATATCCATCTTCTATACATTGATTATTTTAACATAATTGTTGATTTCATCATACACTGTAGTTTCAGATATTCGTTCACTTTCAGATGAATACCAGATTTATTCAGGAAATAAAAATTGTTAAAAAATAGAATCCCGTTATTTAGAAAAATTTTTTATATCAAAAGGTTTTGTGATGTTATTTGTCCAGTAAAAAAAATATTAATTGCGATACGTTTTTGCAGGGTTTTAATTCTGCTTTAGATCACGACAATGTTTAAAATTACATTGCTAAGAGAAAGGAAACACCCTTGCAAACTCACCGTGCATATCGAAAAAATCCATTAAATGAGGAGGATCAAAAACAATGGCCTTATGAGCATGCATTTTCCTTAATCAATGTTGGGGTACTGTGTGCATTTATTGACGTGATATCCAGGCGGGATATCACGGGCGGGATCCTAATGTACTACTGCTCTAGTGTATAGATGCCCTTACAGCAATGGCTGGAATGGCGCTCTTTACTATTGGATGTGTTCCCTCTTCTATTGGCAGTATTTCTTCAGATATTTGTCTACTCTTTATGGTTTTACAGTGTACATGCAGTCTTCTACGTAAAGTGTCTTCTTCACATATACCCAGGGTACATTAATTGGATTTTATCAAGTTATAAACTGATTATCTCATTTTAGGGGGAGAAGAGCACGCTAAGAACGCAATTCGCAAATAAAATAAAATCCACTTCATTTATAAATCTGTTACAGTACGAACAGAAAAAGTAACCCTCGTGTCCTGTAGTACAAAAAGGGACAAAGTAAGCGACATTTCTAATTAAAACGCGAGACATTTAATACAAATCCTACAAAAGGAAGAGCGAATTAGGCATCCGAAAGGGGTCAGATGAAGTCTTCTCGAAGCGCTCAGGCGGAATGTCCTCATTTTTTCGTGCCGGAGAGACGAAGGGTCCATCGCGAGTGCACTTGTAGAGGACGCCCTCGACGGTCTCCATAAAATTTCCCGACGCGAAGAAGGTTATTATGGGATTTAATGTTTGTAGGCTGACGGAGCGGAGAAAAAACGTTTTCATGCTGGAGGAGCAGCGCGCTGTCATTAAACGGGGCTCAACTGAACCTAAATCCGTTTTGCGCCAGTTCATAAGAGGACCGGAAAATCTCGTTAGAAAAAATACAAACACCCCCTTAACAGGATCCTCTCTTTCTCTCGTTCCCCCACTTATTTTTATTTTTTCAGTCAGAGTCAAAACATCCCCCTTGGTTAGGTGTCGGAGGTCTAAACCCTCACCTGACGGCAATCAACGCTCTCCTACTGGATGCCTTTATCTGCTTTTGTTTTACACCCCAATCTGTTCGTTTCTTTTTGTTTTGCTTCGTTTTTTGCCGGCACTCTCTCGAATAATAAAAATTGTGCCGCTTTGCCGGCTTGTGAGGGGGTGAAGCGGTTTTTAAGGGTGGTTGTCGCTCGCAGCTACCCGCGGGCAGGTATAAGAAGGACAAATTAAAGGAGGGTGGATGTCTTAATCTCCCTCGGAGAAACGGAATAAAAATAAGGCGATGAGGAAGTGCACTTATTATTTTTATTGTTCGGGGTCGGCAACTGCTTGAATTTCTCGTGGAGTATTGACAGACTGATAATAATTATAATAAACAATTAATTATATTTCTTATGTTATGGTCAAGAGCATCTTATATTTCTTTTAATCCAATTATATTAGGTGAGCCATTTAAATGAAACATAACAAACACTTTTTATACGAAAGTTGAAGGTTCGTTTAAAAACTTTCAGCCATCCTATGATACCTCAGAGAGTATCTCCATTATGTTGTTTCTCAATTATATACCAATATCGCTACCATTCGGTACCGGATGTACTTTAATTGATTCCAACATAAATGTTTGATTCCAATTCCAAAGCATCCGTTTTAAGAAAATAATAAACAAATATAAACAGGGTTCAACCCTACAGTTCAAATCTGATGAGTTATTGGAATCAGAACTGAAAAGTTGATTCTCGAATATCAGAATTCAAAGTGTCGTTTTTCACTCACAGATGGTGTACGTCATCCCTTAGGCGATGTGATTCCTTTCTATTATCATTATTCTTTTATTTGCTACAAGCAACGTTTTTGCAGTCAAAAATAACAATTATTTGGGAGTAAAGTAAATATTTTTTGACTCAAATAAACGTTAATGCATTATTCAAACAACGATTTATTTGCAGCAACCAAATTTTCTCCTGTATACTACTACCACAATATAGTAAAATTGCTGATAATCCGGCAATGAAATATAATGTTTGTACTAATTCAAATATCAAACATTAACGTGACAAAACTCTAAATTGTGGACTAGTTTTGTATTTAAAACTATTTAATAAAATACATCTTTACCTAAAACAATATTGAGATATGTGATAGGATATAGCTTAATTTACTATTGAATGGTTGTGCTATCAGAACGTGTCATAATAATGTACGTTTTGTTTTAAAAATTAAAATCAAATTCAAAATTTCAGAATTTTCATTTTTGAATTAATAGTTTTTACTGATGATAGAACGCTACCAAATTTGATGTAGGGTAAACTTATTAACGATATTGGTTGCCTTTTTACAATTTTGTGTTCATATAACACAAATCTTGCCGCAGCATAATGAATTGACACTATTTTTTCGTATCTAAATCACGGGATCAAATTAGAATTTGAGAGCTAATTCCTCATGTTTAACTTCAGAAGAAGTCTACGATAACAATTCACAGAAAGTCATTGTTCCGGAAACAAAATATCTAGCCCAGTGTAGTTCAGAAACGCTGTTAAATCGGTACAGTCTGAAATCACTAAAGATATTGTATTAACAATTCCAACAACAAATAATTTTTAAGCGGTTAGGCAAAGGAATACGAATTTAACAAAAACCGTCCGGCACCTCCACCAATTTGTTACAAACAAATTTATCGGCGTTCTTTCACGGAAATTCGGTTTAAATCCACGTTTAGCGACCGATGCTGCCCAAGGTAAATAGCAATGAAAACTTCACTCCCTGTCTTCCCCAACAACGTTCCTCCAGGACATAATTGTTTACATAGAACCGGGGATGGGAAGGATTGGGTTGGGAGCGCGATGACAAATTGCGAGTCAAGGTGCCGGGCCGTGATAAACGGTCGTCGACTGGGCTCAGCCGGCCAGCGGGCAGCTAATGATACCCCTTGTCCGCCCCTTAATTCCCTTATTGCGCCTTTGATCTAGTGCCGACACCTCGGACCCCGCACACTTGACACCGGGCAGATTGTCGGCCCGGAACACCGGGACCGCCCGTAGACGCCTTAGATTACACCGGCGACTTGACGTCGGAGCGACGATTAGACACCCTGAATTTCCCGACCGCCTCGGACCGTATTTATGACCTTACGGCAACTCATTGGTCTCGGAATCAATTTTAAATGATGTGAAGTCTTTGGTCTTGGAGACGAACTTGGCTTCCATTGATCTTATGAAGTCGGGTTGTTATTAGCTAACAGATCGTATTCTGATTGAAGAAAGGGATATATGATCATCAGAGACTATATCTTTTCGTTTATAAATTCCATGGTATTGTAGATGGGTAGAAAGCGCTTTAACACTTTTCAGAAACCTTAAACTCGTTTAAAACTAAACGTATTTTGTTTTAAAAGATCTATGCTGTGTTACTTTGGACAACTTCCTACCTACAAAGTACTCTCTGCTGTGCTGTCATCAAGTTAATTAAAAGTGTTCGATTTTTGTTTTTCATTGTCTTCTTTAGTGTTATCGATACCGTACGTTCAGTGATATTATAATAATGGTTAATCCATGTGGGGACAGGTTACAATATTCAACAAATATGATGATAAATATATAAACGTCAAAAGTTTTTTATTTCTTTTCAATTGTTTTCATTGTAGAACCTTATAACGGCAGTATTTGAAATCTCCTTGTTTTTAAGCGCTTTAATAGTACAGAAAATAGGTAGTTTTAACAGGAAGACAAAAACAAAAGGAGTAGAACTGTCAAATTCGCATAGCTTGGGATCCTACATACTTAATTTACTATCTTGTCCGGCTGATGCTCGCTCCGATATCTTGTTAAGATGGCGTTCAATTTTTTTTATATTTCATTTCCAGTATTTCATATACACATTTTCTTTAAAATTTTGTCAGAATCATTTTTGTATTCGGCAAGTAAATAGTTGTTGAGATTGTCATCAATTCGACATTAATTACTGTGAGATGCAGAAAAAACACGGATATACTTATCATGAGACGTAGTGTAAGATGTAAGTGTCGTGGTACCTACTGTAAATAATGTTGCAAATGAAACTCATCTGCCAAATGTGGATTGTGAAGCAGCGTACAAATTTCCAGGAAAGCGGCTGCACCTAATGATATAAAATTTTTTTCACATATTTTTAACATATTCGGATGAACTGATTAACTTTTGGTCGTAAATGCAGATAGAAAGTAAAAACTTTTAATATATTATAGGGTTATTGTAAATGATTGTAGTCGAAGTAGGCCGTGATATCAAATATAACGATTTTTGGTTGCCCTATTTGAACCGAATACCACTGCTCTGCACACAAAAGTGGTTGCATAACCTATTTCAAGTTTGACAGTTGTTTGTGTATACCGGCAAGGAGTTATTAACATCGGCATTGCCTTATTTGACTACAGTCATTTATAATAAGCCTGTACTTTCTCCTGATGGAACTTTAAATCGTGAAACCTTCTCATACAACCCAAAACCATTTTTTGCCTAAATATTGCTACGTAATACGTAATGTGTAACACAACACATAACACATAACATTATACATAATACATACAAAAAAGTATTTATTTGACAAGAATATGTTTCACACAAAAGATTTAATGTGTTTTTTAGGATGTCAAAGAATGCCAAAACACGTAATTAAAAATTCGTTTCTTTTATCCCGGTAACCCCCATTTAAGGGTAAGTTTGGGAGCGTAGTTGTCGTGGGATTTTTGTGTGCTGGGTGACAAAGTAACTTTTTTAAGTCCTGTCAAAGAAGGTCTACTTTTAACTCGATAGTAATAGAACATATAAAATATATTGAAATATGTAGTGCATTCTATAAAAAATGATGTTTTTTATAATAATAATAATAATAATAACAATAATAATTTAAGTGAGTACCTAGGATTTCACGGCCAGAATCATTTAGAAAATAATCTGCTTCCGGGTTATGCCGTGTGTCAAGATTTGTTAATGCTGACGTTTCGCGAACCATGTTGCTCGCTTCTTCAAAGCTAATTGAATACTGGAATACTGTCAGTATTCAATTAGCTTTGAAGAAGCGAGCAACATGGTTCGCGATACGTCCGCATTCACAAATCTTGACACACGGCATAACCCGGAAGCAGATTATTTCCTAAATAATAATAATTTATTGGCGATATTCATATTATACATATTTTCGCACGTCAGGTGATACATTAATGGAAACAGTTTAAAAAAAAAAAGCAATAGCACATCTATACAATATACACAACAATAACAACAGATACATGGTTCAAAAGGCAAATACACAAACTAGTGGTCAGGCATATCTACAAAACTATCCTCAAGGTACTCCTCTCAACTATAAAATGCCTTCTCCAGCAGGTAACTTTTCATTGCTAATTTAAATTTGTTCGGATTGAGTGCCTTTACATGATCGGGAAGGACATTGTAGAATTTAATACCGTAGTAATTAGGACCATCTCTAGCTCTCTCCGTTCTATTAAAACTATAAATGAGGTTGTGCCTATTGCGGGTACCATAGCGATGTTCGTCCTCGTGTGTCCTATACGAGCCAATGTTTGTCTTAACATGCATCAGACAACTCAGAACGTACACACACGGAAAGGTCAGAATTTTCAGCTGTTTAAATTTAGTTCTGCAGCACTCCGTGTAATTCAGGTCTCCTATCACTCTGACACACCTCCTCTGAGCGGCAAACACCAGAGCCGCATGGGCCGAGTGGCCCCAACAAAGGACAGCATAAATTAAATGGGCATAAAAATACCCGTAATAGGCGATCATCAAGGTGCTGAAAGATGTTATGCCTTTGAGATACCTAATTGTATATAATACTCTGTTAAGCTTTTTTGCCGTCCACGTAGCATGCTCTTCCCACGTTAGCTTTGAGTCAATGAAAACACCGAGGTACTTAACAGGTTCAGTATCCCCCACAATATGCCGCATTCAAAAATTCGTATTACATTCATGTCGATGAATAAAAAACAAACAATAATTTGGTAACTCTTACTAATCTTGAAACTTACTAAATTTGGTAGTATTTTGTATCTCTAATAATAAATTTCCACTTCTTGGATAATGGTATCAGTATTTTGTCAAAGCTTATTTCCTGGGTAATAGGCATGAGTGTCTTGTCAAAGCCCTGATCTGCATGACTAACTTTTTCCTTTTTTTTTGATTATTTATTGCGCAGTTGCGGGATTATTTACGTTACGCCGTTAAGAGTGTATGTAAAGTTTCTAATTTTGTTTCGATACTTGTCGTAGAATTAATGGTTTTGTCTGAATACCACCAACTAGTTACCCTGTTTTTCCCATTAATAAATCGTTCAGTTTCACCCTATAAATATTTCATTCTCCTTATTGCACATATTTAAGACAGAATGCCGGGAAACATCAAAAATAGGTAAACCTTTTTAGAGAAACCTGCACCGTTTCGTGGTTTAATCATACAAATAAGAACTTGAAACTCTCAAGAGATTTTCTTGATCATAAATTTTATCTTTACTTGCGATACACGAAAATACACGAAAACCCAATAGAAACCATCGGAAATATCAGACATCTTCAACGTCATCCTCTGAGAGACCCTTATTTTCCGCGGTCCCTTTTTTCACCATAATACATAATATAATTTAGTAATATCGCCTCGGGCTGGTCTGTCGCGGTTCTGCGGCGTTCGGGGACCCTCCGTTAGCCGCCTCTCAGTCCCACGAAGCGGCGGCGGTTATCCTCTCGCCGATCCACCAGAGGCGACATCCGAAAGAGAGCACCACCACCACCGCCAACGGAAAGATTTACGCCGGCGAAGTACATTATCTTGTAGTCTCAGTCGGCTAATTACGGCCTATGATACCACATTAGCCTCCGGGGCGGCCTGGATGATAACCGTGCCCGGCCCGCATCTACTCTTCGTTCCTCCGAGAGGGAGATGTACCGCCGACGGCGAGGCGCGGCGGTTTTGCATCGGCGGAGAGCCCGCACCAGCTATCCGGAACTCAGATGTAGAAGATGTGCGGTTATTTCCGTTCTTGCCCGTTTCCGCTAAATGAGCAATGGAGGTCGGGGGATTCGTTTGTACCTTGAGGTGTTTGTTGACCGCGTTCAGTTTGCCGAGTTCTCAGTAGATATTATTGTTTCTATTTTTAGATATGCATCAAGTGAAAGACAATAAATATTTAGCGGCGAAATTTAAGATAGTTGTTGTACCTACAATTCACAAAGACACGTCAGTGAGAATAACATAAAAAAATTATCGCCCAGTCTGTCTAATAGAGTGATTCTAGTCTATATTTGAAACTATATTATTCAACACTGGCTTCTATCTAATAAGTCAATGGAGTATGTAGTATATGTGACAGTAAAAGCATCAACCTCGTAAGTGTTTCAGTCAGTGCAAACATTTAATCATCTGTATTGTCAAAGTATTTACAACCAATACACACACTGTTACTAGTCAGGAAAATAAATGAAGATTCTAAATGCATACTTTTGCAAATAGAAGTGTGCTCAACAAAATTATCTTAAATTCTATTCTTAGCAAAACAAGTGATTAAATACGAAAAGAAGAGGTGAAAAAAGAGAAAGGTGTGTTTTTTTATACTGATCTCACACTTCAGTTAAATGCAATAGTATGCACAAATATTATATTCAAATAAATAAAATGATTAGGTACGCATGAATGGAAATGAAAATGCATTATTAAAAAGTTGACAAATTTTCCATGGAAAGGCAAGTAATATTGTATTATCGTAACAAAAATGTTCTCATTGTAAATTGTTACATATTTTATTTACGCCATTTTTTAAATTTTAGTTTTACTCTCTACTCGACTATTCTTTGATAGCAATTGTCCAGAAAGTGTATGCATTTTTATACAACAAATGCATGCACTGACTAATAACTGTATATATTTACTACGGTTTACTCTTTTGCTGTATCATATACACTGACTGCATTTAAAAAGCATTTTAAGGCTCATTATTGCACACTTCTAAACACGTTATCAGGTCTTGGCCTCTGAATGCTTATCAGTTTATTAAATAATATTTGCTTCAAATACTATTAGAAGGAAAGCTTCGAAGGAAAAAATCCACTATTTTCTCTGGTACATAGTACCACAAGGTTATTAATTTTATTGATTATTGATTTACCTTATTGCATTTTAAGATCGACTGGGTTGTTTTACGAAGATGATGTTAAACTATTTTAGCCTATATTATGTGAGCGATTGTGCTGAACTGTAGTCAGACTTGGACGTTAAGTTTGATTGAAACCATTGTGTTACTTATGTTTTCAATGAAACTTAATGTATAATAATGTATAATAATGTATAATAATGTATAATAATAACTTGGGCACATAAATTGAAATATATTTTCAAGGATTATTTTAGGTAAGGAGGATTATTTGCATATAAGTATTATAAAGTAGGTGGTAAAAAATAGTGGAAAAGATGGAAGAAGCGTTGGTGTAATTTTCCAACCTAACCTATAATTAATAATTAAAAAAGTGTCAACGTGCACCAATATGATTGATGTTTTCAGATAAAATCTTTATCAAAAAAAGAGAATCAAAGCTTTAGATTTTTGTATATTATATTGGACATAACATTGGATTTAATGACTGTGAGCTAATAGATTACCATTATTAGATTTAAACATATATTAAAAAACTATATATTATTCAATAAATGTAACACCGGAGCAATTTATTTTCTAAATTGTAACCATCTTAATATTAAAAATATTAGGTTGGATTTCTTTACTATAATCCCCAAATCGTTGAACTTTTTGTATCACATATCTTAACGTGCTTGGTTAAGGAGTATGAATACATAAATAAATACATACATAATTTAGAGTATTGATTAAAATAGTCATAGTTACAAATTTTGGACTTCCCCGGCTCCTCCACCAGAATAGATCACGGTTTGTACCAAAAGGTTTTGCACATAAAGTGAATATTCGCTAAAATCACAAATTTATAGCGACTACACCCAATACCCTAGAAAGTAACCTTAGGCCCTGCACTTTTACCAGAAATTAAGAACGTTTTCTTTTTTTCAATTGTTTTTTAGAAGTACTGACAACGTTTCTTTAAATCTTTGATTCACTAGAAAACACGACATTTATGTTTGTAATAGCTGGATAAAAAAAGCCAATCGGTTGCTGTTTATTGGCATACATGTTTTAAATCACCAGGTATGCCAGAATTTATACTGGACAGTACTTTTCGATGTCTCGCCGCTACTCGCTCACAGTTACCAAGGCCAAACTGAAATTATTAAAGTTAATTTTTAATCATATAGTAGATAGTTTATCTGTCAAATATATTGTTGTTTACTAGGACTCCAAATTCCAAACTGAATGGAAAGAGCATGCTATGCAGGCGGAAAAGATAACTTAAGAACGTTTTATAATATCTTGAATTAAACAGCCAAAAAACTTATTTAATGTATTCTGTCTTGTGTTGGTCTGAACATTAACTATTTAAGGTTAATTTAAAAAAATTATAGACACTATTTTTCATTAATTGTAAAATTTACAGGGAAGACTTGGCCACACACATTCAAACAAATGAGCATATATACAAGATAAATGTTACGACAGACAAATCACATATACGGGCATATCTAATAAAACATCTCCAGCAGATAAATGACGAACGACTAGACTAATAGGGTGCTATTAGACCGTGTGCCCAATATCTCCGATATTACGTCGAAGCCTCTCTACAAAAGAGCGCATCAGAACGACCCATTTGGCACGAGAATAGCGGGACCGCGTGCTCATATCTGCACGCGTGCCTACCGAAAGTTTACCAAGAACAATTTTGAAGCATCTCCGCGATGCTGTCGGTCGTATTATTTAATAAACGACCTGGAAGTACAACAACGGCCACTACAACTTCTGGCCAAGTAATCAGGGGGGTTTGAAGGGGTGGCTGCGGGTGGGGGTGGTTGTTGTCGGACGCCTCCACTTACGTCCGCTTCCTGTTTTCTTTTATTGTGTTTGCGAGCCGCGTGCAAAGTGGAAGCGGTGTATCATAAGCGCAACGACGGGAGCGCCATCTTGCGCCCAGCGCTCATTTATCTGGCGGCGCCTAATGAAATTATAAGGGCGGCCCTGCATCGCCAGCGAGCGCAATCTAGAGATCGTAGTGAGCGGCGTTGCTAATACTCGGCAGAATAATGCACTCGTACGCTTATTGCCTCTCTTTTCGGAGTAACAGATTTTTCCGTCTCTAGAGTATGAGACCAACTGGGCACTGTTAAGAATTTGATGGCTCATATTTGTCTCGCAGTGTTTTATATTGGAGTATTTTATTCGCTTTGATTCTGCTCTTGGTTAAGTTTCGATACATGCTTTTATTTTTTATTTATCACAAATAAAAATGATATTTCATTTGTCAAGTTTCTAATAGTAAAATATCCACAAACGCTGCGATTTCAAACGCATTTAATTAAAATACCAACTGAATCTCGTGTTTGCATGTATGTATGTACGTAATTCTTCCCAAAATATTCTGGTTTTGCGGGAGTCAGCTCTTAGATTTCCTGTATAAAGATAGGAAAAACAGGTATTCATACTTGTTTTGTCCATGATATATCTTTAAGACACCGTAATATTATCTGTGTTTTGGTTGCATGATTTTGGACGTCTGTTTTGTCTTGGTTTTCGGATATGTCTACTCCCAAATATTTGCAGGTCATACTATTAGTACATTCAAATTAACAAAAGGAAGGGAAATAAAACCAATTTTTGAGATTCGACGCGAAAAGTATCAACTTTCAACATTCTATGGCGTTCGCAAATTTTACTAGAGCCTGGCACCCTAGAAACTACCCCCTATGCACGTTCGCGGCTTTTACCACTTTACTGCAAAACGGTCACGATTTAGCAATTTTAGCTTCTGTACAAAATTAATCCCTATAAAATTCTGCATAAAAGGTAACTTCCACTTTTTCTTCTAAAATTCTAAAATTCCAAGCGCCAAAATATAGGGGTTTGTAGTTTAAGAACCACTATACCGGGTGATTTTTAGAATATCTGGAGAAAGAAGAATCTACGAAGAAAATGTTTTAAATAAAATGTTTATATAAAAAGTTAAATATACCCTTTTTGTGCATAATGTTATAAGAATTTATTCTGTATAGATGTTAAAATTGGAACATCGAGACCGTTTTGCTTTAAAATACAGAAAACTGCAAACGTGCATGTTTTGCTGGTTTTTAGGGCGCCAGGTTCTAGTAAAGTTTGCGGACACCGTAGAATAGTAAAACTCAACACCTTTCGCGTCGGGTCTCGAACGGGCAACCGTATTAGATTTATTTCCCTTCATAGCTCATTTTGCGTCTAATTTCTACGTACTATTTCTTGTTCTTGTTGTGTTTCATGTTTGACAACCGTCTTCCATATGAAATTTTGTTATAAGGGTTAAGTGTAGATTATTTTGTAATGAGTAGGTATGTCGCGCAGTATGGTCATGGGCAGATCGGGTAGCATATTGTTACGTAGCTCTTAATGGGGGCGGCTCTAGGTCAGGATGGAGATGTAAATAAAAGTCGCAGTGTTGTTTACATTGTTCGTGTATTGCTGACCATGCAGAATTCCAATACTACAGCTGATATCTAAAATACAATAGTAGCGCTACACTACAAGTAGGTGCTGCAAACTACTGATCCCGTTCCCGTCCTTTGCCGTGGCTTTTATATTGAATTTGGCAAGACGTCATGACCTGTTTTGAGCCCCCAAAAATCCTGAGTTAGGATTTTTGGTTGCACACGGCCTTTGATATAAATCATAGTTAATTTGCACGCTTGTCACAAAGGAATGTCTTTGTTCCGATATGAAAAGCTTGACATCTGCATTTCTGGACAAGCAACTGTCTGCAGGTTGGGTTGGATGACCTGACCTCAATTGTACAATGCAATTAAACTATACTTCGTAACAACCCTCCTCGCAAACAATTGCTCGACCCAGAGCAATGAAAAGAAATTGTACAGCCACGGAGCGGGATAGGAAAGAACGCACCACTTATAATTTTATTTGCCTAACATAAGAAATAACAATACAAAAAAAACACCCATAGAAAAGAGTTCAATGTCGTCGTGCCAGTATCGTATGCGATTTGCTCCGTTCTCATCCGTCTCCGTCTAGTTCTTGGGTCCTCCTGCTAACCTTTTTCTTCTAGGATTGTGATGGTCATCTACGTGAGAGATACCATTACGGTCGGCTTTGAGCGTGTACCCAGATTCGTGTTTCAGAATCATCTGTTGCCTCTCAGAATTCTCCTAATTCTTCTTCTTCTTCTACTTCTACTTGGACTAGTCGGGACCCCTTGTCCCGTGCGAGGTGGTTTGGTAGAATCCATAGGACCGTTCCTCTCTAGTCGATTTGTTTGTTTTTTCTCAGACTAGTCAAGACATCCCTTGTCCCGTGCGGGGTGGATCGGTAGAATCCGTAGCGCCAAATCCCCTCCAGTCTACATCGCCAGCTTCCTCTGGCGGTATCGGCAACCCTAAAACTCGAATATAACTCAATTATGCCGGTATGGCACCCCGTTTCGTCATGTGTCGACTGCTTCTTGTAGATGACCACCATCCATGTATTTATCTCTTCGTGATCCCGGACCAGCCAGCTGCATCCAACGAAGTGAGAACGGGCAAATGCATATATGTACTTCCTTACAGTGGCGGCATCAACCTTCAACAATTAAACCAAAAAAATAAACACAATAGGTACTAACTTCTAATTAACTAATTTCTACGACGAAGAGTTGGGCGGTATTTGACCCTAACGCTATCCTTCCATGCGGTTGTTAATAGCTGCCCTTGGAACGGTATATTTCTCATTGGGGGAGTAAGAAATTTTACAAAACCTCCCTGCAGATTGACCGCCAACCCAATTCGCCTTGTCTCCGAGTCGCTTCAGCCATGCTTCTTCTTCGTCGCGCTGGATTTTCTCAGATGTTTCCACCCTGACCAAAATGAGCCGTTCCCGATCTTCCTTGGGACCATTTTGCGCCTCCACCATGTTACGTAGCTCTTAATGGGGGACGGCTCTAGGTCAGGATGGAGATCTAAATAAAAGTCGCAGTGTTGTTTACATTGTTCGTGTATTGCTGACCATGCAGAATTCCAATACTACAGCTGATATCTAAAATACAATAGTAGCGCTACACTACAAGTAGGTGCTGCAAACTACTGATCCCGTTCCCATCCTTTGCCGTGGCTTTTATATTGAATTTGGCAAGACGTCATGACTTGTTTTGAGCCCCCAAAAATCCTGAGTTAGGATTTTTGGTTGCACACGGCCTTTGATATAAATCATAGTTAATTTGCACGCTTGTCACAAAGGAATGTCTTGTTCCGACGTCTGCATTTCTGGACAAGCAACTGTCTGCAGGTTGGGTTGGATGACCTGACCTCAATTGTACAATGCAATTAAACTATACTTCGTAACAATATCTACCCCTCCCCACTTACAGCCTCCATATCAGGCTCCTTTAACAAGTGGCAGTTGGGTTCAAAGTGTCAAGGATCTTCCATGTCAAGGCCTGTCTCTGTTGGTGAGGCAAGAAAAACAAGAAGTTGAGACTGGTTACGGATAGTATTATTACTTTTCGATAATAATAAAACTTATCTTGTGGATATTCCATTATATAAAGTTTTCAGATACTGACAATTTTATAGATATATGATTATTCAAAATTGCAGAAAATCTTTGTAGATGAATTAAACTGAAATGTTTAACATAAAGTATTTTTGTACCTTGAACTTTGCTTCATCTAAGCATTACAGACAACTTAATTTAAAACTTAAATTAGTTCAAATGACTCTTTTTCTTAAAACGCTTACTACGAAACAGTCAAGTGTTAGTGTGTCAAGAAAACTTAAAAGATTATCATTGTTGTTGAGAGGCAATTATTATTTTAAAATATTGTATTGATAGTTTCTTCTTGCGATAAATGTGCTCAAATATTGAATATGACGTAAAGACTTTGGAAAAATCTGGCCAAAACTAAAAATGGTCGATTGTGACAACTTATGTAAATTTATGGTTCCCAATGGCCCAGAATCTTCAAAATAGTCCTAAAGATACCTTACTATCTGTATTTTATAAGATATCATTAAACGTTTATTCATTTTCGTTCATTTATAGCTAATAGACACCTAGCATTTTTTAAATTGCTCCAAAATCATCCATATTTTGAAAAATTTGTTTGTGCTTTGTACGGCACCCGGCAAACAACACGAAAAATAGCCAGGCTGGCTCAAAACCGGGCTGTAAAACAATTGTTACGGGACTACGGACATCACGTGCCTATCGAAGAACGATGCTGAAAGAGATTAAATATCCAACCAAGAACTTTTGGAATTATTGACGTAGTTTTGTACTTTCAAGTGTAGCTATTATTTTTCGTAGATAATATTCTTCGTTTGCTAAACAGCCATTTCCAAACTACAAGTCAAAAACCCAAGTCATTTTCGGTTGTGCTCTCATTAATTTAGCGCAATATGGCCCCGATTCAAATCACTGTGGACTACTCTAACGGCTCTCGGTGCGGTCAGCAAGGAATTTTCATTGTGCTTGGCGTAGGAATTGTTCCGTATTCGCAAGGACCTAAGACTTCGGCCCTACCGCCCAAGGAATGTCCTGCATTTCGCGCTGTTATGTCGCCGTTAAAATTCTTAAAGTGAATAGTTGTCGCTCGTCAGATTGCTGTTGCGGTTGCCGCATCGGAACGTCCATGCGTCAAATAATTCTCCAGTCCCTTTCTTACCCACAGCAATGAGCACGACATTGCTCGACCAAGAGAAAATTTTAATCACTGTAAATCGTGCATTCAATTATACTTGTGGTCAAGTTGTTCATGGATGTGGATATCATTCACAGTATCCGCTTTAGTGATAACTTCTTACATAATTTATAAGTGATGCAATCCTACATCTTGTGTGCTTCGCTGTTAAAGGTAGATGAACATCAATCGGTTATTGTTATCAAAAATATTCACTAACCACGTGATAACATTAAGCGGCGTATGTTCAGTCACTGCAATAAACATTTTCAGATCATTGACTTACGTAATAAGTTGAAGTAACTTATGGCATTAATGATTTAAAAATATATTGAAGAATGAATTATCATATGCATTCTTTAAGACAAAAATTTATGCTTTATTGTTGAAAACGGTTATTAGTCCAGATCATTGCATGATTTTCGAGCTCATAATCCATCGCTACGCGACTAGCCGATTGGTAAATTTAAACGTCAACTGAAAAATTTGCTGGTGAGAGAGGCTTTCTACTCAGTTGATCAGTTTGTACTGTACGGCAGGGAACATTGAACGGCTCCGTCGTTTGCTGTCTTTTGTTGGATTTTTTGAATTTGTATAATGTAATTTGTACATATGTATATATTTGTAGGTGTCTACATGTATGTGGGCTGCATATATTTTTTTCTTTTGTTTGTCTGTGACTTTCTGTAGTAACTTGTTGTTATTTGTGGAAATAAAATTGAATTGAATTGAAATTGAATTGAATTGAACATTTCTATGTTTTAGAACTCTGTTGTTTAAAAAAAGCGTGAAAAATTTTTTATAATTTAGTTTTTATTTTTATACCCCCCACATTTAATGTAGTGAGGGTATATGAAGTTTGATACAACATTTGTAACACACTTATGGAGGCGTGGCAGATATAGACTTTTATATATGGATTTGATCAGAATTGAAAACTGAATCGATTTAGCTATGCCCGTCTGTCCATCTGCGTACACGATAACTGCCGTAATTTGGAAGTTATTGGTCTGAAATTTGGTATACAAGCTTATCTCTTAAAAAGTAAGGACAAGTTCGTGAATGGGCAAAATCGGCTCACTTGTTTTTTTTTAATATTTTACGTTGGGGGGTATTTTAACTTAGATAATTTTCTTACTAGTGTTATGATAGTTATAGTACAGTAGGTGGTGAATATGAGTAGACAGATGTCAACATAGAAATGTACGAACACGCAATACTTACGTACAAATAAAGCGTTCTCAAGAAAGTAATAGTTTTATTGAAGACATTAATTAGGCCATCGAAATAACTTCATAACAACTTCACAAGCGTAATAAGAGATATTTTCAAAATGTACACGTAGTACTCCCAGAATTTGATCCTGTGAAGAATAACATTTCGATTTCGGAATGGATCGACAAAATTGAAGAGTTTGGTGAACTTTATGATTGGGATGAAGTCGCCATAAAGCATTATGCGCTTTCCAAGTTGGTCGGAGTTGGAAAGTCATGGAGAAACAGTCTACCTAGTGAGTCGAGGAACTGGAATGAGTGGAAGACACTACTAACTGAGACATTTCAAGTCGAAAGCAATGCAATCGACCTACGGTTGGAAGCTCAAAATTATAAGTGGAAGCCAAATCAAGACATTGTTGAGTATTACTTTGAAAAGTTGGCGAGATGTAACCGTTGCAGGATGACTGTCCAAGAGAGCATAGAATGGATAGTACATGGACTGAACGACAACCGGTTTAGAGATTTCTTAGGACCGTTAAGCAGATATAAGAAATTGAACGAACTTTTGCCAGATTTAAAGTCAAGTGCTGCTTATATTCGTCGTTATGTAACTAAATATAAAGAAAACAACAATGTTAAAAACAATGACTCTAGTACCGTTGATAGCACACGGAAAACAAAAACAGTTACGTGTTTCAAGTGTTCGAAGGTAGGACACTACGCGCGCGAATGCCCATTAAAACGTGGATTCGCTCATGCAAAAGAAGCTCAAGCAAATAATGAAAGAAACAACGTCGGTAGCACAACAGTATTGAAGATCGGTAAAGACAATAGATCTCATTCGAAATATTTTGGTAAAGACAGTAATTCTCATTCAAAATACTTTAAAGACGCTTATGTGAATAATAAAAAAGTACGATGTTACGTAGACTTAGGTAGCAGCTGTATAACTATTCGCGATGATGTTGTAGCTGAGATAGGATTTACATATTTCGAGACTTAAACAGTACCATTAGTTGGATATGGTAATGGCATGGTGAAGCCATTGGGACTATTCACTGGAAATGTGACAATTGATGGTGTGTCTGCCAAAGTCAAACTACATGTAGTCGACAAGGATCATCAAAATGTTCCTATGATTGTGGGACATCCATTCACAGAACAGCCTAACATACAGATAACGAGTAAGAATAATGAATTGAGGATCGAGTACACCGATAATGACCTACCGATCAGTAAGGTATGTGAAGATTCAAAAACCATGCTTCGAATTGAAGATGACGTTGTAATTCCAGATAATTACTTAGGACATATATCAGTTATTGGTGATTTGACTAACCGTGAATTGTGTATAGAGGGTGGAATTCGAGAAGAAGGTGTCCAAGGTGTCTAATACAGGTCAACCACGAAGGAAAGTCTGTTTTACCTATAATGAACATCTCCGGGCATAAGTTAAAGATCAGAAAGGGTTCAAAGATTACCAGAGGTGAAGCGTGCATCGAAGCACCGGAAGTAGAAGAAGTGAGAGACAATGGACCAATCAACGTAGATGAAATCAACACCGAAATTGAGGGAAAAGACTTAGACAACCTAAAAATGTTGCTGAATGAATACAGTGACTTAGTTTCAAGGAATATTTATCAAGTGGGTTGTACAAATAGAGCCGAAATGGATATAAAGTTGAATTCAGATGTTCCGGTCTATTACAGACCTTATAGGCTTTTTTACTCAGAACGACAACATGTAAAGGGAATCGTTGAAGAGTTGAAGAATGCCGATATTGTTGAAGATGCCCAATCGCCGTTTGCAAGTCCGATACTTTTGGTAAAGAAAAAGACGGGAGATGTGCGATTATGCGTTGATTACAGAGCGTTAAATAAAATAACCGTAAAGGATCATTATCCTCTACCACTAATAGATGACCAGTTAGATCTTTTGAAGGGCAAAACCTATTTTTGTACGTTGGACATGATCAGTGGGTATTACCAGGTACCGTTAGCAGAGTCTGCAAATGACAAGACTGCGTTTGTAACACCGGATGGACATTTTCAATTTAAAAGGATGCCATTTGGGCTGTGCAAAGCCCCAGCAGTTTTTCAAAGGCTAGTGAATACCGTTTTAGGTTCTCTGCGATACGACGTTGCGATGGCATACTTAGATGATATAATTATACCGTCCACTAACATCAATGAAGGATTAAATAGTTTGAGGCTTGTATTTGAAGTTTTGCGAAAAGCCGGCTTAACGTTGAAATTAGAAAAATGTTTCTTTTTTCTGAAGAAGATTGAATATCTGGGATACGAGGTCAGCGACAAAGGAGTTCAACCAGGATCAAGAAAATTAAGGAGTTTGAAAGAGTTTCCAAAACCAGAAGATGTAAGATCCTTGCGTAGTTTTGTCGGATTGGCAAGCTATTTCAGACGTGTCATAAGAAATTTTGCAATAATCATGCGACCGATAACAGATCTATTATCGAAGAAGTCAAAGTTTCTATGGTCTGAGATACAGGACAAAGCATTTGAAGAGATAAAGGACAAGCTACTCGCAGAGCCGATATTGGCTATCTATGATCCGATAGCAACAACAGAGGTCCATACAGATGCAAGCACTGTAGGCATCGGAGCTGTGTTGTATCAGGTCCAAGAAGACGGTATGCTACATCCAATATCTTATTTTAGTAGAAAAACCACTCAAGATGAGGCAAAATATCATGCATATGAACTTGAAGCATTAGCAATTGTATGTGGGTTAGAAAGATTCAGAGTATATTTAACAGGCATTGAGTTTACAATTCGAACAGATTGCAACAGTTTGAAAATGTTAGCCGACAAGAGAGATTTGAGCCCAAGAATTGGACGATGGTTTGTCAGATTGTCTGAATACAACTACAAGATAGAGTACCACAGTGGTAGTAGCAATGTGGTAGCTGACGCATTAAGTAGAGATCCAGTAGAGGAAGCTTTCGAGACTCAGATTATTGGTTTACCAGTTATGGGAATATCAATTAATACAGATTGGATAGCTGCAATGCAACGAGATTGTAAAGAAATTGAAGAAGTAAAGAAACGACTAGAAGCTAATGAGAAAAGTGCACAAGAAAAATTTACATTAGTGAATGAAGAATTGATCAGTGAAAATCACAAAGGAATCATGCATCTGGGAATAGGAAAAACCCTGTCTAAATTAAAAGAAAACTATTATTTTCCGAAGATGAAGGAAGCAGTTACGTCATATGTTCTTCGCTGCATAAATTATCTTTATTACAAGACTACACGAGGAAAACAACCAGGACTGCTACATCCATTGGACAAAGGAAGTGCTCCGTTTCAGAGCATCCACATCGATCACCTAGGACCATTTTTGTCAACAGAAGAAGTACCGGATAAGTATGTTGCGGTAATAGTAGATGGATTTAGTAAATATGTAGTTTTGAAGCCTACAGAAAATGTTGGAGCAGCACTTATTGTGTCATTTTTGGCTGAATTCATTTCACATTATGGAAAACCAGAAAGGATTGTAAGCGATAGAGGAACTGCTTTTACATCAAGAGTATTTAAGTTTTTTTGCGAGACGTACTATATACAGCATGTGAAAGCGTCAACTTGCTCTCCACGATCAAATGGACAAGTGGAACGAGTAAACAGTATGATTATATCATGTCTAGCTACGAGTTCAAGTGAAATTGATGGAGAAGATTGGTATGCCAAAATTTTTGAAGTGCAATGGGCCTTAAATAACTCAAGGCATAGCGTCATTAAGAGGACACCATCGAGCTTCATATTCAAACAGAAGCAAAAAGGATTCAATGAAAATCCGTTAACAATAGAAATTATAAATTTAAATGAAAAATTGAAAGACACATAAGAAAGAGAAGTTGTAGAGTTACTGGAAGAGAATCGAGAAAAGATGAAAGAAAATTATGATAAGAAACGAAAGAAAGGAGAAAAACTGAAAGTAGGAGAATTAGTGTTGGTACGAAGTGAACCTCCGAGTACTGGCGCTAGTCGTAAACTTGCTCCTAAATATCGCGGACCTTATCAAGTAGTCAAAATTATAGGACATGACCGATATTTGGTAAAGGACATAGAAGGAGAACAGCAAAGTGGTCGTCTTTACCAAGGAATAGTATCAATAGACAGATTAAAAAGAGTGCAATTTAATAGTTAATAAATCAAGTCGTTTGCTTGAGGAGAAAATCAAGTACATTGATTTTATTATTCAAGAGTTAGGTTTCATTTGGAACATTGATTATTTATACCCCTTTTATTTGTTATTAACCAATTGCAAAGTACTATGACGAGGACGTCAATAATGTCAGAATAGCCGAACTGTTATGATAGTTATAGTACAGTAGGTGGTGAATACGAGTAGACAGATGTCAACATAGAAATGTACGAACACGCAATACTTACGTACAAATAAAGCGTTCTCAAGAAAGTAATAGTTTTATTGAAGACATTAATTAGGTCATCGAAATAACTTCATAACAACTTCGAAATAACTTCATAACACTAGTTTGTATTATGGACTGTCCGTAATTTTGTTATTGATCTTGATAAATCCTATAATTTGTCTTAATGGTAGGCTATTGTTCAACAAAAGGCAGTGAAAATTTGCGCTGCTTTCGAATTTGCACTCAGAAGTTGCCCATCATTGGTATAGAAAATGTTGACGTCAAAATAAAAAAAAAATAGAAGAAATTCACCAAGCGGTGTGCGTGCTATCAAATAAAAAAAACAAAGTGCAAAAGTCTGACGTGACCACGGACTAAATCAAGTTTAGGCCACGGATTCCTATTTAACTCGAATAAATAAACTCTTACCTACTCATCTACTTGAAATGTTTCTTTCAGTCTGACTGCTGATAACCACAAACTAACAGGTTTAACCAACACGAATAAATAAATACTTTTTTAAATAAATACCAGCCGTTGAGATCTGAGCGCATGGACAAGTGTGATATTTCTGGTTGAAACGTTATAAATCTCTCCTTATAGTTTGCAATTCTGCGTCATCTTCATTCATACTTCTGTGTGCTTCCCTTCTATGTGAAGTCGGTTTGAGAACTGGCAAAGTGCTCGACAGAGGTCAATCTAGTAGTTGATGGTAAATATAAGTAACTAGTTTTGATTTTAATGTTCTTTTTTAGTTCTTTTTTTTAATGTTTTAATGTTAAATTATTAGAATTCCCAGTGGCATACTAATTCTTCGTGCTAAGCCAAACTATCAATGAAACTGCTTTAACTTCTCAAGATATTGAAAAGAAGGTAATGAGACCAAAACCACGAACCTTCTTACTCCGAATAACAGTTAGTTTAAAAAAATATAACAGAATAAGTTTCGTGTGGATTTATTTGTTTCTTCATGTTTTATTTAATTTATGTCGACGTCATACTATTTGATATAAAGGTCATGCAAAATGTCTCAAAATTATGACGGGATGAAAAAGCTTCTCAAAATTGTGACGTTTTTATATACTTTACAACTAGGTACTAGTGAAATCTGTATTAAAACTTTGTCATGGTTGGCTTTGATACGCATCTTCATAGTCGTCCAATGTCCTCATCAATATCATATGCTAAATAACGTAAGAAAAAATGCTTATTATATTGTCTGATTTAGAATTTTTATCATTATTGTATTTACTATAATACATTAGAAAATTTCTTGATTTTTACCACCTACAACTTTTTAGCCCCAGTTTGTTGCTAAGCAACTGAGATTGAGTGTTATTTTACCTTAACGAACTGGTCATGACAATATGACAATTTGATCTACCAGACTTATGACATTTTTTGTTCCAGTGAATACATTAATGGATGTATTTCTTTTAACAAGACTAACCCAAACCATACCAATTTTCTGCCCTTGCCATTCACTCGCCCATCGTTGTATGTCATTACACCATAAAACTGTCGATAGTAATTTGCCCTCATTCAGAAAATCAAACTGAAGTCGGACAAAAGAATTCTTATAAAAAAACAGAAGAACTGGACACCCTCGATACCCCAAACCGATATTTTCCGTGCAATTTAAGCCGAATGGACACTTCCATCGATACGTATCGATTTGAGGGATGCCCATTTGTACTCGGGAGGGACGTGTCGCGGCGGAAGCGCAAAGGGCGACACCATCGGTCATTTCTGGCACCCCTCTCGACCCGAAGGATCACCGAGGAGACGCCAGTCACGTTTCCTGTCTTCCTGTCTTCCGCCGGAGTCTCTCCAATACAAAAGAACGTAGAAGTGTTCGCATATTTGTTTTGATTCTCGCATTTTGGAGGGTGGTGTGGCCCGGATGGATTGGTACGGTGATGAATGGGGGCGACTTATGCGGATGGTTTATTGAAATGCCCCACAGGACGGACGTGCGGTCCACCCCGCACGGTTTTCATATTTGTATTTGGAAAGTATCGGGGAAAGTTCTTGGGACAGGGGTGGTGGTGGACCGCCGATGCTAAGTTAGGGTCAGGGTGCGTGAGTTCCGGAAAGTAAAATTGCAAAATTTAATATTGTAATGTTGGAAGCCGTGTGGACTTTGTGATATTTTAAATCTGCTTGGATGAAATTTGACAAGGTTGCTGATAATTGCTAATTATTAAAGTTGAAAGAAGTATAGAATGTTGAAGAAGACGACCTATGAAGATGGCATATATATATATATATATATATATATATATATACAGGGTGAGTCACTAGAGTCGCGGTGGTAGATATAGCAATTATCTTTAGAGATGGAAAAAAATATTTAATACTAAAGTTGTTTGGCATATCATTTTCTACAACGTAAAATTATTTTCATTTATACTGGGTGTTGCATTTAGGCGTAGCAGAAAATAAATTAACTTTTTTAAATGGAATGCCCTGTATATTATAACATATTATGATTGCGAAGAAAATTGTCTTACTAATTGTATCAGGTGATATTGACGTAAAGCTAATAGTTTCTGCAATATTCAATTTTTTATTAAAAAAATGGCCGTTGCAGGCCTTTTCCGAAAACTACGTAATAGCGTCATTTTTGCAGATATTTTCTTACAACTTTGTCAGAAAATAACCAATACTAATAGGGAGGTGATAGTGCCCAAAGAAATTTGATGCGCTATACAGGGTGTTCCTAGCACCTAATCAATTTTGATATTTTTCAAATGGCTTTTTCTTGAGTTTTTTAAATGGAACGCCCTGTATATTATTTGCTGGTTGCATTTCCCATTAAGTTGCCTTTAATTTATATTAAGTGTGGCATATACATATTTGTACCCGTTTTCGTGATATTTGGAATTTAAAGAAAATGTGTAATAAAGTATACCAATACAGTGCTTTAATATTACACCCTGTATAATTGAGTTAGTTTTTTTCATGTATTTTGTTATAATATAAATAAATTATATATGTTGGTAAAGTTAAAAATGCTATTTTTTATAAAAATACATTTAAATAGCAGAGTTACGCTAATATTTTAAGTTAGCTTAGATTTACTTAACCTCGTTGTCATGGAAACAAAAACAAATAACAGACGTGTGCTTAATATAGCTAACCAACATTTGTAATCTCTGTTAACGATGAATTTTAATTATACTAAAGAGGAACTGATAAATATTATTTACATCTATGGAGAAGCCGGCAAAAACGCTCTACTGGCCTCAAGAATTTACGCTCAGCGATATCCCGAAAGACGGCATCCCGATGCAAGAACAATTAATAGAGTTCGGGAACGTTTTGAATCAACAGGTACTATTACTTACAAAAAAAGAAAAAGAACAAAAGCGGCGACACATGAAGAGAATGAATTTCTGGTAGTTGCTAGTGTGGTAGATAATCCATACTCAAGCACTAGACAAATAAGAAATCAAGGAATAACCCAATCATCTGTGGCCAGAATAATACGGCGACACAAGTATCATCCATATCATGTGCAACATGTACAGGAATTGAGCGAAAACGATTTAGAAAAGAGATTAAATTTTTGTAATTGGGCAGCTGCTAAAATTCAACAACAAGCAAATTTTTTTGACTGGTCTTTTTACTGATGAAGCTATGTTCTCTGTACAAAAAAAATCATTAAAAAAGAACCATGTTATGCAGGGTGTAATATTAAAGCACTGTATTGGTATACTTTATTACACATTTTCTTTAAATTCCAAATATAACGAAAACGGGTACAAATATGTATATGCCACACTTAATATAAATTAAAGGCAACTTAATGGGAAATGCAACCAGCAAATAATATACAGGGCGTTCCATTTAAAAAACTCAAGAAAAACCATTTGAAAAATATCAAAATTGATTAGGTGCTAGGAACACCCTGTATAGCGCATCAAATTTCTTTGGGCACTATCACCTCCCTATTAGTATTGGTTATTTTCTGACAAAGTTGTAAGAAAATATCTGCAAAAATGACGCTATTACGTAGTTTTCGGAAAAGGCCTGCAACGGCCATTTTTTTAATAAAAAATTGAATATTGCAGAAACTATTAGCTTTACGTCAATATCACCTGATACAATTAGTAAGACAATTTTCTTCGCAATCATAATATGTTATAATATACAGGGCATTCCATTTAAAAAAGTTAATTTATTTTCTGCTACGCCTAAATGCAACACCCAGTATAAATGAAAATAATTTTACGTTGTAAAAAATGATATGCCAAACAACTTTTGTATTAAATATTTTTTTCCATCTCTAAAGATAATTGCTATATCTACCACCGCGACTCTAGTGACTCACCCTGTATACATATATATAAAGGAGAAAGGTATTTGTCGGGCAATTCCGTCATACGAAGATCGAAGATCAAAGAAGCAACCGTATACACGTGTTTCGGACTATTAGTCCTCATCAGTACGGAATTGCCCGACAAATACCTTTCTCCTTTATATCTTACCGTCGATTAACCAGCTTTCCTATATATATATATATATATATATATATATATATATATAATATATTGTATAATATATACAATATAATACAATCTTTAGAGCTCGATTTTGTTGTACTTGTATTTTCGTAAACATATCTATCCGTACATTATACTGCTTCACTAATTTAAATATGGTTCAATGATCGTATGGTATAAAGAAATTTTAGCTTTAAAATTTCAGTTTTAACTCTTCTAAAACGTGTTCTCTTTTAAAGGCATTATTTATTGTTCAAAGTTGATGAAATTTTCAGTGTAATAAGACATTGTTTTCAGTGAAATAAGAAATTATTTTTGGAAAGATAAAAATGACTTTTACGTCTATAACTTTATTTTTTGTCAAATATAATTCCCCTAGCCCCTCGTAATACAGAAATAGATTTTTATCTATGTACAATTGCAGCCCAAACATTTAGGCCAATTCTGTAACGCAGTTGTTACGTAGCAAGTTGCTACGTAGCAACAACGTTAATGACTTTCGTTACCCACCTTGTTAACGACTTTAATAAGATTTCGTATTCTATATTGTAAAATTAACCACTTGTTAAGAATAATGTGTTTAACAACAGTGGTTAACTGTTGATGGTCATGCGCATTCAGTACAAAACATTCAATCAGCTGATCAGTATCTACCATATCAGTATTTTTCGATGTGCTGTGTACTCAGAAGTTAAAAATACGAAATACAAATATTTGCGAGAGTAGAACTACACAAAAGCCATATTTATGCCGTCATGTTTCATTTTACTCAGAACAATAAATCTTATGCGACGCACTCAGCTCCCTTTAAGGAAGACGGTAACGTCGAAGAATTGTGGAAACAATTTGCGCAAAAATTAAATATGTGCAAAGGACAACAGAAGATAGCTGCTCAGTGAAATCGCGTAAAATGAATTATTCTTGTAATTCTTCTTATTCTTCTGAGACTTCGCGTCTTAGTGCATTTCTGAATTGTGAGGTTAGGTTATTCGGATATTTATAACCACAAGTTTCAAGTTCATTAATACGACGACTGGTTAAATTCTAGTAGTTGTGGTTAAAAGTTGTAAGTGTTAGGTTTTCTCGTTTATTGGATACTAATTTAATTCTTTAACACTGATTATTTAATTTAACTGTGGTAATCTTCCACTGTACATTTAATAAATTTAACAAACTTGTTTTAATAGTCGACGAATACAAAATTGTATTTCACTACAACATTATTTTTTTACTTGTATAGATATACATCCTAGGTAAAAGCCAAAGGAAGTATTCCTTCTGGCAATTTTAGGTAACCTCTAAAATAAAAATATAAATTAAATCAAAATACCTATCATACTTACTTAATAGTAAAAACAAAATCAATCACCTTTCATGTAAATCTTCTATTTCATTTACCACTTGTTACCATTTACGATACATATACCATAAACCAAACAATACGTTTTTATTTTAAGGCTAAAGACATGAAGAGTGTTTAGCAACCGATAGCACTCGCTATCGGTTGCTGCGTAGTTCGTAGCCACTGAGTTTGCCACTCAACTAGTGGCTAACTATCTATTTAACCACTGGATATGTTACAGAATACCATTTTAAATTTTAACAACGTTGCTAAGAAATTTAACCACTTGCTACGTCACAACTGCGTTACATAATTGGACTGATTATAACTTTTCCGCTAACCGAAACATGCGATAATTGCCAGAAATGTAAAAAATGGCTGCCGCGTGAGGTCAGGTCATCGCAGACACCATAACCTTTAAGCCGAGATGTAGACGGCGTAGACGCGACCCCCGACAGAAAACCATCGTATCTAAATATTTCGCTTTGTAGCTGCGATGTTTCCAGAACAGATTTCTTAGAAATTTTTTCTAGAAGCATACCAGGTGACACACGCCGTCGGTATGCCAGTTTACTTTTTGTTTATTTACTTTTAAGATAGAATAAGATTCTGTTGCAACACATATCAGTTTCCAATATTTTGATTTTGTAATGGTTCGATTGTCCGAATGTTCTCATATCAAAAACTATTTATTCATGTTGGCAACAGTATGATTTTTGTCAAAACACGTTTTGGTTGATATGTGACTTTTGCTAATGTCTATGAATCTATGAATTCATCTAACAAATTATAATTCCAAATTTAAAGCAAATATGTGTTAACTGCATATGTTTGAAAAAAATTGAAAATTCTCAAGTTATTTTTCAACTCAGCAACTTGTGTTCAGATGTTCAGATGCGCAAGGTTCTTGAGAAACGATCAATCTATCTATGGGCGAAACTACTAAAGGTATCGGGGCGAAAGCTTATATTTAGAGCTTTCATGACTTCGAACTGAAACGCTTTTTGTTCAACAGAGCCCAAAGGAACAGGTGGTATATTCATTGAATTTTTCAACGATTTTGCAAATGAGCCGCCATTTCTATGACATTTTTTGATAAAATTAATAGATTAGCTGCATGGGCAAATTCTATTTCATCGAGATCGCTCAGACTGCATTAAAACTAGTTAGCCAGGATTAGACAGATATTTTGATTCTATTGACAGTATTGTCAAAACATCAGCGTTTGACACAGTTTGACACTGCTGTATAGTATGATAAAGATTTTTTTGATCAGATTTTTTAAGTAATTTTCATTATTGTTTATAACCTCTAATGCCAGAAGAAGCTTGATTGAAACGCGCAAAACACAACGACTAAAATATTTATGTAATCTATAATATTTATGTATCCATTCTTCCTCTCGTATAATTCAGCATACCTGATATGGGGTACAATATTTTGCCATTTGTACAAAAATAAACAGAAAAGTTAGCAATATCTAAGGGCATCTCTATACCTATACTGTTTACCTTTATCGAAGGTTATATTAATTTTTCCCGTACCCCGAATATTTTCCTTCAATTCCGACGGTAAACAATAACCTCTATAGGGGTGGCAAAAGGGTTGAGTGAACGAGTGAGCCGCACAAGGCATGAGAGATCAACAACGTGTCGCGGCGACGGTCTTCAACTTCTTAATTCCCGCGCAATATTTGTCAAAATATTTGCCATTAATCAAGATAATCTCGCAGCCGCTTGCTTCCCCACTCTTGACGAGATGGAGTTTTCCTCTTGCAGGGAACGCAACCGAGACGTAGCCCCGTCTCCTTGCAAGAAAACAAATAAAGTCGAGTTTCCAACTAGGTGGAGCTACTTATAATGATTAAAACATCACACGTACTCCATAATTAAATATGGCCGTCGTTCAAAGAGCTCGAACCGTCGCGTTGCTGGTTGCAGACGCCAAAGTGGAAGTCGAGCTGACGACGACGTGTAAATACCAGTCTGAGCAAAGGCGATTTAAAAATGAAAAGAGATTTTCCCAATTAGCAGACTTTCGGCCGTCGCCCTTTTCGTCGACTTTTTCTACCGCCCGCACTGAGCCGTCAGAATTCCGCTCGTCTCTGAGCCTGAAGGTCTTTGATTACCTCAGCAACCTGGACTAATTATTAGTTTTACTTGTTTTTTTAAAACTTTTGCTTATTACGCGTGCTTCTTCTAATTGTACTACGTGCAGTTTATGACAAATATCGCTGGGCTATTTTATTCTTCCCCTTAGATTCAACCTTAAAACTCATGTGAGAGCTTGTGTCTTGTGTAGAATCATATTACTCAATAGAAAATTAAAAAAAAATAATTTCCATTCAAATAACAACAAGCTGACCTATTTTCAAACCAGCTGTGTAAAAATGGAATAGATTTTTATCAATGGTACCTAAGTATGACGGTACTTTTTAGTCATAAAATTTATTGAACCTAGAGAGATTTTGGTTTTATTCTAGAGTTAGACAAATAAAGTACCAACTACCTACTGTATGCAATAACAATTTGTGCCTTGAAAAAAGTGGAAGAATAATTACAGAAATATGTCAGTTATTTAAAAAACGCGGAAAATTTGTAAATGTACGTTTACATAAATTTACATTACAATTACGTTTATTTACAGTTGCTGGTTATTTGATTCTGTACTTGTACTGTACTTGACATTAATGTGAAATTAGAGAAATATTACTGTAGGTTAGTGGGATACAACGAAGTAGTGCAGTTGTTACGATATTTTGTTATGTATTTACTCCTTTAGTAAAGTGTATTTAAAAAATTTTAAATAGTGACTTTTAATCATCGACCTAACACAACAAATTACTGCCAAAATTTCTTTGTGGTGACAAGAAACTGAAAATTGTCGGATCAAAATGAAGCGTTTTAATTCTACTTACTTATATTTGGCTCAAACTGTTCAATTTTTTGTCAATAAGTGTGCCAGATGAATAGTCCAATAGAACTTGTAGGGTTACCATATTTCTTCTAGTAAAAACAAGGACACCGAAAGTTTGGAAAGAAGTGGGAGGGGTCTATCAATTGAAATATAGTCAGATAAAAATAAACTGAACTTTTTATTCGTTTATTCATGTATGTTATTAAACAGTTCACAACATTTTACTGTGCTGCTTCCGGCTGCTGCTTGTGACAGAAGTTTGTGCTTCTGAGCTGAGTTCCCAATTTTATTGTTGTTCTATATCCGCTTTGCCTTTGTTTGCAATAGAAAATGAAATTTTGCATGTTGGACAAAGCACGTGGCTCTTGTCTTCGATTGCTTTCATCATTTTATACTGCTTTTGTAGTTCTTCATTAAATTTATATTTTGTTTTTGGCATTTTTACTCTAAAAATTCAAATTTAAGGTTCTAGTATATTGAATATTTAATTTTTTTAAAGTTTGTGATTTTGAAATTCGAAAAAAAGACGAAAGCTAATATTTATCGATATATCTTATTGTTACTTGTTTGGTTACATACCTAATCCAAACAGTTCTAATAAAGGAGAAACGCCTTTATTATAGAATTCTCAGAAACATTTTAATGGGATCATTTAAAGTAATACCTTAATTAAAATTGCAAAAAAATATTTATATTGGTACTCCGCGTGAAAAAAAAAACTTGAAAATGGTTATTATAGTTATCACTTACAAGTTTCAATGTAAATTCAGAAATCAGAAGTAAAAGAAAAATTAGGACAAGGAAAAATAATGATCCGTTCAATTAATAGTAATTCCTACGTCAAAATATTAAGACAATTAATAGCTGAAAAGAAAGACATTCTTACCTCATATTACAGTAAACAAACATCAAACAATAACCTCGGGGTGCGCTGCAACGACCGTCTTCTCTGATGACTTAAAATAATGTGACAAAATTGTTAAAATATTTCCCTAGAAACACAAATATCCCGAAATTGCAAGCACTCCACAGTGCGTATAAGAAATGGACGAAGAAATGGATAATTCTCAGAAACTGTTCGTGAGAACATCGTGCCGCCAGTATAGTTTTAATAATTAATTGTGGAATGAAACAGTACATTACCTTCTTTTTTTTGTCCGGTATTAAGTTATTTTATGATTTTGTTAAAAAAAGGGGACATTTCGGGGAAAATCGGAAAAAGATACCGGACTCGGACATGACCCTTAAAAAAGAGGACTTGTCCGGTTAAAAGAGGACGTCTGGTAACCTTACTTATAGGCAAATTGTGTGTTCTGGCTACACTTATGGTCCGCTCACTTTTGGAAAACGAGTGGAAGGAGTTATTAAGTTAAGGCGCGTAACGACTTGGCCTTTGTCTCTGCTTTGGCGCAAAAATCTCGCGCGAAAACTTATTGAGGGAGCTAGAACTTTAAGAGGCAATTATTCATTCAAGTTATAGATGTCTTCGCCATCAGATGAGCTAAAGGGCCGTCAGCCCTATAAAAATGCGTAAATATCTGGATCTTACAGACCAAGTGTTGGCTACCATAAACGGACTTCCATCAAAGATTTTGTTTGCTTCTTGTGGAGTTGGCGCATTATTCGTCAAGCTTAACGAGCCAAATATAAAACATTCAAATAAAATGTATGTAGCTTCGCAAGTTATGTAACAACCTGCCCTACTATCCCCAACTCAATTTTTGATATTTTACCTGTTAGTTACACAGTATAATTGACTTCGAAAAGTCAAAGAGGTCCGTTAGTTATCCTTACATATTCCATATTATCAACCAAAAATTGCATTAAATCTGAACATTTTACGTGTTAGAGCACGTAACTTAATTACTTTCCAAGGGGTTGCCGTGATAGTGGTGTGGGGTGGCGGGCCCAAACCGTGTGCACACACGTACACACGTGAGTGTCTATAACCTGGAGGAAGACAGGACGATATTTGCCCATGTTAATCAGCGTGTCAGTGGATGGATCTGGATGCCGTCTAATCCGGCTACATCTGTCTACGTTAATAAGCGTTATCGCGATTTCGGTCTAAAATGATATGAAAAGCGACGACGTGCAGAGAACGGTATTACCTTGGCCCGGATGCTGTAAACGTTTACTGTCTAACCTAACGGTACAACGGGATATCTCCAAGTGTGTAGGCGTTGTTGCGTTACACTGCTTGCGGTTGATATTTGGCATGGTTATTAAAGTACGACCAGCAGCTATTCATTTCTGTATTTCGTGCTTCTATTTAAATATTAATATCAAAATTATATTAAGATAATGAGATGCCATATTAGGTTTATTTTATAGTTGTAATTACAAAATTATATACAGGATGCCTCAACAGTGCGATCTCGGAAGATTGTGCCTCTGTTAATGAAGATATTTTAAAACTGATTTCACTCATATATACAGAACGCCGAGGCGCACATTTTAAAATTATTAGCATATGTATACAGAGTGTTCCATAACGTAGTACCAACCCAAACTTATGTTTTTTTTTTTAAATGGAACAGCCTATATTTCGGCATAATTTTGAATTCAACGCAAAATTTTACGACAGTGAAAAATAACATTACCTACCGTAAACTTTATACTTTTTGGAAAATAAACTGCTTCCGGGTTATGCCGTGTGTCAAGATTTGTTAATGCTGACGTTTCGCGAGCCATGTTGCTCGCTTCTTCAAAGCTAATTGAATACAGTATTCAATTTTTCTTAGACTGCTATTTTTCCATAAAAATGCCAATAAATCAAAAAGTACAAAGTTTACGGTAGGTAATGTTATGTTTCATTGTCGTGAAATTTTGCGAGGAATTCAAAATTGTGCCGAAATATAGGTTGTTCCATTTAAAAAAAACATAAGTTTGGGTTGGTACTATTTTATGGAACACCCTGTATACACGCTAATAATTTCAAAATGTGCGCCTCGGCGTTCTGTATGTATGAGCGAAATTAGTTTTAAAATATCTTCATTGATAGAGGCACAATCTTAAGCACCTATTCAAATAGTAATTGTTTTAGATGCCCTAAGTAATTTACATCATTGCCTGTTTGTATTCTACCTGACCCGGTATACTTCCTATGATAATTAATTAATTTTCGACGTCAGCAAGAAGTAGCAGGGCACCCCAGCTTGTAACTAAAATTTAATTGTAGAATCTTTAAGATTGTTGTAAACCAAATTAATATCCACAAGAGAATCGTAATAACGATTAACAACGTCATTGAATAAATATGTAATTTACCAAATTTACTCTACCACTATTTAACTGGCGTTTTATCTGTTTCAGGTGGGTGCATAATTAATTATCATTGTAATACGCAACAACCACAAGGTAGGTGTTTAATAATATAGACTCTCTAGCCTAGGATAACCAGGCAATACGAAATTTAGCTCAACAATTGTATAGTTAATCGGGTTCTAAACATAAAAACGCAATGTTTGGTTTGTAAGGTGCTTTATTTGCTATCAAGCTGAGACAACATTGTCACGTTTGTCTGGAGTTCCGTTGACTGTTGAGTTGACTGTCTAAGTTCAGAGTCAGTTGACTAATGAAGTCTTAGAGGATGGATGTCAAATGGACGTAATTTATACGGACTTCAGTAAAGATACCACATAACACTCTTTTACAAAAGCTGAATTCCTTTGGATTCTCCGCCTCCGCTTTGCAACTCATGAGATCGTATTTAACCGATAGGCAGAACTACGTTTTTTATAACGGTTTTAGATCCAAAGCATTCATATCCAACTCCGGGGTTCCGCAGGGTTCCAACGTAGGCCCATTGTTGTTTGTGTTGTTCCTGAATGATTTGCTTGGATGCTTCAGGAGCGGCGTCTTGGCATATGCGGACGATCTGAAGCTGTTCAGACCGATTCGTTGTGATGATGATGCTAAATTGCTGCAGGAAGATCTGGATGAGTTGTGTGACTGGTGCCGCAGTTTTGGTCTGCCGTTGAATATTCGGAAATGTTGTACCATGACCTACACCCGAAAGAAGTCTCCAATAGCAACATCGTATAGGATGGATTCATTGTTGTTGCCCAGGATTGCGGAATGTAGAGATCTGGGGGTCTGCTTTGATGCACGATTGACCTTTGTTCAACACATTGAAGGCATTTGTTCTGCTGCTTCAAGATCTCTGGGGTTTGTGCTCAGAACCTGTCGTCTGTTACGTGATCCACTGATATTTAGAATACTATACTATGCCTATGTGCGCAGCAAGCTGGAGTATGCCTCTTTGGTGTGGTACCCGTTCTACGCTAACCATATTCAGACGGTGGAGGCATTGCAGAGGAGATTTCTCAAGTACCTGTCGTTCAGGCTTGATGGAGCGTACCCTGAGCGTGGAGTTGATTACATCGCTTTGCTGGACCGACACGGTTGTGCTTCTCTTCGGAAACGGCGAGAGTTGCATGGTGCTTCGTTTCTGAGGAGGCTTATTCGCGGTGCGGTTGATTGTCCGTTGCTGTTGGAGCGAGTCCGATTCCATGTTCCGCGACTGGCTTCCAGACGATCTGCCACTTTCCAGCTCCCGTCGACGCGTACTAATGTGGCCGCGTACGCGCCTATCTGCCATATGATGCGGAATGCCAACAGCGTCTTCGAGGATATTTTTATATAGCTTTCGGTCTAATGTTTCTTTTGTTTCAATTTTTTGATTTTTTATATTTGTTATACGTATTACTCTTGCATTTATGATTTTTTTTACTTATTTTTATTGTTACGGGTGTGTATGATTATGTGTACTAAAATTGTCCTGTAATTGGTTCTTGTTGGGCAATAAACATATTATTAAACATATTATTATTATTATTAGATGTATCTTATCAGCAGATGCGCCATTTAATAATAGTAATAATTGTAATACCGTTGGTGGTAGCAATACTAAAGTGTCATACCATTTTCATGGTCTTATCAATTACAGTATAAGGTCCCACAAGCGGGCACTCATGGTCCCAACTTTTTGTCAGCTTATGGCTGATATTATTGTATTTAATAATAAAATAATGAATACAAACCTACATAAGGATATTTTAGAGCAAAAGAGAATTAGAATACATAAACTAACTTTTAAAGAAACAATGAAAAGTTTTGCTATACTGTTACTATGACACAAAACGATTAAAGTAAGTAATCACACTGATTCATTACAAGTAATTCTTCTGGTACTTTATAAATTGTGAATTACCTGATTATTAATAGTCTTACTGCATTGATAGGTACTCGAAAATATATGTGTCTGAATACATGGATGATTAAAATAAGTTTAATTTTCATTCCGTATTTTCTGAAAGATGTGTTGTGTAACATACATTTTTTTCTCTCCTTAAGCATATGCTCAGTTATATTAAATCTAGTTTATTGCCCTAAAATCTGTGACAAAAGCGAGCCCGCTTTTATATATGGTGCAAATAGGGTAATTTGTTCCTTACTTTCGAGTTTAGAAGCACAGAAATCTAACACAGAATGGGGCAACACAGTATTTTCCGTTTATTTTCGAGTTTCGCATCCTCTTAAAGGAGATTTTCATCTTGCTTAGAGTTTTCACTGTATGTTATGTACGTTATCCTAGCTTAAGACAGATTTTCATCAGCTGGTGAGCCGAGAATACTGTTCGCGTCCAATCAAATGGACTTAATCATATGCCCGAATTCGGTTCGAGAATACTTGTCCGGTCATGTGTGTTGTCCGCTTATTGCAGCTATCCGCAAGGATCAGAGAAGAATCGGAGAAGCAAGAAGCAGAGGTTATCTGAATTATAACAAAAATCGATTGATCATAATCACTTGAATCGGTGAGTGGAAGAACAGAATGAGTCCAAAATTTGACATTTTAAACTAAGATAGCCATTTTGTATAAAATTTCTCAATCCTTTCGAAAATATGAAAAAAATAATCATATATATTACCAGTACTGCTGTAGAAGCGCCGTACTTCACGCAATGACTGGAAAAACAGAATAAGTCCAAGACATACTCTGCTTTTCCACTCATTGCATGGAGCGCGATTGTTTTTAACAGATGACATCATAGAATTTTTTTTTAAATGACAACCCTATATTTTTTTAATGACTTAATGACAGATTTTTTAATAGTCTTAATGGTAGCATAATATTTTTATGGCATTGCATAAGAAAATTTTCGAGAAAAAGACAATTGAAGGTTATGAAATAAAAGTGTTGAAATAAAAGTTGAAATAAAAGAATTAAGTATTTTGCAAACATGTGAAGTCACTGGCGTTATTATCGTTGATGCAACGTTTCCGGTTTCTGAGATATAACCTCAAACTTTTGAATTAGCCTGTACATTTTGTCTTACATTGGCTATTCAATATGAATATGAATGTTAACTACGCTTGTTACAGTATTATATCAAAAATATCTAGAAATTAACTAAAACCTTTATTATTTAGGTCTAAAAATTAACAATGAAAAAATTGATAACAAACAAATAACAAGAAAAGACAAACCGATCAAATTTAAAATTCAAATTCTTGTCAATGGTTGTGAATCCTCATAAACCTACTAGCGTAGTTGCAGTAGAAAATGTAATAATGTTTTGTTATCAATTTTCTCTTTTTTAATTTTTAGACCTAAGTAATAAAGGTTTTTGTTAATTTCTAGATGTTTTTGATATAATAATGAAGACTGTAACAGAAAATGTCAAAATATACAGGCTGTTCTATTTCAAATTAAAACGTTGAGGTTGAATCTAATTTTTATTTACCACTTGTGCTAATAACATAATAAAAGATATTATTATCGATAAGCATGTCGTTGACTGGAAGAACAGAACGAGTGCAGCCGATGTATTATCTAATTGCTTATTTATTATTGCCTTTTCAACCAAAATTTACTTCCAGAACAACAGCAAATGAAATTTAGTACAACTTTTCTGTGCTTATAAAATTTGTAAAATACACAGCTGCCGAATTATACAGTTTTTTTTTAGTTTTTTTAGACAGTTTGGCACAAACGCCTGATTTGGACTTATTCTGTTCTTCCACTCACTGATTCACTTGTATAAAATAACAAAATACTATGTGGCATAGTTAAATAAATAAATTAAGGAGTTGGTAGACAGTAACCAAAACGTCTAGCAATACAACTTTTATTTCAAAGAGCTATACTTTACTGACTTTTCGCACACGCTAGTATTTTGACCAGTAGCTATGTGACAGAAAATAAGAGTGAAGACAAAGACAAGACTCCTCTATGGAGCACTTTCAAAAATTGTACTTTTATTTATATATACTATCTCCAAAACTAATATGAACCTCTATTGATCATTCAACACATATCTTCATAAAATAACCGGTCGTAAAAGAGAAGAAATAATGGTGGCGGAGCCGGAAAAAATTACTGTCACCGTATCGCGTTGAAAAATCACACATCCCAACTATAATCAGATTTGGCGACTCGCGGCTATTAGAAGCATGCCGTGGTCGGGGTAGGAAAATCGTGGGGTTGAACGGGGTAATTTCCGCGGATCCGCGCCCCGAAACGGGCCTAATTTAATTAAATAAATTATAATTGCTTCATTTGCATCGGCGCGTCGTCGGTCGTAGTGGTGAACACGACGTCGGTGTCTCTCCAGCCTCCTCATCTACCGCCGCCACCGCCGTAACAGTTCGACGAAACGTAAGTAAATAGAGGAACACGCACACCAGAGTCATATGTAACCGCTTCAATAGTCATTAACCGCGCCGCGGAGGGATCCGAGATATGAAGGAGCGGAATCACCGCAGCATGTCAAACAGTGGAGGCGACCCGCTGCATACCGACGACCCGTTTCCACACATGAGAACCTTTGTAACGTACACTGTGTGATAAGTCGAGGTTTTGCGCGCGGGTTTGGATGGATGTTTGAATTCAAACATCCATGTTTTGTGTTGAGTTGGCATTTAATAGACGCTCGGAGTGGCGCTGCAGTCGCGTCAGGGTTACCACGCAAGCTTTTGGCGCGAAAAGCTTGAGGAACTGGTAAAGAGACAAGCAAACAGGCTCTTTTGCATCGGGCTTTGAAGGTAGACGGTCGTGCGTCAAAACGCGCGCCCAAGCGTAGGGCCCCAATGGGGGCCAAGTTATAGAAACTGTGCTGTCTCGTGTTTCTTGTGCTCACCGAAATATTAAGGTATTTATTTGTTGTCTGTACTTGCTGATTTGTCCATCTCTGCCAAAGAATATTTTTGTTTAGGATTAACATATTCAAATTCCATGTAAGCAGTTCTGCATTGTTGTATATATTTTTGTTAATAGATTTTATTGTGGTTTTCTTGGGCATATTCATTTTAGAATAATATAAACCTGTCCCTTTTATAGTAAAGTATTTAGCCCTGCATATGGTGATTAATAATTAGTGAGTTCAAACGTCTCTGACAAAGTCTCAGAGAAAGAACTCTTTGATGCCTCCGTAAGAGAGATAATTGATTCACGCTACCGTAAGATTAGTTTGTTTAAATCAGTTAGTACCTGTGATTGAAGATGGCGGACCAAGCGTCGCTTGAGGCGAGTTACCACAGGGGCCCCCTTCAGTTTAGAGTTGATTAAAGTATAGTAAATATTGAGAAGGGTGTCCGCCCCATCACATTTTTGTTGGCTAGCGGTTGGGATAATTTAAGACATTTCAAGTGATTATTTGAGTAGATTATGAAGAAAGCACTCTAGTTAGATTTGTTTGTGAATTTTAGGAGAAAATTGTGTGACGCATTTTAAGTATGCATTATTGTAGACTATGGTTAAAAGCAAAGTTAGGCAAACGACCCTTTAGAGAAAGTGGTGTAAGGGCTAGCTTAGGCGTCCTTGTGGATATTGCGCGTGGCATTCCAGGAATTTTGTTTGTTGCTTTAGAAGTGGACATTTTGTGTGATAAATGTCGATATATAGTCGTGAATTTGAGTAGGAAATGTACTGCTGGTGGCAGCATAATAATTAAATATTTGCAGTATAATTTCTTTTGAGTGTTGGAATTGTTTTTAAAGAAATGTCTTAATTCTCGAGACCGTTCGTTAGAGAAAGTTTGAACCAGATTGTGTTAGACAGGGCTTGAGTTATGATTTATGGTGACATGCAGAACAGGTAGTTTGAAATTAATTCTGAGGAATTTTTTTTTATTGAGTAAAAGAAAGATGGCAGGTAGAGATGGCAACAGTAAACAATAAACAGAAAAACATCGTACCGTCACAGGTCGATTTAGTGAAAGTAAGGATAGGATAGAAACAAAGCCCGAGTACTTTGTTTGGTCAATTTTTAGAATATTGAATTGAATTAAAAGATTGAAACAAATTAAGTTTTTATGGAAGCATTTTTTAAAATGGTGGCTCTGAGCAGAGAAGCACGAAACACACACACGCAGTAATTAATTAATAATTAATTAAAATTAAGGGGTATACTCGCAACTGTATTTTTAAGTTAAAATAAAGCAGTTATTAAGGGAAGTTGCAGAGTATTGTTTTGTAAGGGAAATTCAACGACCAAGTAGGTATAAGCAGCTATTCCGAAGAGGCAGATGTTCCCTATATCCGGCCAAGTGGACGTGTATTGAAGACCCCCACGAGCGCAGGTAGTTTGGCCGATCCAGGAATTCCCGAGGTCATGCGGTGAGGTCTACATGAGAAGCGTGCCGTCGTCCCGTTCCCGGAATCGAAAATCGTCTAGTGATGGAAAACGCAGCCCGCGCGTGTCGCAAAAGGGGCAAGGAAAAATTACAAATTGGCAGGCAAATATACTGCACTTTGTACGTCGAAATTAGTGCCGGTAGATTTACAAAGGGTTGTAATCTACAGCAAGCGAAGCCCAGTGCGCTTCAAAAAATGGTGTGACCGAAAAAAGCGTCCAGAGAGACGTAGGGTCAAAAAAAAACTACAAAGTGACAGTTGACAGAATTCCTGTACTTTGTACGTCGATGGTGTTAGAAGAAAAATGACTACACGGACAACGCAAAGGGATGTTTCACCAGGGCCTAAGTGTCGCTGGACAACATCCACACGTCATGTAGGTCGTCTACGCGGTATACGATAGCTTTCGAGGAACGTTGGACGTCGCTGGAGATTAAAGGACCGCCGATGACGCTAGGAGGGAGGATGGACGGAGAAAAACCGAGGCGAGATGTGGAGGCGAGTCATTTCACGATTGCGGCTGTATTTGAAGATGGATAAAAGATAATGTAAGTTATGATGTAATCGGACTGCTATGATACTGCTTCAATGTTGTTTTTCTTTTGTTTCATATGACCAATGGCCCGGGAATGAGGACATTCGCTTGGTTTGGAGAACCGAAGTCAAATCAACACCGCCGGACTCCTGGACCAAGGCCGAATTCTTTTGGGTTTTTATTGGGTCATATCTGTGTTTTTATTTCAGGAAATAAAAAAATGTACAAGAAGAAAAACTTGCATGTCAAAAATTGTAATTAGCAATTAAGAGAATTGTTTTGTAAGGGGAGATGGTACAGTCAGCAATTTGTTTATTTAGTTTTGTTTAGGGATAAATAATTGGTCAAATAATTATTTATCTTAACGTGGAAGGCATGTGATAAGTCGAGGTTTTGCGCGCGGGTTTGGATGGATGTTTGAATTCAAACATCCATGTTTTGTGTTGAGTTGGCATTTAATAGACGCTCGGAGTGGCGCTGCAGTCGCGTCAGGGTTACCACGCAAGCTTTTGGCGCGAAAAGCTTGAGGAACTGGTAAAGAGACAAGCAAACAGGCTCTTTTGCATCGGGCTTTGAAGGTAGACGGTCGTGCGTCAAAACGCGCGCCCAAGCGTAGGGCCCCAATGGGGGCCAAGTTATAGAAACTGTGCTGTCTCGTGTTTCTTGTGCTCACCGAAATATTAAGGTATTTATTTGTTGTCTGTACTTGCTGATTTGTCCATCTCTGCCAAAGAATATTTTTGTTTAGGATTAACATATTCAAATTCCATGTAAGCAGTTCTGCATTGTTGTATATATTTTTGTTAATAGATTTTATTGTGGTTTTCTTGGGCATATTCATTTTAGAATAATATAAACCTGTCCCTTTTATAGTAAAGTATTTAGCCCTGCATATGGTGATTAATAATTAGTGAGTTCAAACGTCTCTGACAAAGTCTCAGAGAAAGAACTCTTTGATGCCTCCGTAAGAGAGATAATTGATTCACGCTACCGTAAGATTAGTTTGTTTAAATCAGTTAGTACCTGTGATTGAAGATGGCGGACCAAGCGTCGCTTGAGGCGAGTTACCACAGGGGCCCCCTTCAGTTTAGAGTTGATTAAAGTATAGTAAATATTGAGAAGGGTGTCCGCCCCATCACAACTGCGCTCAGCTCAAATTATGATATTAACCCGGGGTACATATTCGATACATGTCAAATATCAAATATTTGCCAAATGTCGAATATTTTACAGAAAAAAAATTCTTTTCAATTTGTATAAAGTACACATCAAAAATAGAATGACATATATTATATATTCGACATCTGGAGCCTTATTCTGCAGCACTTAGCGATATCGCAATATGTCATATCGAACACTTAGCGAGATTGATAATAGCCGTATTCTACATTTTGTGTACGTAACGTCACTTTACGTTCATTGTTAAGTTCATTGTGTAATGTGTACGGAACGTGTAAAGTGTTATAGTTTTGTTTAATAGTGTGGTAGGTATTATATAGTACGCACGATGTAGTCTACCGGAAATGTATCGTAGGTTCGGAACCCTAGCGTTAACACATGTTGTAGAGATACGAAATTTTTACAGTGGTTTTCTGATGTAGTATTGCATATTGGAAAGTATATAAAAGTAACAAAATATTAAATAACGACATTATTTTTTTGTATACATTATTATTTTATGAAAATGGCTCTCCAAACTAGAACATAAAAACTTAGAAAGGTTTTACCTATGAACTTAGTTTGAATTATTTATCGTTTTAACGTGATTTTGAACCCGCGATTTAGAAAAAAAATGTGTTTTCTAAGACACCCTTGATTTTACCGTTTGGTTCATGTGATTTTTTTTCGTCCTATATCACCTGTATTTAGTTTCCATTGCAAATAGTTTTTCTCTAAGCACTAACAAACATTTGCATTAGTGAGGTATACTTGCTCCTTAATAATATTAAGTTGCATGTACTTTTAAAAATTTAATTTAATTTAAGGTTCTGTAATGGCATTTCCGTATGCTACAAGTTTGAACCCATTTCAGTTCTTCCATTTTTTATTTTGCTTTTGTCTGGAGTAGGTCGAAAGGGATGTTCGATACGATACGATATTTTTAAGTACCGGTACTTTACATTCCGATACCCGATATTTTGTACCGGTACTATAGCATCCAATACGGTACGATACGATACGTTTTTGGACGATATTGTATCGCGGTATTTGTTGTTTCCAACAACTAGCGTACTCTAGCGGCAAACTAATATAAGTTTATTTTACAAGTCACACTGATTACAACGAAGGAATTTGTATTTGTATTCTTTTACAATGTCAGAAAACGATCAGGGAAATTCCGACAAAAATTTAACATAACTTTGGTGTGCAAATCTTTGAGTGCGAAAGGCATAATATTTATTCATAGTGCTTTTTACAAGCAAAATACATACAAACATGCCACGTTTGTCGAGTAGCGTATGGAAAGTGTTTATTAAAACAAGTTGTGTAGAAAATGCGAACTTTGTAACACTGACGTTAAAATTGCGGAATTTACGACAAACTTGAAAAACACACACCTTCAGCGGTGGCATCCAACATGCAGAAAACAAACAAAGAAAACACTGATGATTCTGTGGGTGGCTCGCATGTTTATACTCGCGTGTAAACTTCATGCTCGCGATTTATATCCTTAGTTATGTGCTCGTCAAACAATATACTATTTTGCCTCTATTCAAACACGCATTTATGTGTGAGTTAAACAAAAATTTCTATCTGTGCATGCCTACTACATTCAGCTGGGACTTTATGTAGGTATACCTACATATTGTATATGCTATTTTAAAATAAAAATACGTAAAATTTATTCTACTGTATATTATTTTATTTCAATGTGTGTAGGTATCTGCAGCTACACAAAATATTTTTTTTATTCGGAATTACGTCTTGAAAAATGTACCGGTACCGATGTACCGGTACTTTGTGCTCCGGTATGGTACAGAACCGGTACATTGATACGATACAATACGATACGCGATACCGGTACAGCAAGGTGTATCGGAACATCCCTAGGTCGAATGCGAAGATTGACAAGTGATTTTTTTTCCGAAAAATACATGTTTTTGAACTTTTTTTATCCTCAATAAAAACGTGCGCCATATGTATCCTAAGTTGATATTTTCTTTTAAGATTGTGTATATATAGTATGAGTTATTTGAAAAAGCATATTTTATACAAAGTTTCTAGCATTTCTAGCATTTCATGATACCTACGTAGTATTTAAAGAAACCCGATTCTCGAAAACCGAGAATCACGAATTAATTCATAATTTCTCTAAAATGCAAATGTATCCCGTACCATTCTTTATTCCACAAATAAGTTAATTTTTCAATTTTTTAGAGTTTCTTTCTCTAAAGTCAGGAAAAAAACGGGAAATAAAACGTGTCCAAAAAAGTTGGATACACAAAAACTTTACTATTATTATCAATTTAAAAAAAAATTAAAAACAATTATCAAGGATCAGATCTTAGAAAATGCCCAAAAAAAGTGCCCTGTGCCCAAATTCTTCATAAGGAAAAAAATGCGGGGACGTATCTACCCTTTTCTATCATAGAATGGGTCTTTTAAAACCAAATAAGTTTTGCTTGAAACTTTTTTATTTGATGAACTTGAAGAGAATCGTAATTTTGTAAAATTGTGACGATAAATTAAACTCCATATGATCCATCAATTCTTTCCAACCCTTCGCTGCTTCCAAACGGCACATTTCGGGACCCTTAAACTACGGCGATGTGTATAAGGAACACCTTGTTCACATTTAGAATATTGTAACAAACATAGAATGTTTAAATAATTTAAAATTACATATCCAATGAAACTTCAAAAGTTGTAGAATGATTTAAGTGCCGTAGAATGGCACTATTTGAAACTTTTTCGAAAGCTTATTCTACGAACACCCCCGCATGTGTTATTTGCTAACTTTTCAATGCTAACCAAATTATTGGTTAGATATGAACTGTCGACAAATACTCGATAAATATTGGTAAATTTCCCAAAATTTGATATTTGACAAATGTGCAAATATGTAGCGCCGCCATTAGGAGAATGTGTATGTTGAAATTAAAAAAAAATACTTTTTGAGCATTCTGATCGAAATATATTCACTATCAGTAGCCCAGATGAAAATGTTCACTTCTCAAAATATGGACACGATTTTCCCGTCATTGACAGCCACATTTGAGGTTAAAGTCCATTTGCTGTACAAATAGTACAAAGAGATAGTTTTCAGACAACTTAACTTATCAATCAATAAATTCAATACTATATGAATATAATAATTCAATATTATTAAAGTAGATTGTAATTTGAAATCAACATCACCAACATTAATAAATCATACATTATCAATAACGTCGATATCGCGCTGGATATATCCGGTGGATTTTATCTTACCTTGTTGAAATCCTCTTCTAATTCTCAAGACTAACTGAGCAGCTTACATGCAGGACCGGTTATAACAAAGTTTGGTCGACAATTACTTTATACAGGTTTTTGCATCAAACCTCAGTCCAATAAGTTTTTGGCAACAGTGGCAATACCTTAACCGTTCCTGAAAGGATAGCATTGTGAACAAAACCTGTTTTTATCAAAGTTTTATGTAAGTGGAATAACCATTGCAGTTACTCCTGTCTAGACCACGTTGTGTTTGTTAGCTAACCTAATTTTGTGGCTGTTTTGCAGCTATAAAGTGTATACCAATTGTATTTTACATATTACGCGTTTAAATTATTTTACTTACTTAATCCTCGTCTTTCCCTATAGAGCACATAGGACATAGCACATAGGACTTTCATTATGTTGCATTATAATGTGCGTTGCCTTCATTTCCATTCAAGTTGTGCCATTGGCTGGATTTTGTAACTGTGAATTTACGGCTGAAGAGAGCACCCCCGACCCATTTCTATTCTACGATATTTACGAACAGCAGACACATACAAATAGACCTGGGTGGGAGAAAGAATTTTTTGGCCTTAAATTCCTAGTTACAAAATCTAGTCTTAGGTTAGGTAATTTCTCTCAATTTTATTTTATTTTCTGCCTTGTCCACGCAGGTTTGCCTTACTGCCATATACCATGTTCTTGTATAATGTATAATACTAACGCTTGCTTGTTAAGCTGTGTGGCATGTGTCCGCACCGTGTTACGATCCATTTTCATGTCCGTTTCTTTAGTTATACTATTTCTGTTGTTCTTTGCTAAAGCTCATTGTGTTTATATCCAACGATTCGACTATTATCTCCTCTTTGTCCTCTTCATGTGATTTCTGTCATCTATTCGTAGGTAAATATCGTGTAATTTCGTGTAAATTTCGTGTAAACAGATCACCACATGGTGATCTGGTATAGTAATATCGTGGGAATCATCATATTAAAATTATAACGAATACATATAAAAAAATATTTGGTATTTGGCGGATTATTACACCTGTTTGTGTTTATTGTTGTTTGATATCACCAGACAGACAACATTGTTGTCAGATCCGATTTCATTAACGACCAAACTACTTTTGTATTCTAGACACTAGCACCGTCGTCTGTCCACCACCAAGGTGGTAACTAATTTTCAATTTCATTCTTTTTTCCGAGCTTGGATCATGCCTTGGGCACCCCACAGAGAAGTCGCAGTCTGTCGCCTATCCGACCTTACATTATTCATGAAAATTGCAACGTACTCCACATTTATATCAGGCACAGCCAACTCCAGCCAGCTAGCTCCGTAATACAGGAAGGATATCCACTATCAATCATCTCTGAATTTCGGATGCCCCGTCGGCGTCTTTTATTAAACGATTTACCGCCGACTGGCAGAGAAAAAATTGTCACAATATAAAAGCGATCACGAGTCACGAAAGCCGTTGGGGCGGTTGACATTGCTGCCTGTAGAGGGGGCGGCGATGATTTCCATGACCGCGGCAAGGTATAATTAGCCCGGAAAATGAATGCGTGACTCCGAAACGTAACGGACGATCACGGAAGATTATTTTTAATGCGCTGATTTGTAATTTATTAATTTCATAATTACTGTTCGCGGTGAGCGTCGTCGCGATCTAGTCAATTATTTCGGGGGTATTTTTTATTAAAGATAAATTAATTTGTTGGTTTCAGAAATGACTCGGTAAATTGTAAAATATGCTTTGCAGATGATATGATGATACGATTTAAATCATTTCGTTTCTTATTCTAATGTGTACCAACTAAAACAACAATAATGGTAATACGTAATAATCTTACATCAATTTTAATGTAATAATGAATGACATACGCAGTATTTTCATGTAGCTACAGGATGTAACACATCTATCATCTATCTGTCATAGAATGAGAATAAATATTAGACAGACAAAAAAAAGTTCACTTAAAAAGTGAACCTGATACAGAACTACGCCGCAGCTAACTAGTGCACTGCAATGCGTGGCGACGATCGGAACTGTCCAAACGCGCATGCGCTTAGGCATGTATCATCAATAGGGGCTTCTACATCTGACCCCAAACGCTAGACAGCATGCGCAGAAGACTTGCCGCCGATGTTAAATCTGGTAACATATTGCTTAAAATCCACAGAAAACACGCATTCCATGTAAACAAATTTCGGCTTTCATCATGAAGTGTTCTGTACCTACGGTCCCACCTCAAGGAAGCTTGCCGCGGGTGTACCTGTTTTTATGTACTTTGGAAAATTTGCTGAACTGTCGGAAACACAGTAGGTATTTTGGTTTTCATGTTCACTTCCATATAATTATTCAGTTTTCAATGAATGCATATCATTCTCACACCTATCTTTTATCAATTACATTTCATTTGATACTAATTAGGCGTTTTACAAAGCAGTTGCCAACTTAATTTCGTCCTGGTGGGAAATGCGCGCGCACAACGTGAGATCGAAAATAAGTAAAAGTATTTTTACTAAAAGATCATGATCATTGTAATTGAAATAAAGCAGCTATACGCCTGTAATGTCTCACAGAATTATTAATGTCTTATGCTGATATTTAACAGCTTGAATTATGATTATGTTTTACAGTAATTTTTCTGTTTGGTGCGAACATGAAGTGTGATTTTATAATGCAAATCTATCTATCTGTAGGTCGAAATTATTACAAAACGTTTGTGTTAATAGAAATTAAAAATATGTCTGGTGAATAATTCTGATTTAAAACATAGTATATTAGTTTTAGCAAAATTTAGACTAATACATCAGCGGTGAGAAGACAAACTTCCAGTCACAAGTCGCAACTATGGTTTACGTTTAAAACACAAGAGTGTGCCCGAGCAAGCGTGGTAGTGTTAGTGGTAGTGTTTTACTATTGGACTATAAGATAAAATGTGTACGTGAACATAAATCCGGTATTCTTCCGTTTTTCAGATATTTGATCTCAAAGTCTTTAAACAATAATATTATCTATAATGCTCCTTGGTAAAGTTAAATTAAAAAAAAATAGATAAGACCAAATATCTGGACCCTGCCTATAAGCGATCCTAGAACATCCTGCATGGTGAGAAAATGTTTGAATCTATCTCTAATCGGTCATTGCCATTTAATTATTATTATTATTATTGTAAAAAGTTATTACAGAATAAGTATGTAACTTCTGTTCATTTAACAAAGTGCCAAAATACTTTACTAAAAGTATAAAAATATTTAAAAATCAAACTTTTGTTTATCCTCGAAAACAAAAAAAGTTACCATAAACTGACAAAATATGTTGACAAAATCCGATGATCACATGTTTTTCCAATATTTCATACAATTTGTAAGCAATGTGCAGTGAAGCTAAGTCAGTCTTTCGGTAGATTCTTTTATGCTATCTTCTAGTTGCGTTACTAAGGATACGCACGCCTAGTCAAAATTTTCTCAAGTGGACGAAGAATATCTGTTTCAGGATATCTAAATTTCATTTAAGAATTATTTTGATACCATTTTGATACTTCTAGGCCATTCGTCCGCTACACTTTCGCAAAACTGGCAACCTCACTTTGGAATTTAATTAATTCATGTAGGCACAGATAATGGATAGCTCACTAGTTTACAGTAAAAATGTTGACTATATACCACTATTTTTTTCGTATGTACTTAGGCCGCACAACTCAAAAATAGCATTAAAAAATTTGAATGGACCATTTTCAAGTTATAATTTTCTCCTTTTTTATAGTTTTTTCGTAGGTAGTTTGACTATTTGGAGCTCATCTCGACTTAGGAAGGTCCAATATGGTCACTCGGCACATCAAATTAAAGCTAATCGTATCGCCTCAGTAGTTTTAGCGCTATGGGCCACGATATGAAAATAGCTTTGGCCAAATGAAAATCGAACATTTACTCTCACCAGTGAAACGTAGAAATCGTGGAAATCTGGCCTTATTTGTTACGTAGAGCTTGCACTTTTGCGATGAGAACAAGGTATTTATGATAAAAATCTATGCAAAAATACCGAAATTATGATCACATATGATTGCTGACTTATATGGGCGCGGCCGACTGTCACACTTTTATATATAAATATATTTATCTTTTTTTTTCCTTTTTGTTGCGCACCTGCTCCTGCCCCTTAGTGGGATCGGTGGATGGTGGCCCGTACGCGGAATAATAATTATTATTTTTTTTTTTTGTATTTATGTTTGATTTTTCTGCTGGCTGGAATACAATTCGCGGGATACAATGATCAGAATGAACGGCATCTGCTGAACTGGAGAAAATGTCACGTTATTTCATGTTTTTTCTTTGCCTACTAAACTTTTGTAGAATGTCTGTTATTTTTCAATGGTTATATGTTTTTTTTTATCTCTTCTTACTAAACATTTAGAATGTCTGTATTTTATTTTTGTATTAAGCAGGACGATAAGGAAAGATTTTTCGTGGTATAGATACATATATTATTAGTAGAGTAGTTTATTTCATTTTTTTTTTCTGGATTTTGTTAATTTATAATTACATTTTGTGTAGTCTTAGGTGACGGGGTTGAGTATTAGAGCAGAGCAACTCTGGTTGCACTGAACTTCGCCCTGATCAAAACCTTAATGTATTAGCTGATAATTGTGATCAATAAAGCCATTATTATTATTATTATTATTATTATTGATAGATACCAAACTACCAAAACCCAACTTTTTCTCTATTTATCAGTTTGATTCATTCCGTTTATTTTTATTGTAATATTTTTAATGTAATATGAGATCAGAAGTGATTTTGGTTCCTGTTTCGCCTTCTTGCTCTGATGAAGAACCTGATATTATCACCCATCAATCTTTGATTCCAAAATCCTTGGTAGCGCCTCTCAATGGTCTTCATTTTCAAGTGGAATCTCTCACCATGCTCGTCACTAATGTTACGAAGATTCTCAGGAAAAAATCTCTTGACGCTTGTTGGAAGAATAAGGAAAATTAAAAGCATATAACAAAAATGAATAGAATAACATTATTCCATACCTATTTTTGCATATTTCTATGGCAAACAATTAGCTTAAATGAATCCCAAGCTGAAGCCTCATCCGATGACAAAATGTTTGGAATTTTTCACAATAAAAATAAACTGAATGAATCAAACTGACAAATAGGAAAAAAGTTGAATTTTGGTAGTTTGGTACCTATCAATCATAATTGATCACAACTTCGGTATATGTGAAGTAATTGAAAAATCTTCACTTTTCTTTTTTTTATATTTTACGGTGGGTGGTTTAAACTTCAGCACGGCTGAAGATAATTTTCTTACTAGTTCTGAATAGAAACATCGACTATTTTGCGCAGACTGGCAGATAAGTTCTTCACAGACTTTCAAACGAACAACTAATAACAGAATTATTCCAAGACACAGTCAATAAATGGGAATTTTCCGCATTTCCCTCACATACCGTTGCTGTGGAGAAACCCGTTAAGTTGGTAACGGAATCGTCTAAATTAGTAGGTGGCCCTTTCACGGAATATTCATATTAGATCGACACTGAAATCTAGGCAACAATTGCCCAATTTCAGCATAAAAGAAGATTTTAGTAAGATGCTTGACTTTGACTTGGACTAAACAAGCCCAGCATAAGGTTGGTTGGTTGGGTTGGGTTGGGCGTGGTGCAGCCACGTTCACATGGTGGGGTTCTAGGTAACCGATACAGGTTAGCCGAGAGCGGCACAGAATTACACCTTGCGTTGCGGACTTGCGCGTTTGCGATCATATCTTGAAAAAGGCCAGTCCTACCTTCATAACACCTAATACCATTTCGATTGGTAGTTAAATTATGAACATGTTTTGTTTGAACATTCTAGTCATCAGATTTGCGGTTTTGACGTTACACCGGCATTTTAACGATTTTAGTCCGAATTTGGAAATCTCAAGCCCAAGTGTCGAACACAAGATATTGTCCCATCCGAATGAAATTTTGCACACGAACTACTGGTATGGTAAGGCAACTTTTCCGCACTATTAAAATTCGGCTCTCGAAAAAAAAAACGTGCAATCGACTCAGCCTACGGTGTACGCAAACACTAACAAACTGACCAATCTGACCATATTTCCAAGGTTTTATTTTTCACCGGTTATAGAGTAAATCACCCGGGTGAAAGTTTAAATGGCCGATTTGGAAACACGGTGACGTCATTTTGCGTTGGTTTGCCAACCTACCGTCAGAGGGAGCTTGCGTAAAATTTTCTAACGTGAAGTTAGCAAAATAGTATTCTAATATTCTTGTAACTAGGTAACTAACCATAGCTAACCTCTCATAAATGCGGTCCCGCCATAACCTAGCATAACAAGCGTCATAATTTGCAGATTTGCAGAGTTGTGCGGGTCAGTTTCGTTCAAAAGCTATGGTATGAATCAAATTACATATTTAATACTCTTGTATAAACTACTACTTGCTTTTAGGATCACTGTTTACACAAAGGGACAAGTGACGAGATAGCTGATGCGGGTTAAGAGGAAAGGAAGCGGAAGCACTTTAGGTTAAGAATGTAGATATACTAATTCGGCAAGGGACGAAATGACTCCATTTTTCATCAACGTAATTAAATAAATGAAACTTCGCTGCTGATGATTAATATTTATTTATTGATTTTTGGCATATCTAGATTTCGGGTGTCATCCCGTCTTCAGTGCCACGTCAATTCAACTAATCGGAACACATTTACGAACTTAATATCAGGACAGGTGGCTTTTACAATTCAGGGACACTCTTGGCAGAATTTTCGTGGTGACAAACTTCGTGTTTGTTCAGGAACGCTTGGTGAGGAGGTTCCTTTTTTAACGTTGAGAACAATATACAGATTTGATTGTTACACTGGTTGATAATGACGACAATACGGAAATATTATATCAGACGATGCAAATCACGATATATAATCATCAGCAACGAAGTTTCATTTAGTAGATATATTAGTTATCGGGTGAGTATATTTTTAAATATTTTTATAAGCTCCATTGCTTTTTCTCTAGAATGGCATATGTATCTCTGGAACGTAGAATGTTCATTTTAATTGTTGTTATTTTTGTTAAAAACAGAATATTTTATTTATTTTAGTTTATTATAATGTTTATTTTGATCATTACAGAATATTTTATTTGTTTTATTATATTATTATGTATTTTGTATTTATTTTATTCTATTATAATGTAGTTTGTATTTATTTTATTATATTATAATGTATTTTGTATTTATTTCATGATATTAATAAATAATACCCTAAAATGTTTCTTGTTTTATTCCAAAACTTGTGTAATGTTTTATGGTTTTAAATCGTTTGTTTAGTACTAAACAAACAAAAATAGAATAAAATTTAAAGTAGTTATGTATGGTACGTATGTATACCACAGGTTTAAATTTCCCGCATTTTTGCCTCGAGCGCACCCTGACGGTAGGTTGCTCAGTTAATGTAAATCTATCTTTCTCTCTCTTTTCGTGTTGCGATATTTTAACGTGAAGTTAGCATTTCTAACTATACTCTATTTTCTTTGGAGTAAATGTTCGATTTTCATTTTGCCCATTTTTTTTTCATATTGTGGACCATTGCGCTGAATCTATTGAAGCAATTGAAAAACTATGGTAGTTACATTTGTTGGTCATACGATTACCATTAATTTGATGTACAGAACGACCAAACTGGATATTCCGAACTCGAGATATGTTCCAAATAGTCAAACCACCAAAAAAGATGAAAAATTTGTCAAAAATCATATCTCGAAACCGTATCCACTAAATTTTTCAATGCGATTTGAGTTTGGCGAGCCGAGGTACATAAAAAAAATTGTGGCACCTAGCGTAATTTCTTTATATTTATTTTGTTGACCAGTGTAGTTGGTATAATAGGTTTTCAATAACTTCTTCAACCAACCCTTAATGAAATTAATCAAATTCTCAAATAATAATTTTATGCAGGTCAATACAATCCATGAAAACAAAGATCATTTGATTCTCTATTTCGGGATATGTCATCTAAGCTACTAAAGTTGATGGTCCTCCAACCCGAAACCTTGCATGCAGGTTTTATTTATAATCTATACTTAGGTAATCAATGTAAGAACAAAAATCCAATTATGCTCTTAAGTTTCTCTATACCCAGCCAAACAATGGTTAAATGTAGAAAGAAGATTACCCCCATAAAAATAATCAACATCCTCTCAGATAATTAAAATAGGCCGCCATTAAGATCCTTCCCCTAGATGCCACCCATTACATTCTTCTCGGTGCTCTGGCTCGACATCGATATCCTCTCCCAGGATCATATACAATTAACCCAATGGTCCTTATCAGTCCATCCTCGGCTACCCGATCATGCCCATCCAGATAATCCCAAACCGCATGATCGGCAAACTCATATAGATGTCTCCGGTCGTACTATCTACCAACCAGGACACGCACAAACAACAATAACATCGTCTTCTGGGGGCGAACAATCGCGGTGGTGGCGGCGTCGGGCCACCGGGGGCCCTGATTTACGGCCCCAATTCCTCTTTATTTCTCTCCAGGCTCCGCCGCCGCTTCTTCCTTCTTATTTATCGGTGCAGAATCGTTCGCGATTGATGGCACGCTAACAGCGTTTTACTATCGCATCTGCCTCCTGAGCCACGCGACCCTTTCTTTCTTTCTTTCTGCGAACTTTCCTAATAGACCGGGCGCGATTTTATTGCCCCTGGAGGAGGAGGAAAGAGTCCGCTTGGCATCCGATCGCGTCTGGGTCATGGGGTAACCTGAGATTGTTTTTGCTGGGACTTTAGGTTTTTTGTTTCGTTCGGATGGGTGAGGATGTACTACTATGCGAGATTGCGTAAGTTGTGTTAAGGCAAATCAGAGAAACGATGTAACTTGAATAACTTGGAATAGAATAGCTGAGCTTAAAAAAACAGTAACACGAGGTAGGTAGAGCATGTCCAAAAATGTATTTCAATAGTCGACAGACAGGGCAGAGCTTACAGAAATGTTGTACCATGATATAAATAAATATTGGTATAAGCTTCTATTAGGTACTATGGCTATGTGAAAAGCTTAACCAATGGGAGGCACCAAATGATTGTTTAGTCTGGGAATAACTATTATACTACCTTCAATCTACAGCAGTAAATTAACCTTAATTTATCAAATTTATAAATAGGTAGATTATATTGGAAACGGTATACCCCTATACGAAAGTGTTACATAACGTCTGTTATAAACCATTTTATGTGGCTATTTTATGCTTTATGTCAACTACTGTACGTAGATACGGGCCAGTTAATTCACAATTGCTTTTATGGATTTTCCATTTCCATGTACTGTAAAAAAAGAGGCTAGGTTGCGTTTACTTTTTCTTTCCTTAATTCTTAATTGGAAGTTAACTTGATATAAATGGAAATTAAGGAATATTTCACACCTTGGATCAAGATGGCAATTTGTATACAGTCAGCGCGAAAGTATGGAAACATTACAAAATCTCAAGAACGGTTTGCTATTTTAAAAAATCCTCGAACACGTTGATTTATAATTATCAAAATACTCCTTATGATATCAATTTTTTTTCCTTCAATTGTTTTTAACAGATGACGTCATCGAAATTTTTTTTAAATGACAACCCTATATATTTTTTTAATAAATTTGACAGATCTTTTAATTGTTTTAATGGTAGCATAATATTTTTATGGCCTTAGGTACATAAGAAAATTTTCGAGAAAAAGACAATTGAAGTTTATGAAATAAAAGTGACAAAATCTCCGGAGCGGCTCGACCTAATTTAACGAAATTTTGGAATTAAGTATCTTGCAATCATGTGAAGCCACAGGCGTTGTTGTCCTTGATGCAACGTTTACAGTTTCTGAGATATAACCTCAAACTTTTGAATTTGAAATAGATCACCCTGCATATTTTTACATTTTTTGTTACAGTCGTCCATTACCTATTCAATGTTACTACGCTTGTTATAGTATTATATCAAAAACATCTAGTAATTAACCAAAACCTTTATTACTGAGGTCTAAAAATAAACAAAGAAAAAAGTGATAACAAAAAAAAACAACAACAAAAACATAAACCGATCAAATTTAAAACAATGTGTTCTTGTCAATGGTTGACAATCCTCATAAACCAACTAGACTAGTTGCAGTAGAAAATGTAATAATGTTTTGTTATCGATTTTTTCTTTGTTAATTTTTAGACCTAAGTAATAAAGGTTTTTGTTAGTTTCTAGATGTTTTTGATATAATAGTGAAGACTGTAACAGGAAATGTCAAAATATACAGGTGTTCTATTACAAATTCAAAAGTTTGAGGTTATATCTCAGAAACTGTAAACGTTGCATCAACGATAATAACGCCAATGACTTCACATGGTTACAAAATACTTAATTCCAAAATTTCGTTAAATTCGGTCGAGACGTTCCGGAGATTTTGTCGTTTTATTTCATAACCTTCAATTGTCTTTTTCTCGAAAATTATCCTACCATTAAGACAATCAAAAGATCGGTCAATTTCATTAAAAAAAGTATAGGGTTGTCATTTAAAAAAGAGTCGATGACGTCATCTGTTGAAAACAATTGAAGGTAAAAAATTAATTTAATATCATAATGTGTATTTTGATAATTATAACTCGACGTATTCGAGGATTTTTTAAAATAGCCTGTTCTTGAGATTTTGTCATGTTTCCATACTTTACGCGCATAATGCCCATATTCATAATGCATAATAGTCACACGTACCTATAACACTAGCCAACAACTAAAAATTGCCGGACAAATGACAACTGATTCGGATAGGATTTTTTCCCAGAAATCCGAATCTGAACAGAGAAATGGTGAATTGGCTCTAGTTTTCTCGAAAAACAGTGTTAAAGGTGCAAAAAACGCGTTTTTGGCTACTTTTGAACACATGCAAAACATTAAAAACTAAATGCTAAAACTTCTTCTTTAAGACCATATAGCGAAAAATCGGATGGCATAAACTTTGAACATTTTGCACCAAAAGTTTCTTCAATTTTAACAGTGTTTTTTGCTAAAATTAGAGCCAATTTACTATTTCTATTTTTCAGTATCGGACTCTATGGGAAAAATCCTACCGAAATGAGTTGTCATTTTTCTTCAACTTTTTATTCTGCTAATGCCGAATAAATAAAGGAACAAGCAGTGTGGTCCGTCCGATGCTGCAATGGGCGGGCACTCCTATAAAAAAGTGGTGTAAAATGTTCAAAGTTTATGCCATCTGATTTCTAGCTATATGGTCTTAAAGGAGAACGTCAAATGTTTTATTTGGTCCTACATCTAAACATCTACTACTTACATAACGTTATTGTTTTGCATGCATATACAAGTAGCTAAAACACGTTGTTTTTACCTTAAACACTGTTTTTCGTGAAAACAATCCCTATTTCTGTGCCCAGATTCGGATTTCTGGGCAAAAGTCCTATCGAAGTCAGTTGTCATTTTTCCGTCATTTTTCAAAAAAAAGAGGTGTAAAATGTTCAAAGTTTATGCCATCTGATTTCTCGCTATATGGTCTTAAAGAAGAAGGTTCGAAGTTTTATTTGATCCTATATATAAACATCTACTACATAACGTTACTGTTTTGCATGTGGTCAAATGTAGAAAAAACATCATTTGTCAAGCAATTTAAAGTCGGTCAAATTTTGTTGGCCAGTGTAATCAAACGCTACACGCAATCAACTGCCAAATACATAAATTTTGAATTCATAACCGCTTGTAATATAAAAATGGGTAGTCAAAACCATAGTAACTATCACATTTAAAGCGATCCTAAAATTATAACGGTTTTTTGTTACGTACAAACGGTTTTACGATTCTTTATGAATACGGCCATAAGTATCTTATATTGTTTATAATATATGGTGAATCTGCTAGTTGGAAAATTGTTGCTGACTTTCTATAATATGTATGGAAATTTGTAAAGTTTTCATTGTGTAACAAGTAGGTCCTATAGTCATCTACAATCAGAGTTTTGCGATCCATGCATGCATGATTTCAACTTGCATGCCAGTTGATGTTTATTCATGCAATTTAATTTTACTGGCGCGCCAGTTTTTATTGGCGGTACTAAATCCATGCCTGTCTAAACTCACCTTAAGGCTCCGTTCTGAAAACATCGCAACTCACAAAACGAAATATTTCGTTGCGATATTTTTTTTGCAGGGAGTGGTCAGCCTGTCCCCCACCAACGTCAATCCGTAGTCACCAGTTATAGGCGGTGTTTAAAGCTCCTGACGTCTGCTGTCTACACGGGGCAGCAGTAATATGGGCAAATAAATACAATTCAGGCTCTTACGCTTTATTGTCGCAATTATAATGTTTGGGTTAAAATTGTGCTTAAATAAAAAATGTATTTTTGTATCATGAGTTGGGTTCTATATTTTCTATCTGAAAAAAGCCAAAGATGTCGAAGTAAAAATAAATTTTATATTTCCAAAAAAATATTTTTCATCCGGCCCAATTCGTTACTTATATGAAGTTACACTGAAACTTTCATAAACCTTGAACAATAAATAACGTTTTTATTTGAAAACACGTTTTAGGAGAGGTAGAACTGGGTCTTAAGGGTGTTACAAATGTTGTGACAAACTCTATATACCCTACCACAGTAAATGTGGGGGTATACAAATGAGAGGTTATATGACGAAAATACCTCACAATATTGTATCATAACATACATAAACGTAACCGCTAACCACTAAAAAAACAACAACCCGGACTAAGCACCGGTAATACAGCGGCGTTAACGTAACAGGTTTCGTGCGGACCACGCTATAGACCAGGGGAACAAAGGGCATGAAGTCCCTTACATCATCAAGCAATCTGATTTTGATCCGGGCTGGTCGTCAGGCCTTCCAATTACGAAATCAGCGGTGCACTATCGCGTCGGATAATCGGGTCCGGACCGTTCATGTCGTTACGTTACGCTCGCGTTTCCTTCGCCGGTCGGCCGACAGAGGTCGTGCGTCTGTTGTGCATGTCCCCATTCGCCAGCTTGTATCTGGACACCGCATCTACACGACATTTCTGGGAAAAGGCGCTCGCCACCGGCTCTTGCACGTGACCAATGGGATACTAGCCTCAAGTACAGGTGCCGCTGATTTAGCATGTATTCAGACATGAATTGAAACTGATGGTGGAAACCAGAAAACAATATTTAGAATTGTACCAACTTCTTGGCCGTAGGACGTACACAGTAATAAACTATTACATGAAAGTGTATGGTTTCAAATACATCAGGCATGTAATGCATGTAATCTGACAGACATGTTGTAAAAAACCAATGAAATTGTAAAATTACAGTTATGTAATTACATCAACATGAATGCACAATAACTGGATATTATGTTTGTTTAAAGGTGATATTGCTATGTGCCCAAAGTCTCTTGGTTTGTCTGTGCAAAAGTTTTGGACAGGAACTTTGAAAAATCCTTGCCTAATCTGGAATTGAATCCAGGACTTCCTGGTGGAAAGCAGTCACCTAAGCCGCTCTACCTCCTACGTCCATGACTATTGGTAACATATGCGTGGTGCAGTAAGCGCACATAGAAGATGACATGAATACAACTTTAAAATTGCGTGTTGTTAACGATTTAAAAATTTGGTTGTAATTTTACGTGCCATGGTTATAATAATGCAGAACGATCAACACTAACATCAACTCTAGTGTAATTCATGACTTACATGAATAATCGTGTATTTTCTTTAGTATAGTGATATCCGATTACATTAATTTTTTGCTGGGTAAAGTTGCATAAATATGGACCCTTCTCCGAATAAAATGCCGTATAGTTTTTACAGTTTATACAGAATATTGAAAATGCTTTGAAACTATGTGTAACACGTTTAAGAGATTTCAGAAAATATGTCAACGGTGCTCTTATGTGGCCGGCTAGATCACCCGAGTTAACACCCATTGATTTTTGCCATAAGGCTACATGAAATATAACGAATTTGCAGCTTACGCTGATTAAAAATCTGAAAAGAATTCGGACTGAAAAGTTCCCAATCACGCAAAATACTCGAAGAGCTCGAGGCAAAAATCTAGAGAACTTAATTTGACAATGTTTCTAATTTTATAGCGGTTGAACCAAAGTAAACTGTAATATTGACACCCTGAAACTTTGTTCACCTATGTCTTTGAAATAATGACAGTATATCTTTAGGTTGTATACACCGGCGCGCGGCGTCCAGACAAAAACGCTAGTGAACTGATACAACATAAAACTTTAGAGTCCTGATTCGTATTCAGCACACAAAAAGTCCATCGAAATGCCTGTCCTCTTTCATTCAAAAAAATATATATAATGTAATGTTTTTCTTTTTGGCCAAAATTAAAACCCAAGGTAATGACCTAGATGAACTTGTATGGTGTCACTGACTTTGACTTTGCTGAGTTTTGTGCTTTATTTGTGGCGTCCAGCACTGGGCAGTTGGCCCACTCATATAAAAAAGCTAATATGTATAATAAGAACTTTAAAAGAAGGAACCGACGTCCAGCAAAAGAATTAAAATGCACTTTTTTGTTGCTTACCTTCCTGGCAGTTGTGGTAAGGTATCCGAATCTTGGAGAAAACATGTCAGTATGTTCTTATTAATATTACTGAGAGAAGTTTTCTTTGAACGCAAAACAGTATAATTCGCTTGAGGTTAGTTTGGGATTGACGTTCACTACGAAAAATCAGGCGTAAAACTACAAAATAACAAAAAACAATTCAGCATTCAGTAGACCGAAAAAGGTTACTACCTACGATTAAGTTTCTTGAAGCAACTACGACGACAAACATCTCCACATAATTCACGATAACAAATCAACTAAAATTGCACACTGAAACAGATAAATGACATAAATCTTTACACACATAGTGCCGCACGTGTTGGTCAGTTCACATCAGAGCAGGAACTCGACCGAGAATATACACATTCCTTTAAAAAAATCAATTTCAATTGTAGTCAAAATTTTTCTTGCTGGACATTTTCTTATGGTATGCCACACATTTTGTAAATTGTCATTTAAAAAAAGGAGTAGATGATGTCATATGTCGAAAACAATTGAAGGTTGGAAATTAAATTTGATAGAAATAGGTGTATTTTGATAATTAAAATTCGCCATGTTCAAAGATTTTTTCAAATAATGAGCCGCTTCACAGATGTTCTCATGTTTGCTTGCTTTGCGAATGATCGATGTTTTCTAAGGGATTCTAAACGATAAGCCATTCTCCATTAGAGTTAAGTACAGAAATTATATTACTATCCCATTTGCCCTGCTATTATCCATATATGACCCATGTTCCAGCTTGCAACGTAAGAAACTAATCATCAAAACATGTCTTTGTTAATAGTGACATAATTAAAACACGGTTCCATTTTCCAGATGCTAATTATTCCAAAAGAATTTCACAATTTCAATCCTCCGTTAGCTTCAATCTCCAACACTCAAATCAACTACCCGCACAGATCTTCGCCACCAAACCGCGGCAAAACTCAAAATATAATTCCTCGCGAAGTGTAATAAATCTCGCGCAAGATAAGCGTGTATATTTTTGCGTTCAAATGTGTTTTATCGGGCGTTTAACAGAGTAGGCCCTGGGGGTTGCGAGGGGCGGCTTAAATCCTTTGTCGGTGGGGGGCGGCGGTGTGTCGTGGGCGGTATTTACGATACTGCCTCTCCCGCCGCCACACGAGCGGCAGATATACACTTTTATCTGGAGATAATAGCGAGTATATTAAACCGAGGGCTTCATTAAGGGCGTCTTAACACTTGACGAGTTGTTGCGTATCAGTTACCATGGCCGCGGGGCACCCCTTCACGTAACTCCATGCCTGCATTGTGTACATATTTTCCGAGAAGTTGGGAGTTGGCGTGAGCGAGAGAGGTAGGATTCCGGTAAAATGCGAGCAGACAACGCCAAAAACCATGAGGGCTTGTGTTTCAGAACTTGAAGTAATTGAAAAATAGACGGCTTCTCTCATGTTAAGTATTATGTCGTACGTTGTATGGTCGAAACACGGAATCTTTCTACCAACGTCATACCTGCTTTTTATGTTCTGTTTTTTCTATTTTAGTCAGCGTATTCTTAATGATGATGAAAGTCATTTCAACCTTCGCATCTGTAATTTGTTGCCATTATAGTAAACCAACTGCTCTTAAAAATGTAAAAAAAAAATACATTTTTAGCAAGAAAATAAATAGCACTCCATACACACGTGTGGTTCGTCAGTACTTTAAATTAAGAAGCAATTGAAGGAAAAATAAGTCAATGTCAATGTAAATCCTTACATGGTTTTTTAATTATCTTGGCATCGTCATCGTTTTAGATAATTATAAAATCTTTCCAAATTCTTTTGATTTTAATTTTTTCTGTTTTTGTCTTAGTTCTCTCGATTGCACCCCGTTTTCTTTAATTCGAAGTGACACTTGGTGTAACGAATATGAATGTCACTTGCCGTAGTATGATACATCTATCACTTAACAAAGTTATATTTACGTACCAACATTATCAACACTTATGTTCCTGGTGATTTTCTAGTAACTTTAGTAACATTTTACAATTAGTCAGACGTAGCGTGTTGAAATAATGTTTGAAACTGAAAAGTATTACAAATTATTATTATAATTATTATTATTATTATTTGAAAGGTACACCAGATTATACAGATTTCCTTATTTCCGGTTGTTGTAGAGAATATTTGGAATATTATTGTAACAATTTAGCAACGAAAAATAAAAGCGTTTGTTGCAAAAATTACACCAATTTTGAAAAGAAAATGTTTTGTTTGAATGTTTGAAAATGTAGTTATCAAACACAAGTAAAAATAAAAATAACTTTGACATCAGAACAAAAAGAATAACTTCTTCGATAATAATTTCTGGAGAAACTCTGGAGGACCCTCTTTCTGGAGAATGTAAAAACTAATTTGATTACAAAATAAAATAATTTATTTTTAATATTTAATTCATTTCGTCTGGTGTCATGTTGATTTTGAGAATTTTGTTAGATGATGTAAGTATCGTATGGTTATTCCAAAAATACATCTATTTCCTCAACACTTTTATGTAATATTTATTATGTGTATTAAAATTATTCAATTATATGGTAAACTTCTTCAAATTATCTTTCAGTATGTAGATAGTTAATCTAATTCCAATTTTATACCTTGCACATATACGAAGATAAGCCACACATTTTCATCGGTTAAGATTAAGTATGGCTTAAATTTAAGCGTGGCTTAGCTAGTAACGGGAAGTGGTGCAATGCCTACATCAAAAAGTTCGGGGAATTGGAAATAATAGTCATTCGATAGTTTTTTTTTCGCATTACTAATCTGGCCTTTGTCGAAAGTTTAAAGAACTTAAAGAACACTTAAAGAACGCTGTGGCTGCTTCAAAAACAATTATGATTTAAAGTAAACCTACGTTGAAGTAAAGAAGTAAGATTATGTTTTACTGTGAGCCTCTTTGAGATTTTTCGGACATATGCTCTAGCTGTTATAAAGGTAACTAAACTATTTTTTTTCGTCCCATTTTTTTAGAAAATGTTAGAAAACTTGAGAGTTCGGATTTATCTTCAGTCCATTTACCTATATTGTTCCGCCCAGTGCCAATATTTCAGCATATTAAATTGTGGGTTTGTTGAAAATTGCAACGGAACTATGAAGACCTGTAGCAATATTTCTGTAGTTTACCATACAGCAATAATATAAGGGGTTGCGATTAAAAGAAAATGATGGCATATGGCAACAATAATAATGAACAAGTACCGGAATTGAATTTGACGCATAATGCCTATTTATATAGCGAAAAATCAACGTAATGGCCATAATAATTTTTTTTTAAATAAAAGGTGGGTACATTTTTATTGATTTTATTACATACATATTACATAAATTTTTCAGCTTAAATTGTTATTTCTACCAAACTGACAAAGGTATAAAGCCATGCCATGCCGCACATCATTGGATAGAGATAGATTCAAAGTATTATGACTCCCTTCTTTTATAACATGTTTTATTCAATGGCATAATGACGGCTCTGTTTGTTTAAAATGGAAAATGTGTTATTGCCATATATTTCCTTTTATAAAATGAAGGAAGACAGGAAACCAAAGAGAACAAAATAAGACATGTGATTGAAAACTGATAACAAAAGCGTACAATCTGCTGTAAAAAAATTAAATTTGTTAGTGATGTTGAGCAATCAATATACAGGGTGAGTTATTAGTATCCCGGCAATCGAAAGTCATCGTATCGTTTGAGAAAGAAGAAAATGTTTTATACAAGAGTTGTTTGACTCATTAGTTTCTATAACGTAAAATTATTTTCATTTATATAGGGTGTTGCATTTAGGCGTAGTACATTTCTTTAAATGGAACGCTTGTATTTCATACTATATTATGAATACTAAGGAAGTTGTCTTTCCTACTGTGTAAGTTGTACCTATGTAAAGTAAATAGTTTCTGAGATATTCAATTGTTTGTCAAAAAATTGGCAATTGCAGGCTTTTATTAAAAACTACGTGAATACTACATTTTTACAGATATTGTCCTAAAATTTTTGTCACATAATAACTAAACCCATAGCTAGATGCTGATGTCATGAAAAAATAGATGCGCTATACAGGGTGATCGTAGCATGCACTAGTTTTTAAACATTTTTAAATGGCTTTTTCTTGAGATTTTTAAATGGAACACCCTGTATATTATTTGCTAATTAAAGTATCCCTTAAGTTCTTTTTAATTTATATTTACCATATCGTATTTCTATTTTCTAATTTTTGTGATATTTGCAATTTAAAGAGTTGTATGCTATTTAGTATCTTAATATTGCTCTGTATACAGTGTGCTGGGTAGCATGATGGAAAATATTTAAAGTGTTTTCGAAGAAGCCATTTAGAACTTATTTAACTAGATTCATTCATATAAAAAGTATTACGGTTATCAAGGTATTGCACAATTTTATAAGTATGTTTTGCAAGTTTTACAAACGTGCAGCTAGCGAACGTCAAGACCTAGTAACTTCAGTTGGGCTCCGAAGTAAACCAGAAACAGTGTAATTTTAGGGGGACTATCGTGAAAAATGTTCACTTGTGTGAAAATTGTGGTCATACACAAAAACAAACAGAAACGCTAGAACATGTCGTGATGAGCTACGTTTAGAACGGACTTGTATTCAGTACAAAAAACAACCAACAATATCTGCTTACTATTGTTAATTGATTTTAAAATAGGTTATTTTTTCTGGAGAGACAATTCAAAATTGGGATAATATGAATGATAGTTTGAGTAATATTGATAATGCGAATGGAAAGTGGGTTATTTGGAAGTGTTTTTAATAGATTTTTTGCTATAAATGAAAATCTGAGTCTAATAATGTCTATCAGTTTGTTTTTGTTGCATATTTGGTTTTTGTGTGTGAGCACATAAATCACATCAAAGAAAATCTGATTTTCAACACTCAGAAGTCAACAAATTTCCTCGATAGTTAACTTAAAAGTACAGGGTTTAGGGTTTACTTTAGCAGTAATATGAAATTTTTAAATCGCGTTTTCGGTTGCTATACTATAGACGGCAAAATATACTTACAAAATTTCATATAAAATTCTTAATATGTTGATAGCGGTAAGACTGTGTATAAGGATCAAGATGGTTTCTAAATCTTCTAAATTATCTCTTCTATCGCCACTTGAAGATGATACAAAATTATTTGATATATGTCATATTACATGTAAATTGGCGCGAAATAACGGGTTATTACAGCCAACACATTATATAGGCAGTTCCATTTAAAAAACTCGAGAAAAGGCCATTTGAAAAACATCAAAATTTACTAAGTTCAATGAGTAGTTTATCTAATATTTTTTGATACTATCATCTACCTACTGGCTTTGACTATTGTCTCACAAAAATATCGTTTTTACATGGTTTTTAAAAAGATCCCGCAACGGGCATATTTTGAAAAAACAGTTGAATATCTCTGAAATTATTAACGCTGTGACTTAGCAACATACACGGTTGAATAAACAAATTTAGTAGTATTCATAATATAATAAAATATACAGGACGTTCCATTTAAAAAAATTTACATGCTTTCTGTCACACCTAAATGCAACATAATTTTACGTTATAGAAAATAGCGAGTCAAACAACATTTGTATAAAATATCTTTTCTTTCTCAAACCATTTATTAACTATCGACCGCCGGGATACTAATAACTCACCCTGTATAATAATAAATGATTAAATCGTTAAAGAAAAATGAGAAAGGATTTACCGATTGTTGTTAACTATATTTAAAACATAGTTATGTTCAAACTAACATCTGAAAATATAGATATATAATTGTATCTACAAATATAATCTATAAAGTATAATATACATAATTATAATACTTTCACTTTCCACAAGCTTGCATAATTAGCTATGTCTTATTCCACAATCATTTCACCCTTACGGTAGTATGTATCGAATTAATCGGAAATTCCAATAAATCCTGCCTTCTTTCGCATTGCCTTTGTCCCGTTGTCTTTTATCGCAAACGCGATTCTAGAGTAAGGCAGTCCAACCCGATTCCCCGTATAATTAAAACCGGTCCTGATCTTCTTCCCCTTCAGAGGGCGCCCGCGTTCGATTCCGTAGAAACGTCACCGTTCGCGTCCTCCACCTCGTCTTGCCGCCGTCTCAAACAGAAAACTATTAGACGACGACGGGCGGATCTTTGTATCCTCGCGGAATGACTAGCATTCCGTTTTAGATTAAATTATAGCGATCTTTGATCGCTCCTCTCTGTGCCAACAGCAGCCAGCCCAGGACCTTCTAGATTCCACTCCCGGTACGTCGCGGCGGCGGCGGATTTCAATTTTAATGTCAACTCCTTTTACATCAAACATGACAAACTTCGAGCGAGCTTTCGAAGTTTATAAGTTAGGCATATAGAATTTCGCAGTGAATTATTATTATCGGTGAGCGGGATGCCATCTAGCGGGTAAAAGGGAGGTGGTGGATCGGTTTAGACTGAAATTGGCACGTGCACGTTTAAATGTCTTTAGGTGTGCGATTTAAAATGAATAACTTCATGAACAAATATTTTATATGTTCAAATCAGCTGAATCATTGATCTAATTGGATTTATTCCTCCAGGGAAGCTGGTAAGAAAAGCTTGTAAAGTAACATGAAATTCCTCATTACGACGATACAATTCTTTTCGTCGCGTTATTTGATGGCGTCCCTTTAGTATTAGTATGTTTATTATGGCAAGCGTGTTCAACACAAGTTTTTTTTTTTATTATTATTCTTTTGACTATATGCGTGCGATGCTGACATTTATATGGTTAATATGCTTAAGCTACTACATGGAGCAATAATGCGGGTATCTGATAGCAAATGTTTAAATCCTGCCGACGATAGAAATTTTCGGGTAATTGTGCACCGGAAAAAACTCAATACGTATACATATGTAGTATAAGTCCATGTGACCGAGACAGTCCCAATATGAGTTATTGCTATTAGAGAATTCATCAATAATTATGAATCTAATCAAGACCACCTTACCAAACCCGAATTGATGTGCAATTTCTACATAAGAAGTACGTCGTGATTCTAGCAGAAGCACCACATGGAGATATTTGGCGAATGAAGACTGGCAATACTGACAAAACAAAACCCGAACATCGAAAGATTCATGTGCAATCAAAACTCCGAACCCAGGGCTACTGAGGTCTAACGAGTCTGTTTGGGTAACCTGACTCTATAATAGGAATTCAGAAACTCGACCAGAAACCATCAAGAATGTAACAATATCAATAACAAAATAAATTGGGATGCTTTCATCAAATTTACTTCAAGCTGAATGTGGTAGCGTTCCCCGCCTGTAATGACTAGTAGCGAAAACTAAAGTATAGGCAAAACCGGGAGAGGTGAAGATGACTCATCGCTTAAAATCGTACGAACCAAGATATGGATTTTATTAATAAGAAATGGACGTACCGCGTGGATTGGTTATATTGCGGTGTCTACTAGGTTGCCTACTAGGTAGTTCGTTACAGATTAATACATATTTAATTACTAGAAAATACTATCATTGGTCATTTAATTGTGATAATATCCTATCTAATTTATATATCAATCATGACCATGTTTAACAGAAGCAAAGTGAAAACATACCAACTAGCCCATTTAAGACAGTGTATTTGTGCGGTTGGAATTATCTCAGAAATAATCATTTTGTGACTGAGTGCTTAAACTTGGAGTTTCTTTTCTGTTTGTGTAGACATTATTAAATATGTTTTGAAATCCATTTCTGAATATTTCCCGATTAGTATTTCACAAAACGGTGGTGAAGTTTGTTGTAAATGTGCGATTATGTTTTTAATACGTGTTTTGATAATGGATTCAGACGTGCGACGAAAATAATTTAATACGTTCATAACCATAACCATCGATTTCGTATTTAGGGGCTTTCCTTTCAATGAAAACATTTTGTTCACATTTAATTCACACGTTCGCGCTTTATTATAATAATTAGACGTTAGGTTGAAGTACCGCTGTCATCCGTTCTAAGAACAGACGTACTTTTTTGTCTTGTCCATTTAAATTATGTAGCAGACGTATGAAAAGGATGCTATTTCGTTTTAACACACGTTAATATTTAGAAATAATCTGTAACTTATGTCGAATAACAGAGAGCGAAACAGTTAAAATCTATGAGTAATCTTCACCTCTGGCGGATTATACTCAAGTGGAGAGATTCTGAACGATTTTTAGTTGAACCTAATGAAAATAATAATAAAACTAATGTATTCACGAACGAGCAGCGGTCTCGTTATTTTGGAGGTTATTATTATCGTTTTGCAGAATTACATCTTTAATGCGAAATTCAATCAAGAATGGGATTTAAGTAAGTTTATTTAACATATTTACTCATATAAGATATTTTTGGAAACTCAGTATTTGAAATTACTGATGATAAAACGTGAGCTAGTCATGCATCTGTCATGGCATATTGATGATTCTTTCTACAGTGAGATCAAAAATGACTGACAGGTCGCTTGAAACAAGGTTTTAGTAAAAATGTGCCATATATGTACCCATATATAACACTATTTCAAAAGAGCGGACAGGCCAAACATTTTTTATCTCACTGTGGTATGTTATTAAAATTATGTATTTTTTCATTAGCATTGTTTATTACAATAAATTATTATTATTACGTACGTTATTATTATTAAATTATTATTTTACGTACTGTGTTAGCACGTTTTCATTTTGTTTTTATAGACGTATTCAATAATCTAAAACCTATTACTTTGTCTTCGCTTTTTACCTGTTTACTGTTTATGTGACACGATGACAACTTTGTCTACTAACACCCATATATTTAATTTAATTCTATAAAAAGGAAAAAACCTAAAGCTATTTTGAAGAGGGAGATTCTTGAGGGAGGCTTAGAGGTTGAAGATGATATATATTGATTTCAGTTTTTATGCTGTATTTGTTTTCGAATGGTGCCATTTTAAATCACCTTGGTGTTATAGCTACTTTTTGTATTTGTTTATATACAATAAAGCATTTTATTGTTATTATTATTATTATTTACTATATAGGCAATTATTGTCAAATAAGGCGATGTAGTGTGAAAACAAAGATATTGGTCGCGTAAATTGTTACTTAATATAAATTTTAATTATGTTGTTAGTCGAAAAAGTTCAACATAATGTTTTGCATTTTCCAATAGTTTAAACATTAAAATATCTAACTTAACGCGATTTTTTATCTTTTTGTATCTTACACAATCCCTCTGGAACGAAGCAACTGAAAGTTATAATTTTGTTTTGCAGGTGTAATGGGATACCATCTAAGTTTAAAACATCTCTACATCAATGTTGCTCATCGACGTACGATGACCGCTAATGGCCAATGACTAATTGTAGAAATTAAGATAACAAACTCAATTAACTATATTGTGTTACCTCGACGCCACTGTTGTAATCCATTACACCAGTATTATAGATAGTGATTTAAAGATGTCCCTATTCTCCGAAAATATTTTAGGTTAGGGGTTATTATACACACATTCAGTATACTTTTTGTCTACTAGGAATATCTGTCAACAGGAATATATCATTTTTTAACATCAATCAATCGCTTTTGATATTTAAAATAAAGTTTATAACGATCCCAACTGGCATAAAAACATCACAAATTATATTAAAACGCATTCTAGTATCAATTCACACATACACACACAAAATGGTTGCTAAAATTTTAAAAGAAAGGAAATTATTTTGGGGATAGAATATGCAATTACTGTTGGTTCCACCAGATCTACAAGCTGTGCTTTTCCTAATAAAAAGAAGAAACGAATCATTGTAAGTAATAGGAAATGTACACTTTTCAAGATATGTTAGAGTTATTGTTGTTTGAAGAAACGTTACTCTTGAGCTAGGACAAACTGACTGAGCCAGGTTCTGATATTTCTTTCTGATGCTTCTTTTGACTATGTTTTTAATTAAATGTTGTTCGTTCTCCTGTATAAATGGTACACTGTATTCCATCTTTAGTGGACTATAGAAATCTGTACCAGAATGCCAATTTAATCAAAGAAAAACAGTAGTATTATTTATGAATATGTGAAATTACAAATTTATCATCAGTTTTCAATCACTTTTAAAAATTCTCGTTACCATATAAATAACACCAAACGCAATTCATCATTTCAGTTTGATCTTATTTCTGTTTTCTGATTTATCGACACCGTTCGCAATTCCACCCGAAACACCAAACAAATTAATCCTTTCGCGACATTACACCATGAATCACGGATCCTTGTGCAATTCGGATAATCGTTCGAAAGTGTGTCACCTATTCCCGCCTTCAATTACATTAAGGTCTCGCCCCTGGCGTACACCGTCGACATGCAGGGGTCGCCACCGTCGATTTATTTGGCATTCTCGCGCGGGACAAACACAGTCTCACCTCCATCTGTCCTGTCCCCTAAATCACGGCGCCGATCACGGGAAAAATAAGTCCCCGGATCTTTATTTGAACTCGCCCCCCGTTTTCCTTCTTTTTTGATACATATCGCGACGCTGAGTTATGGTCCCCAGACCAGGGCCGACTTGTTACTCTGTCCGATTGCGTACATAAATCTGGGAGAAAAAATCCGACGCTGGGGACTGTGGGGTACGCGCTCAAGGACAGGACGATCGCGTAGGCCAAGGATTTACCTTACTCGCTCCTGGAGAGACCCGGATCAAACGAAAACTTAAACACCTTGAGACACTGCTCAAATACCGGGGGATTAAGAGGCTGCTGGTTGGGACGCCACTGAATTAAAGATGTCGCGGAAGAAGAATAAGTTGTTTTTTTTAGTGGGGGATTAGAGAGTTTTGAGGTTTGTATGGCGGTAATTGTTTTGGTATGTATTGTTGGTTCACAATAGATACTGATGATCCGCTGTTGCTTCTCGTTGTTGTAAGCCAAAAAGTTTTTTATATCAGTATATCGGTAAATGTTTCTAAAAATGGTGGACGCGCCCAGCATTTTTGTTTAACTGTTATTTATTGTTTGCAAATGTTGTGTACGATGTTTGTATTTACAACCATAACCAATTTTCAGATGCGTCCTTGGTGGAACATTTTAGAAATTTATGTCGGATCACTTGTGAGTATTTTTTGTTTGGTAACATTTTAAATTATATTGTGAGGATTATTACAGTGTATGTTATAAAGTTTCGTCGACCATCAAGACAGTGCTGGAAACCCACTTTGAAAAAAAAATGAAGTTCTAATTAAACTCGCAAAAAAACAAATCAGCAGTTTTGTGCCTACACAGATAGGTACCTACCTTTTTTTCTTCCTTCCTTCTTAAAGTGTTGACGAGGTTATCAATTCGACTCGTATGTATGTGTAGGGATATTATTTGGGTGATTAATCTCTTGTTTGAAACGTTGTTGTTTACTGCTGATAACCCATACGTCAGAGGTGAAAAGCCAGTAGATCGAGGAACTGCCTCGGATCATTTTTTTAATTGGCTTTTGCTAACAGTTAAACATGTAATTCTGAAAATATAATTACAAGATATGATCGGTATCTTTTGTTCGAACAAACCAACAAATCTGTTTTTTTGCGTTAATGTCGAGAATGGCAACTTGATCACACGTTTCACTGTATTTGTTTTTAACTAAATGATGAGTTACATTTTGAACCTTGCGTTTCATCATTTTGCTGATCCATTTCCTTTAATGCCTTTATATAATTATCAATGGTGACGTGCATGTTGTTACGAGAACAAGAAAATGCTAGACTTAGGGTTCGCGGTGACACGGCCTAAACTAACTCATTGACTATAAAAACTGTGAAGACATGCTTTGTGGGCAATTTCATGATAAACAGACTTTATTTTGTTTAAACAAAAGTTGCCGAGTATACGCTTTTATAATATTTTCAGGATTCTATGATTACTAATGGCAAAAACGCATAAAAAAGTTGGATGATCCGAGCCAGTTCCACCAAGAACGCTCTGGCGCCTGGACTATTGTACTTTAAACCGATATTAAAAAGTAACTATGACATTGGAATATAGGTGATGAAGTTCTCCATGTTCGTCGAGTGTTAATGAATAAAAATAAAAATCTAAAATTTAATTGTTAATATTTTATTTATCAATAAAAGAACAATTAAATTTAAAACTTTTATTTTTATTCATTATGACATTGGAAGTTGAAAAAAAAAAAGTGGACAAGACAATTTTTTTTAAATCGGAACCTTAAAATTATGTTTGTTTTTGGTTTTGGTGTTAGTATGGTAGAAGCCAAAATAAGTCAAATTAACATGAGTCCTGAAATGAAGCGTTGTTGATTTGGAATGAAATATTGTTGAATAAGTCCATAATTTGCAAAGGTGAGTATTACAGGTGTTGGAAATAAAACCTCTTTGATCCTTTGATTGTTATTTATTGTAATAGGAACCGGTTTCGATCATAAGTGATCATCATCGGCCTAAATGGTCGATTTATGAAGGAAATAATAAAAAGCGAAGAGTAGCGACGATGTAACATATTGTTCGTGTTAGTGCTTTTAATTATTACATTAATTTTTAAATGTGAACCAAAAAATAACGGAAATAAAAAAAAAAACTGATGTGGCCAGGCATGTCATACTATGTATAAAATTAATAGTTTAGCTGCATGAGACTGTATTTGATCGAGGTCGGCTATGTCTGCATTAAAATAAAACTAGTAGAAGTAGACAGATATGTCGAGTAAAGCTACGTTCGGACATTGTACTCCGTTGACAATATATTGGGTTTAAAAAGTGTAACGGTGTACAATATCCGAACGGAGCTTATATTGACAGTAGGTATTGTCAAAAAATTAGCGTTTGACACTACCACCTGTCATTAGAATCATATCTAACATATAATCTGACATATATCCTGGCTACTAGTTTTCATGCAGTACAAGCGATCTCGATGAAATAGAATTTGCTCATGCAGCTATTAATTTTACCAAAAAATGTCATAGTCATAAATTATATCCATTCCTTAAAGATGCCTCGAATAAGAAAGTGTTAGAGGGCTAGGCTCATGAATATTTGCGTACATATGGCGTTTCTTCCTCTTTCTTTCCTAGTTTGCTTTTACAAACATTCTTTCGTTTTTGTTTTAATTTATTGTGTTAATTATATTATTTATTCATTAAAATAGCTTAGTCCTGATGAAATCGCATCTTGAACCTATGAGCTAGATGCACATGTAAGTCCAATTCGAGTCCGAAACATTAACAATAGTGTAAACTGCAATGAACGCGACTTATAAAAAAAGCGATTTCTTTTAAATCCCCCCATGATATTCAATGTTCATAGAATAATTGTTTTATGAAAAGAATATGCAGGTAAATGTAAAATTTAAAAAAAAATGTGTTTTGACCGTTTTTCGAATGTATTATTATTATATTGATATTATTATTTTGAACCAGACGCAATAAAAATTTACAAAGAAAAGTAAGTAGAAAAGAACTCTTTTTACTGCTACATAATATCTTGAGGTATATCTTAATGTGTTTTTCATAACTTTTGAGCTGGACTCGTTTACACTGCAACAACTTATTTCGAACACTGCACGGTAAAAAATTTTAGTTTTAAATACCAAAAATGAAAGTTTAATGATTTAAAATATGGCAAACTTGAGCATTCCTGACTGATTCCATAGCTGCATAGACCATTTTCGTAAATCATTTTTGACACATTCATACTCATATTTATTTTGCCTCTTATTCCGACATACCAATTTATTTTATAATTATTATTATTACGATTATTTGATCACATGCACATATTACCGGAATTAGTTCCGGACAATTAAAAACTTTCCCAACAATAAATTAAAAACGTGTTTGCCTTTAATAAGGTTATATCATGTAATATAACACATTCGCTTATCTGGCGATAAATATCGTTGCAATTTTCCAGTGTACCTTCCCAAAAACCCTAACCGCCGCTGAGCGCGACACCCACTGTAAATATTTGCCCAAATTAGCCGTTCGATATTTATTCTCGGTCATACACACGTTCACGTTCAACTAGCTGCGTCCTTTGTACGTGTTCCGACGTGCACGGAGAGGAGACGTGGGCGTCGCAGGGCGGGGGTTGGTTCTGGAAAAAGGACGAAGAGGACGAAGAAAAGCCCGGGGCCGGGGTGCTGCAGAAGCGAGGGCGAAAAAGTTTTGCCTCGACTGGCGCTCGCTCTCTCCTTCGAAAAAGGATCGAAAAAAGTTTTTAAGCCTTGCGATGGAGGCGTGGAATATGGGGCGAAGCGTCCAGAGAAGAGCTGGAAGGGTTGGCGATTGCGCCATGGGGTTCTTTCGGGACGGCACTTCTCCGGATTCTCCGGCGCGTTCACTTCGTGAGGAAAGCGTCCTGACGGTAGGACCTGCGTCAAGACGTCCTGAAAAAGATCGCTGAAAATCGAATTGAATGTAGATCGGTTGTCGTTTTGTTGTGGTCATTTCCACATTTCCATTTTATTATTCTTTAAAAGGGTTTCAGTGTGAACAGAATTTTCTCTTTGAGTGATAATGAATTCCGCGGTTTTTAGGTCATTTTATAGCTGAAATGACAATGGTTTGGATGAGGAGGAACAGGTTGGATGATTGGCACTAAATTTGGGTGATTTAAGAGAAATCTCCATGAAATGTATGTTATGGGGTTATAGATTTAATTACTGCACAAAAAATATACAATTTACGTTCAGTCGATTCTGATGATTTCAGTTGACTTTCTCGAAACAATGTAGTTTTTAAATTGCGTATATTTCTGTCGTAAATGATAAGCCTGATGTTTGTTGTATACTCAAATCCTTAATCCTGTTTTATCCTGTTTCATTTAAGTAGTATGTTATTAAATTTGATATTATATGAATAAATAAAAAATCGATAATAGTAAAATTACTGAAACTGTACAGATACTTTTTATCAAAGCACTTTTGTTGTTTGCTACATTTACAAAACATTGTTTTTGTATAAAAAGTAAAAAGCAATCAATCTTAAACTCAGCATGACGCATTATGTATTCTTGGAAACTAAATTTATGTACCATTGTTGAATAATTGTTAACTCAGTTTATATTTCTGTTTTATAACCTATATTCGACCTAACTACAATCGTTTTGGCACATGTATCTTATAATGTGCCATAGGTAAGTCCCGCGTTTGGCGAGACAGTCCCGACTTTTCACATTTTGTCCCGCGTCCCGCGGAGTTTTACAAATAATACATTTAATCTAATAATCAGAAAAAATAACTTACGGATTTTGGCGTTTTCTTGAGAAAGATTCAGGACAAAAAAGAATTGATCTAGAAAACGCCTTCCTCTATACGTTCCACCAAAAAATTCCACCAAACAATAGCAATATTTGATAGTTGTTTTTCTCAAAACCGTATTTTTTTGTATCATTTGTAAAATAATTAACTTTCTTAATATATTTATTACTTAATAAAATTCACAAATGTTAAAGGACATAATATTGAAGACCTACAGTAAATATTTTTTTTATATTTATCCAAATCCTTCAATTTGTTGATTTTCGACTTTTACGATGACCATATTTCGTAATAATCACTCAGACCCCCCGCCGCTTCTGTCCCGCTGTGCCTCAATAAAATTCTGGGCACCTTAGCCATAGGCTACTTTGTTGTACTCTTTCTTGTACATTCGTGCTGTTATGTAATCTTCAAAATGCTCTACATTTTTATATAGGCTGTTTTTCTTAGGTTTGGGTAGTCATCAGTTAACTCTTATTTTTGTTTTAAGGTGTATGAGATTTTCTTGACTTGGAGTTTATCTTAGGCTGTTGTATATATCAGTGGTTTCTGTCACAAGAATTGTTTCTATTAGAACTGTTCGTTTTCGGTGTTTTCTTAAAAATGCTTTGTATTTGATCTATGATTATGAATATGTTGTTTGTTAATTTATTAATGGCTGCAATCTGTCGGCCATTTTTTGTTACTATTTATGTGTTCGTCCCATTTCGCTTGTTCTGTAGTGTCAGTTCAAGATTTGCTTTTAACTTTTGTTTTCTATATACATTTTCATTTTTGCTTTCTTCTTGTTCTTTTGCATGTCTTGATTGGTATCTTGTTGTTGTGCACAAGTCTTACATTTTGGAACAGCAAACGCTATTTTTTTTTAAATGGAACATTCTGTATATTAATACACCACTCAAAATAGCTCTAGCATTCCATACTGGGGTTCTCTATACCTATCTCTAATATTTTTTTAGATGGTGATTACTTTTTGATAAATCATTAAAATGCAGCCGATATTGAATTAGGAAGTTTTGATATTTTGATTTAGGTGCATTTTTCACCTAGCATTTTGTGCTATTATTCAGATTACTAAACGTACATAATAGCGAAAAAAGAATAATTTTTGTTTGTAAATTTAAAGTGTAGTTTATTCTCCTATTATTATAGATAAGAAAGCGTATCCATATCACTATAACTTCTTTTTCGGCGTGAGTATACGCAATATATTGTGTCGATTAATGTGAGCAGCTAATATGCTACTGGATAATAAGTATCGTCAGGATTTTTTAATAATTATTGACCAAATATGCAACAATATTACAAACTATTACAATTCTATACACTTCACAGAACATTTTCACAAAGAAGAAGCAAAAAAGACCACTCGGTTCTGTGATGTCCTGCAAAGGAGTCTCCGCCCAACGAAGCGTTACAAAACTCCTCTAAAAAAGTTAATTAGCATGTCGTGGGCCGTCTGCCCCCACCGGCCGTTCGGTCGGCGTTTTAATTTCTGCCCGTCCGACGGACTTTTACAGCCGTCGCGACGACGACGCATGTACACGACGGATGAAAGGGGTGGATGGATACCCACTCATGAGATGTATAATGAAGAAGAAGCCTTGACTCTTCGGCTACTGCAACGGCGGCCACAGACGACGAACGGCTTCATCGGCCAAGCCGGCCTCCACTAATCCTCTTAATAGATTCTGTTCAAGGCGCGCATATGACGTTGGTGCGCTCAACCCTTTCGGCTTAGCTTTGTTAACACAAGATCGAATAAGTCAGTGGAGACGAGAGGGTCGGCGAGTGGATGGTTTCAGTCAGTGGCGTACGATCCCTAGGAATATGTAGGTACCAACAACTAATTTTTAGTTTGTCAAAATGATTCAAGATTGAAAAACACAATGTTAAATGTGGTGTGTGGAAGATGACATGGGCAACGTATATATATGGGCACTAGACAGAAAAAATGTAGGGCTATTAGTGATGCTGGACTCGTCATCCACCTGTGACCATGCCCAATAGGGTGGGCCGAAAAAACGTTTTTTTGTTTTTTGAAATCGTAATACCGCGAAAAAGTTGCGAATTGGGGAGACTAATAAGCGGTAAAAAAATAAATAAAATCGGTTTATATCTTCCGGTCGCGCATGGGCTGTAAAGTTGATATTTGAACGATAATTTTTTCTCTTACTGAACATGTCAATATTTAAATGGAATAATGCTAGTCGACTCTTATGCGAGCCGATAATGATTTAGAAAAAAAAATGGTTCAAAGCCGTTAAGGTTTTCCGCTCGCAAATTATTGTGAAATAAGTTGTATCTCTCCTGTGCACAACACCGAATCACGTCCTCCCCAGTAGGAAACTTGTTTGATGAAAAATGTTGAGGTGTACCAAATATAGGGCACTCAAATAACTGTATTGTGATGATTTTCTTGGGTACAGCCATAGTATATCACCGTTAAGTCATAAAGTTACACGTTAAGTCGCAAAGTTACACGTTAAGTCACAAACTTACTCAAAAGTGTCATAACACAAAACTAATATTGAATAGACACGAACGCCAAAATAATAACACGAAAACTAAATCCACACGCAATTGCGTGGCCCTGGGCTAGAGTGGTAACTGGGGAGGGGGGCCAAGGAGGTCCCGAGCGAGTTACGACTAGCGCCAGAATTTGTTAGATTTGAGAGCTGTGGTGCGAGCGGAAAACCTTAACCGATTTGAACCATTTTTTTTTCTAAATCATTATCGGTTCGCATAAGAGTCGACTAGGATTATTCCATTTAAATATTGACATGTTCAGTAAGAGAACTAATTATCGTACAAATATCAACTTTAGAGCCCATGCGCGACCGGAAGATATAAACCGATTTTATTTATTTTTTTACCCCTTCTTAGTCTCCCCAATTCGCAACTTTTCCGCGGTATTACGACTTGAAAAAACAAAAAAGCGTTTTTTCGGCCCACCCTAATGCCCAAACGTGTATAGCCCAATACATGATACAATACTGATCAAGTACAATATACAGACAGAATGCGTGGTAATCAGATTTTTTCTTCAAAATATTCTCCTATAATAGCAAAGTGTATTTCAATAACCATTAATAATTACATTGTCTGACTGCGGTCAGGTCGTCAAAACTCACTCGACTGGTAGCACAGTAGTACGCATATAGACAAGAGCACTGGTCCTCAAACTGGTCCCGCTGTCCTTCTCCCGCTCACGGCAGTCTCATAGCTTCACTTCGCACCGTGTGGCCTTCTGGCCGTAGTTTGGAGACTACTGGACTCAAATTAAAAAACTGACTATACCAAGTATCAGAAAACCCTGTTAAACAAAAGTCCCAACTCAGGACTTTTCCGAACAAAAACTGGTAATGACGTATTGCCAAATTTGATATAAAAGTCATGGCATGGTGTAGGTCCAAAAATCTAATAGTTTTCAACACCTTTCCGTATATAGGATACTGATGTGTTAAGAATCATCATTTTGGCACTTAACTAAACTCAACATTTTACAACTTTTCACTAACGTAGATACGATTTCTATGCTGAATACGGGATTTAGTGTAGCGCGACTATATAGTCAGCCAAGACAATATACTTTTTTATTATATCTGTTATGTTAAAAAATAAGTAGGTACTATGTATAGTAGTTATGTATAATATACATATACGGTTACTTACAATATCAGAGCAACTTGACTGACCATCGCTGTTTTGCAGGTGCCCAATTACTGAAAATTGATTTGCGAATCAATATACACTGTGGGCCAAAAAAACGGTACAAATTTTTAATCACTCGTATTTCCCTACTATATACTAAAAGTCTAACACAGTCCGCGCAAGAAGTTTACGAATATCGGCGAATCGGGGGAAGGGTCTGCTCCTCGGAGAAGCGAAAATCGGCGCCGCAGGCGCCGATTTTCCGCCTAAAATTTGATTATACAGCGCTTAGGCCTTCGATTTCGTCCATTTTCGGCCCAGTTTTCGTTATTTTTTACCTCGATTCGGGTAAATTTATGGATTATGCTTTAGGAGTGTACAGGTCAGCGCGTCGCCATGGCAACCGATCGTGGTTGCTAGGCAACGGCCGCGCGCTTCGCGACGCGGTCACCAGACGGCGGCACATCATCATGTCGCTGTTGGCATTACGCTACGAAGCAATAGATGGCGCCCCGTAACCGCTTCGAACGTACGAGATAATCACGTCGCGCGTGTAGCAGCATCCGGGCTTTTTGTTTCCCTCTTCACGCTTCGGCGATCTACCTAGGTCGACCAGCAGGCCTATTAGGCCTGCACATTCTCCTATTTAGTCAATTCCAATATTTACCTACTAATTTCATTACACGTTTCATTTCACATTAAATTGAAATGTTGCAGAGCCATACATACAGCAACATTACATTGGATTAAAACGATCAATTATCGCAAATATGGTCTGTTTCCAGTCTTCACAATATAAGCAATCTGCTATCTTCTTAGCACTTGGTTTGATAACTTAGTCCTGAAGATGCCTCTTGCAACAGAGCGCGAAACGTTGACTGCTTCAAAGTCCTCAACGCGGTTTCCACCCGGAAAAAATATATCATTGACTCAGACCGCGGAAGTCTACAATCTAGATATAAGCAATTAGTTTATCAAAGAAATGCTTGAATTTACTTAATATCTTTGGAAATATGAGCACTTGAAAATTTGTACCGTTTTTTTTTTTGGCCCACAGTGTATATTTTTCAATAAAGTTCCGAAAAGTCTTAGTAAGTATGAATAATTCTTTCTGGATAGTGCATGCTTCAATTTCTGTATAAAGCTTTTGTTAATTCGCATAGGAATGTTTGAATGGTAGTTAAACGCCGAGCATGGTCCGTTACCATATCTACTCGGCGAAGGAGATAAAAAAGCTCTTGCACAAATGCTCATAAGTCATTGATTTTTGGTACCAATTTATAAACATTGTTGGGTCCACTAAAGAAACAAATGATTAGATAATTTATCAACTGCAATAAGTTGTAGATCATCTCAAATGATGCGGTGACAATAAAAGTTGCAGTAGACAGCACCATAACAGTTCGAGCTTTCTGATACTTCAGATTTAAAAAAAAAACAAAAACTAGTAAAACACATTACAAAATAGTAAACAGAAGGCAGTGCTATGCAATTTGCACAAATTATATGTAAATATAAATCTGTAAAACTTCTTGTCTATGTTTTCACTTGGTTATCATTTGAGACTGATTTATTACATTATTCAATTGACTATTGACAATTGACTATTATTACTGTTGATTCTAGAGATCATAATTTTCCTCTGATTTAATGGCAGTTCAAATCGAGCAAAACTGAAAAAGGAAAAATAAATAGGTACAAACATAATTACCTACGTATTATTCAATGCTGTTATTTTAAAATGGTAATAAAGTGAGTAATAGTAACTAATAGTAACTAATTGTAAAAGAAATAGTAAAAAACCTGATCATCTGGAATTCACTGTACTTTTGTTGTTAAGAATATAAGAAAAATTAATTTATAGTTCAGCAAAAATGCCTACAAAAATTATCCATGATCCAACACTTTACTACATACTACATATTTTCTGAACTGTGCACTTTCGTCTATACAACTTGGTCGCAAATCTACCGCACGCCACTGGTACGAGAGCTTGCAGAGGCCCGATTCCGGGGCCGGCCTCGTCGACCGAAGCGAAGGGGTCGCCTCTTAATTGATAAATAGCCTAGTAGACATTCAATTATAAAACCGGCTGAAATTTTGACAAAACGCCCGCCTAGCCGAACCGAGGCTGGCCGGCCGACGCGGCCGCCTGCCGATTGCTGCGACTGCTGCGGGAAATAATGCCCCGAAAATGAATAGCGTTTTAATCAAGGGCGGCCGGGTAATGAAGACGACGCTTTTGCCTCTGCGACGTTTGTATGGATGGGCGGCGTACCGAATAATTAATATTTCTGCGATTCTAATTATATATAAATATAATGGTATAATTCGGTATGATTTTTGTTATTTTATTGCGGGTGCAGTTGACTAAGGGGTGTTACAGTCTTTGCTAAAGTTCTACATTTTGTATAATTTTAATTTGTAATTTATTACCCCAGGTTTGAGAAGTAGGAGAAAAGTTAAGCATAAAATAATGTAATAATAGTCGAAGTAATTTACTCAACTTTGACGTCATAAAATAAATCAATAAAAATCAAACCCGCCACACTATGAGGTATAAGAAAATCCGAAATTCAAAACATCCTCGAAGTGGATTTGAACATAACAAGGATATGAGTGTCATATTGGAGTGATGGTGTTAAAATCGACTTTAGTTTTGAGTAGGTACCTGTTATTTCTTGTAGAATTATTTTAAAAAGTCGACAGGGATGGTAACGTAACAGGCGCTACACATTGAAAGTTCTATATTATGTTGGTAAAGGTCCATAATGCAAAAAGATATTGATAAAGGAAAGGAGTTAATTAAAACCTCTTAATTTTGCAGGAATAACTTCATTTATTTTGGTACTAGTTTCGATTCCTAGATCATCATCAGCCAAAAGCTGGGTTTGCTTTTTCATTTTATTCTAATTGACTTTTTTTGGTTATCTTTTCATTTTCATATTATGTATTTTATTCAACCTTTTATCGCCACCTTTAAATTTTAAAACCAGTGCAGTATTTTTTGCCCGTTGATTTGAACGTATTGCTGGTTAAATTTTGGGTTTGCAGGGCTAAATTAAAGATGTTGTTTTTTCGACCTTTCAATTTTATTCAATATTTCGCCAAAAATTGTGGCTTCCTCAGGGACTACATAAAACAAAAATACAAATATATTAACCAACATTTCAACAATGCTTAATTTGGATTACGATCACTCGAGGGTTTTGAATGACACGACGGTTAATGTGGGGGATATTAGCGAGTTAATGTTTTGATTTTTGACTTGTGGTTTTTATTATATATGATGCAAATGTAGTGTTGTTTCGTCCACATTATTATTATTATTTTTACTTTTGTGAATTGCTAGCACATTACTATGTATTTTTTAAGGATTTCGTTGTAAATTTGCGTAAATTTTTTGTTGCTGCGATTTCTGGTTGGAGGGATGGGTCCGATGACCGTTTCCCGCCAGTATCAGCTGTACGCTCGCACTTAGAGCTTGTGTGTTTGACATGCCGTCACCTGTGTTAAGTGTAGTTATGTTTTGAGACTATTATTTGGTAATTTATTAGGTTCTGTGCATTGTTGAAGTGTTGGTTAATATATTTGTATTTTTGTTTTATGTAGTCCCTGAGGAAGCCACAATTTTTGGCGAAATATTGGATAAAACTAAAAGGTCGAAAAAACAACGTCTTTAATTTAGCCCTGCAAACCCAAAATTTAATCAGCAATACGTTTAAATTTTAAATTTTGATTTTGTTATTTGTTGGTTGGCTCTGGCTCAGTTTTTATCAGGTTGCGTACTAGATTTACTCGTTTTTAGTACTGTCCTTGTCTCGGCTGCAGTGTGTACTGTTTGACATGTTTGTTGTCGTGTATTTAGTTTTACTTGTTAACTTGTTAATTTATTCTGATGTCTTGTAATTGATTTTGACTGTGAGTATTGTTAGTTTTCTATTTAACATTTTACTTTTCAAATCATATTTGTTCATTTTTTGTGTTACATTTGTTGCGTGATTTCTTTTGATTATGTTGTTTTTCTAGCTTTTAGCTGATGATGATCTAGGGATCGAAACTAGCACGAAAGTAAATTAAGTTATTCGTGCAAAATTAAGAGGTTTTAATTAACTTCTTTCCTTTATCAATAGTCCTATATTATCTTAAGTCGTGAAAATGCTGTTGAAGGTGGGAGTCGAACCCACATCGTATCGGTTTTATTAATATTTTTTTAAATCTATGGGATTGGCTTCAGCAGCTACAAATTTGCAAAAATGGACAAAATCCCGTTTCGTGACATGTTGACCACAACTTTTTGGGAAACCTTACTCGATCGAAAAGTTTTTAGTCCGTTTAGTATTCGGCGCATTGAAAATGACTAGATACTTTCCATTCACAAAATCATTGTTTCCCGGAGTTTTCAATATTGTGGGACTTTTCATTGTAGATTTTGTACCTAAGAATACATAAAGAAACAGCAGTTCTAAAACAACTAAAAAGCGTTTTTTAAGCAATTATTCATAACTACTAATTATACAGAGGGTATCGATAATACTTTCTATATGATTATAAATTAGTTACATTTTTTTAAATTTAAATCAGACAGAGTTTTCTTTTTAATTTTATAGTGAATATCCATTTAAAATTTCTCTGAGATTTATTTATTTTTATATTGTTTTTTTCTTTTCTTTGGTTGTTTCCAGACTGAGAGATTTTAGGCTGTATAATTAAGAAATAATTATACATTATCAAAGATCTTAATTTACTAAGAATCTGAAAATGTTGTGATCTCTTTCCTAATTGAAAATACTATTTAATTCACCTTGCAATGTCCGTAATGTTTCTATTGGACCATAACGCCTGTTATGACGAGTAAGAAATATCGACAATTAGCCACCTGCAGTAGCAGCAGGGGATTCAGTAGCAACTCTCGCGTTCGTCTGGTGCAAATGGCCGAACTCTGTAGCAACAGTGGCGAAGTTCGCACGCGGGGGGTACCCACCCACCTACTACCTACCCCTATCCTCTCGGAGGTAACGGGCGGCGCGGCCAGCAATTCGTCTGGTGGCGGTGCAAGTGCAGGCCGTCCGCCGCCGCCGCCGTTACCGTCGTCTTCTTCTCTCGCTCTCAGCGAGTAGGGGCAGGAGGCATCGATTGGATCGTCCTGGACGCTGCTGCTGTGGTCCTTGTCGCTCCAGCGGGCGGGTCGTCCTTACGTCCATCCCGCATCTGCCTCAGAGAGAGACTCGCAAACTGTACCCGACGGCGACGGCGGTCACAGTGTGAGTGTATGAGAAACTCACGCATACTCATACACGTGCAAACCAAGTCCACCACGCCCTCGGTACCGCTCGTGTTCCATCGGTTCCTCTCCTCGTCTACTAAGACGTGGTGAATGTTGAGTCCATCTAGACCCTCTGAAGAAGACGTCCATAGAAGGAAGCGTTGTCGATCCGTCTCGTTTTCCAGGTAGGCGAAGCTTCTCCTTCTTTTTAAACTTTCCCGGACAAAGTTTTAAGTATTTAAGTTTTGCGGATCGATAGCGTAGGTCCTCCGGAGTTTACGACTTTGTTCGGGGCGAAAGTTTCTCGTTTCTTTTTCTTGGGAGGGAGGTACCGTCGACGCCGTCTCTACTCCCACTTCATCTGCGCGCACCAGGAGTGGTGACCGTCGCGGCCGCGAGGTCCGGTTCCATGGTTGCCCCCGCAATCAGTGACAATTCTTTGGGCCTACTGTCTGTCTGTCCAATTAATGAAATATCGTAAACCGGTTGTTTCGACGATTCATATCGCTGCTGGTAGTGCTCGCTTTCTCTAATGTAAGACCCTGCTTGGCTATTTCTGCCGTCGGCATCGTAATATGCTATGAACTTACGTCGGATGTAAAATTTTAAATTGAGGTTAGAACTCTGTGACACCTGATTGGACGTTGTTGTGGTGTCTTCTTGTTTGTTGTTGATCGCTGCTCAACCACGTAAGTGTTCACGCAAAATGGCATTACGGATCATCAAATTTATATGTAGACTGTAGATATTTACATTGACTTAGTTATCAGCATTTAAAAACTTTTTCGAATGAGTATTATTTTTTTATTTTTGCGATTTTGGCTTAAATAACTAAAATAAAAATATGATATTGTAACTGCCAGCAACAGTGTGTCAAGGACTTTAGTAGTGTACTGTATTCTAACCTGGAGCGAACAAGAACTCAAAAATGTTCTGATGAGTGCTTCTGACTGCGCATGCGCGGTGTCTGTCCCATGTCTGTCCTATATGCAACTTACACACTAGTAGACCAGTACTACCAACCGATTTATTCCTGAAAGGCGAAACCGATAACGATATATTTGAAGTTAGCTTTTCTCTTTATTGTTTTTACTTCATTTAAACTATATCCCAATTTGGTTTATGGTTAACAGCTATGGCCGAGTATTCTTAAGTTTTATATATTTTTTTCTTTAAACAATATATTAAAATAAAATAATCTCTATTTTATATGCGCTGCTAATAATATAATATTTTTTATAATATTTTTTTTTAAATTTAATGTTTGTAACGTAACTTTTTTGCCAATTCCTATTAAAACCTTAATTATTATGGTTACATTACACAAAATTATACGATATTTTTTTTATTTTTATGATTCAAAGACCATAATTGCAAAAAAATGCATAAACATATCGTGCACAATCCAGAAATTGAATAATACTCAATAATGATTAATAAATAAATACAAACATTAATAGTTCATCAGTCCTAATGTTCCTGTTCCTGAATCTTAGTCAGAAATATCAAGAAATGCTTGCGATTGCCGTGAAGGCTATTATGTTGATATTTAATAGTATCCAAGTTATACACCCTGTATAACATAAATAATTTTGGTATTTGTAAGTCACCCTGACTTACAATAGGAGGAAAATGTTTAAAGCCAACTATAACCAACTTTTGCTAGCAAGAATCTAGGAACGCACCGTTGGAAAGTTACGGCGTTAAATAATACCGGAAGATGGTCGGACCGAACTTGAGAAACAGCATAGAGAAACTGACCATGTGGGGTATCATAGGATAACCGTTTTCAAACGAAATAACTTTTATCTTACATCACTGATTTAAATAATTAACGAGAACTCAAGTTTTTCATAAGTGAAAAAAAAAACAAAAGTTCGGTTCTCATTAACTTTTATGAAAAGACTTCTCAAGTAATCAGTTGAAAAAAATTTTTTTATTTCATATTTCGAAACCTTGAAGTGTATACAATAATCCTCTGAAACTGTTTTTTGATTCTCGCAAGTTTTACGGTTTTATAGCCTATCGTATTCTCCGGTCGAAATTTCCTGCATTAAGGCGGCCCAAAGCGATGTTTTTATTCAAATGATAATTCTCGGGGATGCTTTAAAATAGGAATGAGAAATATGGATACAATAAAGAGAACGAATATATTATCTAGGTGCTTGTGATGAGTAAATTATTATAAGTACGTAGGCTTTCACGGCCAGAATCATTTAGAAAATAAACTGCTTCCGGGTTATGCCGTGTGTAAAGATTTGTTAATGCTGACGTTTCGCGAACCATGTAGCTCGCTTCTTCAAAGCAGTATTCAATTAGCTTTGAAGAAGCGAGCAACATGGTTCGCGAAACGTCAGCATTAACAAATCTTCACACACGGCATAACCCGGAAGCAATTTTCTAAATTATTATATTTCAATTAATTCATATAGAATAGTAGTTTTAAAAAGTATAATACTTCTACGTTCTAGTGTAGAGTTAACAACACCGATGCAACCATCGCGTTTTTCTAGAAACACGTTCTTTCAAACTGGGATGCGCGATTGCTTTTAAATCGTAACGGATCGAGTTATCCTTTTTTCCCTTAAAGAAAATACTTTTTATTGGAGGCTGAACCTCATAATAAGTACCTAAAGCTTTTAGATAATTATATTTATTACGATTTGAAAACGAAAAAAGGCTGTAGAAAATAGAACTTCTAATTCAAACAGCAACCATTTTGCCAATTTTCAACTTTTTTATCTAAATGTTGGTTCAGCCTTCAACTAATTTCATCTAGATTCACAGCGCTTTTGAAATTTCGACTTCTGGTTATTTTCATAGGAGCTATCGTGCACGTCGTTAAGGAAAGCACGCCGCGCAGGGCCTGATACTTCCTACAACAGTACAGTAGAATATAACGCGGGTCCTACAACGCGAAATACTACAAATGCGCTAAAAATTTTGCAACTACATCTTCATATAACGCGATTCTCGTACAACACTCATGCGTAAAAATTTGCGATCCTCAAATTCCTATAACGCGATTTCATAAAACGCGTAATTAAACGGCGTTGTAGGAGAGTCTACTGTATCCACTTCTTGCATATAGTTTTTTCTGGCACAATTTTTTTTTGTGCTCCAAAGTATAATAAATATATAGCAAATGAAACAATATTGATAGCTCTTACAATTTGTTTGAAAAACTGTTCCAAAGTTGAGCTACTTTTTAGGTCTCTACATGAGAACCTGTAAATAACGTTGCGGGCAAAACTTACTAGGTTTTAATACGGTTCAAAGATAGTAGATACCACTTTTCTGTTTTCTTTAACCCTCTTTAACTTCTGAACGGTGCTCGTCCATTTTTTTTATTAGCAAAAATTATGATTCCTATATAATACAACGTAGAAAAAAGAAAAAAAAAACAGTAAATTATACATAATGTTCAAAATGTTATGTTAGTTGGTACCAGGGTTGCCATCTTCTTGTAATTGTTCACGAGGACAGTAAGTGGTGGAAAATATTATGTCATATCCAATATGTCCCATACTGTCACATGAAACAATCAAATAATAAAACAAAATATTCTTGAAGTATAACACAAAACAAATACTACATTACTTTATTAAATATGCGAAAATAATACCTTGCTGTGGTAATATCACATAAAATTAAAATTTAGGTATATTCTCAAAAACTACCATGTAAACATGTACAACATGTAAACATGTAAAAAACTTTTTGAAGGGTAGGTACAGTATAGAAAAATCCCACGTCTCACCGCCTTTTGGGATGTCGCACATCCTCGACCAGTGGTTGGTTTCCCCAGACTTACATAAAGTCATTGTTAGGGTAGCAAAGTGTACGCTGATTCGGAATCGGAACTTAAACCTTCATGCATTGTGCTTTATACTGCCGATCGCACGGCAATTTTTTAGCAATTTAGCCAGACGCATAATATCAACTGATCGATAGGCTTTCACCAGTCTACTATTTATACTCAAGATAAAGCCAAACTGCGAGTGTTTACAGCGTCTTCTAACAATACAGTTGGATGAGGTATTCACACTAAAAATATATTCATTTGCATCAAAATGCGATTTCTTTGGCGGAAGTAAACCTATTTTTAAGCCAAAGCAAAAACATTTCTTTGAAGGAAATACACCTCTAGAAACGTCTTTTTAAATCAAAACAAAAATATTACTTTAATGCAAAGAAATTTTTGTTTGAACCCAAATTCATTTATTTGATTTAAATAAATATTGCAAATAAATTAATCTCTACAAGCAAATAAACTTGAATATACAATGAAGTAAATATTGATTGGAGTCAAAGAAATATGTTTTGATCCAAAAGAATTTTCTTAAAAACAAGAAATCTTTTCTATCTGTGTACACGAGGACAAATGATGCGTACGAGGACAATCCTCGTGAAACAGGTGGCAACCCTGGTTGGTACCTACATTAGTTACTTAGAAGTTTAATCTCACGATTCTTACCATGACTATTTCTGTAACAATATTTTTTCTAAAGGTTTTTCCGCGTAATTTCGATTATTTTTTAATATGGTTGTAATGGGATATCAGAAATAATCTGAGTTTTCTGGATTATATATCCAATTATACCTCAAAAAGATTCTTGCTAAAAAATATTGGTGGAATCTAAAAAAAACTAGCTAAAAAAAGAACTTTCTTTGAAATATTCCTTGAAGTCATTCCATATAAAATCACCATCGAAAATCCGAATCCGTAATTAATTGCACCCAATTCTTTATACGTAAGAAGCTAGAATCTCGAAAGTGGACAAGTTTCTTTTACGAAATTAAATGACTATCTGGTATTAACTTAATTCAGTGTTTATTAATAATAAAATACTGCAGAAATTAGCACTGATAAAAGTGCGACATCTTTTAAACTATAGGTCGTCTTTTTTTTCGAGGTTGTATTCAGGGTAATTAAGAAACAACGGTTAACATTGAAGGAGCGTATCCATCCAGAACAGATAAGCAATTTTGGTCAAACAACGTATAGTCTATTTCAAAGTTTTAAAGTAAATCAACAATTTTAACCAACAAAATTATATATTTATCAATTGGAAAAGTAGAAAGATTGGTACGTATCTAATCCAGAAATGTGACGTGGATTTACAGCACATAAATAAAAAAGTATATCAAAATAGAGACACATGATTTCTTATCAAGATTCGTCATTGATGGTATTAATATAAACAGCAAGGAGAATACAAACGAAACATATAATTCAAATGTTCTGTTTGCAGAGAATCTGCTTTGAACAGGTGCAAATCGACAATCATGGTGAATAAATGAAACAATAAAAAGAAAAGACAGATTATTGTGTTATTGTATAAAAAAGGACAGCATAGACAACTAGGCAACTAACGAACAAAAGTACAAAACACATTAGCGGATTAATTGCTATTTTCGGTGCTATTTATCACCGCTTAATTCGGTGTTTACGCCGTCCTCCGACAGACCTCGCAGCCGTCGGGAAAACAAACTACTCTCGCCGGTAAAAACGGACGAATAAAAATGGCCCTCGTCTCACATCCACATCCCCGGCTATAGTAGTAGACGACTAATTGATACGAATTAACCTCTGCGGGTGTCGTGTCTGCCCGACGGATAATGCAACTAACGGGATCACGCTCCGGAGTCACTATTTTACGCGACGTCCTCGTTGTAGACGGCGCGGCGTCTACACCCTAATCCAATAACCGGGCGAGGACAATTAAATGCACTTCTGGGCGAACGGGTTGCCCGTAAAAACGTCCCTAATCGAATCTCGACCGAGTCCCGTATGTCCTACAGGAAAACCGGCTCGACTTCAGGGCTGAGAGAGACTACGAAGACATACAATACGGTTGCCGGCGCGGGAAGACCTCACGGTGTGCGGTCGTTTCGGGTAGAGAACCGCAGGGACGGAAATCCTATTTGGAAAATCACGATTGTTACTTTAAAGCGCGATGCGGGCGGCAGGTCGATTCGGTGCCGTTATTTTCGCGTGTAATTAGGCTTTCGTTATGCGCGTGCATTATTGGCGGCGGAGCCGGAATTTGTCGTAGCTATTTCTTACTGGATGAAGAATTATAATTACCGAAACGATTTAACTATTTCGGGTACTAACATTGATGAAAATGAGATTATTTTGGTTTAATTCCAGTAGTTATATTTTAATTAGTAATAATACCACCAGAAAAATATTGAAAGAAGCTATATCCTTCTACTTCTATCGTAAGTTTTTCTAACTGCTGAAAAGTCCATTTAAAGTTTGTTATCGAGCGTGTGATGTATTTATGTTGGCTACAGCCACTCCAACATATTACGGGTATTTGGCCAGTATTTGTGCTTTGGCCAACTACACGTATTGACTTCGTTAACTTGTTTACATGAACGCTTCAGTTAGTTCAGTGACGGTAGTTTTATTTCAATTTTATTTGAATATCCAAGAATATGATAACCATTTGCACCTTATTAGAAAAACGGAAATTTTTAAATTATTGTGTTGTCATAAAGTGTATTAATAAATTGTAAAAATTAAATAATATGTGGATATTAAAAAGAAATGGTTTCAACGACGTTGTTACTCGCAATTTGGTATTAATCTGGCAGTTTAGCACCCAAGATGAATTACCATGACGTTAAGGCAATCAAACTCCCTCAAAACTCCCTCAAAATTGATGCAACAAGTGCCAGAAGTATTGGTACCAACTCTAGAAACAGTAAAGGGACAGTACTGTCGTGGCCATATATTATGTCCCCTCTTTTGACATCGATCTTCTCGCTAATCTAGGGGCAAAAAAATTTGAAAAAATTCAGATGCTGTCCTTGAATATGCTACAACTCATAAAAATTAGAAAGCTGTATATGTTGGCATTTACCCGAGTTTTCCAAATTAAGAAGAATTGGCGCTGTTTTTGCCCCGTAAATTTCATTCGTTTAACTTTAGCAAGTAATTACTCCGCAAGTAATCCATAGATTTCAACGAATGAAAAAGTAAAATCACCTGCGGAATGGTAGGTTTTAATGTGCATTTTTGTAAAATGATCGGATTAGTGGTTGACCCATAAAAAGCTATATTATGCAATGCAATTCCGTTATTAGAAGAGCTAGGATGATGAAGTATCGATCACAGGCTACCTAATAAATCATCTGTTTAAAGTTTATTACAGAATCATTTTCTCTCTTGCATTTTCCCTACAAGAGATCGTGTTGAAGCATCTCATGATCGCCGCAATTGACGCGGCGCTCTTCGGTCTTTGGGGTGGTGTGGGGTAAGGGATCGACAGCGACGCTGCCGGTAGTGGGGGATCGCACGGTGCATTAGTTACTAGGAGAACAGTGTTTACGGACACAATATAACGACCTATCAGTTGTATACACCCAGAGCTGCCGTTTGTAATATGTGACCCGCTCGGAAGAAAGGAGTCTTCTGCTAAAATCAAGTTTTCGAGATACACGCGTTTAAAAAGTACAGCGTTTCCCGGCGTTCAGCATAGTGTTTGAAGGCTCATAACTCTGAAACTACTTATCAAAAAGAAATGAAATAAAGTTTGTTATGTTCCCTAGTAATTTCTATATGAAGTGTATAAATTTCAACATATTCTCTCTCTCAGTGTAAGCGTGTGCGCGGGAGAAGTGGAAAAAGGTACCCGGTTTTTGAAGTTGTAATTCTTTGAAATTCGCACTCACCTTTCCGATTTTTTTTCTTAAAAACCGCTTACCCGAAAATGTTCGAATTTTCATAGGTTAAAATATAGAATATCATCTACAGATTGGCCTTTTTTAAGTTTTACGATTACGTAAAACTTAAAGGGTGTAAACAAGTTTGCAAAAATCTGGTACGGTTTTTTTAATTCCCTCGCTCTCAATATTATTCCTACTAAATTTTGTTAGCTATACATGTTATACAGAAATGATATATAGAATAATTACGCAATTAATCTCATTTTGTTCATTAAAGCATTTTAGTGAGAATAGCGTCTATGTCTTGATTCACTATTCCTATGTACATGGCTGCACACGTGTGCACCGGCTGTTTATTTTGGACAAATTATAAGATTTCATTTTCTCAAAATCGATTATTTATTCATAAGACCTTTTTCTTCTAACGGCACAATTTATGTTTTCGCAAAAGTATTTTCAGTATTAAGCCACGCCGCGCCGCCGCTCTGTGGAAATTTCAACAATTGCGGTAACAAACAGGGAAAGCTGTTGTTTCCAAAACTAGTATTTGAAAATCTACTATTGTGTAAAGACTCACGTGGTGTAAGTCAATACAAAAAAACAAAAAAATACATTAAGAAATTATGGATGAGTTTGATGCAGATTCATTGTTCACAGCAATGTCTTTCATTTCAACTGTATAAGAAGTTAATAAATAATAGCATAATTTATCGGATTTCAGTAATACAATACTATAAGGCAAATTCGTGAGGGAATATATCGAGGGAGGTGTATATTACTTCTATTAGTTCGTATTTTTTATGTTTTACTTGTTTTCGGCAATAAATGTTTTGTCAGATTATTTTTTTTAACTAATGAAAAAATATCAAAATTTCTATTAGAAAAAAAACAAAAATAAGTATTTATCTTTATTTTGCTGTATTGCTTTTGAATTTATAATATCAAATGGCTTGGTAATCGCCGGGAAAGCTTACTTGTTTTGCGAGTAAACTGCAAGCGCACGATTCCTTCCGCGAAAAAATAGTTCCGTTCATCGCCCCGTAACTTCATCCAATTTCATCCGATTAATCTCGGATAAATGACATGTTAAAGTATAAGATTCCAGCATTCTGAATCTGCCAAAACCCCAAAATCGATAATTTAGCACTTTCTTCGGAGCCGGTCACATATATGCAATGTATCGACAGTTGTATTTACGTTATATTGTTTGTGCCTGTATTTAAATATTACTAATAAATAAACACAAAAACGGACTCAGACGGAGTTACAGGTCGCTCGGACCGATCTGCGCAAAATATTGTTCATGTTTATTTCGGTCTTAAAAATTACAAATAGTCGGAATGCTATTAAATTCAATTGACATGTGACGCAGTAAATAAGGATTATATGCATGCTAACTGCGTTGTCCTGTTAACATTCGTTACTGATCTATCCGCTTCCATCAACATCTTGTTGACAACCTTATCGAACAAAAACTGAAGGAAATAAAAACGCCAATCGATAGAAGAGACTCTGAATGCAACCTGGACAAACATTTCATTTCAAACAAAATTCTGCAAAAATTAAGAATTTAATTCTGTTAGTTAAAATTACTACCTTGACAAGTTATCGTTCTTTTTGTGTATTGGTAATCCGCCGTTCTGTCACTGTCGACAGCACCGCTAACGACTCCCTTCCCCGCACCACACCAAAGACCGTAGAGCGCCGGAATTCACGCGACGTTTCAGCGCCATCTTTTGTATGGAAAATGCAAGATAAACAATGATTATGTAATAAACTTTAAACCTATGAATTATTAGGTAGCCTATAGTCTATATTTCATTATTCTAGCTCTTCTAATAACGGAATTGCTGGCACATTGAAAGCTAACCTTCCGCGGGTGATTTTACTTTTTAATTCGTTGCAATCTGTGGATTATTTCCGGAGTAATTAATTTTAAACGAATGAGTTAAACGAATGAAATTTACGGGGCAGAAACAGCGCCAATTCTTCTTAATTTAGAAAAATCGGGAAAACGCCAACATATGCAGCTTCCTAATTTTTATGAATGGTAGAATATTAATCAAGGACAGCATCAGAATTTTTTCAAATTTTTTCGCCCCTAGATTTGCGAGAGAATGGACGTCAAAAGAGGGGACATAATATATGGCATGATAGTACATGATGTGAGAGTTAATGGGAGATCTATTTCAAAACCGAACCAATTTTGTTGGTGCTTAAAGTGGGGCTAAATTGGGTAGATCAACTAGTCATCTAGACCCGACATAATTAGCTAAATATTTTTTGTATTATTAGCAAACATTCCAAGATCAGTGTAACTTATAATTTGAATGGAAACACCTGAATATTCCGGGGTAAATCTGATTAAAAGTTAAGAAGTATATTTGATTGCCTAGTCCCATTTAAGCGCCACCTTAGGGTCACTGAGAACAGTCACAGGGTAGCGATAGTTTGCGACTTTGGCACTAAGGCTTAGTACACAAACTAAAGAGTATGCTACTCATACCATATAGATGTGCAACAGGGTAGTGCAATGATACCAATCACTTATCAATTATATCCATTTAATAGGTGACTTGGCACAACTAGAAAACGTGACCGTCGCCATTTCCGCAGATGACACGGCTCTAATGGTGGCGTGTCCGAAATTTGTCCGCATTAACTTTACCAACAAAAGTATTGAGGCTATACATGATTTAAAGATAAAAGACAGCGACGCTATAGTTACCTATGCGAACACTGCAAAGTATTTATAGGAAACAGTAGTGCTTGCCTTCAAAGACAGGGATCACACTGTCTTTTGGGAATACAAGTCTACAACCAAATACTAAAACCGATTTGGATATACGGGCTACAACTTTGAGAATGTGCCAAAGAAACAAATATCCAACAAACCGAGTATTTTCAAAATAAGAAAGATCACCATCACATCAACGTAGAGGCCCTGCAGCTGGCGAACAACCAGATTCTAGTAAGAGAATCTGGTTGAAAGAACTAAACCATTCGAACTAGTTCAGTGAATGTGTAAAAAGCAGAGCACGTTTAATCCATTTAAATAGACTATCCGGTATATTCACATTCCAATCCAATATTACTATACATCTAGTGGTAGATATATTAGCACTAAAATAAATCTATTACATAAATACACAAACATACAGTGTCCAACTTAGGAGTGTACCCTTATTGCTATTATTATTTATTATCCGAATTCATTAAAAATAAATACATAATGGCCTCTTTAGTGGCAATAAAATATTTGCAAATCCCATAAAAATATTTCATGTATATAATCAGTAATTTTTATGTTCATGCTTTTTCTTTACTACTGTAACTTTCATATTTCAGGTAGCGGCATGTTTTTTGTCAATTTGTTTCTTTACGAAAAGAATGATGTTGTAGTCAGTGTTTTAGACCCTCCAACAGCATCAGTTGAAGAAATTAACATAAGACTAGTTTTAGCTCCATATTAGGGGGTTTATTTATCAGCTTTTATGTTTGGTATTCATCAGAGAAATAATTGGAGATCACTTTCACCTTTACTGACCTGAAAGCATGACTGTCACTACACCCAGTTGAGAAAGATGAAAGAAGTGTTCAAGGAATTGCAATAAAAACTATTATGGAATTATTGATTCAAAGAAGAGTCCTGAAAAAAATCCATTCAAGTGAGCAGGTTCTTTTTAGTCATCTCTAATGTCTCTCTGTATCTAAATATCTTTTAAGTAACTACCAAAAACGCATAACCTTATATTTTAATTTTACATACATACAATAATAATAATAATAACAATAAATAATAATGTGTTGATAAATCTTGGTTCTTCCCTGAAAAGTAGTCATCAGCAATTTTAGTAAAAATCTTGACTGTCGGTATAAGCGCAAATATCCTACCTATATACGAATGTTTGTCGCATGGCAGCATGGCGAATCAATACTGAGCCCACCGCTTTCAGGAAAGTTTCTACTATTTCCAATAGTAGCGGATTGGTATATTGTGGGGAAATTGAAGGTTCTTGCGGATCGGGCTTTATTGCCTCTTATACTTAATGGACGTGAGAAGAATTTGATTGAGAATTGGCATCGGACCAAGTCACGCCATCTACGATTATAGTAGCACCACCCGAAACCTATAAAACGGGCCGTTCCATTGATTTAAATGTTGATGATAACCCTTCTCGAGTCGCTGTGTAAATGAGATAATTGCCGAAAATTTATGTTATGGCAACATTATTTCGGAGGTTTATGTTGATTCAATTATTGCGATGCACTAACTTTATGTAAAATAATGTAAGTAGTCGCTATGTTCAGAACTTGAATTGCAAAAATGGCAAAAATGTAATACGTTATTTCTAGTGTATTTTTAAACTAGGGGTGGCCAGTGCCAAACCCAGGTTTACATTAGAGCAAAACCACCAGAAAATCGATTGTATGGAATATTTTTGGCAACTATAACCACCCACCGGTAATGGTGTTCAGTCAGAAAAACCAATAATATTGTGCTGAAATAAATGAAATTTATAGCATATTACCTTTGCCAATGAGGGGTCAAAACCACCCTTTTGGAAATTTTGTTAATCCCAACAAAATAATAACAGCATCATGCAAAAAATCTGATGTGGCCAGGCACATGACTTTATCATACTATAAATAAAATTAATAATTTAGCTGCATGAGACTCTATTTGATCGAGATCGGCCATGCCTGCATTAAAGTAAAACTAGTAGAACTAGACAGATATGTCGATTAAAGCTGCGTTCGGATATTGTACTCCGTTGACACCGGGAACACCATCCAAATGACACTTACGTGTTATTGAGTGTAAAAAGTATAATGCAATATGCGAACGCAGCTTATATTGACAGAAGTTATTGTCAAAACATTAGCGTTTGACACCACTACCTACTGCCTACTACCTACTACCACTACCTACTGTCATTAGAATCAAAGAATCTGACAAATCCTGGCTACTAGTTTTCATGCAGTACGACCGATCTCGTAGAAATAGAATTTGCTCATGCAGCTAAACTATTGATTTTACCAAAAAATGTCATTGTGATAAATTATTCAGAATTTCCTCATCTTTAATTTATTATTTAACTATTTCGACGAAATTCCAGAAATGGCGGCTTATTTGCAAAATCTTTCAAAAATGCTAAGACTAAACCTCCAGCTCCTTTGGACCCTCTTCAACAGAAAGCTTTTCAGCTCTAAGTTTGGTGATGAAACTTCTAAATATGAAGTTTCGTTCCGATACCTTTAGTAGTTTCTCCGGAATCGTCGCCACAAAAAACGGGGACACACACACACACACACACACAGACATTTTTTTGAACCTTGGTCAAAAATGTTCAGGGGACCCAAAAAGACATATTTCCGCTAAAATCTCAAAATTTTTTTTTGGCACGATTACAATACTTTACATACTGCGTATGATAAAGTAAAAAGAAAATGTGTCTATTATATGCTGATGCTTTTTAACAGGGTCAGTGGAATTTTGTCGTTGAGCGGACGACAGTAGTGAAGTGTCACTTCATGTAGATATCAGGGATCTTCACTTTTAAGTTTAGGGTTCGAGCTTTAAAGTCTACTAGAAGATGAAGACTACATACTAGAAATTTGAACTAAAAATTATCAACAGAATGTTAAAATGGTTGTAAGAGACATACTGATTTGTCGCTCAATTTATGAATGACAGTATTATGTGCGTACTGCGTATGTCTTGGGACTTATTGTGCAGTGATTTGGGTCAGATTCTGCCTATGGAGTGCGGTCTTCTATAAGCACAAGGACGTAAGTGCAAATTGTATAACTTTTGGGGGCTTGCTTTTATCAGTCACATCAGGAAATAAAATAAGTAGAGGAAAAAAGTATTCAACAAAAGATTTCCCAAAATTTCCCATTTTTTTTCGCTAAAATATTTATTTTTTCAACATTTTATAATAGACTAATCAAAATAAGGTACACATTTGTTATTTTAACGTGTGCCATTTATTTAGGTTCTTTTTCAAATGTATATTTCTTGAATCGCACACTTAAAATGTCATCTTGGTCTTTCAGGAACTTTCATGACCGAATTTGAAATATCAATATAAACACCATTATAACTGACATTATAATAAAGATAATTTATTACTGAAGAGAGATCTTGAAGTAAAACACACTGTATAATGCAAATCGTGGTACTGCTATAAGTACAGATTCCTCAAACAATCAAAGAATAACCACAAAGTCAACAATTCAATTTCGACGACATGTGAAATTGCCGTATAAATTCATAACGCGCTTTCAGGCACCGTAATCTGAAACGAACGCACGTTTAACAGCTAGGAGATTAACTGATATCGCGGCACGTATGGTAAACGGTTCCGGGACGCTAAAGGGTGGTGAAAAAAAGCAGCCTGGCCGCGTATAAAACGTCACTAGGGGGCGTTCGCGAGCAACAGCTGAAAGAATCGGGCGCAAACGAGTCACGATAAATCTTGCGGTGGTTGGGCCGGTCTGCCCTCCTCAGTCAGGCAGAATCTGCAACGCAAATCAGCCCATTAAAGTGTTTATCCGCACATATATGCGCCCGAATCAACAAATGATGAATTTTAAATCCGCCATGCCGTCTTTTAAATTTCATTACCCGCATTAATATTTATGCGGCGTTTTGTTAATACGGGGCTCGAAGCGAATATATTAATTCTGAATCAAGCGGGCGGGAAAATGCTCAAAATATACAGCTTAATTTTCGACACTTTGCCGTGGAAAAAAAATATTCTCTGCCTTTTTTTCTGCCTGAAATTATTAGATTTCCCGCTGCATAAATATTTAAATTGTTGCTTAACCTTTCAGCGTATATAAAATTGAAGAGATTAACTAGCTTGATGTGTGCAGTCACTGAAAGTGATCATATTTAGAAATTGTTTAGTTTCCCACATACATTCTGAATCTTTGATAGATTTTTTCAGTACGAAACGTACAACCAAGCAGCTAAAATTCTACCAAGCAATTAAAATTTGATTTGTTCAGTATCATAACATCATAACAATGTAGTGATCAGAAATAACAGACCTAATTAATCATTAGCTAACACTAGTCAACAGTCAAAATGCACATTGGATGCGGCTATTTTTTTATTATGTCGTCCGCCAAACTCAAAAATCGCATTCAAAAAATTTTTGAATGGATATGTTTTCGAATTATGATTTTTTAAATTTTTGTTTGTCTTTTATTTCGGGTGTAGTTCACTATTTGCTGCATAACTCGACTTAGGAACGAGTTAGGAATGTGGACACTCGGCACATCAAATTAAAGCTAATCACCAACAAATGTTACTAACATAGTTTTTCAGTCGTTCAGTAATTTCAACGCAATGAGCCACAATATGATAAAAATATGGCCAAAATGAAAATCGAACATTTACTCTATCACCGATGAAAAGTAGAAATGGTGGAAATATTGTCAGTTTACGTAGAGGGCACACTTTTACGAAGACAACAATGAGTTTACGATAAAAATCTACGCAAAAATACTAAAGTTATGAGCAATTATGATTGATGGGTACGAAACTACCAAAAATCAACTTTTTCCCTCTATTTGATTCATTTCGTTTATTTTTATTTTATGTTTGCAATATATAATGACATTAGAAGTGATTCTGGCTTCAGCTTTGCCTTCTGTTCTTATCGGTATCTGATACTCTTAGGAGGAACCAGATATAATCCCCCACCATCCTTTCATTCCAAAATCCCTGGTAGCGCCTCTCAATGGTCTTCATCTCCTGGTGGAACCTCTCACCATGCTCGTCACTAACGTTGCCAAGATTCTCAGGAAAAGAAATCCAGGTGCGCAGTTGGAAAAATAAAGAAAATTAAAAGCTTATAACAGAAAAAGAATAGAATAACAGTATTCTATACCTTTTATTGTTTTTAAGGAAATCAGAAACAATTAGCTGAAAAGAACTCCAGGTTGCTGCCTCATCCGATGACAAATATGTTAGGAATTTTTCATCTTTTAACAGCTTCCTTGTTTGTGGACTGTCAAAACCCCTTCCTTGATTTTCGCAAAAGAAAGAGTTTTAAAAAGGGTCTAAAATAAAACGCTTGGCCTTCTTTATTGAATGCTTAATTTCAGAGTCGAAGTTTAATATGTGGTGGTGGAAGAATGACGTTTTCTTTTTTGATGAGTGGGAGATATTTAATGTTGTCTTCGCCCACAGTGTTTTTTTCTTTCCGGCCATTGTTTTCTCTTATAATGATGTTCTCGAGCACGGCTGCCCCAGAGGCATAGGAAACAACAATACTTTGTGTGGCCACCTTGCATTCCACATAACATGCCCACCACTTTCAAATAGACACAAACTTTCCAGTCGTGTTCTTTATACTTGATCATTTTCAACAATTTGACCATAGTCTCGTATGATACCTTAGTATTGACTGCATGTGCGATGGGAATCGATGGTTTCTCGTTTCCGTTATGCCAAATTTGCTGCTTTCAAAATTTCTTTACTACCGTCAATAAATAGCCGCAACTCGTTTGAATTGTAAGGCTGTCCAAGCTCCTCGAACAAACCAGGAATGTCGTTGCAAAAGCATATGTTATCTTCTGTCGTATAATACATGGCGTAAGGCTTGTCGCGGTCTCTGTAGTAAGTTGTTTTAACATTCGGAGCCAAAACGTTGTATTGCTTCATCCGAGATGCATGTAATTCTGCTTTATCTTTTGAAAGATTTAATTCTCTCACCCAATCATTCAATTCAGCCTGACTTAGGAGATAGTGGCCTTCACTCCCAACGAAATCGCTGTCATTTGATTTCTCCATATCTTCTGATGAATCGGAAGTTGTTTTCGGAGTAGATGTATCGGGGCACTTGGGAATGGGAAGTGTATCGGAATGTTGATAAGGTCCGAATGCTGTTAAACACTGATGCAAACAGTACAGGGAAATACAACGATTTGCAATAAAAAAAAGTAGTTCTGTAGAAATGACATGCGCATCTTGATGGTTTGGCAAATGATAATTTTAACATAATTTACCGGCTTTCAACGCAATATTTGCATTTTGAAATTCCGTATAATTTTCACGCTGAGCACAAAATGTTAGACAGTCTAGACAGTCATAGGAATAATGAAAATTATCAATATAAAATAAAAGGCAACTATAAATAAAAATCAATTTTTATTTAACCCAATTTAAAAAGGAACGACTACCTGACGAATACCCATAAAGTGCTGCATAGATATGTATCAGAAGTCTATTGCTTCGCCCTATTACTTATGTGGTGGTTAAGCTATCAGACAGCGGGAAGTGAATAAACCGACCCTTAGCCTTCTTGAGTTATATAAGCTGCAAATCTGCTGCATTTCTCAATACTCTGAATTTTTCAAACTTGCATGCCTTGATCTTGCAAAAATAGAAATACTGCAATAGAATTGAGAATTTTTTCAATTGATACCTCTAATCCATCGCAAAATATCTGGGATTGGTCCTATTTGCAAGTGGTACTCCATGAAAACTCAGTATCAAAATTTATATTCTAACTTATGTCCGGGATTCCACATACCTTGGAAACTCAATCGTTCTATAGACTACCGGTCCGAAACTTTTGTGTCGCGTACCACCAAAGTTAGAATTATAATTATACTGCTTACTCCTAAAGTTGGGAAACTAAGTATGGATATGAAGAAACAATTTGAGGGGATCCAGCATAAAAAAGTTGAAGTTATTCGATTTACTATGGAACTGTGTGTTCGCTACAACATACGTTTAGATAGTTGCATGATATTTATCACAGGAATTTCATCGAGAAAGGGCAGATGCGTTTTAAAGATATCTAAAGAACAGCTTTTATTCACATATGATCTAATACAAGTCTCTTGTCGATAGTTTTCAATTCCAGTCTTTCTTTACAAGAAGAAACATTCATGCTGTGATTTGTGTGCATTACATTATAGTATTAAAGTGCGGACAAAAATTTTATTTACAGCAACATGCATTTCATATTTTATATATTCTGGCTGATTATTTCTTCCTTCTGTTATTATGTTTGGTGCAGAGTTACTGCATCAATATTTAGTGTGTTGCTTAACTTAAACGACATGATCATACTCTATGCATTATTTAAACGGGTAATTGCATGGCTGTGTGTAACTTCAACAAGCGAAATTTTGATGAGGAAATTACTAAAATCCCTTGAATATTTTAAACGCTAAATTGCTATTATTTTCTATCGATAATTGGGCTGTTTATTTTATGTGGCGAAGTTGACGAAACTTTGAGAATTAAAGAATTATGTGGGTCATTAATAAATTGTTATTATATACCTGTAGTGTACTCACCTTTGTTATAAAGTATTATTACATACGTGGTTTCTGAAATTTTGCAATGATATCCGATTTATATTCACCGTGGAATATTATATGTCTTGTTGGAAGTTTAGGATACATCATATGAGTAAATAAATAAATTGTTCTTATCATTATGTTTTTACGAAATTGTCTCTAAGTCAGACATTTTAAACTGAAAGTTTTAAACTGCCAATAATTTCAAATTAATCTAAATTGATCTAAACTAAAATAAAACTAACCTCAAAATTAACGATAAATACATATGTAGGCTTTCACGACTCATTTAGAAAATAAATTACTTCCAGTGTTAGGCGTGTGTCAAGATTCGTAAATGCTGACGTTTCGCGAACCATGTTGTTCGCTTCTTCAGAGCTAACTGCATACTGAAGACCTACCAAAGAAATCTCGCTGATATACCTAAATTCACACCTTACTGCGCACATCTGGAGCTACCGCTCCCATGTGTTTTTTTTTCACCTGACCGCGTTAGGATCGGTTTCCAGACCCAACTAATGTCAGTGCCGACCTCACAACTGATGTTGTTGGGATGTCTGGAAATTTCGATGGCTTCTCTAATTAGCCTTCGATGATAATTACTCACCCTTGCCATCATCTTCACGTCATCGAGAACCATCGTGTGTCCCGACTCATGGCAGTGTTGAGCAACAGCGGACTGTTTAAACTCGCCTAGCCGGGTGTCTCTACTGTGCTCCTTGACTCGACATTCGATGCTTCCACCTGTTTGTCCTATATAGCATGTTCCATAATCACATGTTATCTTGTATACCCCTTCGTTCTTCAGGAGTGGTGTGATATCTTTTGGGCTAGGCAAGAGATCCTTTACCTTAGCTGCTGCTCTGTACCTTACCGTGATACCCGATTTCTTCAGTAATCTACCATCCATTATTTCTGATACCCCACTTAGGTATGGTAAGCAAGCGAAGTCCTTTGGAGGGGTTTAAAGGGGTTAGCTTGCTTACCTATCGTCATCTATTGACACCAGGAGATTAAGACTGCTTATTAAGGCGGTTACGGCCTGCTTTAAATGTCTATTTTTTACAAATATCTTCCCAAACTGGAAATGGAAGTCAGTACTTTCCAGTAGAAGGCAACCTGCCTACCCACTATGACCACCTGCCACTCTGACAATTGGCCGGTATGCAACAGTAAAACAATACTAAATAAATTTCATCGAACATAACCCATTCTAGGCTACCCAACAAATTCAACACTCCCGCCCAATATAACTCTTCTTCCCCACGATAAATATCGCAATCGTTCCATTGAACAGGGCCCCCTGAAATTCCCCCAATTCGGGGGGAATAGGCTCCCATTCCTCCCAATACGTAATATATATTACAGGGCCTCGACGACATCCTACATGTGCCCGTATATTGGGAGGCAATCGAGTGTGCCGTGTGCGTGTTCCGCCGAACTGCAGCGGTGCGTGAGGCCGTAAGGCATCGCAGAACGGAATAAATCGTGCGTCAGTGAGCGCCGAGACGCCGCCGACGTCGGAACAACGGGATACACGCACCATATGCCCGATCTAGTCGCCGTTAATATGACATGCGATTGTTCATCGTTGGGTTGGCGAGGCTTCCTTGATTAGATTCTCTCTTGTTTTCTTCTCTTCCTACTGACGTAACGCAATAAATACGATCACTAATTTCGCTAACGAGTGAAATGGACGGGATATACTATATTAGTTATATTTCCGTTCGTTGTTATTGGGTATTTTTTGGGGCAAATTATATATACTATTTTCTAGCTGCAAAAGTATTCTCTAAGGTTTAAGCCGTTAAATGTTATTCCAAATCACTGCTGAAATGTCCAATAACGAAATGAAGATTGTGGAAGTGTTAAGTTTTTATTATTTCAGATGTCTGTCTATTGAAATTCTTGGATTGCTACTGATCCATTGGAAAATATGTGCCCTACATTATGCCAAAATGTGTGCCAAAAATGCAGTATTGGGTTACCCATTTTTCAGCTTGTTAAATGTGTAGCAATACACATAATACATTATTATCATATTTAGATATATGACAATAATAGTACATTTGTTTCTTCAAAATATTGATGATGAATGAAGAGTAACGTCAAAGAATCCTTATTGACAAACTTGTTATTGTATAATTACATTAATTACCGTATTAAGAAGTGCGTAATGTTGTAAAATGTCATTGATAATAGAATATATAGGTATCAAAATATTTAGGACTCTAGAGATGATATCATTATGTTTAAATAACAAAATGATCCTGATTCCAAACATGGAAATATAAGTATCCAAAAAAAGGTTGCAAATTGAACAAATTGATTTTTTTATTATTAATTCCATTAATGGGAATGTGGAATAATAATTCCATTAACTGAAATGCGAACATTCAAGCGAATATTTATCATGAGGTAAATTTTATTCGCGTGAATTGACGCCTGAAATATTCACTGTCCCCCTACCCGTAGCTGTTCTACGATATAGAGGAATAGAAATCACACATACGGACCATCATAAAATTTACCTCCAGAGCTGGAAAATATCTGGTGGTATACAGTGAAAATATAAAATTTGTACACACAATTGTCCCTATTTTAAGGGTATACAGATTTTATAAAAATACACTTAAGATATAGTTTGGAAGCTGCAGAGTGTTAAACCGAAAATGGTATCAAATTTATAAACAGCACACAAGAGAATTAAGGAGAAGCAGTGTCTCTTACTTTAACCTAATTAGGGTTCTCTTTAACTTCCTAAAACACGACACATAAAAAAGCGTTTCAAACCAAACTTATTTGGTTTTGAAAGTTCTGTTTTATATATGTATGTATAGTTCTGTTTATATAGTGTTTCAAAAGGTAATGCAACTCTTTAACACGGATTATTTTCCATTTATAAACGTTTATCTACTATGACCTATACAGGGTATTAGTACAGAGTTATTAGTATCCCGGCGGTCGATAGTCATCAAATCGTTTGTGAAAGAAAAAAATGTTTTATACAAGAGTTGTTTGACTCATTAGATTCTATAACGTGAAATAATTTTTATTTCTACAGGGTGTTAGGCGTGACGGAAAGTCAGTACATTTTTTGAATGGAATGCCCTGTATATCATACCATATTGTCAATACTAAGGAAGTTGTCTTTCCAACTGTGTAAGTTGTACCTATGTAAAGTAAATAGTTTCTGAGATATTCACTTGTTTGTCAAAAAATTGACAATTGCAGGCCTTTCTTAAAAACTGCGTTAATACTACATTTTTGCTGATGTTGTCTTAAAAATTTTGTCACATATTAACTAAACCCATAGCTAGATGCTGATGTCATGAAAAAATAGATGCGCTATACAGGGTGATCGTAGCATGCACTAGTTTTTAAACATTTTTAAATGGCTTTTTCTTGAGATTTTTAAATGGAACAGCCTGTATATTATTTGCTATTTGAAATGTCTCTTAAGTTCTTTGTAATTTATATTCACTATATCGTATATCTATCTATTTTTACTAGTTTTTGTAATATTTGTAATTTAAGGAGTAGTATGCTATTTACTACCTTTATATTGCTCTGTATACAGTGTGCTGGGTAGCATGAAGTAAAATATTTAAAGGGTTATAGAAGAAGTCATTTAGACCCTATTTAACCAGATTTATTCATATAAAAAGTATTCCGGTTATCAAGGTATTACACAATTTTATAAGTATGTTTTGTAATTTTTACAAACGTACAGCGAGCGATCCTGAAGACCTAGTAACTTCAGCTGGGGTCCGAAGTAAACCAGAAACAGTGTAACTTTAAGAGGACTATCGTGAAAAATTGTTCACTTGTGTGCAAATTGTGCGGAGAAGTTTCATTGTAATAGCATGTACGCTCATATACAAAAACAAACAGAAACGCTAAAACCTATCTTGATGAGCTACATTTGATAACGGATTTGTATTCAGTACAAAAACAACCAACAGTATCTACTTGCTATTGTTAATTGGTTTAAAATAGGTTATTTTTCTGGAGAGACAATACAAAATTGGCATAGTATGAATGATAGTATGAGTAATATTGATAATGTGAATGGAAAGTGGGGTATTTGGAAATATTTTTAATAGATTTTTTTACTATGAATAAAAATCTGAATCTTTATCAGTTTGTTTTTGTTGCATATTTGATTTTGTGTGTGAGCATATAAATCACATCAAAGAAAATCTGATATTCAACACTCAGAAGTCAACAAATTTTCACGATAGTTAACCTAAAAGTACAAGGTTTAGACTTTACTTTAGCAGTAATTTGAAATTTTTAAATCGCGTGTTCGGTTGCCATACGATAGACGGCAAACAATACTTACAAAATTTTATATAAAATTGTTAATATGTTGATAACGGTAATACTTTGTATAAGGATCAAGCTGGTTAAATCGTTCCTAAATCATCTCTTCTATCGCCACTTGAAGACTTTATATCAAACTACCAAATATCTTATCAACAGCAATATTAATATTTACAATTGCATTAAATTTTCGTTGAATTGCAAATATCACAAAAAATAGTGACATTTTGTGTATGACATACTTGATGTAAATTGAAGCGAAATAAAGGGTTACTACAGCCAACGCATATTGAGGAATTTATTTTTTAAATGGAATACCCTGTCCATTTAAAAAACTCGAGAAAAAGTCATTTGAAAAACAACAAAAATTTAGTAAGTTCAATAAACAGCCTGTATAGTGTATCTAATATCTTTGGATACTATCATCTACCTACTGGCTTTGACTATTGTCTCAGGTAGTTTAAAGGCAAAACCGGCAAAAATGCCGTTTTTACATAGTTTTTAAATAGATCCTGCAACGGGCATATTTTGGAAAAACAGTTGAATATCTCTCGAACTACATTAACTCTGTGACATAGCAACATGCACGGTTGGATAAACAAATTTAGTGGTATTAATAATATGATAAAATATACCGGACGTTCCATTTAAAAAATGTACATACATCCGTCACACCAAAATGCAACAGCCTATATAAATGACAATAAGTTTACGTTATAGAAAATGGCGAGTCAAACAACTTTTGTATAAAATATTTTTTCTTTCTCAAACGGTTTATTAACTATAGACCGCCGGGATACTAGTAACGCATTTTTTTAAACATATATATGACACTTAATGCTTGATAATTGAATTCAATTAGATGTAGAATTTTTTTTTTAAATACATTTGTGTGAGAAATTACTAATTAGAAAGCTTTCGATTTGTAGGAAAAAAACTGAACATTCAAAAACTTTGTATAACGAGTTAACATATACAAAAAGTAACGATACCTAAAATATTCTTAAAAATATTTATTTTCTAAAATTCAACTTCAAATAAATCACTTTAAAGACCTAGAATTAACTAAATAAAGATTGACCATTTTTAGGAGCAACATGGGGCGGCAAATACATGACACAACGAAGAGAAATTTTTAACCAAAACTAACCAAAAATATAGTTAAATCAATGCCGTAACCCAAATGATATCTATCTCAACACATCAACATAGGCTTTTAAATAATACAATTATATTAATGAATTATAATACAAAAAGTATATAATTTAGTTAAATTTGCCAAATTTATTTTCACACCTTCTGTGACAATCGAGATAAATCACTAAATTGGTTCTAACTGGTGTAATTACGTTATGTAAGATAGCCAAAGAAATCAAAATCAGTTTTCGCCACATTTTGATAAATCTGTGCCGACGCATCCGCCATTAAAACTGAAATTATTCGCAAATGAGCGGTGATGTGTCGATATAAGTTTGAGTACACGACTACTACTATTAGGACAACGTTTCCTGAAAAGAAATTAGTAATTAAGCCGTAGGTAGCAACCGGTCAGCCACCTTTTCGTTATTCATAAGCATCCTAAATAATGCATCCTGCGAATATGAAAGTTCTAGCGCATTGTCCGTCCAACTTATTCCTACGGGTCCGTCTGCATAATTCAACCGGTACGCATGGCATATGTCCGACTCACTTCAGTCTTCCTTTATGGGAGGAGTCGAAAAAACCTCACTCTTCCTACCACTTCTACCTCACATGGGCGTGTTTTATACGTCACAGGTTAACCCTTCTCAAACTTAACCTGAAATTGATTGTGCTTAATTAAAAAACTGACTTATAACAAGGTTATATTTATATTTTATCGGGACATTTCTTTCCAATGAAATGGAGATACGCACTTTTTAGTTTCGTTGGTGTGTGCTGCAGCTGCGTTTCGTGTGATATGTGCTCGCGTAATAATAGTAATACTTGGTGGTACACGATGATAAAAATGACGTGAGGGGCGTTTTCCCGTCTGAAAATTACATAAGTATACTTTTCTTTCTTTTATTCTAGCCGATATGGACACGCACAACGGCTAGAACGCAATTCAGGTTGTAATTAGTGTTATTTTTTGTAATTTTCTTCTTTCGTTCATGGTGTACCTGTTTCTTATACTGAGTGTACTAATTTTACGCATTGATTTTTTTTAAATAATACTAAATAATGGTACTTTTGTCTGAAACATTGTTGGAATCATGCTGCCCTATCTTTTTACAGCGTACTACTGCTTTGAAACAATATTCAATGATCTAATATCTGTAATGTCTTTAATGACTAGGATGATTTTATATAAAAAAAAGGGAATTAAATTGTTCAACTCATTTTTTTAAACTGAATTTGTTCATTGCATTTGATTTTGGTTATTTCTATATTATTATTTTGTGCATGAAATTGTTTACTTTATATAGATATTACAAATACTTACTTTTATAAAACTTGTTTTTTAGCCATCGTTTATTCTGAGTCTGATTGGCTGGATGTATCGTAACCAATCATCGATCTAGTTTTGACTATGTCAGAAACGATGTCGCGATGTCGAGATAGTAGATACAGTTTCTGTTTTCAGCATATATAGGGTGCAAAAATTACGTTTTTTTGCCGATATGGAAGTGCTCTGTGGAGAATATCGACAATAATAATATAGTAATAACAATAATAAAATATCGACATAGCGACAATTACTCTTATTAACTTTTGTCAAGTATAAGGTGGCCAGAATTCTATTGAGGCATAGCTGGGCACCATATTGTAAATATGTAAATTATTTATTTTAATTGAACAAAAATTCGCCCATGTCTATGATTGACTACTAAGACCCAGTTCTACCTCTCCTAAAACGCGTTTTCAAATATAAACGTTATTTATTGTTCAAAGTTTATGAAATTTTCAGTGTAACTTCTTAGATAAATAACGAGTTGGGCTGGAAAAAAATAGATTTTATGTTTAAGGTCAATTTTAACCCAAACATTATAATTGCGATAATAAAGCGAAATTGCCAGAAATGTATTTATTTGCCCATATTACTTCTACCCGGTGTAGACAGTAGACGGCAGAAGCTTTAAATACCGCCTATAAATTGTGACTACGGATTGACGTTGGTAGGGGACAGGCTGACCACTCCCAGCAAAAAAAACATCGCGACGAAATATTTCGTTTCGGAGTTGCGATGTTTTTAGAGTTTTTAAGGAAACATCTAAACCAGGCCTGACCAACGAACCCGGTTTGGCCTATCTCTTTACAGGTAGATGACAGCACTTTGGCCTGATCTAAACGGTAAAATTTTGGTGGCGCCATGAAGAAAGATTAATTACATACGTATAGTTCACAAATCGCGGTCCAAGAATATAGTTAACCAATGTTCTAATTCAATGGCTCTGAATAATACAACACAGAATGTGAATTCGTTTGTCAAATTTCATTAAAAATACTCATTTTAAAAAATGAGATAGACAAATGATGGCGGAATAAAAATAAACAAATATGTACAGTTGTACACTTTTTCGTATGATGATACATCGGACAAGAAAAATATGTTAAAATATTCCTACTTTTATGGTAGATGCAGATAATGACGATCAAGAAAGGAACATATTCAGATTAGACTGAACAATATTCCCGTTAATACCAGTGGCTGTCGCAAACACTTAAAATGTTGACAAAACACTTACCATCATTCTTGCATTATGTATATGCTGTCTATTAATTTTGCTTGCTCTGACTAAAATATGTTTCTTGGCAAAGATTTCTTATTAAGGCGATTTTGTGCACAGAAGCCGAATTTTGTTCTGATAAATCAAAAAAAAAAGGAAAAACACCTAAGTATCGTGCGGGTACGCAATTCCTTGCAACGTTAGTGTCACTTTCTTTGTCTTCATGCATCCACATCAGTTATCTCCAAAAATCTAAGCCTCAGTTGAATCGTCATATAAGTTGTGTCCAGGACTGTACTGTCTGAACATATTATTATGCTAATTGATGTCGCATCAACAAAGAAAAACTTGTATTTATTTTATTTTCTTTTTTCAGGTGGGTGATGATAGTTCATGACCATAAGGAGTAAGTTGAAATGCCTCATTCTTAGTTAGTATGTAATTTTTATTCCGAAATTTAGCTGTCCTTTATGTATCATCATATGGTTATTACGTAATGAAGTTTTTTTCAATAAATACATATTTCAAATTTAATAAATACATACCGGGTGACCCACTGCATAGGTATTCCCGTATATTTTTTTTGTTTTCAAAGTTGGACGAATGAAACTTGGGAAAGTGTTAATAGACAAAAATGCCATTCTTTGGGGTACTCTTGATGCTAATATGTCTTCCGGTTTTTCCGGAAATGACATCATCATTTAAATTTTAAATGGCACCCTATATTCTTTGTGTGATATTTTCAATCATGATGACATTCTGAACACAAAAACATATCGATCGTCAATTTTTATGATCAAGGCAACGCAAAAATAACTTTTTTGTGTATTAATCTAGGTGGCTATCTATGGTGAAAATAGCCGAAAATTGTCAAATAAACACTAACTAATTCGACTTTAGCCGACATTGCACTACTGGCGCCCTCTATCGTGATTTAATTGTTTTTTGGCCAGTGAGTCATTTTTTTCATGGCGACACCATGATTATTCGATAGATAACATCTTTCCGATTACAATGATAATTTGTTGAAATTCGTAGCGTACAAATGTTGTTAGAAGCAAGGCAACCGAAAAGAATATTGACCTAATGATCAAAGTCAGCGTACAGTCGTTATAGTCACTCAATGGACTACTCGAAGGAAGTACCCTGATTATTCGAGGAAAAACATTTTCCGACACAATGATACCAAATCCTTGATATTTTGCTGATAATCGTAGAGTGAACCTGACGTTTAAGGGTACTTCCTTCGAGTAGTCCATTGAGTGACTTTTGATTTGTACGCTGACTTTGATCATTAGGTCAATATTCTTTTCGATTTCCTGGCTTCTAATAACATTTATATGCTACGAATTTCAACAAAATATCAGGTATTTGGTATCATTGTAATCGGAAAGATGTGTATTCGCGGAATAACATTTTTCCGACACAATGATACCAAATGCTTGATATTTTGCTGATAATCGTAGCGTGACACTGACGTTTAAGGGTACTTCCTTCGAGTACTCCATTGAGTGACTTTGATTTGTACGCTGACTTTGATCATTAGGTCAATATTCTTTTCGATTTCCTTGCTTCTAACAACATTTGTACGCTACGAATTTCAATAAAATGTCAAGTATTTGGTATCATTGTAATCGGAAAGATGTTTCCTATCGAATAATCGGGGTGTCGCCATTGGGTACCCGTGAAAAAATGACTCACTGGCCAAAAACCAATTAAATCACGCTAGAGGGCGCCAGTAATGCAATGGCGGCCAAAATAGATTTACTTAGTGTCTATTTGACAATTTTCGACTATTTTCACCAATTCATAGCCACCTAGATTAATACACAAAAAAGTTATTTTTGCGTTGCCTTGGTGATAAAAATTGACGATCGATATGTTTTTGTGTTCAGAATCTCATCCTGATTGAAAATATCACACAAAGAATATAGGGTGCCATAAAAAATTTCAATGATGACGTCATTTCCGGAAAAACCGGAAGTCAATTTAACCTCAAGAGTATCCGAAATAATGGCATTTTTTGTCTATTAACACTTTCCCAAATTTCAAGCGTCTAGCTTTATAAAAAAAAAAATAAACGGGAGTACCTATGGCGTGGGTCACCCGGTATAAACAAGTAATTCAACTGGGAGTTCCTACCTATTATGGTTATGTTCTTCAATCTCCAAGCGCATTTACGCTTAGAAAATAATAAAACTGATTATCAACAACAGAATTCATCACTATAAAACATTATTCCACCAGAAGGATTGCGCGGTAAAATTATTTTTAAGGGTGAGTCGTTTAGCGGGTAAGCTCGGGAAAATGATCGGAGATCGGAGCAACATCTTGCGGTAGTAAACGTTTTACGTCGCAGTGGAACTCTTCCATAGCTTTCATAAAATAATAAACCTTACATCTGTCGCGAATATTGCTCCTATAAAATTGCGAGCAGTGTCGCCCTTATTACGGTCTCGAGCGCAAGAAAAGCGCCCCCGATATTGAATCAAAAAGGCAGCAATGCTTGCCCCGATCGTGCACTAGTCTCAATTTTTACGATCACCGACGAGATCGTGGAGATCATCTTTTCCGAATGGCTGCAGATTTTAAGGTTAACGTTGATGTAAAATAAAAAATAGGATATTGATGGCAGCAGGTTTTAATATTGTGTTTCTCTCTAAATAATTCTTAATTTAATTCTCTAAATAGGTAGCAACTCTATATAAAGCTTGAACCTTGACTTGAAGGCTATGAAGATTTCATACTATTAAACATGGAACCAAATTATCCATGCCAGAAATTTTAACAAACAATTCTGCCCAATCCTACTCCAAAGTTTTTTTTTCAGTCGTACCTATATTTAATTTGAGGTTTGAGCAATCTGCTACTTAAAATATTCAATTACATTTCTTTTTGTTTTCTGACTTGGTGCAAAAATGCTTTGGAAATTATATGTATTTCATTCTCTTTTGGACAAAATCAATATTTATCCGTCCAATAGCGAGCCGGCCAGATTAATGCATTAATAATAAGCTAGATTTTCTATCTCCCGATATAAAAATTCTGGATTTACCTGTATTCAGATCACACCTTTCATATTTCTGATTTTCTCATCTCATTTGATTTATGCCAACGGCGAATAATTAAAATCGAAATTCATAATCGCAATTAAGTACCACGTTAGGAGTGAATTAATTTCGTTGTCGTTTTTATGTAGCAAGGGAGGCAGCAACGGTAGCTGTGGCGGCGGTGGAGGCAGTAATCCAACGGCGCTCAGGCAAGCCGATTACGAGCCCATTAAATCATAACTGTAAACATATATTTCTTGTGTGCCTTCGAAGATTGGGGGATGGTTTAAGAAAGGGGTGGTCGGCGGCCGGCAACTTAATTAATAAAATCCTGAGAATAATAAATAATAAACCGGCTTCATTTTCCTTTAAAACTCGATTTTTGTATAAACAGTAATTTTATTACATGTTTCTTAAATGAAGAGAATAGTAACGAGTCAATCAACAGGGGTAACAGAATCTATACTTTTCGCCAAGGGTAAAGGGGTCTTTTTACCTATTTTTTTTACCCTTCCGCTTCGCAGTCCATTGTCAAATTACGCTTATTGACTCGAGAAAATGAAGAACTGTTTTGTTTCAAGAAAAAGTTGCAAATATTTGGAAATCGAATAACGATATTGTATCTCACTAAGGAGCTAACAATACCGTCAGAAATAATAGGAAATCAATCCCGTAACGACAGACATCGTCGAATTCTGCTGTGAGGAAACTAAAATTATGCGTCCATTAATATATTTTCAAGGTACTACCAATAAAACAACCGATCTCTAAACTTTTCAAAATTGCATAAGTTGATCGCGGATTGCACAGTGTGCGATTCTCAACATTTGACCATAGTTGAACAAAAGTGCAATTTTTGTAAAATAAATTAAAAACAGTCGTTGGATAACCCTAAAAATGGTTAAACAAACCTAAGCATTAAGGGGGTTCCTTGTGAGGGGTTTGGCAACAAAAATTGCTTTTAAAAGCAATAGCGAATATGATAATTATTGTGGCGCAGGTGGCCGTGTGGATAAGCCGAGCGCCTTCCACTAGGAAGTATAGGGTTCAAGCCAAGGTTAGGCAGGGATTCTTGAAATACTCCGTTTCTCCGACCGCTGCCGCCGCACAGACAAGCCACTGGTTTTGTGTATATGGCAACATCCCACTTGCCAACAAGCGAAAAATAGTTTTGAAAATGTAGGCACTGATGGGGTACATTTAAGAGGATTGAAAAATAAATTTACATTTAAAATTCTGAAACCTTGCAAATATACGAAGAAAGAAATAATATAAAAACATATCTTAGCACTGCCGGCAATTCTGGTTATCCTTCTACAGGCAGAGTCTGTGACGCTGCATCAATTCTCTCAAGAACTAAGAATGCAACATCTAAAATTTTGGAATCAAGAATTATTATTAAAGTCGTACAAAACTTGTGATACAAAATACATTTGTAATTTACATGTGAAATCACAAGGTGTCACTTCTCTTTTTATGAAATTCAAATATTTTTAAAATCTGCATAAAGGTTAAATAAATATTATATAAATAAAATAAACTTTTAAGCTTGTGGGTCAGCTTGTGACCTCACATGTCAATTAAAAAAATATATGACGAGATACAAGACTCCAAAATTTAATACATCGTTCATTGTTAATTCATGAGATCAGAGGGAAACGCTGATGTTTTGACAATACCTACTGTCCATAGAACCAACATAGCCGTCAAATCCTGGCCAACTAGTTTTGTTTTAATGCAGACACGACCGATCTCGATCAAATAGAATCTCATCCAGCTAAATAATTGTATATATAGTATGATAAAGTCGTGTGCCTGGCCACATCAAATTTTTTACACAACTCTAGTTACTACAAAAATATATACATAGGTATAACTCAATAATTTAGCACGCAAAAATAGATAGATTAGCAATACAAACTTTCGCCAATAAAATCCATCTTTGACAATAACGCACTTTATTATATAATAGGGTATTTGACTGTATTACAAATATGGCTTGTATAATAGTCATCCTAATAGATTACAGTTAAGAAAACTATTTGTTATTAGTTTTCAAATTTAAAAGTATGCTTTATTTGTATTAAAAACCAAAATTAAAATTGAATGTTATTCACGTCCTATCACGTGATTGAAAACGCTCTGTAATTGGCTCAGTCTCCAGTGACGTCACTCGTTAGTACGCTTAGAGCGTGTTCGGGTTGTCAGGGTAGGGTATGGGGAGAGCAATGTTCAGATAACCTGGGTCGGCTGTCTCTCTTATATGCAGATAAACGCCGTATGACGTTAGTCCGCCTATTATGCAGCGCGTCACTCACCGTACAATACCGGGTTATCCCGAACGCGCTCTTATGCTTCTCCCGTTTGAATTTAATAGCACTAAAGTGCCATGTAAGCATAACTTTGTAGGTTAGGATAGCCCTAACCTTAAGATGTCAGATCAGATAATACCTGGTTCGAAAATACGATAGATAACTCATTCTAGTTAGTTTTACTTATGTCGAAGTAATCTTCACAACAAAAAACACTTGTATTGGCCGCTATTTATATCATTTGGATTTCTACGAGCCAACCACGTATTTTGTGCATTGTGGATTTGTACACCATTTATAACCTATTTTTATGTAGAAATTGTGAAACCAACAGATCATACAACACAATTACCAAACGGCGACGATGCCGATGCTGACAGACCATATGGGCTGATTTGACATCTACTATCGGGTGACGTCACACAACAGAAAGTATCGTTTTGTCGGGACTGTTTGTGATTCAATTTTTAACGCTGATTTTTATGAAATATTGAGGAAATAATTACGAAAAATAATGCATTTACAATGCATTCCACAATGTAGTGGAATAAACACACTAAGATAGTTTTACAATAATAGTCAAATACCCTATTATATATATTATTAATATATATAACAATGCAGAAACAATAAAAAATTGCAAAAATCATTAATCAGATAGTCGTCATAGTGAATGAAAGAATGAAAAAAAGAGGTGAATAATTTTTTCACTACAAACCCGCTAAGAATCGGTGCTTGAAAAAATTTTAGAAACCGGCAACTCCGCCAAAAATGACTGTCTGTATTTTCAGCCTTACTATTGCTTATATCGGGATTTTCTTACAAAACTAGCCATTTGTGCTATCGTGCCCTCGTGTCTCGCAATAAATAACTAATAAACACTACATTCTGCCTAGAATTTATCTTAGAAACTCCGAAGAGTGTTCATTCGCAGCTCTAAATAATGCACGCGCGCAAAACCGAGTTATGATAATATGTCAATACGAGTGTCTGCGGATGCATGATTTATGAGTTATTAAACGGTGATTATGCCAAATTAGTGGGAGGGTTGGGTAATAGATTGTAATTTAGACGGAGAGAGCGCCGAGCGCTACAGAGCAACCCATCTACGGCACCCACCCCCTCGCTTTACCCCGTTCACGTACGTCCCGGTATGTTATGTGTATGATGGAATTAGAATCTGGGGCGAATTCGGGTTGGGTTTAGCGATTTTCAGGAGGATTTAGCATATCCGTCACTCACCAGTGAATTATGCCTAATGAGAATTGATTATTTTTAAAATGACGCCGGTAATCGGGAGGTGAGTGGTGTATCTGGGTTATTTTATATCGTGTCAGTTACCTAAGCGATAACCTAGATAATACAGTTAATGTAACATTCGCGTCATACCATTATGTGTGAAATTATGGGTTACACAAATTCCTCTATTTTTGTCATGTATTATCCTGGCAATGTTATCCTAGCGAATAATCAGCCTGTCAGATGTTTTTACTCTTCTCGATCTCCCAGTACTGCTACTTTTGTTAAAGTTTTTGTCTTATAGAACCACTAGATTTCCGCGACTATCTATCTCGTGGATTTTGGGATATGGTGCAAATTTCCCTAATTGAAACTCTGAAACTCTAAGAAATATAATTTACAGGCTATTAGTCAATTCATTCACAATGTCTTTAAGTTATAATTAATAGCAGACAATCAACAATCAGGAAGGTAATTAATTGCTGTTTAGGAGTGCATGTCTCTTATTTGTACCATTTTGTACCATACCCATCAGTAGTACAATATGTAGCAATTTCCATAAAAAATGTCTTAATCAACCTCTTAACTTATTTATTTTTGTAAAGTGTTTAACACGTTTTTCTTCATGAGTTTCTTTAAATTACAATCTCTTTAAATTATAGCCAAATAAAGAAACATAATGCGTTACATAAAGGAGAATGTAAATATTAATCTCCACGTGTGTTTTAGAGTTAGAATCGTGATACAAAATCACCTAGGACATTATCACCATAATTAACTAAATTTTGGGAAAATAGTGCAAAAGGTACATAATAGTTAGTTTTAAAGAAAAATTTCAATACATTTCTTAAATGTGAACTATAAATACTTCCAGTTTTTGAGTTATTTTTGAGTCCTTTGATTTTCGGAGTATGCTTTTTAGTGATTTTTTTAAAATGAGAATTTAAATACCAATTCATTTGAGCAATATAGAAACTTTCATAAACAACAAATCACCGTCCATTTTCAAACCCCGTGAGTTGATTTATGTAAAATGGTAAAATACGTGTTTCTATAATATGCATCATCACAGTATATTTCATCCTAGGGTCACTGTATTTTCGAAAAACTTCGAAAGGAGTGATGTTATATTTAAAACAGAATACAATTACTAATTTACGCATTGTAATATTTACGGTTGTTAACATATGCAGGGTGTCTCACGGAACTGGTACATTAGAAGTTTCTCATGTTCTACTATTTCTGAAAACTTGAAATTTTGGAGCTAGAATTCACTCGATCTGAGCTCTTCAGCTAAAATATTCTCAAGTTAACTGTCACGTCCGGTCACCGGAAGTCGGTATCAACTTTGTTATTTTAAATGGAAGGATATAATTTTTATTCTATTTTTGGTTTCGACGTATCAAAATACATCATTTTTGATAATGTTTCCCTATACTTAAATATCACCATTTTTGAGTTTTTTTGATTTTTAATTATTTAGTGATTTTCGCGGTTACGTTTAAATTTGAATACCTCGGTTATTATTGAAACTAGAAGTTTCATTATTGGTGGTCTAAAACTAGAAACATAACCAAATAAGACGATTTTTAGTTCATCATGATATCTTATACAGGCTGCTCAAAATTTACAACACAATAATTTAATTTTCAAACGTTAAAAACTAATCTTTTTTTATATGGAACAGCCTGTATACCCATACGCCATTCGATAGGAAATCTTATTCCCTATCTATCAAAAATAGAGTTCCCTATATCTATCTTTAATAGTTTTTGAGATATTGTCAGTATAAAAGAATGCAAACTAAATACAAAACAATTTATAGGAATGTAACAACTTTGGAACAGCAGGAAAACAGAAAAATATTGGAAAGGTTTATTAAAACTAAAATAATATATTTGGGATATCTAACTTAAATTAAAACTTCATTATGTTGTTCGAAATGCTGCCCGTTCTGCTCCAAACATTTTAAAACTCTTCGTTGTACTTCGTCATCGTCGTTCTTCGGATTTCTTGTCGCTGAAGTCGGCTACTACTCTGTCAATTTTTCTCGAGTATTAACTGGTGTGGAATAGACCTGACTTTTGACATGACCCCAGAAATAAGAGTCTAATGGTGTTAAATCTGGTGAGTTTGGTGGCCACCGCCAAGGTCCCCTATTTCCGAACTACATATCGTCAAACATCTGTTAGCCCAAGATACCTGACGTATTTCACTTCTTTGATTTTGTTGCCATTTATTGTTATTTCGATGTTGTTTGTTTCTTTACTTGCTTCGAAGACCATGTATTCACATTTATTTTCATTAATAGTTAGTTGGTTGTCGTAGAACCACTGCTCCAAAATCTTCACATCGCTGTCTATTTTATTTTGTACCTCTTGTTGGGTTATTCCTGAATATATGAAGCACGTATCGTCTGCATACATGTAGTGTGTGGCTTGTATATTTGTCTCCGCCAAGTCGTTTGTGTAGATGATGTAAAGCGTAGGTGGGAGGTTTCCTCCTTGTGGGATTCCATACTCTCCTGAGTATAGTGTCTCGCTTATTGCTGCGTTTGTGTTAGTATATTGAGGTCTATTTGTCAGGTACGTATCTATCAGTTTTAGGTTCTTGCCAGTAACATTTATTGCCTCTAGTTTCTTTATTAGGTTTTTTTTAGATATTGTGTTAAAAGCCTTTTTTAGGTCTATGAATAGTGTTACTACAATCTTCCTCTCATCGAGTCTAGTTTTTATTTCGTGTATCATGTCATAGGCCGCTGATGTTGTCCCTGAATTTCTCTGATAAGCATACTGCTGTTTGTCTATGATGTTGAATTTTTCTAGATGTTCTCTCAGTCGGCTTTGGATAATTTTTTCTAGAACTTTGTTCAGCGTGGATAGTAGTGCTATTGGTCGGAAGTTCTCTGGTTTATTTTTTTCCCCGGACTTGTATATTGGTTTGACTATCGTGGTTTTGAGGCATTCAGGATAGTTTCCGGTGTCGATTATGTTATTCGTTGCTTTTACTAGTAATGGCGTTAATGTCTTTCTATTGTTTTTTATTATGGCTGTCGTAATTTTGTCGTACCCTGGTGCTGTGTTGTTTTTTAGTTTGCTTATTGTATAGTTTATTTCGTCTTCGTTTGTGTTGTGAAAAACTGCTTCTTCTGCACGTATCCTTGTCGTTGTTGTGGCCTTTGGTTGCGTCTGTTTACCTTTTGTTTGGTTTTCTGCTAGTACTCTCCCAACATTTGTGAAGTAATCGTTTATTGTGTCTGCGATTTCTTGTGGGTCGGATGTTGTTGTGCCGTCTGGTTTGCTCATACTTTCTATAACTTGTTTTTCCCTTGTGTTGTTTGTTATTTTTTTAACTATTTCCCACATGTTTTTTGAGTTGCCTTTATTGCGAGAAAACAAAGATTGGTAGTATTTTCTTTTTGTTTCTTGAATAGTTTTTCTTGTATTTCTCTTTTTTCGCTGGTATTCATCTTGCAAATATATATTTGTTGGGTTTTTATGCATTCTTTTGTGCAGTTTATTTCTGTCCTTTACTTCTTGAATTACCCCTTCGTTTACCCATTCATTATTTTCTCTTCTTTTAATTGATGTTTGTATTTGGTTAGCCAGTACAATTCCTTGTAGTTGATGTAAGATTTCCTCATATGTATTGATTTCTGGTGATAGTTTGTTCAAGATGTCCCTGTCGATTGCCTTGTTATCATCTTTGGTTTTGTGGTATCGCTTGTATTCTTTTTCTTGCTTTGTTTCTTCCTTCACTGTTGTTAATATTGCATAATGATCTGATATGTCAGTTGTTATTATATTTATTTTTTCTATTTGTTGAACTCTGTTCGTAATTACATGGTCTATTATTGATCCAGATCCATCACTGCCGTGTCTTGTGTAGTGTTTTCTCGATATTTTGTTTACCACTTTATAATTGTTTTCTGTTAATGTTCTTAGGTAGTCATTTGTTGTATTATTCTTGTCCAATATGTTTATGTTGATGTCTCCGATTATTATTTGGCTTTTCCTTCGGTTAACCACATTCTTCTGCAATGTGTGAAGTAGTGCCTGGAGTGATACATGTGGTGGTTTGTATACTAGTGCTAACGCAGTATCGTTCTTTGTGAGTAGTATTCTTAGTATTTCTATGTCGTTTATAGTCTGTTTTTGCAATACTCTATAATTTATTCCTTTCCTGATGTAAATGGCCAGTCCTCCTCCTCTGTTTTGCCTTGAATGGTATTCGGCGTTGTAGTTTTCTATGTTGTATAGGTGCTCTTCGTGTGCGTTGAGCCATGTTTCGGTGATTGCTATTACATCGGGGGCCTGCATTTTTGCTGTTACTTCTAGTTCGTGGAGTTTATTTTTTAGACTTCGATAATTTTGTAAGTAAATCCTTAGTTCCATCGTGTATTTTGCTTTATTGGTTATATTTTGTTGTTTTTTTGTTTCTATGTTTTTCTTGTTTTCGTCTTTTGGTTGTTATTGCAAGTTTTCTATATCTTCCAGGTTTCTTATTTTGATCTTCTTACTTGTTTCCGTTTTCTTTAGATACACCACTCCATCCCGACACCATGCAAAGCTATAGTGCATCTCCTTTTTCAGTTCACGTACTTTGTAAAAGATGTTGTTGGTGTATGGTGTAAGTTGGTTGTTTATATATATCGTCGTCTCTCTTCCCTTTAGTTCGCATTCTCTCACTGTTACTGATTTTATTTCTTTTCTGGCTTTCATTACTTTATTTTTTATTTCCAGCGTTTTGAATTCGGCTATTATGGGACCGTTCTCCGTTTTTCTGTATGCCTTTGCGATATCTCCTTCCTCCAATTTGACGCTTAAACCCTTGGCAATCTTTGTTATTATCTTCGTCGTGTTCTCGTTCTTTTTCTCCTGTTGCTCGACTCCCGTTATGATTACATTGTTCATTATCTTCTCTCGCTCAATTGCTTCTACAGTGTCTTCCAGAATTCTGATTCTCTTCTTCATTTGTTCTTTCTCTTGTCTCTCTTTTTTCAAAATTTTCTGCAGCTCTACGTGTTCTTTTTGCATTTGGTCGAATTTTTCCGTCATTGTATTTTGGAGGTCTATCAGCATTTGCTTGATTTCCTTCAAATCGGTGCTCTCATCCTCGATGTCGCTCGCCTGGGTCGCGTTTTTATTAGTTCTTAATTGAGGCATTTCTTTAACGATGTCTGTTTGCAAAACTTTATATCTTTATAAAAATACTTGTTTAAATTCCCGCTTATGTTCTGGTAAACAAGTTTCGCCAGCTGGTCTGGCCTTTCCACTTGCCGGGTTAAAAAAAGCAGTCGTCAAGCAGTCTGAGTTCGCGATTCTTCAATCTGACTTACTTGTTTTGGGTGTTGTTTCCGCTTTGATTGCTCTCACCTGCTGGCTTCTGTGCAGGTATATGGTTCTAATTTTCCTTTACACAATGGTATTAAAATCACTGATATTCGTTGGGTATTTCCGGACTCACTTTCGCTTTAACACAGGGGGATATTTTCACGTGTGCTCTCGATAGTAGACTTTAGCTTTAGCTTTGATAAAAGCAGTCACGTAAAATATTGAGAGGAAGGGTTTCGCAAAAATTGTTCACACATCCACGCAAATTTTCTAAATATCTATCACTATTTAAATTTTCGTTGTATATTTCGTATCTAATTTCGTTCCCCATTATTAAATGGGAGTATTCAAAATGGATTTCAAGAAAAAGAAAATATCTCAAAAACTATTAAAGATAGATTAAGGGAACCCCAATATTGATTGATAGGGAATAGGATCTCTTATCGAATAGCGTATCGGTATACAGGCTGTTCCATTTGAAAAAAGTGAGTTTTTTACGTTTGAAAATTCAATTATTGTGTTGTAAATTTTGAACACCCTGTATAAGATATCATGATGAACTAAACATCGTCTTATTTGGTCTTGTTTCTAGTTTTGGACCACCAATCATGAATCTTCTAGTTTCAATAATAACCGAGATATTCAATTTTAAACGCAACCCCGAAAATCGCCAAAATATTATTAAAATCAAAAAACTCAAAAATGGTGACATTTAGGTATAGGTAAAACTCATTAAAAATGATGAATTTTGATATGTAGAAACCAGAAATAAAATTAAAATTATATCATTCCATTTAAAATAACAAAGTTGATATCGACTTTCGGTGACCGGACGTGATAGTTAACTTTGAGAATATTTTAGCTGAAGAGCTCAGATCGAGTAAATTCTAATTCCAAAATTTCAAGTTTCCAGAAATAGTAGAACATGAGAAACTTCTTATGTACCAGTTCCGTGAGACATCCTGTATAAATGTTCCTGAAAACACAATTTTTCCAAAATTTTCAAAACTTGGGATTTTAAAATGTTTTACATGTTATTTGATCTCAGCTCTCCCCGTAATTTTTGTTTCATAATCAAGGCATATATTTTTTTTCAAAAACATGATATTTTATTCGTACTTACAGCGAAAAAATCTGGAGAAAGGGTGGTGTTACGCTTACATTCGTACTTACAGCGAAAAAATCTGGAGATAGAATGGTGTTACGCTGCTACATTGTAGTTTGGGTATTATTTTCTGAAAAAGCTCTTTTAGTTTGTTTAGAAGTTGATTTTGGTTTTGTCTAGCCTTAGAATAATAATAGATGACAAAAATGAATGTGATTATGTATATTAATATTACTCAAGCTTCTTTTGCTAGCAAAGTAGCATGTTAAAAGAAATTTTAAACAGCCCAATTAAACAATTGACACCATAATTATTTTCCTTTTTTTATGGATGGTGGAATGTCCTTGATGCCTAAAGCTAAAATACACAATAACCGAAAATCAATCTTCCCATCCATCAGTAAAACCAGAACCTGCAGTAAAATTTTGTTTCCAATTTAAATCATGTAGATTGAAATGGACACGGCTCGTGGCACCTACCAATAGCACCATTTAAAAGATCACAAACGCAACTAAATAATTCACGCGCTTTCCCCATAAAACAGTCGACACTTTTAAAGCTCACCGATGCTTCTCGACCGATTATTCATCGAACGGAACCCTAATATAGCTCTAGGGGGGTAGCGAGACGCAAGCGTTACAAAACCAACGTCCTAGCCGATGAATTATAAATCGGTAAGTGTATTTGATCAGTCGATCCCGATAACCGCTCATTAAGAGGCATAAAGACCGCACGGTATCGCGGCAGCACGCGAAGAAGAACGGCCCCAAAATTACCCCGCACTCAAAATTAATTACTGAATATTAATAGGGGGAAAATGACTGGTTTTGGGTCCGGGACTGGCCGTCCTCCTCTCAGGGCAGAAACTGGAAGGAGGTATAAGTAAGTGAACCAAAACCGGCCCGATGAAAGTATCGATTTGTAATTAGGGATTCGGCCAGAAACTGACAAGCCTCCCTGTGTCCTCCTCGGGATTCGTAGACCATCCCCATGGCTTTCTAGAGGCGAATTGTGTGTTTTGTAATTACCGCATGGAAAATTCATGCCGCTCAAGGTTTCGCCGAAAAAGCACGGTACGGCAGACAGACGGCATTGCCATTCTGTTAGGGGCGTGTTTGCGCGACAGCCGACGTATCCATAGATAGATATATTGTGGCACGTCTTGATTAAGTATTTATTCGATGTTGGATGCGATGAAGTCCGTAATGAGTTCTTTATGAATAAAATGAACTATCAATTCCTCAGCATAGTGTTAAATTGGACTTTTCGCATACTTTCAATATTCTCTTATTGTCAAATAAGTGAATTCATGCAATTTTCACTAGGTACTAGAAAGGACAACAAACTCCAATAGAGAACAAATGAATAGTTCAAAAAGTACACAGGAATCGTAGAAAAGTCCTGCATCATAAAAGTCACCACTCTAAATTTTTATGTTGTGTATTTAATTAAGCTGTAAATTAGTATCGAGAGTTCCAGTGGGATGATTGGAACAGTTGGAATCATTTGAAAAGAACTTTTGGTCATATTCAGAAGATGTGGTTTATCCAACAGATATTGTTGATTTGTTGTTGGTGAATCTTATTCTCTGACATGCTAGTTCACTGATTTATTACTATGTCCTGCAAGTATACCGGGTGGTCGTTTTAACTTGAGATTCCTAAATATCTCGAGAAATATACATGGTACGACAAAAGTGTCTTAAATAAACTTCTAGGACGCAAAGGGGGAAATGAGATGGCGATATTAGTTTTATTGTAGATGGCGCTGCAATCGGTGAAAATGAGGTTAACTTAATTTTTTTTTTAAATGGGAATACCCAACTTTTTTATCAAATTATGATTTTACGCTAAATAAGAAGAATCTTGTGCCTGACATTTTTTTCGTACGATGCATTTTTTTTTCGTGCGTAAACAAACCCTATGCGCATGACGGGGCAACGCGCGCAGACGCCACAAACTTCCATCGTCAATAACTTTTGATAGATGCATCGTACGAAATAAATTTCAGACAAAATATTTTTCTTATTAAGAGTAAAATCATAATTTGATAAAAGAAAGTTGGGTATTCCCATTTCAAAAAAATAAGTTAACATCATTTTCACCGATTGCAGCGCCATCTGCAATGAAACTGATATCGCCATCTTATTTCCCCCTTTGCGTCCTACAAGTTTATTTAAGACACTTTTGTCGTACCATGCATATTTCTCGAGATATTTATCTCAAGTTAAAACGACCACCCGGTATATGTATCTGAACTAGACATCTACAATATTCCTATTATCTTCATCAGCATATGTTTTTGAATTTTTAGGAAACTGATATCAGGAATTTGTAATAAATCCGCAACGAGAAAGATCTACTTGAACAAAACAAGCAAACTAGCAAATTGGTATCAAATTGGGCACTAATGTGCGTCAAATGTTGCACAAACGACATTTATTTGCCTTCGAATGCTCATTGCAGACAAAAACGAATATGCGCTAAAACCTGATTGAATATGCAACGCTTAAGTCCGGGTTCGTATTCACCGCAAAAAATTGCTTTACGTTTTTTGTGTAAATGTTTTTGCGTTTTTTTTTCACGAGTGCAAATAAATTTCATCTATAGAAAATGTTGTCGAGTCAACAAATATTCAAGAGAACTAAAGCGAAAATGATGTTGAAGCTTCAAGGTCATCCGGTTCGTAAGCAACACATTCCCAACAATAGCAAATTATACTTATAAAATTACATTGAAAATTTTTAATACTTTCACAACCGTAATACTATGTGTAGTGATATTTTTAGATGAGTATAAATGACTTTCTAAATGACCTCTTCTATCACTCCTCAAAAGGTTTACATGAAACTACAAATCACCTTGTATGTATACCGAAGTATCCAATATTGGACTTTTATAAATACAATCAAAATTTAGTGTTTTATTTTCATTGGGCTTTTAATGAGATTTACAGTTTACCGGTACGCAAAATTGAAACAATCATATTTTTGTTTGTTTTCGAACATTTGTTTCTGGCACTTTTCTTTCGGAAATGTATTCAAAATAATTTTATTTGAAATGCAAATGTGGAACAATTCCCAGTAAAGAAAAAGAAGTCATTAATAAAAAAAAAGATTAGTAAACAGCATCAGATAAAAGGTGGTACACTTTTGCGTTATAGTATAAAGTTTAATCCGAAACGTGTCATAAAAATCCAAGCACATTACCCGGGTCCAGAAGAATAAAACTTATTGCACGTTACCCTGCTAGTGTTGAGTTAAATGTCCAAAACCGCTCTTTCAAAATTCATAAAGGTTGAAAAATTATAAAGTTTTCAACTTTTGAGTTTTTGCAATCCAGTCACATAATGCTTTGTAGGAATTTAATAAAAATAGGTTTTTTGGATAACACCTTTTTTTTTATTTTCTCATTTTGTATACAGCAGTCAGTACTGTGTGCGTAGAAATAAGACGTGACGCGTATAAAGATATCGTTCCGTGGTGGTGTTTTGTTTAATGGGTATGTTGTTGAAGTCACATATAATTTTGAAGGAATTTAAAAAAATGAAGTTTGTTGGGTAGCATCTTTTCCATTTTTACAACATTTTGTATACAAGGAGAAAGGTATTTGTAATAATAATAATAATAATACCGTTCTCCTTGTATATCTCACAGTCAATTAAGTAGTCAATACTCACTTACAGTACAGTGCTCAGAAATGTCGTACCAGACGTACAAGTGGTGACACGTATAAAGGAGATCGTTTCGTTGTGGAAAGTTTCCTTTAATGGGTATGTTGTAGAACATCTGTTGGCGAAGATTCGGACTTGCGATAGAAGCACATAACGCAATTGTATTTCCACTGTTTGCCAATGAATATGCAGATGTTGCAATGAAAATGTTTTAACGACATAATTTGTCAAATTAATATTTATAGGTTAATAATATGGTGACATACAGGCGGGATGTAAATTTTAAATAAATCAAAAATTACAGCCACAACCTGGATTTGAACCAGGGACCTTTGCGTTTCTAGCAGAATGCTCTGCCTCAGTAGCTCAGTTGGCAGAGCATTGTGCTAGAAACACAAAGGCCCCTGGTTCCAATCCAGGTTGTGGCTGTAATTTTTGATTTATTTAAAATTTACATCCCGCCTGTATGTCACCATATTATTAACCTATGCAGATGTTGGTTCACTGAAAAACTCAAATATAAAAGAGATTGGTAAAAAGCAAGCATATCAATAAAAAAATAAACGCTGCTAAAGTTATTATTGAACGCCAGCAATGAATATATGCAGTCACAAGTGAGTAATATGCCGGTATTATTACTGTACAACCGCACTGTTCGAGTTTTCCTAGCAATTGGTATGCATACCTCCAGGAATCCGTGCCGGACGACCGCGCTGAAATAACATCCGGACTGCCTTCGTGGTGCATCCAATCATTAAAATAACAGTCTTTGAAACGGTCCGACTGCTTAAAATAACAATCTAATGTGCAACAGGGGTCGTCCGGCACGTACAGAACGCCCACCAAATCCGACAGCGGGAGGACCTGGACTAGAGATATTTTAACATTGCAAATTAACACCCTCCGGACAGGCCGGTCGTTGGCGTGAAAGTAGCGGAAAAACAACACGAGAGAGCGGATTGAGGCGACCCTCCTCGCCACGCATTATGTGGAAATCGCGTAAGTGGCTATTATGACGCGATTAAACTCGTTGGAGCGCACTCACGCCCTCTAGTGATTTCAATTTGAGGGATTTTTATTGGATTCCGGCGGACTGTTCGGGTTAATTTTATTGTTTTAGGTTTCAATGAGCTTTTGTGCGTTTTCTGGTTCTCTGGTTTTTGTGTAGGTATTTTTAATGTATTATAATCTATAAATCTCTTATGCTGCAATTCATGCCAATTATTGGTAGTTTCTGGCGATTGGTGACTTTTATTCATCATGTCATTCTGCTTGCTGTTAGAATTTCTACAAGGTGATGTTGAATAGTAAGTAATATGGACATCTGCCCTCCATCATTGCACTTTTGTACTACTTCCATAAAAATGCTTTACTTTACTGCACTTTTCTTCTATGCAGTTTGGTGTTTTTTACAGTGTTTGATGTTCTCTACTTCTTCTTTTGTCGATTATAGCCTGAAGATGAGAAACCCCGTTAAATCCACATTGTGCGTTTTTTACATGTACATCACTTCTATATAAATCGGTGAACCCTCTGAAACCAAGGTTTCCAAGCTAGTGTGGAACCACTTGGCATTGCATTTCGTTGGCCGGACTATTTCTGTTGGTAAACTATCATCAAGATGCACATTTGTTAGCCCAGATCTGTAGGTTGCTTTTATGATATTCATGGTTAAAACCAGTAATTCGCACAAGTATTCTGAAGCGACAAAGCAATTCTTCCTTTCTTAGCAATCTCGTATGTTGCTCTTTTTATATGCATGGTAAGCTATTTTCCATCTAGTATGTAGAATTTTCGCACAATCTCGTTCTGAAGATCAAAAATTTCTAGTTTTAGTTATTCTGATTCTATTACGTTTTTCATTATTTCTGTTATGGAAGTGTCCGCACACCTCTTAAAGAATCGCTGTAAATGTTTCGAAAACTTGAAATTTGTGAATGAACTTTTATCATTTTTCCGTAGCACCAAAATATAAAGTTGAATTTTAACTATGATTATTTTTTGACGTTTCTTAAAACCAATGAAATGCTTCTTTATTTGTCACAAGGGTAAGTTTCAACCAATTATGTCATTATTATAGTGGGAATAAATCTCTTGTGATTATTCTCGGGAATAATCACTGTAGCTTTTATTTGCCTAGCAACTGTCAGATATTTGTCAAAATAATTACTTAATTGTGTCAACGCGAAATGGGTGAAAGTCATCGGTTTAGTACCTTTTCTAATGCAGAAATTACAAAAAAGATTTTAGAAACTACTTCGAAAAATACTCTAATAAGTAATCAGTCTATATGGAGACAATTTAAGACCTTCACCAAAGAAAGAAATTATATTCTGGATCAATCTTATAACATGAAAAGAAGAGACGGACAATGTGGAATAAAACGGCAAAATTAGTTCAAGAACTTTACTTTAATAAGTATAACAGGTCCTTTGATCCTTTCCATGATATAGAATTCAGAAATGCTCGGAATGCAAGAGATGCAAAAAGAAAAATTTTACAAAAACATCCTGAAAAGCACAAACAAAGTTCTGTGGCACTTTCTAATACAGAATTGTTGCAAATTTTTAACTATTGGGACGAAGATACACCTTGTGGATTGCAAAGAAAGTTTTTTCACGTTGCATCGTATGAACTAGCTTGGAGGGGAGGAGAACCTACGAAATGTTTAGTTCATTATTTTAAAAAAGAAACCGACATAAAAAGATTAAATACTGGCCGCATTGAATGCAATCCCATCTTTACAAAAACTGCACAGGGTGGAGCACAAAGGTGCGCTAATAGTAAATGGTTGACTCCAAACATAAATAACCCAGATATTTGCCCTGTTCGTCTTTTTGAAAAACTAATGAGTAAACGTGAAGAAAATATTAAAACCGAACGCTTGTTTCTTACTCCAAATCCGGCTTGGCAAACTCATGGTTTTTGGTATAAAAACGTTCCTGTGGGAATAAATTCCATTTCAAAATGGATGAAAGAATCCGCAGAAAAAGTAGGTCTAGACACAGTTACTAAAAAAAACTAACCATTCTGCCAGATCAAGTGCAGTAAGTAACCTTTCAAAAGCTGGTGTAGGAGAACAAGAACTAATCAAGGTCACTGGTCATAATTCTGCAAGTTCGATTAAACCATACAATTAAACACACATTACAATTGAACCAAGAACATCATTCAAATATAATAAATAATCTTAGAGAAAATACGCAGCAGGAACCACTTAATATAACAAGCAATTCCAAATCCTCAATAAATAATGAGTCTCGAAATATTTTTAATAATTGCGTTTTTCATTGTACTAATTTAAATTGTTAATTCTTTTAATATATTCACAATGTGTCAACGATATTTTCATATGTTGTAAGTAATAATTAATTAAATTAAATTTTTCAATAATTTTATGATAGTTTTATTGATCTTTTTTATTGTAAAAATTTGTGAATCAAAAAATAATCTAGTCAAATATAACTCGAGAGTTCCATAAATTAGAAAATAATTTGACAGATTTTGTTCAAACTTGTTGCCATTTGGCAATAGTCACGAGAGCCAGCAGGGCTCGAGTTTTCAACAACAAGTTTTCAAACAATCTGTCAAATTATTTTCAATTTATTCTCACTCTCTTGTTATATTATTACTGACAATTTTTGGAGCCCGACTAGTATTCAGGGCAAATAGTTCTCACGTAAACGCCTTCTCAGATAACACCTCCAATACCTCCATTCAGATAATCCATGTTATCCAAAGTTATCAGTACTTTACAATTTTAATTGGCCATTTCACGAAATTTCATTACGTGAGGCAATAAAAAAATCCACTATCGTCTTAAATAATTATAAAAATCTACTCGAGGCACTAACAAAATTATGGCGGTGCCATTTAAAAAAAAAGTGACCACTGTTGTCATAAATCAATAAAAATTGAAGTTAGAAAATTTAAATTTACTCAGAAAAGTATATTTTGGTTATAAAAAAAATTCACGAGTGCATTTTAAACAAAAATCTGTTTCAGATTTTCTGACGTTTTCATACTTTACGTGGTCGCTGTATGTAGCTGTTTTTGACTTGGCAAGGAAAATAATTGATAAAGTAGGTAAAACCATTGGCTCAATTTAAGCAAACTGCTGAAATTTCTTTTAAAATTGTTCTAGAGGCATTTGTTTGGCGGTTGATGCCAAAATGAAGTCAAATTAACTATTACCCATCTATCATTTTCTTCAAATTTTGAAAATTTATATCAGTTTGTCTTTATATGCGTTTACAGAACCTTTCGCTGTAACCATATGTTATCTTTTCCCTGCAACACAAAGTTTAAATAATTTAAAGGCTATTAAATAAAAATTTAATTAAATTAAATTAAATTTGCGCCCGCGGGTACGTAAGTTTTCGTTGATTATTTTTTCTGTTAACTTGTTTCCACTGATGGTAACCACTCTGCTATTTTTAATTCAGTGTAAACATTTTCCAATTGTCATTTTTTCCTGACATATCTTCTTGTCATATTCCATCTAATCATTCTCTAGCAAATTTTATTCCCTTATTTTCCTCTTCCTCTCTGCATATACAAAATCTTGCGCTAGACAAAGGAAAAAAAGAAGCATTACAATTTTGAGTTCCAATTAAATAATTGTGTATTTGATATAAATAAATTATTTGAACTAAACTACAGTACCCATTTAAAGTTAAGTTACTAGTGAACTAAAATTATCCACTTATATTGCTGCGTTCATATTTGTATTGATCCGCAGCTGCTGTAGTTCAAAGTTTCTTCCTCCTTGTTCGAAGTATGTCTTGGGGTCATTTGGGGACAGAGACAGAGGAAGAAGACGTGCCATGCAAACTTGAGGGTATAGTAATTGGGTCAAAGTTGAAAGAACTGCGGGACATAAAAAAAACTTTTGGAAAAGTTAATCTCGAGGTTCGTGGACAAAGTTTCTCCAATCGATACCACGTACTTTCGGTACCCTAGCTTCTAGAAAACTTGAAGGAAACACAAAAACAATGTATTCACTGCGCAGCTAAAATATCAGAAACATTAATTACAATGGACTTTATTTACTCAGAATTCACATTTCTATTTCAAATCGATTTGTTTTTCAATAAATTTTAAGTTTTTATACATTTTTTAATGCAGCATCCACAATTTGTTCACGGTAATGTTTTTATTTGAGCAATCCTTCAAATGTAGAAGGAAAAGTTGCGTTTCCTTTACATTTGCATAAAACGTGTAGTTCACGCTCTTCCAATAAAACTATTTTGTTTTCTCATTCTGGAATTATTCACGGATTTGTTACTAATAAATATGCTTTAATACATATAGTCAACTTATAAACAAAAGCTAAAAAAGAAACAGTGATATTTGGTACCGAACTGCAGATAATTAATATTTGGGGTTACGTTAATTCATATTGGTTGACAATTCCACGTAGTGAAACTGACACGACTGTCAACTCAATTTATTTCCTTATTCTGCATTTCCTTTTTATCATACCTATACTATAAAACATTCTATATTAAGCTACTGTAATTAGATACAGACAGCTACTACTTACTAAGTGCTCTATGCAGCCCTTTTTTACAAAGTGGATAAACATGTTTTACTTTTTACGTTATTTTACGAAATGCTTGACAAATCCAGTTAGTAAAACACAAGAGGCCCTATTGGTCATGTGTAATCCATATGGTAGGGGTAATTGAAACGATCTTCTTGCCCACAACGCTGTGATTGGTTTTGTTGGTGTTGTAGTCTGTCAGAACCGTGTGTTTATTCAGTTTTATAAGCACGTTCAACTGTTAGGCACTGTTAGTTTGGGTGGAGAACTCTAACAATAATGTAATTTTATATTAGGTATCAATTTGAGAACTTTCATACATAAGTTACAGATACTTTCAGTAGAAGTAACCTTCAGGAGTTCCTGTACGAAACTGCGCGCAAAATTAAACAATGATTTCATATGATGTCATGTCACATATTACTATACACATCACGCAGAATTAGTATTTATCTGGATAATGCAAATGTAAACTTTTACAGAATGACAATCTAAAATTAAATATAAATTGAAACGTTGGCTCTGAGGTGAAATATATTAATTACACCTAGCCTATAAATAATGACAATTAAATAGGTATAATTGCTAATAATTGTGTGTAACAATTAGTGTCTGAAATTATATACTTTATTAGATGAAACTATAAACTTTTGACGTCACAACCGGTCTTTAAACTGTGATGCTACTCAAAAACTGTCTGAAATCTATACGAAAATTAACCCCAAATTTATTTTAATAGATGAAAAATAATGACAATAATTTAAACTTACGGGGCTATTAGCAGTCGAAAAAAAAAGCCCCATTTGTTTTGTTTTTTGTCGTTTTATTGTTTTATTGTTGAATGAGTCCATAATTTTCAAAGGTGAGTAATATAGGTGTTGGAAATAAAAACCTCTCTGATCCTTTGATTGTTATTTATTTTAGGTACCGGTTTCGATCAGCTAAGTGATCATCATCAGCCATTTCGACCATTTAGGCTGATGGTGATCACTTAGCTGATTGAAACCGGTTCCTATTAAAATAAATAACAATCAAAGGATCAAAAAGGTTTTTATTTCCAACACCTTAAGTATATGTAGTCAATAGTTAAGGACCAAGTATAGTGACGTGACCGCACCGTAATACCGTAGCGTAAAAAGATCAATGTACATAATTTCCACTCCGCGATTATAGTGACGCTCCGTAAGTTCGTTCTCGACCGCAACGAATTTCATCTCCTGCGTGTTATGTCTTACGTTTTCCGGCGTATGCGCGCGTATGGCGCCATCTGTACGTGTACCGGCGAGTTAATAGCAGTTTCCAGTAAGTTGTAGGTTAACTGATACCATTTTGATAGTTTGTGGCAACGAGAACACAGAACGAGAACAACTTCAGAATGAATTGTTGCTGCAACAAGCCCTGCGTCCATAATTTATTATATCTACCACGATCTACCACTGATTAATACAATCAACAATAACACTGACCTGTGAGGTTATATGCCGTTGTGTATATACTTCTCCGCTATGGCGCTCAATTTGTTTGAGATCATGCGGTACGGCACGTTACGGATTGCGTTTTTGTGGCACTATACTTGGTCCCTCCAGTTGTATTGTAAAAAACGTTAAAATTTATATCCGCTGGTCAAGAAAAGGCTGAACCAAAAAAACAATAAACTCCGTTTTAAAGCTAAGATATAAATCTACAACTAGAAATCGAATAATTTTTTTGTCTTATTTTGAGAATATAAAAACGAGAGAGCATATAACCCAAAACCGCAACAATTTATCGATTTTTTCATATTTATTCGACTCAAAAAACTAGAAGAGAACAATTAATCAAAGAGTTGGCCGCCTAAATTGCATGATATAAGAAAGAAGCAAAATGTCCACTAATTTTGAAAACTTATTTTGATAAAACATAGTTTTTTAGTTAACAATAATCTGTTATTCCTGAGTCATATAGTAAACTTTCAGCATTCGCAAGTTCAGAAACAAATTCGCGTTATTTCGTATGAAGCGGAAGAGCATGCTCTTCTAAGCTACCCTTGATAACCGCACAACCAGAAGCTCAAAGTTCGAATACGAAAATCGTTGTATCGTCGTTATTATTAAAGAATGTTACCTAATATTTGCTAAAGTAGTAGATAAAGGTCTAGGAAAATAATAAAGAGAAATAATATTTTGCCATTTCAATGTACCCTTAATAATACATAATAAAGTAGGTAAATAGAAAATACAAATTAAAAAAAAAATATCATTGCCATTATTTTGATTATATTCATATTATAATCAAAATCTCCATGTATAGTTCCTACAAAATCGTTTTTTTTTATTATTATTAGTATGTATTATTATTACAAAAAATTGGTCCTTTTTTAAGGGTAGCTTTTATTTCCCCGGTAATCTAACTTCTCATTTAGTTTTATGGGTTGGTACGAGATTGAAGTAATGCGAAGTCGCTCGCTTACGTTCGGGTCTTAAGGTTCCCGATGTAGAAAGGTAGCGAAGTTGGGTGCGGTGTAGTGAGCGGGCAACGGAGGGGTTGCGGAGGTTGGGGGTTGTGATTTTTCCTTGTTCGGCGCTGAGGCGTCGTAATTTCTCGGGGTACGACGGCAGATGTTGTGTAAGAACACGAGTCGCTAGTGAAGTGTGTAATTAATCCGAAAATGCAGGTAATTTATGCGAGGAATGTTTATTGCAGCCGTGGAGCTAATTTACGGGCCGTCACCGCGCGGACGGACGGTTTAGGCCCCCGGGGGTGGTTGGTTGCCGCGGTGGCGGCTGCTGGTGGCGGTGGCGGTGGAATAGTAGTGTGAGCAACTCCCGAATGGCTTCTTATAATTACGAAAGTAAGGTGATCCATATTTTATCCGGCGCGGGCAAGGGACGACGGCCCAGGACGAAAGCAAAAAGACTCGTATTTCATCTGTTTTTAGAGGAGGAGAAATCACACTCACGGTCCGTACCTAAGTAACTTCAGGCTCGTTCGAGAACGCCCGGGTTTGTTGTAATTGAAGGTTACCGGAGAACTTTGAATATTACGTTTGCTGAAAGCAAAAAAATCATGCTTAGATTCAGCTGGTATGAGAAAGATATTCTCATATTCATTGGGAATTTTCGAACATATCCCGCTTCTTTCATACATGTCGTCATAGTCTCATGAGTAACTTACTTCTTCTTTTTTTTTGTCATAAAAGTGTAAATTGTGCGTGGACGCGCAGAGAGTTCACAAATCCTCAGAAGGATCTCAGATTTTCTTACCCAACGAAGAATCACTACTATCCATTTACACAAACATTGGCTACATGTGGTCCTCTATTGTCTATTATTTTTTTTTTACGTCGAATTTTAAATTAGCATAAGCTAAATCGAATTTTAGATGGATACTTATTATAAAATTTTAGCTGAAGAACTTTTTTCAGAAACCTGTTCCTCCATGTTAGAATCACCCAGTTTTTCAGCTTTCATTTCTGTCTATTTAGAGAATTTTAATACGTCGTTAATTAGTTCAAAATATCAAAATGGCACCATACTCTCGAAATATCATTTTACAAGATAAACCACTGAACAGGATGTTGTTATGGATTTTATCTACATAACTATAAACGTTGAAGTTTAATCTTGCGATATTGGCATGTATCCGGAAAAAAGACCTGTCTTATACCAGTTCACACAGTTTTCTCCTCATAAATGTAAAGTTCCTGTTCAAGCTATCATTTCAGGCTAGTTGGAGTGTTGGCCAGACTGCATTGGTTGAATTTTGTTCCAAATGAATGTTGTATTTAATTAAATCTTTAACTGAAATTTCAAGATTTGGAACCCGACACTACTTGCCATGAAAGACGAAGGTTTGGAGGTTCCGAAGCCGTCGAAATAGCAATATCGATAATTTTGGCCATAATGCTCGTTACTTGGTAGTGGTAATATACAATTAGCTAATTCATATAGGTAACTGAAAACTAATATTTATTCTTCGTTGAACTTTGGACGAAGGCCTTCCCTATTTCTGCCATTCGGATCTATTTCGTACCGTCGTTAGGTTGCCTGCCTTCTTGGTTTAATTTTTATCCCTATTTTTATACCCCCACATTTAATGTGTTGAGGTTATATTGAGTTGATTAAACATTTGTAACACCCTTAAGGAGGTTAGCTGTCAAGTTCGGTCAGGACTCTACGCTAGACAGCCCTTGGTATATACGTGTATACGATAGAAATTAAATGATGTCGACCTATGGACGAATTCCATAGTACAGACTGGTTCTCCGTAGATTCTAATTGACTGAACAGGGGTCAGGAATAATTGAAGAACTTTTCTTTGACGCTCTCCAAAGAACGTATAAATAGCTCCAAAGTCTTCATGTTTTATAATTATTGGGTGCACCCAATGAATCATTTGTCTGCGTTTCTGACGTTGCCGACATCGGTACAAGAACAATAACGTAATAATTCGTTTACGGCTCCATGGCTCATGAGATAGTACCAGGGATGTTAAATTTCGGTAATTTCTTTATCTTAAATTATTATAAATATTGGTAAATTACCAACAGTAATATATATTGACGGTGAATAACTTTGGTAATTTAAGTAGTAAATTACGGTAATTACCATTACGGTAATTTATTTGATAATTTACCCTGTTAATTACGCTTTTACATCCTTGGATAGTACTGAACCGCCGCGCCGCTGAACTCTGAACAGCTGTATAAATAATATACACGGCTATATACAGTGTATATAGCCGTGCCGCTGCATGCGTGAAAAGGCCGTTAGTGCTGGAAAGATTTTCTATTGTAAGAACAAAAATGCTATAAAAAAATATAATTCGTTCAGAAAAAAAATATTTATTTTTTTCGACCCACCCTACTCGACGTGCTACTGTTTTCGCATACCTTGATTGCCCATATTACCTCTTCTGTATATCTAAATGCGGTCTCGTTTAATGTTTAATGTGTTCGTTTTGCTTTTAAAGTTCTTTTTTTGCGAATGGATAAAAATATAACGTTAGTAGTTATCCATTTTATTTTTCTTTCTCAATCCACAGGAACCAAAAGCATAGTAAAACATAGTAACCCAGACATTATTAGGACACTTAGGCAATGGCGATGAAAACATATTATCTGGAGGTTTGATATCCTCGAATGTTCTTTTCTTTTCTTCTCCCAGTGAAAATTGCCGAAAAAACATTTTATTGTGGAAAAAACTAAACGTCGTGTGTGCATCAATCTTATACACCTAAAGCTGAAACAACAATACAATTATTATATGATTATTTAAATCAATAATTTACAAGATATTTACCTATTTGATATCATAATAATTCAACCAAATTGTTGTATGTTTGTGTGATTCCCACCATCCTTTTAAGTAATACAATACTCCGATATCAACTTTCATGGATCCCACAGTAATGCAAAAGGCTATCCGCCCAGTTGTCTTCCACAATCTCCATATGGATTTCTCATTTCGGCCGTGTTCGCTCCACTTTCCCTCCTTAATCCTAATATCGCCGGGGTAAGAAGCCGAACGCGATGGGGTTGCTGTTAATTGATCTCGGTGGTTGACTCTCCCCGTCTCTCTCTTCCTCCGAATAGTCCTTCTTCCTTCCTATAAAACGCCACGGTCTGGTTTAATGTTTTGGCGGCCGAGTATGGGACACGTGAGGTAGCTGCATAGCGCCAATAACGCCGTGGTACGCCGTACCAGGGGCAGTAGTCCCCTTCAACCCTTTCGTGGAGGAACGAGGGTGAACCCCCTCTTCTAATTAACCCGTAAATGTTGCACATTATGCGCCATCAGACGACTGAGTATCGTGCATTTCTTTCGGACTGGGACAATATTTGATTAAGTCGGATGCAATACTGTTTCAATGATTTAGGAGAGGAACGAGGGATTGGCTTCCATCATATTTGGCATATCGCGAACATTAATCATCATTTTGTGGATGTATTATTTATAATTTGATCCATCTCTTTTCAAATATGATAGTGAGTCGTTTGGGTTAATAAGTACCTATTTATCGATCTCAAATTTCACCGGAAGAAAAGTTACAAATATACAACATGCCTAATAAACAATAACTAAATGAAGCTTTTCTTATATCAAACATTGCAAAATCAAATATGCTGGTTCAGATAAGTGGACGACACCTTCGTAATCTGGCCACATGGACCGCAATCCTTAAAAAATTTCCCCGACTTCCTCAACCAGCAACACCCAGACATACGCTTCACCATGGAAGTGGAAACAAACGGTTCTCTCCCTTTCCTCTATGTCCTAGTTACACGCACTACTTCCGATACCCTTGACCATACCGTGTATAGGAAATCCACCCACACCGGTCGGTACCTCTATGCCAATACTTACCACCACCCCGCTCAGAAACAAGCATCTCATTTCACCCTTGTGAAAAGGGTGAAAACCAATTTCTATAACCCACCCCACAAACCTACAAGAAAAAACTTCACCACTTAACCAAAGTCCTATCGCAAAACAACTATCCTAAGTCCACGATAATTAAAAGCATTTCCCGGCATCTAACCCAACCGATACCACGCCTCATCAGCATTCCGTCGTTCCAATTGCAACCGCTTTTCTTCGTTATGTTCAGGGTATGACAGATCGTATCGGACCAATACTCCGCAAGCACAACATAAAACCGATATTCGAACCTCTTTCCAAACTGTCGGACTTACTTCCTTCTACTAAGGACAAATTCGCTCCTCTTCTTTCTCCTAGTGTGTACCGGATTCTATGTGCTTGTGTTAGTGAATATATTGGCGAGACGAAGCGATCAGTTAGCGTCCGTCTATCGGAGCCTGGAAATTGGTCTTGACCCAACCGCTTCTACCTGTTGGTACACTACCTGCTAGATATATCTAGATACATCAAACATTTATTTCATTTAAATAATATTTAAGTAAATACATTTTACTGTAATTGTCTCAACTAAAGCAGTGAGTTTCAAATACTATAATATTGCATAATCAACAAAATTGAACGAGGACAAAGCGAAATGAACCTTTTCTTATATCAGACTTTTCTTTTATCAAAGCTGGTGTTCAGTTATTACCTGGCGAAAGGTTAATTGGTCATTCATTATATATGGATGACTTGAAACTTTATGCCTAAAATGATGAGCAGCTGAAGAGGAGCCTCAGTATAGTTAAACAATTCTCTGACAATATTAGGATGCAATTTGGTCTAGAGAAGTGTGCCAAAATTAGTATTGTGAAAGGCAGAATTGAGAGAACCGCTGACATATGCCTGAATGATCATACTTGTATTAATGCATTAGCAGATAATACTAGATATAAGTATCTGGGAATGGATCAAGCCTTTGGTATTGATGATGAAGGGATAAAGACGAAGGTTATAGGCGAATACATTAAGCGAGTCAGAAAAATTTTAAAATCTGGGTTAAATGGAAAATATAAAATGCAAGCGATAAATGCATATGCTATTCCATTATTTCGGTACAGTGTTGGAGTTTTAAACTGGACTAAGAGGGAAATACGCGATTTGGACATTCAAACTAGAAAACAGTTAACATTAAATTTTATGTTTCATCCTAGGTCTGATGTCTGCAGGCTATACCTGCACCGTTTAGATGGAGGTCGTGGCTTGCAGCAATTGGAAAATATTTATGATTTGGAAATGTTAAATTTAGGAAATTTTAAAAAGGCCAACAGGTAGGATAAAGTCATTATTAATTATTTAGGGATACTTGTGGTAAGTTAATAATTAGTAGACATAAACTAATTTTGGAAAAAATTCTGGTGTAAGAACTCGATCACATTAATTTCATTTATATCAATATCAATAAAACGATGAATATTGCTCTATTGCCATCTATAGTTTGAGGTAAAAATAGTTATTTTGACCATCTTTTTTACTTTATCATACGCAGTATGTAAAGTATTGTAATCGTGCCAAAAAATTTTTTTGAGTTTTTAGCGGAAATATGTCTTTTTGGGTCCCCTGAACATTTTTGACCAAGGTACAAAAAAATGTCTGTGTGTGTGTGTGTGTGTATGTGTGTGTGTGTGTGTGTGTGTGTGTGTGTACCCGTTTTTTGTGGCGACGATTCCGGTGAAACTACTAAAGGTATCGGGACGAAACTTCATATTTAGAAGTTTCATAACCAAACTTAGAGCTGAAAAGCTTTCTGTTGAAGAGGGTCCAAAGGAACTGGAGGTTTAGTCTTAGCATTTTTTAAAGATTTTGCAAATAAGCCGCCATTTTTGGAATTTCGTCGAAATAGTTAAATAATAAATTAAAGATGAGGAAATTCTGAATAATTTATCACTATGACATTTTTTGGTACAATCAATAGTTTAGCTGCATGAGCAAATTCTATTTCCACGAGATCGGTCGTACTGCATGAGAGCTAGTAGCCAGGATTTGTCAGATTTTTTGATTCTAATGACAGTAGTTAGTCTTGGTGTCAAACGCTAATGTTTTGACAATAATTTCTGTCAAATATATAATTATAATTTTTTATAATTGACAATAATTTCTGTCATATATATAATTTCTGCGTTCGCATATTGCATTACACTTTTTACACCCAATAATACGTAAGTGTCATTTGGACGTGTACCCGGTGTCAACGGAGTACAATATCCGAACGCAGCTTTAATCGACATGTCTGTCTAGTTCTAGTAGTTTTATTTTAATGCAGACCTGGCCGATCTCGATCAAATAGAGTCTCATGCAGCTTTACTATTAATTTTATATATAGAATGATAAAGTCATGTGCCTGGCCACATCAGATTTTTTACATTGTATGGGAAAGCAATGGCTAATCTATGGGGCCCCTCACGGTTGCTTGCACGTCTTTTAGAGTTTCAATAATAAATATTTGATTAAGAAATATATTTAAACGGTGGAACGGCAGTTTATAACGCTGTTTATATTGCATTTTCTGGAAATAATTTTTGGAAACCAGTATGTCAAAATACCGAACACTACACACAATATGTGAAAACCAAAAGGGATTAATGCCATAGATAATACCCAAAGATTCCGAAACCGGAAAGACAATTTCCAACTGATGAAAAATCTTGACATTCTGATGATGAATTGCTCTGCTACTATTGCGCAATAGTAAATTTAAAGGAACTACATGTATATTATGAACATATAAAGATGACAATATACGTTAAAATAAGGTTCATTCATTTTTTCGAATAGGGGTGCAAGCAAAACACCCATCCCTATTACCTTTATCATCACATCATTCTTCCTTTGTTCTATCGTTATCTCGCATTGGCCATGGTGCAAAACAAAAGAGTAAAAATTAGATGAATTACGAAGTTGAAGAGGAGCCTCAGTATAGTTAAACAATTCTCTGACGATATTACGATGCAATTTGGTCTAGAGGAGTGTGCCAAAATTAGTATTGTCAAAGGCAGAATTGAGAGAACCGCTGACATATGCCTGAATGATCATACTAGTATGGGTGAATTAACAGATAATACTAGATATAAGTATCTGGGAATGGATGAAGCCTCTGGTATTGATGATGAAGGGATGACGGCGAAGGTTATAGGCGAATACATTAAGCAAGTCAGAAAATTTTTAAAATCTAGTTTAAATGGAAAATATAAAATGCAAGCGATAAATGCATATTCTATTCCATTATTTCGGTACAGTGTTGGAGTTTTAAACTGGACTAAGAAGGGAATACGCGATTTGGACATTAAAACTAGAAAACAGTTAACATTAAATTTTATGTTTCATCCTAGGTCTGATGTCTGCAGGCTATACCTGCACCGTTTAGATGGAGGTCGTGGCTTGCAGCAATTGGAAAATATTTATGATTTGGAAATGTTAAATTTAGGACATTTTATAAATGCCAACAAGTAGGATAAAGTCATTAAACAATTAATTAGGGATACTTCTGGTAAGTCAATAATTAGTAAACAAACTAATTTTGGAAAAGTTTCAGGTCATACATTTTACTGTAATTGTCTCAACGAAAGCAGTGACTTTCAAATACTATACTATTGCATAAAAAATAAAAGACAATATCAATAAAACGACGAATATTGCTCTATTGCCATCTATAGTTTGAGGTGAAGATAATTATTTTGACCCTTTTATTACATTGTATAGGAAAGCAATGGCCAATCTATGGAGCCGCTCACGGTTGCTTGCACGTCTTTTAAAGTTTCAATAAAAAATATTTGATTGAGAAATACATTTAAATGTGGAACGGCAATTTATAAGGCTGTTTTTATTGCACTTTCTGGAAATAAGTCATATTGTTATGGAAACCAGTGAATAAAAATACCGAACACTACACACAGTATGTGACCACCAAAAGGGAATAATGCCATAGTTATCCCAAAGATTCTGAAACCAGAAAGACAATCTCCAACTGAAGAAAAATCTTGACATTCTGTTGATGAATTGCTCGTTACTGCTAGAGCGCAACAGTAAATTTAAAAGAACTCCATGCATTTTATGAAAACATAAAGATGATATTAAACGAAGGTTCATTCATTTGTTCGAATAGGGGTGCAAGTAAAACAAACAAATCCTATTACCTTTACCATCAACATCATTCTTCCTTTATGCTATCGTCATTTCGCATTAGCCATGGTGCAAAACAAAAGAGTAAAAATTAGATGAATTACGAAGTTTATTCGTCGTCGTCCACAATATCAACCAACGTCAACGCCTCGGCTCCGCTAATAGTGTATCATTTCCTAGTTTCGCCTGGAAAATAATTGTCCACAGCAGTCTTCTCTGTGGAGCTGATGTGTCCTCGGCAAATTCATTACGTCGGTAGTCGCTCGCACAAGTCAGCGGCGCGCGGCGGCGGCAGTACCGTCAAAATTAAATATAATACATTTAAAACTTTCTAGACTGCAACAACAGCAGCAGCAGCAGCCAGAGAGCCTTCAAGTCTTAAAACTAACCGTCTAGTGTAGAACTTCCAGCACGGGGCCTCGAATAACGGAACCTGTCCTTCATAATTACGAACTTTTCCTCCACCGACCCCCCTCACCCGGTGGCCTCGGGTACGTTTCCGCGTTTTCCCGTCTTCTAACCCGGATTCTGCTTAGTCTGCTGCCGGATTACACATTCATTACCGGCGAGATGTGCGAGATGTTGATGATGATGATGGGAGAGAAAGAAGATTCTTGATTTCCGCTAATGAATCCTTGGTAATTGGGGACGCGGTCGCTCGTATCTAGCCTCCGCCCGCCCGTGAAACCCCCTATCGCAAAATCCAAACCAACCCAACCGGTGGTTATAAATAACCGGATAATGGCATTCGTATGCCCGACGATCTGTTCTCTAATGATCCGTGTCGAACATGTTTGAGCTTGTAACGTGTGTGTGAGCATGTAAGGCGTGTACCGGGGGATTATATACACCCTTAGGAGGTACTGGTGTGGAATATTTAGACGGTGATAGGTAGAACGTCCGTATATCGATGCCATATGGTTGTGAATGTAGGTTCTACAAAAACCAACCTTGAAAAAAACGTTTCTAATTCAAATTTCCAAAATCCCGATTAAAATCGTTTTTCGAATATTTGCTGGTGAAATCAATAAAACATTCCTACTATAACTTCATATAATGTAAAAATATAATGTGTCTGAGTACATAATATTTATCGTATTCTACATATAAATAAAAATAAATTAATAGAAATAGAAAAAAATCCAACTTTGTTTTATTGTTCTCAGATCATATCTATGTTGATTTGGTCTTTTATTCGCTGCCCCAAATACTGACATTTTCATATTCAGTATGTTGAAATACCCAATCAATTAATTTTTTCATTACTTTTGATTGATTTGCTTATGCATATTAAATACTACAGGTTGTGTTTAAATAAAGTCTAAGGAAATCCTAATCATTGTAGAGAAGTAATGTAATGAATTCAGACTTGAGTAGTGAATTAGAGTTCAGCGAAAAAATAGTAACAAATAGCAGTGTTGGTGGTCGGTTCATGGACACATTGTTTATTGACTTCAAGTTACAAGTCTACTTAAAATTATTTGGCACCTTTTTAAACCCTGCAAAATAAAAATACGATGTGGTAGAATGTATAGGTTTAAATAAAAGGTTAAACAATGATCATTATAATTACAAGGAGAAATCCAGTTAAGATAACTAACTAGTTCGATATTTTGATTGAAACCGTGTACACAACTGTAAGCTATTAATATGAAATGATAGGTTGAACTTGCAACTTTAAGCTATGAAGTAGATATACATTTGACTGTCAAACGTGCTTGGTTAAAAGAGTATGTGCTACATCACTTCACGGTTTTGGCGTAATTTTTCATTTCTTTACAGTTCAATTGTACTTGGTCCGGCGACTTCGCCATAATCGCCACAATGGCAAAAAATATGACATTTGCCAAACTTCTCCCATTTATCTCCAGTCTTCTTCTCTACCAGTGCCACACAGATAGAGATTTTTATTTAACTCAAATAAATGCGTGTTTGAATAAATCAAAAATATATTTATTTGCTACAAAGAATGTTTATTTGAGTCAAATAACATTTGTTTGGGGTACAGTAATATTGTTTTCACTAAAATACATTTTCTTTGTAACTAATAAATATATTTTTGCTTCTCATCAAACAAATATTTATTTGAGTTAAACCAACATTTTCTGTGCAGTATCGTAGTATCGCAGTTTCTGTGCAGTATTGTGCCAAGCAGGTTGTTTATTGCTGCAGTTGTGTCCGAATATAAATTTTTAAATATGCGATGTGCTCCAATACTTCTGTAAGGTTCTTACTAATATCTCCCCATGGCCGACTGTATCACACGCAGTGATGTGGGCCGGGTAAATACCCGGCGGGTGGGTATTTACCTGGGTATTTACCCGGGTATTTACCCCTACTTAGGGTAAATAGCTATATTTTGGGTATTTATTCTTTTTATCCCTAAAACACCATTTAACAACATTTCAGATATTTATACATGGTGTAGCACTTTTTTCCCGCAAGAATTATTGTTAGATAGTAGATGTAATTCTGAGTATAACTTTTCATATGGACGTAATTGTTTTCTCGCCAAATTACAGCCGCTTGAAATATTAACTAAATAAAAAAAATCAACAATAAACTACATATCACACAATGCTAATACTAAGAAAGGGCACAATCAATACCCATAACAAAATTAAAAGTAAATAAATTTAAGGAACAAATAAAAATGTTAATAATAAAGAGGAAAGCTGGTTAATCGACGGTGAGATAATAAGGAGAAAGGTATTTGTCGGGCAATTCCGTCATACGAAGATCGAAGAAGCAACCGTAGACACGTGTTTCGGACTATTAGTCGTCATCAGTACGGTATAGCCAAGGAGCAAGATGGACACTCAATGGAAAAAACACTCAAATGGAGACCTAAAGGGGGTGACCAATGTCGCCAATTTGGTGCTTCAATCCCAACATCTTCAGGATTCGAAGACAAGAAGTGACGTCGCGCCGGAGGTGACTGGTGTCCATCTTGCTCCTTGGCTATACCGTACTGATGAGGACTAATAGTCCGAAACGCGTGTCTACGGTTGCTTTTTCGATCTTCGTATGACGGAATTGCCCGACAAATACCTTTCTCGTTAATAATAAACTAAATAGCAAATGACCGAAAACAAAATACATATGAAACTTTTTAGACATTTGTTTCTCTACAAGTAATTGTCATTATGAGTTTCTTTCATGCCGAGTTATTGGGTTTATCAATTCCTAAAGAGGTTAAGTCATTTAATATACAGTTTTGCAATTATTTTACAATTATTTAAAACGGTTGTAATTTTTGAAGGAATAAAGAAAACAAATAGGTCCATATGAAACTTTTTACTCAGTGTGGTATTTACTATCTGAAAAAAAGTTAAGCGGGAAAAAAACGGGATACTCTGTAGATCTTGATTACAAATAATGTAAAATATTTGAGTTATATAAGAACAACATTTAATTGGATTCATAGCAAAATAAGAAATTGATTAACAACGACAAAAACCGCTATGTTAACTATACTTAACATATAATCATCAGTTTCTGCTAAATCTTCTTCGATAACAGAATCAGAAAATATGGAACATTCACACAATTGAATGGACGATGATGGCAAGGAAATGACTCTTGATATATCGTCAGATCAGGCTAATATTTTTACTCTTTGTTTCAAAAATTTTTTTATTTTTATAAGAATAACCTTTATTTTGTGATAAGAGAATAACTTTTGATTTTGTGATAAAAGAAAAACCTTTATTTAGTATGTAATTAAATATTTCATTTTACTGCTATTTTTAATAACAATATTATGTTTATAAATACCCCTATAAATACCCACTTTGGGTAAATTCCGGGTATTTACCCCGGATATTTACCCGAAGTATTTACCCTTGATAATAATAACCCGGGTATTTAACATCACTGATTACACGCTCTTGCAAAGCTAACAACCTACAGAAAACTCGATAGATTTCAACACTGTTAAAAAAATTACATTGAAGATAAAATGTATATGGGACTGTAGTCACTAATATATAAGTGTTGCCTTCTTAAGGGAAGGTTCTCATGTAATCGGTTGAAAAATCAAAATTTTTTTCTTTCATATTTTGAAACCTTGAAGTGTATAAAGTAAGCCCCTGAAACAGTTTTTGGATTCTCGCAAGTTTTACGGTTATATAGTCAATGATATTTTCCGGCCGAAATTTCCTGCATTAAGGCGCCGCGCCGCAAAGAGATGAGTTTGTTAAGTGATTATTTTCGGTAACGCTTTAAAGAAGGATTGTGAAATTTGGATACAACAAAGAGAACGATCTAGGTGCTTATGTTGAGTAAATTATTATATTTGGATGAATTCGTATAGAAAAGGAGTTTTAAAAAGTATAATGTTTCTACCTTCTCTTGTTGAGTTTCTTACACCAATAAACTGACGCGTTTTTCTAGAAACACGATCTTTCAACCTGGCATGCGCGATTACTTTTAAATCGTTAAACGGATCGAGTTATTCTTTTTTTCTCATAGAGAAAATACTTTTATTGGAGACTGAACCTCATTATAAGTGAATCTTTTAATTAATTATATTATTTATACTGATTTGAAAACGAAAAAATGCTGTGAAAAATCAATCTTAAAATTCAAACAGCAGCCATTTTGACAATTTTCAACTGTTTTAACGAAATGTTGGTTTAGCCTCCAACTAATTTTATCTAGTTCCACAACGCTTTTGAAATTTAAATTTTTGTTTATTTTCATAGGAGCTATCGTGCACGTTGCGTCGTTGAAACAAGCACGCCGCGCAGGCCCTGATATTTCCTACAACAGTATCCACTTCTTGTACATAGTTTTTTATGGCACAATTTCCTTTTATTTACTGAAGTGTAATAAATATATAGGAAAAGATAAAAATATTGATATCTCTTACAATTTGTTTGAAAAACTGTCCCAAATTTGAGCTACTTTTTAGGTCTCTACATGAGAACCTCCCCTTAAACTGAATTTCTCTGAATGTTAGTTAAATTAGTCTTTATTTACTTCAAAGCACATATTATCCGACACACCAGAAGACATTTTTTTTAAGAGAAAGGCTAAATATGTATATTATTATAATTTGACCGAAAAAATAATGTGTGAAGCAAGCATCCAGAGAAACACGCCTGAGAAATACTAATGCACATAAACGTACAACCATCTAATACAATTTCAATACACTAACTACGTACTGCATATATCCGCTGCCAAGAATGCGGCCTCTGCAATAGTATCAGGAACTTCTCAATTTGCATTAATTTGATGACCAGTTCTCAACTGGCGTATAGATCTTGGCAGGCCGGGCGTCTACAAAGGCCCACAAGATACAACTTAACCATGTAGCGCTCTCCTTTACCGACTGGTACATTAGCGTAATTCGTCTTGTGCTCTGATTAGACGACGAAGACGAGCGAACTTATCAAGAAACCGCAGTCGTCTTTGGGCATCTCTTTGATATATATGGAGTCCGACATCTGTGCATCCATACACGTGTGGGCGAGCATATGGGTAGTTCTATTCATCCCCTATAGGGTGATAGGATGCCGGGGGCCATTATGAATACGCATAAATATGGAAGTTTGCGAGGAGTTTCAGGGAGCCGGACCAGGGTCCGGGACCTTTTCGAACTTGTGCGCGAGCCGGGGCATTTTTATGAAGCTTGAGTGGGCATTCCAAGTTCGGCGAGAGTCCCCTAAATCTAGGCGAGTTTATCACGGGCTTTGAGATTTGCTTGAGTTAGTGCAGGTTTTGGTGGATTTGTAAATAGAATAGAAAGGTGAATGGAATTCATAGAGATTTGTTAGGTAACTAGATAATGAGAAATCAAATATAATAACTTAAATTTAAATCAATGATCTATCTAAAATTATAGTCATTGAAAATCAGTTTCAGGGCTTCAAACGCAGTGAACTTTTAATTTTTTTTAAATAACTTAAAAAATATATAAACTTTATCAAAGTTAATGCATCCTCTCCTTACACACAATAATATTTCCTATTTAGAAGATGTTTGATCATTATGTTAAATTGATGAGCTTTGAAGTGTGAAAATAACTAGAACAAAAGTAACATTTTCTGCTGCCACCAACATTTCAAAATTTGTTTATTTAGTTAAGTACTAACGCCACCAAGTCTTTAAGTCACGTTCTTGTTAAGGCCATTTATTTCTAAAATTAGGATGTGTTCAATTTGTTCCAATTAAATTTTAATTTAATTTAGCTTAAATTAAAAAGCAAATATTTGATTTTATTTGTTAAATTTAATTCAGAAATACACAATAAATACTTGTCTTTCTTTATCGTTTTTTATTCTCTTTTAGAAACAGCTGCTACACGCAAATATACGCTAATTTAAAATGCTTTTCAAACTTTTGCCTTGTTTCAATATCTTAAATATCAAGATCAAGATGACTATTGATTGACTAATATGACAACTCGATTAATGTTTCTTAATTTTGTTTAGTGTAAATCTTTTATGTTTAGTTCCAAATGTGTGTGGAATTTTAATATAATACATTTGTGTGGCATTTTAATATACTAAACGATATCTGAAAAGCCTCCGTCCATAATAACTAATAACAATATTCTTTGACAATTTTTGTACAGCTAACCGTATCAATTTTTCACATGTAAGGTGGTCTTTACGCCGAATAATAACATGACTAACAATACATAAAAAATCCTCAACATTATACAACAAAAAATTTTCGAAACTGCCGTCAATCATATGTTGATGAACGTCGTGAGAAACTGTTATAAATTTGTGGCCTGAAACATCCAAGAATTGGGACTTTTCTTTCCACTAATATTTGTATTTTATACATACAATGAGACTTAATCAGTTATGTCTTATACCATTAAATAGATTGTAAAAAGCAGGAATATGTTCGAAGAGAGTATGACTATTTAAATTCATGATGATCCATATTATGGTGACAATAAATTAATGGTTTTAGCGGCTTTTCTTCTTGCTCATTATACAGTAAGAAAGTTATTTACTAAACTTTGTAAGGGATAACACAAAAATTGAACGCAGTTAATCTGTCCGTTCAAGATCCAGTTGGTACACCATTGAGGAACATATACCGGGTGATTCAATTTCGAGGCTCACCGAGGGATCGCGCTATTTAGTGGAGGTAGAGCCTATGTTTAAATTTGGCAAAGTTTCGTATTTTTGTGTTGGTCAGTTATCTGAAAAGAAATTTAAGCTTTCACTTTTCATTTTGAAGATATCCGCAAAAAAACTGAAATGTTAAGGTATCGTTTTAATTTTTTTATTCAAACCCAAATGTAGCTAGACATTTGAAACAAAAACATTCTACAGCTACTTTTTAACAAGGAATGCAGTGTTATTTTTTAATTTGAAATAACATCAAAGATGGCGGCGTAACCATGGCCAACTTTAGTTTTTCCTTATGGGGCGCCATGTTGAATTTTGGCATTTTCCGATAGTCTTTTCTCATTTCCGCAATGTATAACATGTTAGCATTATTTTTCAAAATAATGGTGTAATAATCAAAAAACATTCAGGTACCTAACTTGAGCTTGGTTACAGACTGCCGCGCCGGACTCGTTGCCAAGCAACTTCAACAAAATGCACTTCGATCAAGCGGCGCGCGCAGCATTGGGTTTGCCATTTAACCAAATAGACCTTAATTGTGGTTTATTGTGGATGTAAAATGTCGTTTACCAATAACGAAAAGCGTGATATGATAAGGGTTTATTATTGTTCTCATAGAAATGCCCCATCGTACAATATTCCTAACATTGGACAGCAATTTAGCGGACCATGGATCGTTTAGTAAACCCCGCAGTTCTTATAATCCTCATGGAAATGTTGAAAACGATCAAACAGATAATTTGGAAATGGTAAACGTTAGATTACCATAATTTGCAATGCTTCAACTACTGGTTTTTAGATAAATGACGACCTTCGGATTTCTACGCGGGATGTAGCCTCTAATTTGGAATTGCCGCAAACACGTGTTTGGAGAGCATTACGAACAAAGAAATTTAAACTGTACAAACCCCACACAAGACAAACTTTGCAGTTGTACGAAATTATTTGAATCAACAATTTCCAAATCGCCGGATTGATTAATATTAAACCATTGTTTTAAAAAATAATGCCAACATGTTATACATGTTGTTTTTGTGTCAAATGTCTAGCTACGTTTGGTTTTGAATAAAAAATTATAAACGATATCTTAATATTTCAATTTTTTTGCGGATATCTTTAAAATGAAAAATGATAGCTAAAATTTCTTTGCAGATAATTGATCAGCACAAAAATACGAAACTTTGCCAAATTTAAACATAGGCTCTATCTCCACTAATAAGCGAGGTCCCGATGGTGAGCTTCGAAATTGAATCACCCGGTATAGCAAATTGTAGGATTGTAATCAAACCAAATTTTAAAATCTGGATATTATACACCATAAAGAATTGTCTAATTCTTTTTCATTGCATTATAATTGATGAATGCCAAAATATTGTGTTATTGGTGGTACCATGGAAATTTGAGCGAATATCAGCTTCTCTTTAATTATTTAATCTATTTAATATATATTAATTATATATTACACTATATTGTGTGAAAGTAGAAGTAAAAGAAATGTCAGACGAAACTATAAAAGTTTTGAAATAGTTGATAGTATACACGACCTGATTTCCATACACTATTTCTTAAGTTGACACAATTTTTCGGTTCCCATAAATGTCGGTTTATAATGTTCTTGTCTTGTGTACCGTAAAGGTTTATAATGACTCAATTATTAACATCCTGTACACACTGAAGTCCTGTAAAACAATACTGAAGCACAGTTTATCCATTGGTCGATATCTCTTTTAGTAACACAGATACCCTACAGATAAAATTTTCCCACCATGTGGAGTTACTATATGGAGCTAGTGTACATAGAACTCCGCTTAAAGTCCGTTTGTTCTCAATTAGTCCATAAAACTTTCCCAACATTTTAAACAACGACTAAATTTAGCAAAACGAATCCCGTCGCCGTACCATCTGTGTAAGATACTTCATGCGTATAAAATTATGGCATATAAATGCACCTACTGACGACTGATCTAAATAATTTAATTATGGAGGAAAAATGTGGAGCGGTTTTTATCCGTAAGCGAAAAGTTAACGTCAGCTTAACTCTCTACATTCAAATTACACACAAAACGAACTATGATAAATAAATTAAATTAAAGTTCTACCGAACTAGTGCCGTCTGTTTCAAGTGTAATTCTGCAAGAGCCACATAGAAATAATTTATTCAAACGCGGGCTCCAAACTTTAATCTATCCACGGACAAAGATAATTACATTAGCAAAAGCGCATAGATAAAACTCTCCCCGCTACCTATTACGATACGCTTGTGATTGTACGCTAGCGGTTACGTTTATGTGTATATGTATGTGTGTGAATAGTTTGTCAACTGTCGCCGTTTTCCGTTTACTATTTTATCCGGTGCCGTTCTGAGCGGTCCGGAGCGGCGAGTGAATAAATAAACAGCCTGTATAACATTTGGACCTCGCCAGCTTATTGATCGCGAAAAAGTTTTGTAACAAAGTTAGAGACGGGTGGAAACTGGGTAGCACAGATGAAATACTCCTCTTAATGCAGTTAAATATTTTACGAAAAATACGCCTTTGTTCCCCGGGGCGTAAAGCGGCTTATTTTTAGCGCAAAATGAAAAATAACGTTTGATAAAATGGAAAAATGCTAAGCTGGAAAATTACCCTGAAGTTGGTACATTATTTGAATATTTTAATAAATAGCTACGGGTACGTAATAGTTATATTCTAGCCAAAAGTGTAAAAGACATAATAATTAATAAATAAAATCATAAACTACAAGAAAATCCGAAATGGATGCATAATTGTTATGATGATCGTAATTCAAATATAACTAATGTATTTGGAATGAGATCCAAAGACTATATAAATGCATATTGCCAAACGGTTTTTCTTTGATGACTGATATGTATATAATTAATATCTATAAATAGCAATGGGAACATTTTTCTTAACAACAAATTCTTCCTAAATTGTTGGAGAAAATTATTTAAATTTTCATAAAAAAAAAGTTGGGATAGGTGGGACCAGCACAACAACTCAAAATTCAGCTAAACCATATTATAGTCGAATCACTGTTAATAGATGTCTAGAATAATCAGAGAGATAAAGTATCGTATATCTCTATGTCCGAGCCATCCTGCCGTTCAACACCACGTAGGCGGTGATAGTTCATTATACAGTGTGTCTCACGCGACGTTGGATTGTATGGGTACTTTTGCTATTATTAAAGATAGAAAGTCGGTTAAATGGGCAAAGTAGTGCATATTTATGTGCTCTTTCGTAATCTGTTCAGAAAACGGTTGAAGTCCAAATGGTTTCCAAGTTATTTTGAAGAAACAAAAAAATGTATTTTTTTAATTATGGTCATAACTTCTTTATTTGTGGTCCCATCAAAAAAGCGTTTTGACATTATAAAGGCACTTTTTTGTCTACAATTTGATTATGTCAGTCTAAAATTTTTTTCGGCAATAAATTCGTCAGAAGCAAACGAAACTTTTGTTTTTCTTATGGACGCCATATTGGTTTTATACATGTTTGGATTCAGAATTTTTTTCTGAGTAATTTGGTATGCCACATGCCATATTTAGAATACCATAATCCGACAAAAATGAAGTTTTTTTTTAATATCTGAAAATCGCATGGTGCCATAAAAAGCACATTTGAGTGATACAGTATTTATGTGCCCATAGTCAAGTTACAGTAAAATTTTAAAATGTATTTATTTGTACTAACTACATAACATAAAAAAGTAACAACATTTTAACAAACGAAATAACGTTTTCAAAAATCTTGCCATTTTGTGGAGGCAGTTTTCACAGCATTCCGTAATACGGTGACCTTGCCGAGGGTTCTTCTGTCAATCGAATTGAAAGCGGCGATGACGGTGTCACGTAATTCCCCAACGTTTCTAAAATTATAAACACCATTTACTTTATAAGTCACTCCATAGATATAAATCGCAAGGGGTAAGATCCGGCAATCTTGGTGGTTATGAATAGGTAGCAATTCCTCTCCGTTTATGTCTTATATCTAAATAGTTCCTCTCAATGTGCAGGTTCTCGGTCTTATTGGAACCTCATACCTTAGCGTAAGGCCAACGGTTATCGTCCATTCTTTCTACCGCGTCCTCAGAGCAATATTGCCTATACCTCTCCGAAGTTAAATTTTTGTTATAAAAAATTGGTCCAATTAATCGGTTGGCCATTCTACCGCACCATACATTAAAACCAAACTGCATCTGATTATGGCGCGGTACAAAAAGGTGCTGATTTTCGCGGGCCCAGTAGTCTTCGTTCCGTTAAAAATACCGCAGTTAGCAAATATGTTTCCGGGTTTTCACCAATTTTGTTCAACAGATCGGTACAGATGGGTAGATATCACATTGTTACACAAAATGTCTTCAATGTCGCCATGCGATTTTCAGCAATTTTCGAAGTGTACAATTTTCAGTCAATTCTATTATCTTATTGTATTTAAATCATGGCATGTGATATACCAAATTACTCCGAAAGAAATGATGAATCCAAACATGTATAAAACCAATATGGGGTCCATAAGAGAAACAAAAGTTTCGTTTGTTTCTTACGAATTCATTGGCGAAAAAAGACAAAAAAAGCCTTTATAACGTCAACACAGTTTTTTGATTGGATCACATTGTTTGATTTTTTAAAATAGCTTGGGAACCGTTTGGAATTCAACTGTTTTCTGAACAGATTATGAAAGATCACATAAACATGCACTACTTTGTCCATTCAACCGACTTTCTATCTCTAATAACAACAAAAGTACCCATACGGCATACAATCCAACGTGCCGTGAGACACACTGTATAATCATTTTTCTCGTACAAAACGGTATATCGCATTCAAATTAAAACATGAGGTTCAAGTTTCCTCTTGCAAAATCTGGACCTGTAAAAGCCTACAAATAATTTTTGTTATTACATGGATAACTTTACGTCTTAACCATGACACTACCCCAGTAATCAGATCTTATATTCAATATCCAAGCTACATTTTCATATTTCCACGAGATTTCCACCATCTAAACTTACCCAGATGTTGTATTACACCCGATACGTCGGCTAATGGAGGAAAAACGGTTCCCTTGGTCCGGGCCCGCTTTCCACCAACAATAACATTAGTCAATTTAGATTGGAAAACTATTAACCAACGCAGTCCATTATCCAGGAAAGCCAGGGTGTATTATTAAGCAAATAACGTGTGAGCCGGAAGGGGGTGGTGCGGGAACGAGTTTGGGGTAGGATGTAAGTCCGGGGCGGCCAGGGACAGGTAGGCGAGCACTACCAACACACGTACGCGTCACCCTCACACACATACGTAGGTCCTGTGGGCGCTTGAAACCGAATACAAGCTCCTAGATTTCCGACCTGTGTTTTGGTTTTCGTCCAATTAAAGGCAAACATAAGACAAGTCTGCCTGAATTAACGTGAAACGTTGCTAATTCTCCCTCAAATTATCATCTTCTACGGCTGCCTTGCCAAGTCGAGCGTTCGGCGTTCGGTCTGCCGGTCTGCTGGTGGTAGTTGACGGCGGCGAACGCCGCCAGAGGGCGATAGACTCCACCAATACGCACGTACGCCGTGCACAAACACCGATAATTGGAATGGCTTATTTAATTTCTGCTGTCGGTCGTGTGATTCATTAGTTTTTGCATCGGTTGCGCGTAGTTGAATTACGATTCCTGTCGGAGCGTGTGGATATAAATCTGAAGAAGAAGGCATTTTGTTGATTGTGGAAAATTGGACTTATTGTACAGGGTGGACAAGCAGCACAGCCACAATTTTGGTCAACAACTTTGTATAGAATTTGTTCTTCTCGTAAAGTGGTTACTAATTCTAGCAAGATGATTTTCTGCTTGTTTAGATCTAACCGGCGTTCCTGAGGGATACTTGTTTTGTGAAGTGGTGGTAGTATTGTCTCTCCCAAAACAAACAACTGAAAGACAGATAGGAACCGAACATGTTTTACCAACACTAAAGCGGACATTTTAACATCTTGGCAAAATAACCCGGGGGGGGGGGGTAATTTTTTTTTTAAATATGCCGTCTGAAAATTTTTTGTTGCTGCAGGCTGTTAAAGTTAAGATAAATTAATTTTGTATTGAATTTTTTTTGGGCTTTTTCAAATCTTACATTACACAGTTATCAAATGAAAAAAAAAACAACCTATTGAATGTATCACGTCACATTATCATTAAATGTTAAAAATTTTATATAAAAATAATACCATAATCTTGTAGCTGGTATAAGCTGCATTTAGTGCAGAATGGTATTGAACGAAGATCTCGACACTGTGCTAGAAATTTCTTTTCCACACTAAAGGATCGTTTTTTACCAAAATTATTTTTGACTTATAGCTCAATTTATCCGATTTTGTAAATATTTCGCCAAATTATTCTGAAAATCAGTAGGTTTCGGTTTATCCCTTGCGTCATAATTCATAATTGTTTACAATTTTCAAGCCATGTTGTTCGCTTCCACAGAACTACTCAGTAAAAATGATAGTATTACAATTATGAATTTTGACGCACGCTTTACCCGGAAATTATTTATTTTCCAAATATCTAAATATCTATTAATTAATTAATCTATTATTTATTAATCTATTAATATCTAATATTTGGGAATTGACAACAATAAAACGGATTCCTTTTATTTTGCTATAATCAAAGGCTTCCTCAGGAAATTTTTAAATTTTTGACAAATGTCAAACAAAGTACTTCATAACAACGGCAAATAATATATAATCACAATATCCCTGAAAAAATAAATTAAACATAAATTAAGTCGACCCTTAAGCTTTCAATAACATTAATAAATTTTTATAATTTATACTTACATTTTTACGTCAGTTTTAAAATTGCCAGTATTTATTTTATTAACAACAAGCATTTCCAAAAAGTTTCTATTTTGGTGATACCTAAATATATTTTTTTTTATTTATCTATTTTATTGTTATTACTTAATTATTATGATACATCAATGATATACCATGTTGATATGACCGAACAAACGAAACAGTATGAGCAAATACTTTGAAAACCCTTCATTTGAAAATTGTAGGTCCATTAGCTAAATATGAAACTTAATCAATATAATAATTAAAGGTCAAACCAAAACTTTTAATGGAGCCAAGATACTGAAGATTTTTGCCACAAAATGATTTTCAAATACCCAGATCAATTCACATTTCAAGGAAGTTAGAACTTCCTAGCTATGTGGGCGAAGGGAGAAACCGTTCCGTCTTTTATGCTATTGATACTTTCTAATTGAAGGTTGTAAAATCAACTAGGTTTTCTCTGAAACTGTCTCTACGTTTAGACGCATAGCGAAACTTCTTGTACTAACAATCGGTCATGTCAACAAAGGCTCAACATTTGTTGTTCAATTTCGAGCGTAGCCGTTATTCTTGGCACTCTTGGCTGATTTACAACACATGTTTGTCTTGAAACATCTGAGTGTTCTAGAACAAATACCTGCGCCAGAAATGTTTCAGCTATGAAACCATTCATTCACCAGCTCAAGTATCATTTTCTCTGGTATTCCTTGCGCTTTTTCTAAAACTTCTTCCATTTTCAATTTCTCTTTAACTCTCTATTGCATCCAAACGATGCGTTTCCTAATTTGGTAATTCATTTAATCATTCCTTTTTGCGAAGGTATGGTATTCAGAAGATAATTATTATACAGATATTATCCGTGTTTTATAACTAAGCATCCAGATAATATTATACTCCATGCAAGAACTCTTTGAAATAACTCAGACCATCAAAATTATCAGCACGAATAATGTGTTGATGTAAACGGCACTTAGCTGTACTTTCAAGTAATTATAGTAAGAAATTATACGACAATGACGTGATAACCATTCACTATATTTTTGTTGACATCACATTACATACTTGATAAAACAATAAGCTACAGTGTGAACAAATAGTTGCAGATGCTTTCTAAAGGTAACCTTCTTCAACATAATGTTGATCTTTGCGCTACTTAATTAGCTAGAAAGACCATGATCCAAACTATACCTAACACTTTAAATCTACTTTAATCCAGAACCGCGTCGATTTTCGATTTTAAAGGGATAAGCTGGGCAAAGTGTATTGTGTCTTAGCGCGGGACGTGGGGGGTTTAAAATCAAAGGATTTCGCCCTCGCACTAGGTAAGAAGAAGGGCGGCGGTCTCCCCCTTTCGCTGGTGCGTCTCGAATCCATTTCTGGGGCGACGTGCGTCTAATCCGTCCGAAAAACGCATTCAGTCAATTTTCGTCTGCAAATATTGGTGCTAATCCGTCCTCTCAGCAGACGCGCGAAGAAACCCGGTTCTTCTGCTCGTTTCCGCTACCCTAGCGTTCTCGGCGACGACGCTTTTCGCGTACCTACCCCCGTCACTTATTAAAATAAACCTGACGCCCGCCACCTCGTTCCACACTACCCGCATACGCCTGCTAATTAAGAACATCTTCTCTTTGCTTATTTCAATATTCCGACGATGGCTTGGATACATATACCAGACACGAGGAAAGATGACTCACGCTAGGGCGTAGTCTTAAACGTGAAATCTATGAATCCTGAAGACTGTCAAGTTCAGTTTCTTTTCGTATACCTACTGTAGCATATTATGTTGACATCTTGGACTTATTTATCTGTAATTGGCCAAATTGATAATATTTTATGGAGCACACTAAAAATATAGATGGAAATCGAGTGATATAACTACCAAATTAAAGATCTTGAAACATTTATGGTCTATTTCTAGATGTGTTTACTCACTCCTTATTCATACATTTTTAAGGACAAGGTTAAATGCCATTGTTACCTTTTGAATTACCAGGCTGATATTGCTTTTTGTCATTCGTCATGTTGAATACATTATTTGTAAAACAAAATATTTGCTTCACAAATCCAAGTCTCCGTTTAAATAACTTTTAGTCTACCAGCCTATTTTGTTACAAGTATCTTCTTTGTGATGATAGGGCTTATATTTTGCTAGCACTACCCACAAATTGGTTGCAGCAGTATTCGGTTCAGGAATATTGGGTATGTCTAAACTAATAGACAAATATGGATAATTGAAAACATCCAAGCCAGAGCTGAGTGTGTAAATATTTCCCAGTTTCAGTACTAGTAAGATATTATAAGATGACAAAAACTAAATATATTTAGTTTATTAAATACCAAATGTTTATTTAATAATATTGGTGCTATACTTTCGTTGTTTCCTGCAAGGCACTCTTTGATTTAAATTAACTTTTGATTAAAAAGAGGTTATTTCTTAATCGTTCTTTATAGGCATTCAAGTAATAAATATTGTAAATAAATACATATGTAAAACTAATAAATATATTAAAAACAGTAACGGCGGGTATTATACACGTCGAATAAGAATTTACTGGCGAGGTACTTTTTTCACAATAGGATTTGGCTATTGTTAAGGCGTTATAATTATTATTATTATTATTATTGTGAAACAGTACTGTGCTATTAAAATCTTATTCGACGTTTATAATACCCGTCTTAAGAAAGATAACTATTTTCTTATGATTAAAGGACTAATCATAAGGACCAATAATATAAATATAACCAACAAAGATTGTAATCCAACTGCCCTGAATTACAAAGAAAATATAAATATAAGTTCAGACGTACAATGGTGAGTAAAAATATGTCATTACCAAATATTGATATTTATTACACGTGTAGATGTGTAGGTGTTTTATAGATTAGTCCTTTGTCTACGCATAGGTTATTAGAAACACAATTATTATTACCTAATTTTAAAAGTATGTCATTTATGGATTGCTTCCGATGGTGAACGTTAAGAATACTTATATTATAAAAATAGGTTAGATAGTAGGGAGGGCCAAAAAATTTTCTTTTTCTTTACGCTATACCGAAAAAAACTTACCTCTAGTTTTGGCAATTAAAATGCAACAAAGAAGAAAAAATGTACCTAAGCCCCAGCAAGCGCGTTACACTTCAAATTTTGACATTTCACGAAAATCACAAGATTTTATAATTTTTAGTACCTAAATAGCTGCAAATTGGGCTACTATAGTGAAAATCCTTTATAGTAGAGTTAGAAAAACACACTAAATTATTGAAAAGGTAGTATTTTTTACATCTGGCGCTTCAATATCATTAATTTATCACTTTTTGAGTGCCCGCCGGCTGTGGCTCGGTGCGGCATGTAGCTTGTTTGAACTAGCATGATAGTTGATGAAAGAGCCCATATCAGAGAGTTGAGGTTTAGAAGAATTATAAAAGCAAGGGCCATAGCTTCCAATAAAAAGCTAATCCGAAGTTTCAAACCGCCAAAAATTAACTTCCAGGCAAAAGAATATCACGAAATTACTGATTGGACTACTATTGCTCTTTCTCCACCACCTTTGTTGCGAAGAGTATCTGACGAAAATATTTGGGCTAAGGGTTCAAGTGCCAAAACAGCAAAAGAATGGCACTTCGGCAAGCCGTGGAGCGCTGTGTGAAATTAGTAACTGAAGCCTCCTGAAAACTCGTCGGCGCCAAGAACAGAGATGGTTTCATCCGAACAACGCTGCCATCAAGAGCTTCAATGCCAAGTTTTTCAAGCAAACGTAATTTGAATGTTCCAACTATAATAATAATAATAATAATAATTTTATTTCCCAAAAACAATACGTTTACAGAAAGTCAGACAAATATAATAAGTAATAATAATAACAACTCGGTTACACATCAAAATATAAAGGACTATGATTTAAGAAGCTTACAAAAATAATGTTGAAGTGTGAGAATTGGAAATTTGTATTTCACAATGAATTTTGTAATTAATAAACTCTTATGGATAAATTTATATATTACCTATTTATTTATATTATTCGTTTAGGTATTTGTTGTATCAACATTATAAAGCTAAAAACACAAGAGTGGTGGGCTTAAACAAGCTAAATGCCGTAGCGGGCCACAGCCGGCGGTAATTTTTTTTCTTTGTTGCATTTTAATTGCCTAAACTAGAGACAAGTTTTTACTTTATCATACGCAGTATGTAAAGTATTGTAATCATGCCAAAAAAAATTTTTGAGATTTTAGCGGAAATATGTCTTTTTGGGTCCCCTGAACATTATTGACCAAGGTACAAAAAAATGTCTATGTGTGTGTGTGTGTGTGTGTGTGTGTGTGTGTATGTGTGTGTGTACCCGTTTTTTGTGGCGACGATTCCGGAGAAACTACTAAAGGTATCGCGACGAAACTTCATATTTAGAAGTTTCATAACCAAACTTAGAGCTGAAAAGCTTTCTGTTGAAAAGGGTCCAAAGGAACTGGAGGCATTTTTAAAAGATTTTGCAAATAAGCCGCCATTTCTGGAATTTCGTCGAAAAAGTTAAATAATAAATTAAAGATGAGGAAATTCTGAATAATTTATCACTATGACATTTTTTGGTACAATCAATAGTTTAGCTGCATGAGCAAATTCTATTTCATCGAGATCGGTCGTACTGTATTAAAACTAGTAGCCAGGATGTCAGAAATTTTGATTCTAATGACTGTAATGACACTAATGACAACGCTTATGTTTTGACAATAACGTCTGTCAATATAAGCTGCGTTCGGATATTGTATTACACTTTTTACACCCAATAACACGTAAGTGTCATTTTGACGGTGTACCCGGTGTCAACGGAGTACAATATCCGAACGCAGCTTTAATCGACATATCTGTCTAGTTCTACTAGTTTTATTTTAATGCAGACATGGCCGATCTCGATCAAATAGAATCTCATGCAGCTAAACTATTAATTTTATATATAGTATGATAAAGTCATGTGCCTGGCCACATCAGATTTTTTTACTTTATCATACGCAGTATGTAAAGTATTGTAACCGTGCCAAAAAAAAATTTTGAGATTTTAGCGGAAATATGTCTTTTTCGGTCCCCTGAACATTTTTGACCAAGGTACAAAAAAATGTCTGTGTGTGTGTGTGTGTGTGGATGTGTGTGTGTGTACCCGTTTTTTGTGGCGACGGTTCCGAAGAAACTACTAAAGGTATCGGGACGAAACTTCATATTTAGAAGTTGCATGACCAAACTTAGAGCTGAAAAGCTTTCTGTTGAAAAGGGTCCAAAGGAACAGGAGGTTTACTCTTAGCATTTTTGAAAGATTTTGCAAATAAGTCGCCATTTCTGGAAATTCGTCGAAATAGTACAATAATAAATTAAAGTGGAGGAAATTTTGAATAATTTATGCCTATGAAATTTTTTGGTACAATCAATAGCTTAGCTACATGAGCAAATTCTATTTCATCGAGATCGGTCGTACTGCATTGAAGCTAGTAGCCATGATATGTCAAAAATTTTGATTCTAATGACAGTAGGTGTCAAGCGCTAATGTTTTGACACAATATAAGCTGCGTTCGTATATTGTACACCGTTACACTTTTTACACCCAATAACACGTAAGTGTCGTTTGGACGGTGTACCCGATGTCAACGGAGTACAGTATACGAACGCAGCTTTAATGGACATATCTGTCTAGTTCTACTAGTTTTATTTTAATGCAGACATGGCCGATCTCGATCAAATAGAATCTCATGCAGTTAAACTATTAATTTTATATATAGTATGATAAAGTCATGTGCCTGGCCACATCAGATTTTTGGGTATAGTGTAAAGAAAAAAAATTTGTTTCGGCCCACCCTATTATATAGTCACTGAGCGCTGAAAACAGGTTATATCTCTCTGAGATATTAGGAAATATAGTATATCTACTAGGAGAATGTGCAGGCCTAATAGGCCTGCTGGTCGACCTAGGTAGATCGCCGAAGCGTTAAGAGGGAAACAAAAAGCCCGGATGCTGCTACACGCGCGACGTGATTATCTCGTACGTTCGAAGCGGTTACGGGGCGCCATCTATTGCTTCGTAGCGTAATGCCAACAGCGACATGATGATGTGCCGCCGTCTGGTGACCGCGTCGCGAAGCGCGCGGCCGTTGCCTAGCAACCACGATCGGTTGCCATGGCGACGCGCTGACCTGTACACTCCTAAAGCATAATCCATAAATTTACCCGAATCGAGGTAAAAAATAACGAAAACTGGGCCGAAAATGGACGAAATCGAAGGCCTAAGCGCTGTACAATCCAATTTTAGGCGGAAAATCGGCGCCTGCGGCGCCGATTTTCGCTTCTCCGAGGAGCAGACCCTTCCCCCGATTCGCCGATTTTCGTAAACTTCTTGCGCGGACTGTGTTAGACTTTTAGTATATAGTAGGGATAGTCTATCACAGCGCTTCACTAATAGTTATTCGACCACAGCACAATAATCATTAACTTTCGAGTATCAAAGAATTTCACAGATTTTGATTTAGTTAATTTGTAAAAAATGCAATGAGCGGAGCTAAATGAACAACAACAACAAAAACTCGATCAAGTGAAACTAAGAACGTATTTTTTCCTCATACACTAAGTATATTTCTCCATAAAAAGCAAAATTGTAAAATTTTTTTACAATCGATAATACTTATAGAGAACCAACCTAAAAAATTGCTCAGGTCGCAAGGGGTTAACTGGTTGGACGTTCCGACTGTTCAGCAGTTCGCGCGGCTTTGCTCGCGAGGATTATAAGCAGCAATGACCACAACAATTGATCAAAAAGTTGACTTGTAATAATACTTAATAATAATAATAATAATAAACGTCTTTATTTCTCCAAAAACAAAAACAATAATGTTAGATACAAAATACAATGGAGTAGGCGAAGTCCTGGGACCCTATTCTCGTCATCTTTTTGAAGCGAAAGTGAGTCTTTGCGAATGGTTAGGTGGAAGGAGTGGGGATATCAGCGGTTTCCCTCTGGAACGGATCTATGAGCAAATTTGCTTGTCGCTAACAACAATAACTCACGCGCCACGCCCCTACGAACGTATCTATGGCAAGTTTGCTTGTTGCTAACTACAATAACGCACTCGCCACGCCCATACGTTCCAAACACATGGCAACCACATGGCCGATATCCCCACTCTCACCTAACCATGCGAAAAGACTCACTTTCGCTTCAAAAAGATGACGAGAATAGGGTCCCAGGTCAACACAAAAGTGTTGCCTGCTCAACTTCTTTGTTAACTCAATTAGATGTTATCCCTTAAGGTACAACTTCATTGAATTATTAATTATTAATCATTTCTTAATATTCAGCATTTTCTAAAATAAAATTTAAAATTCGGTCTAAGTTAACAGGTTTTTCAATGCCCGTTTAAACCCTAAATCAAGATTAGATGTAAAAGATTCTTGAGACCTAGGCATTTATAAAACTAAACATAGTGATAGTGTTCTTCATATGTTACTTTGGTTTTTAATTACTTTGCATGAAATGCGAGTATTTCCACAACTAACACAATTATTATCGAAAATATCAAAGATATTTAACATCTTTTTTTATCAATGATTCAATATTATGGTAATAGAATCTTCTTCCCAGCACTGCATTGGTTGTATTTGCATTTTAAAATTTACTTTCTTTAACTTAGAAATACCAGTAATTTATGATAGATAAGTATACATGCAAGGAAAACGTTCCAATCATACCAATATTAAAAATGCAACCGTTTCTGCACCAAAAATATCCACAAACAAAGGATTATCCAGAAATTACCAACCATCGAACCGCACTGAAAAATGCACCAGCCTGAATTATAAAGAGTCCAGCGCGATATCACATAGATCTCGATATTCCCGGTGTTTTATTAAGCGTTCCTACCTTATTGCCGATTCACAAATTGGCAGTAAGCGGCGACGTACTGAATATTTCATCGCGTTCGTGTTCTCAGAATACGACCAGAGAGCAGTTAAAAGTTGTCCGGAAGTATACGACGGGACCCATCTTGTTAAGGTTCACTTACATGGATGCGACGATTTCGGGAAAATGCCTCAATTATCGGTAACTACGGGCGGACCAATTATTATCGGCCGAGTCGGAGAAACGTCAAAATATGTCAAATGCTCTCCCCCACGAAAGTCATCGCATAAGAATATAGGAGAGTGGTGATATAAACGGTCGTTAATGTCAGTTGTTTGAGAAGTTGTTACGTTAATTATTAAAGTATTCTAATTTTGCTTGTTGGTTATTTAACTGTTACCGTATTGTAACTGGTGCATATTAACTAAACGTGGGTAGTACAAGAGAAGTAATTTTAGTTGTACAAAAAAAGTATGTGTACATTCGTTAAAAGCTTTATAAATTTATTAGAGTAGGTATTATGTAAAAGTTTGTGTCATCAATTAATAATGACTATCTGGAAATTGTAAATTGCCAACGTGGATGAACATACTAACTTGCTGATACATTATTTACGGTTCAAATTACAAAGAAAATGTTTTGAGACTTCTAAAATGGTCTAATGGTCTAAATTCCGCATTATGTCGAGAAAAAAGCATTGTTTTGCTATTAAACCTACAAATATGCTACCTTATTGAGGATTATACCCATTTGATTTCATATAAGCAGTAAAGTAACTTTAGATGCAGTAAGTAACAAGACATGAATAAATAATGTACCTATAAGTAAAATAAAAAAAAATGTCTTCTTGAAATAACAGCAAGCAGCTGTAGTAGCATCGAAGGGATGACTTTTAAAATGTAAGTGTTTCTGGTAAATTAAGTAGATTAGAGTGCTTCTTAATGTGTAAAAGATTTTTTACCAAATTTGTACCAATAGTGCACCCAATCCCGGGATCCCGGTATTTCTGGACTTTTCTGGTACCGTAATCCCGGTGCCGAGATTAGTCTGAATACCGGGATTACGGTGCTGATAGATCTTTAATAGAAAATCAAAATATTATTTTTACAAACAAACTAAGAGAAAGGAATACTAAATTAATGGTTAATGCCATTAAATAGGGCATAAACTATCCAGTGTTAGGATGTGTGCTCTACGGCCTAGTAGTTTATATATATATGTATGACGGAATTGCCCGACAAATACCTTTCTCCTTTATATATATATATATATATACTAGTTTGAAGACTAACTGGTTCCAAAAGGAAATTAATTCCAACAGATTTGTGGATTTCCATTCGGAACACTCAATGACACAAAAGATAGCCATCATAAAAAACTTAAAACATAGAGCTGTTCATTTGTCTGAATTAGAGTTCCACAAGAATAACTTTAAAACAATCACTGACTACCTTATTAAATGCAACTACCCTAAAAGCCTAATACACAGGGTACTATATAATGAAAACAGTATAAGGGATAACCAAGGAAACCAGGATAACAGTCTTAATAGTAATAATAATAATAATATGAATTACATGACATTACCAAACATACCAGGACTTACACATAAACTTATCCCTATACTAAAAACTGACACTATAAAAATAGTCACATACAATAAAAAACATTTAGGTAGCCTTTATTCAAACATGAAGGATAGGATTGAAAGGGACAACATGAGTGGGTTGGTTTATAAGGTTGGTTGCAAGGATTGTAATGTGACGTATGTGGGACAGACAAACCAGCTGTTAAAGAATCGCATGAAGCAGCATGAAAATGATTGTAAAGATGCCAATAAGGATAAAAAAGAAAAAACCGCCCTTGCACTCCATGCATTTTCCAACAGTCACACATTTGACTTCCAGACAGTTAAAATTTTAGATAGAGAGGCAAATTACAGAAAAAGAGGTATAAAAGAAATGATTTATATTAAAAAAACTGAAAATACCTGTAATCTAAGAACACACGGATAATTTGAGCAATATATACTCAAATATGATCTCGCTTTTACCGACTTAATTTTATACTCTATGATAGGCAACCCATATGACATTGTTTTAAATTAGAATAGATTTATAACATTTAACCTGGCTGATTCGTGTCTTGTTCGTATTTTGTCATTCTGTGATGTCTGTTCGACCGAAGCATATGCGCAGTTTGATCATTTTTAATTTAAGTTTTAATACCTTCCATCTGAGGTAGGTTGCTTGTTTGTTTGGTGTAATTAGTGCTAACTTGTTGTATTTTGTAGCTATGAATATGATTTTAAATAAATCGAAACGTCAGCAAGGATGAAATAGTTTTTATTTGATTCAAGTGCTCCCTAACGCCATTAAACCAACACAACATTTGATCTTTGGAGCGAAAAAAGAAACAACATTAATATACTATCAACGTTTGATATGTCGACTGGCCGGCTTAAACTAAGTTAGCTCAACTTTGATATTCAATAACTTTTGTAGACTTTGACCGATTTTCATTATTTTTTCGACACATGTAAGAAAATTTATCAAATTTACGATACATAATACACTTTGACAATTAAATAAAATAAGATGTTCCAGCTGATTATTAATACTGGGAGATCAAAAATTGTGTTTTTGGTCATGTTTGAGACATCCTGTGGGATAACTAAGGAACTTGTTCTCTCGCAGGTTGGCAACTAGGTACTCTCTTACAAAACCATAACAATTCTCAACATCTTGTTTTCTAATTCATCACAATATCTGAATTTTGTAGAATATACACAGTTTTATGCAAGATTTTGTATTTCACTCATAATCAAGTCAGATTTGCTGCAAGGTTTAAGGGTAAATTTAAATAGTTAAGTTTTATTTGAAATTGTTTATCTTCTACAAAATTCAGATATTGGTACGAACCAAAAACAAAATGTTCAGGATATGGATGTCTTTGTAACAGAGTCCTTTAAAACTTGCTCATGCTCCGGAGTTTTTCAAAGCGTGTATCGAAAGCAGATCAAAAACGTCATTATCGTCTGCTTTTCAAAAATTACAATAGTATGTGCTAATCTATAAGAAATTCAATTTCTTTATTGAATTTTTTTAAAATGCATTGAAAAATAATGAAAACCGGTCATCATTACAAAAGTTTAGCAAAATAAGCGTTCCTTTAATTGTGCCGGTCAGCGTATTTTTCTCAAAACTGTACCTGAAACTTGGCATATATTGTTGTGCTGTTGGTGGTCGTCAGATTAGAACATATATTTGTTATTTTTTTACCTAAGATTTATTTATTAACCATAAGAAGATAAAACATCTTTCCTAGTCTACCTACTATATTTAGTAGTTAATAAAAATGTCTTTAAAAAATATAAAAATTTATTTACAATATTTATTTCGTGTAAAGGGCATATATTGGAAGAATTTATGTAGGAAAGAGTTAATATATACATCTTTAATCCCTATAATAGACGATAATGAAATAAACTTTTTGTTGTATCAAACGATGTTTATTTATTTAAAATAAAAATGGCAAAACAATTAATCACTATGCAAATAATGTCGAATATTCAATGAAGTATGTTTTGTTTAAACAAATTTGATTTGATCACAAGCACAACAATTTTAAGGAGTATGTGATGATGTTGCTTAAAATAAAAAAATCTGTGTAACTAACCAAACTAACAGAAAAATAGTAAGAATAAGTTTTGTGGTTATCAAAATCCTAGAATTTGTCTATTTTCGAGTACGTTCTTTGGAAAAGACGTTTGGTTTAACTACTACCCCCGCCCCACCCCGCTACTGTCCCGATTATCTACAATAAAAATCTGGCCACCTTAGCTAAGATAGTGACTAAAATTAGGTCACAGCTCACCGATGAAACATTGAAGATTTTGAGTTTTCTAAGATCTCATTTTAAGGCAGAAAATAATAATATTATTTAATATTGTAGCCATATTTCTTACTGTTTATGTATATTACTGTATTATGTATACTGTATATTGTTCCGTTCACTTATTTATATTTTAAAAACAAAATCCGTATTTAAAGTATCTACTTATTTTTATTTTTTTTATACATCGAGATTCCCGGTGCTGGCACCGGGATCCCGGGATTGAAAATTTCAGCACCGTAATCCCGGTTCTGAAAAAGCAATCCCGGATTGAAAGCACTATACCTATATCACCTGTTTCTCAGGTGATATGCATGTGACATTCAGTACGGATGGCTAGGATTGAATTAGTGTATTTTTTTAGAACTTAAAATTTATATTTTGGGATTGCTACCGGCTGTCACAGTTAAGGAAAATGAATAAACTTTGTATTAATCCTTAACTGGTATGGAAAGGTCAATCTGACCATACCATACCATTACCATAACACTTGCCGTGTTCAGTTTTAATGTTATGTTATTAAGGGTTAAATTATCAAAAAGTTATTTTTTTATATCATAAATTTGCTTACCACGATGTTAATTCTCAAAACATAATCCATAAACTTATGGAAAGTAGTAACGTAGTACCTACTGTTATTCAAATTAAATATATGTCTCTCCATAAATATTAGTTGAATGGGCTATTGATATTAGAATAGCATAAACTTTCCCCTCTTGAGTACATACTCAGAGCATAAACTCAGTTATATTCATATCACCCATTATATTTATATCACCCATACATTTTATATAGATAATAAGAGGTCGTAAATCAGGTTCAGTTACTTTGATACCTTATGAGACATTGCATTTGAAGAGAGTAAATGTATTTATTCTGGAATAAATCATCTTATAATAAAATATTATATCATCTATCTTATTCTTTAAGAAAGAAAGAAAATGAAATCTTGTGAGCCTTTAACACTGATAATAATGGGAAACATTATATGTGTTTACTAGAATGTTCTTGTGGTTATTTTAGTTTTTGAAACATTTTATTTATGATTTTTGTTTTCAAATTTTGAACGTTATTTTTTGTTGATACCTGTTTTGATGATACCATATCAATTTGATAAAATCTGCTATTCGGAAATAGTTACCAACGACGCGACGTCTTTACTTGTCGTATATTCCCAAAAAGTAAATGGAAATAAAAGAAATCTTCCTATTACAATTTAACGTCGAACCAGCCTGTGTAACTAGTTCATGTGCCATTCCTACGAATATCCAGTGGAATAGTCAGTACAAATCTCACTCAATTTATTACATTAAATACGAATAAACCAGCATTATCCCGTCATTATCGTTACTTGTGTTCCGAGAAAATCAATTTCATAAAGGAGGAAGAGCAAAAAATAACATAAGAACCCGGTCGGAAATTATTACATAATTCACCGACTTCCGGTTAGGCTGGGAATCAATGGAGCAGGCCCTTTCTTGATCTGCCTAAGCCGGACCCCGTGTAATGGCTTACTTTAACTGTTCATCGGAATCCTTCGGGACTTAATGGGCCCAAAATCAATTTAACCCAAAAATATTGCACTTTCGCCCCGAAACCGGGCCTGCGGACCATTAGCGTCCCAACAGGGGCGCGCTACGGGATTCTTGGGCGCGTGTTTTGCCGTACTATACCTACCAGCCTCGCTCACGCGGTGTATAACGTGTAACGCCATTAATCACGGAGCAAATTGCTCTGTTTATAAAGTGCCGACCCGTTCGGATCAACGGCTTTCGCCGAAAACGTAAACTTAATGTACTGTGCGTAATTTTTCGTAATTATTGTCAAGTGGGACCTGATTTAACCCGAGATTATTAGCAAAATTGTGTAAACATTAGATTAATGCTGAAGGAGCTAATGTAGCTGATTTTGATACTTGGCGATATAAAATGGATTTTGAAAGTCTGTGCAGACGCAGTAATTATAAAAAGGACAAATGCCAGATTTTTGCGATTTCGAATACCGACGCCTCACAGTGGCCAATTTAGCGATTCTAGAGGGACAAAAGCCAATTTTCACATGTAGGTACTTAAAATTGAATTAGGTAATCGGAAATGTACAGTTAATTGTCTGGTGCTTATAAATCCATAAAGAAAACAGTACTTAACCCCTTGGTTAATGTGTTATTGACGACTAAAACTGACATAGAAGCATGTATGCAGGTAGTCCGCATTTCAGTACATTTATAGACTCTACGAAAATTAGTTGTGATTCAGTGAACTTGGTTTGTGCTGAAATGTATATCAGTGTATAATTTACCTACAATTATGTACTTTATTTTTTAGTATAAAATATATCCTTCAACATGATGTGCATGAAAACCACAGTTTCAAAAACAGTTGAAGTGGGATATATATGTTTAAAAAAATTTAAACTTTGTCTAAGCCTGCAGTTTCTTTGCCGCATTTCGCTGTCTTCATGTATTTTTTACTGAATTAGGCATGTAGTGATCAAGTGAATCGATGAATAATTGCTTGCAGCGACTTGCACCGAAGCGTTTTATTTATTGAGAGATGTATTCATCCAGTGGCAAAAACCAGTCAAAAAATTGATTTTTTTTCTTGATTGCTCCTTAGAATACAAAGAATATATTTGTAAAAGTACGATCTGAATTTGTTGAATTGTTTTTGAGTTATATTACCACAAACACTTGTACGAGTCAAACATTCGTCTTTTCGCGACCGTTCCACGTAGAAGCTTGATCTGATATGGCTCAAACAATGTTTTTATCTACTGAATCGCCGAATAATTTCTTTCACAAACTTGCACATACACTAGACATTAAGAAATGGCAGCTTCGCCGCGGAGAAGATAAAGAGAAGGCAAACACGCGGAAAGAAGAAATTCAACGTAAATTTAAAGCACAAATGGGACTTTTAGTGGATTGAGTGAAACATGGATTAGGAACAACAAACGATGGGAACACTGCCCGAACTTTTTTCGAAAAACCATCACTGTCAAGCTCCATCACTGGAATTGATGAAACATTAATTAGACAGTTTTCTGTGCTTTTGCAAGCTATTTCCTCTGGATATGAAATTGACGTGGAAGCCTACAAAGCATATGCTTCTAAAAGGTTGGAACGATATTTAGAGTTGTATTCATGGTAATTTATGCCAGTAACTGTCCACAAATTACTCGTTCATGGCTACAACATTGTAAAAGACGCACTTCTCCCCATTGGACAATTGTCAGAAGAGGCGCAGGAGTCCAGACACAAAGAAATTAAAAAATATAAAGAATGTAATAGTCGAAAATGATCAAGGAAAGCTACAATGGAAGATGTCATACATATGCTCTTTATATCTTTGGATCCTGTTATTAACAGCCAATAACAGCCAATATTTTATAAATTATTATAATAAATAATAAATATTTTTCGTATATTTGCAGTTATTATTATATTCACAAGATTTCAAAATTTTAAAACGTAACTTATTTTTCAACCCCTTTTACTCAACCCCTTGACACTTAGAATTTTTTTATATTTTTCTTATATTCGCAGGTATATTATATATATATATATATATATATATATATATATATATATATATAGGAAAGCTGGTTAATCGACGGTAAGATATAAAGGAGAAAGGTATTTGCCGGGAAATGAGGACTAATAGTCCGAAACACGTGTATACGGTTGCTTCTTCGATCTTCGATCTTCGTATGACGGAATTGCCCGGCAAATACCTTTCTCCTATATACAGGGTTAGCCAAAATTACCGGAACACCCAAATAATTCTACAACGGTAAAAAATTTCAAAAAAAAAATCAAACAAAAGTTTTTAGACTTTAAACAATCCATCGTTCAAATATATTTTGAATATACAGGGTGTTCATTTTATTATAGAAATCGCGTAAATTTTTTTTTTTCAAATGGAACACCCTGTATCTTTTTACATTTCATAATTTTAGGACTAATTCTGGACATTGTTTATTAAAATAATTTTTTTATAAAATGCATCATTTTTGAGTTTTAAGCAATTAATTAAAATTAGTCAAAATTACCGGAACACCCAAATAATTCTCCATCGGTAAAAAAATTTCAAAAAACATTCAAACAAAAGTTTTTGACATTAAACAAGCTATCATTAAAATATATTTTTAATATACAGGCTGTTCATTTTTTATGCAAATTTGGTTAACTTTTTTTTTCAAATGGAATACCCTGTATATTTTTACATTTTATAATTCTAAGACTAATTCTAATAATTTTTTATTGGTATAATTTATTTATAAATTTCATAATTTTTTAGTTATAAGCAATTAGATGAAGTAATACCTCATCTCCTAGTTATATTCAACGAAGATCTGAATAATATTTGGTTTCAACAAGATGGTGCACCGCCGCATTCCAAGTTCGGAATTATTTAAATAAATTTTTCCCGCAGAGGTGGATTGGAAGGAGAGGATCCATTGAATGGCTACCTAGGTCGCCGGATTTACAAATACTGGATTTTTCTATTTGGGGCCACCTAAAGTCCAAGGTTTACACCAATAGGCCGCACAAAATTAATGCGTTGAAGGAGAGGATAGTGGACGAAGTTCAGAGTATTACTGTCGATCATTTAGACAACTGTTTACGGGAATTTGTTGATAGGTTGGGGCATTGTCAAGCCGCTCAGGGATGGCAGTTTGAAAATTTAATTTAATTGTTTTGTTATTTTTTCTTCACATTGTTATTATTTATCCATTCGGCTAAAATAAATGTTTTGGAGTTTTGATTAACTGCTGATAATTAAAAAAGGAATCAATTTTTAATTTTGAAATTTTTTTACCGATGAAGAATTATTTGGGTGTTGCGGTAATTTTGACTAATTTTAATTAATTGCTTAAAACTCAAAAATGATGCATTTTATAAAAAAATTATTTTAATAAACAATGTCCAGAATTAGTCCTAAAATTATAAAATGTAAAAAGATACAGGGTGTTCCATTTGAAGAAAAAAAAATACGCGATTTCTATAATAAAATGAACACCCTGTATATTCAAAATATATTTGAACGATGGATTGTTTAAAGTCTAAAAGCTTTTGTTTGAATTTTTTTTTGAAATTTTTTACCGTTGTAGAATTATTTGGGTGTTCCGGTAATTTTGGCTAACCCTGTATATATATATATATATAATATATATTATTATTTTCACAAAGCTTCAGAATTTTAAAACCAAAATTATTTTTCAACCTTTCAAAAATCACCCTCTCAAGCTTCAGAATTTTAAAACTAAACTTAATTTTCAACGCTTTGAAAGACAACCCCCTTAGTGGGTAGATTTTGTTCACTACTTTTCCGGTAATTTAACCATTATTTTAGGTTCATATACAAAAATCTAGATTTTTGTCACCCTAGAAGTTGAAAATTGGCCACTGTGCGCCTGCCTGGTTTGTACAATGTCCAAATCAAAACACGTATGATGTTCACACTTTTTAAGTGTGAACAATTTCTGATCAGCTTTCACATTTTCATTTTTTGTTCTTTTCAAATGGCATTTGAAAAAAAAACCGGAATTCCAAAAAGTTTCCAAATAGGACACTGTTTATTTAATTTTTCTTTTCAAATAAACACAATATAATTGAGCTTTAGCAGGTGTACAAAACAAGATTATACGACGTCCAAATAAAAAAAAAATAAATAAAAAATAAACTAAAATTTGGAAATATTTCAAAAAGCACCTTATCTATATAGTATTTCCGCATGGTTCTGTTAATTCGGTTATTTGAAAATTCGTTGAATTTTTTTTTATCTCATAAGCTAGTCATGATGTTAGAGGCATTCCTTATGGCATTCCAATGAAAAATCTAAATCATACGTTGGCCGAAGAGGATAATTGGTAATAATAGGCCTAATAATGTTCTTGACAAATATCCAATGATTTCGAATGCGTTCTGTTTTCTTATTACTTACAACATTTGATTGTTCAATGTTGTAGTTTATTGCCATTAACCTAAAATAACTTTACTATAGTATAATACTAGTTAACTGACAACAACTGTATAATACTTACCCATTTAAACATAAAACTACATTCAAAGGATTATGATAAGTCTAAATATTGGGTTAAGGTTAAATCGAGGGTGAACCCAAGGCTAAGAAAAGTGGACTAAATCCACCATTAATGTAAGCCATTATACAACGTCCAGCTTTAGAGATCAAGGAAGGTCTTTCATTGATTCCCTAGCTTGAAACCGGAAATCGGAGAATTATGTAATAATTTCTTATGTTATTTTTCCTTCGACTTCTTCATGGGGTTGAAATTGATTTTCTCGGAAGGCAATATGCGGTAATGGCGGGATGAGGCGGCCGTTCCGCCTCCTCATGTCATAATTTCCCTTGTCCCCCGGTAATAACCCGGCCACCCCACGTTCTTTAATAGCCGGGTTATTGCAAACGATCACCGGTAATGTACTTAAATAACAACCTGCGTCTCTACTTGTCCTTACGGCGGATCGGTAATCATCGGTTCTACGGGTAAGTATCATCCGCGCTAACTGTCTAGATCCGATCTAATGACATACGTTCGACGTCTTCGACGGAATAACAGTAGCTGGATTACAAGATTATATATTATATTGTATGCTCCTGATCAAATTTTAAGGATTGGAGGTGATTATGCTACTGATACTGGTGTGTTGGACTTATGTCAGTATTATCGCTTAGCAGTGGATTACAGAATTGAGACAATATGATATATAATGTAACCCGAGACGGGTTACAACGGAAAAACAAAATTAAGGTAGAGAACATGTATATTCCCTGTGCCCAAAATTCACATATAATTATTGGTGTAAACCGCGTGGGGCTGATAAGTAAGGCTTTAAGGACAGTGATATAGAATATGTTAGGCAAAACTACTTTCTTTAAGTGACGGCTTTGCTCTGGTTTCGAACCTGGTGCTTCACTATCTCCTGCTATAGTCGTAATCTATCGAAGCCTTGCAAATAGTTTCTACATTTGTTTCTTGAAATCAAATTCTTGAAGTCATACAAATCAAAGACGTTCATTTTTTACAATATTCCTCTATCTTTATATCTTATATCGCTTTCATTATTGTGTATTGTATCATTTGGAAGAATAAGAAAAACTTAAGTGATATAAAAAAACAATCAAAGTACAGGGCGTTACATTGACAACCAAATCTTTGAACGAGATTCTGTAGAGCTGAACACATATAATGCCGATGAAAAATGCAAGAAATAGAAGAAGACCGAGTACATGTTTGGCCGAGGACGAGAAGGATATTGCTAGAAGTAGGTACGTGGAGGAGAACTGCACAAAATACGGCTGAATGGATTAATTATTTGGTTGATTGGATTAATTGAGGAGGCCTACGACAATAAATGACAATTACTTACAACTTGCACTCTTTATATATTTACCTTATACTAGGTGAACCATTTTAATCTAACATTGAAAAGTACGCACCCTCCCCGAAAACAAAATACAAAACTTTTCTTCCATGAAGGCGCCCACAAGTTACTGATTTTGTCATTGATGGTGTTAGTATGACGAGGTAAACATAATTATTGCTTAATTGTTTTACATGGAATGGCCTTAAAGAAGAACTAAAATAGTCCTTTCCTTGTCTTTACAGTTTCTTTTTCACTTATTGCTCTACCTTCATGTATGTCAAAAAACCACTATCCTCAGAACTATTAGAAACTTGTTTGTTAGATGCAAAAACAACTAATTTACCTGTATCTTAAAATTGAAAGAATTTGCTATTATGAACATAATTTCTTCATGAATCACATTGAATAAATTTCAAATTTGATAATTTCGAAATTTGTTTTTTAAAAGGATTGTTTTTTTAAGACAATTAAGGCAATAGCTCAAAAACTGTAATTGTTACGGGGTACCGTCGTAGTTTCTGCACAAACATTGTAACGCACCTCGTTCTCTGGTGCGGTGAAGAAGCGTTACACAATAAATATGACAATATTTAACCCTGTTGTAGGTAGCTCGTAGGTCCTGGGTTCGTCGGAATAAAATACGATGACTTAATAATGTAATCAATGTATTGTTCACCATTAATTATATATTTACATACACAAAGAAAATACCATAGACAGGAAATATCGGTTTACGGACATGTTATTTCTTCGGCGGCGGGGTTCGGGTATTAGTTAAACTAATCGGTACAGGAGACAGGCTAACGGGACGAGAAAATATTCCCGATTCGGTGACGGCGGAGTTCGGTAATACTTAGTAACATATATCTGGGAAAATTAACATATCTGGAAAAAACTAACATATCTGGAAAAATATATATCTGGAAAAAACTACCTCGCCAACTACGGCCAGCAGAGGTAACTAGTTCGATATATTATCAACAGCATACAAGGGGCCATCGGATAATACCTTGAGTTCTAACACCAGCATGCAAAGGGCCAGTAGGGAGGACTCTGAGCTATTTTACCAGCATTCAAGGGGCCAGCGAAAATAGACTGAGCTGTGAGTTCTCCCGCCAACACAAGGGACCAGCAAGGAGACTGCTTTCTAGAGGGAAATTCTCGGGCTTATATACCGTCAAAACGACCCCCACTATTCACGAAACTGGTCCGTCTGGGCGGCTCAAAAACATTATAGGAGAATCACATACCAAACCAGTCTCGGAACTAGTTTATGTATCGGAGGTTCAGACGAGTTCAAAAATATACAAAAACAGGATTTTCCAACATAAATGCATACAAGTAAAAGTTATACAATCAATAAACACTTATTACTAACAAAATACACTGGCATTTATTTATAACGAACGGAGTTTCGTTACATTTTGCAAAAGAAAAACAATATAGATACAAAAATCTAGCCCATTGCGTTTAACAAAATTATGTTGATCTCATACTCACGACACTATCGCCGTCTATAACAAAACCAGTAACTCGTCCTTGTGGCCTACAAGAGCGTTTTGAATATATTCTTTTGCAGCAGTCTTCCTATCAAGATGTTCAAATGTGGAAAAACATAGTTTGGGCAATAAAAACGAATAATAATACAAGGAGAATTAGAAGGAAATATTACGGGAAAGAATAGTTTTAATCTTCTCTGACAAAAGTTGTTTGGCTTTAAAATAGATAAACCTCACACCAAAATACAATTCTCAATTCTTCAATAAATTAAAATATCGCCGATTCAAATATAAACTCATCAAAATCAAATAAAAAAATTAAGTAAAGAAATTATCAATTCCAAATGGAAATAAATTAATTATTTCTGTCTCAAAAGTGATTATTATCAGCCTTCGATAATATGTATTCAACAAAATTTGGTTCTAAAATCAAGTTTTTTCTCGGAAATTGAGATATTTAACCAAACATATTGCTGCATGTAACATTACCTATTTTGACATGGCTAATGGAAAGATATTCAGCACCTCCAGGAATAAAAAGAAAAACATGCATCCCACAGCGATAACATTTTTCTTTCATTATTCTATATAATATTCTTCTCAAGACAAATTTGTCTATCTATCGTTTAATTCCTACCAATCAGCGAACCGATGACATTCGATTCGCGTATTTTTTCTGGGTCACAAGATCCACCAGCCCGTGGAGAACAACATCGGTCGAGGGGCGGGCGTGAATAAAAAAGATCGCAGCCCGGTGCGGCGGATTCCCATTTATTTCGCCCCCGCGTAAAACCAAAGCCGAAGCCACTTAGGGCTTTCCTACTCAATTCACCTCGCTGATCAGCGCACAGGCATTCCGAGAGAAAGAGCCGCTCTCGCGGTGTTATTATTGACTGTGGCGGAGAAAATAACGAAGGGGGCGACACGGTAAGCAACGCCGCCGCCATCGGCCGACGTTTGTACACAAATCACGTGGTCGCTGTTCTTAAATTAACGGAAAATGGAAAATCGTACCAGTAGCCGTGATTCTCCTAAATTCACAAATACTACAAAAATAACAGTGAGTATTTTTACCTAAATGGAATATCTGATAGGTACTGTTATACGCTAATTCTGACATTGAGCAAAATGACAATCAAAAGCAAAGATTGCCCTCCAATAAAAACTCCAATAAACCTACAGTGTGAAAACCTTAGTATAAAACTGGAAACCGTTATTAAGTTAGATATTGAGTTAAATACTAGATAGAATCTAGACATAGAAGTCAATTATCCAATACTCCTCAAACAGTAAGCTAGAAAAATAAAAAAGAGATTGGTAAAAGGTAGAACTGGTAAAATAGGAAGAGTACCTACTGAGTCTGGCGACTTACGATTTTCTAATGATTTTCAGCTGAGGAGAAATAGGTTACAAATTGCGGAAAGCGAGGGAGGTAGTAGCAGAGGCCTGCCGCCCAACTGGAGTTACCTTGCACAATGTAGGGTTACTGCACCTATGCACCTATTATAAGGTTACCAAGAGTCCTGTTTTTACGGGACATGTCCTATTTTATAAAATGTCATTATTTTTACCCTAAACGCTTAAATTTGGATAAAAGGTGATTTTTATCCAAATTTCAACTAGTCAAATTGCTATTCTGGAATTTGTAGGCACAAGTGTGCTTCTTCTTAGGTGCAAACATTTTTTAAGACGCATCTTGGCATGAAAAAGAATACATACTTGAATAGGATTTTCCTTCAAAATAAAGACCTATTCCAGTAATTTTTACACTGGCAAGAAACAATAAATATCGAACCAATGACAGCTGATATTGGTATGATCTTTCTCGTAGCATCTGAAACCAGAAATTGTTAATCTTTTGCAGTTTGAAATAATAATTGCCAAAAAATTATAAAATGTGTTTTTGTTTTTTTGCAGATGTTTTTCGCGTAATCTAAAGTCAATTAATAATTTCCGTTTTTAGATTACAGTGAAAAAATACCATAATAGATATATGGTCCGTTGTTCGATATTTTTAGATGTTGGGCTTTATAGCCCCTGATTATTGCCTATTTGATGAATTAGCTAAGCAATCTGTCATTGTTTTGACATCTATACCCAAAAGTTAATTAACTATTTTACTTTTAAGGTGCACGAAAAGAAAAAAAGTCGATCGCTCTACTATTACAATAAAATTTAATACTCGTTATGACGTTCTGCGTTTTCTTTGATTATTATTTTACTTTTGTTTCAGTTATGGTAATAAATGTGGTATAGATAATGATCAAAATGATGACCTTTTAAAAATAAATATTTAAGTATTGACAGCTGGTCGGAACCCATAAATAATATTATAAAATTAATATACTTATTATTTTAAAATTATAAAAAAATACTTTAGGTAATTTTCAATAATTATTATTGACTAAAACCAAACCAATGTAATTACCTACTAATTTTGATATACTTTTCATTTCATTTAAATTCACCTGATATTGTTAGAAATAAGAATACATATTGTAACATCGGATTGAAACTTCTATTATTGCGAATATGATATGTTTCCAATCCACAATATAATCTATTTGATTTTTAAAGAAATACTTGAATTTAAAGAATATTATTGAAAATGCAAAACATTTGTGCCGTTTTTTCTTTAGTCTACAGTCCTGGGCGCCCGCAGAAATATTTCCAGGGGGGTGCAAAACGAAAACCGGCCATGGGTTGGGTTAAGAGTTGTCAACTCCAAAAAATAGGGTTAACGGAAACCGGTGCTACCGTTCCGCTTTTGATATAAAAAGTCAACCAAAATTCTTGCATTAATTTCTATCATAGCCTATTTTCTCGGTAATTAAAAGATGTAGACCGGAGTTTTGCCCCATGGACAACTAGCCCTGAAAGGTGATAATAGTTCGTATAGCAATCAGCTGCTCCAGCATTTTTTTTTTACTTTTGCAAAAATAGTTGCATAAATTTCTATCATACCCCAAATTGTAGGTAATTAAAAGACCTTGTAGCCCTTCAACGATCGGAGTTTAGCCCCATGGACAACTAGCCCTAAATGGCAATAAAGTCCTTCGAATAACAAACGTATTTCAAACATTTGCTGCAGCAAAATGTTTATAACATATGGAAAAATTACTGCAAAAATGTCTATCATACCCCAAATTGTAGGAAATGAAAAGACCTAGTAGCCCTTCGACGTTACAAGTTTTGCCCCATGGACAACAATCTATATTTGGTGATAATATCCGTTCGAATACTGTATTTCAATCAGTTGCTACAGAAATTTTTGCAAAAACCTTTGCAACAATTATTGTTCCATAAATTTCTATCATACCCCAAATTGTAGGTAATTAAAAGACCTAGTAGCCCTTCGACGATCGGATTTGTGCCCCATGGATAACTGGTCCGAAATGGCGATAATATCCTTCGAAAAGCAAACGTATTTCAAACAGTTGCTAAAAAAATATGACTTTTGCAAAAATTGTTGCATAAATTTCTATCATACCTCAAATAGTAGGTATTTAGAAGGTCTAGTAGCCTCTCGACGCTCGAAGTTTTGCCCCATGGACAACAACCTTTAAATGGCGATAATATCCGATCGAATAGCAAACGTATGTCAAACAGTTGCTAAAGAAAAATTCTTATAACTTTTGCAAAAATTGTTGCATAAATGTCTATCATATCTCACATTGTCGGTAATTAAAAGACCTAGTAGCCCTTCGACGCTCGGAGTTCTGCCTCTTGGACAACAACCTTTAAATGACGATAATTTCCGATCGAATAGCAAACGCATTTCAAGCAGTTGCTAAAGAAAAATGTTTATAACTTTTGCATAAGTTGTTGCATAACTTTCTATCATACCTCAAATTGTAGGTAATTAAAACATCTAGTAGCCCTTCGACGCTTGGAATTTTGCGCCATGGACAACAACCCTTAAATGGCGATAATGTCCATGCAAATAGCAAACGTATTTCAAACAGTTGTGACAGAAAAATGTTTATACCTTTTGCAAAAATTGTTGCATAAATGTCTATCGTACCCCAAATTGTAGGTAATTAAAAACCTAGTAGCACTTCATCTTTCAGAGTTTTCCTAAATGGCAATAATCTTCGTTCGAATACCACACGTATTTCAGTCAACTTTTGCAAAAATTGATAACATAATCAATTGTCACTTGTTTGTTTCTGTCTTTTTTTGTAATTGAATATAATAGTTAATTTTTATGTGTAAATTCAGAAGTTTATTAATTATTTTAGTATTAAGTTCTATTATTTTATTCTTTTTTTTTCAATTAAATGTTAAATGTTTTTCAGACTTGTTTATTATTTACAGTTTATTATTTCCTTGTTGATCTTTCTCCTGTTATACCAAAAGCCAGGGGGGTGCAAGTGCACCCCCTTGCCCCTCTCTGCGGGCGCCCATGTCTACCGTGTATATATGTTTAGCACATTTTTTCTACCCACTACATACCGCTCAAAAAGATAGTCACATAATGATTTTTTATTATTTAAAATATTATTATAGTTTACCGATGCTGATGGTTTTGATTGGCATTATAATTCAAACCAATCACCAAATTAAGTTTTACTCATCTGGTCACATAACCTAGTATATTGCATTTGACTGTAGATGTCAAAAACGCCTCTTTTTTTGCCATTTCTGCAGAACAATGCATTTCTAAATGATGAACTCTTGGAACTTAGTAAACTATGTCTCGGGCTTGTGCAAAGTTGTCCCACTTGGTCGAAGGTACTCCTGTTGAATTTATCTTTTAGATAGAGAGAGCATATGGAGAAAACCATCAATAACGCATAGCATTCCTGGATATATGTCCTTTCAGTATTTTCAACGTTACTCGCCTTTTTCTTGTTTGCAGTCACTTTTTCTCCGCAGATTTTCGAATATAATCTTGCTAACTAAGTTAAGATCTCAACACCTTGGGATCCTGGGTCACTATTGGACGACCATCTTGCGTCTTCTTGTCACGTAGCGTAAACTAGATTCATTTAGGTACAATTTAGCTCTCAAATCTCCAACAGAGGGGCTGAGTCGGTCGAAATATATCCTGGAGATTGGTGTGCCCCAATAGTCAATCCTTGATCCAAACTAGTTTTATTGTATATATTAACATCCTCCCTACTATGTTATGCTAGGGAGGTGTCTTATTATATGCCAATGAGGTAAAGATCTTCTTCCTCGCACATATTTTTGATAGTTTGAACAAGAATAGTAGTTCAAAACCGTAATAAGACCATTGGCCAATCTGAAATACAATACAAATTCGGAGGTTGAGGGGTGGCTGTGTTTTGCACTTTTGCTACCCAGATAATTATTTCGGCAGTTAGAGTTGCTTGTGCATTTGATATTGTGACCAAGGTAGATTTACTCGTCAACTAGTTCCAGGGTCTATCTTCAACTGTAGTTTCAACTGCTTCTAGTTCAAGGATTATTCTATTTTGCTTCATTTTCAATCCAACTCTAGCCTAATCCTTAGAGCTGCCCGAAGATAGTTCTTAACTCGTATAGTGCCCTTGATGAGTCGGACGCCTGTCTCTATCGGGATCTTTATAAATATTATATTTATTATATCATATAAATATTTGAAGACTATGTACTTCTTCTTGAAATCGTCCAGAGGTGAGCTTGATTTTAAACATAAAGAGGGACTTACTACCAATTGTATATAGACTATCCGAGATCCATAAAAATGGTTAGTCAGCGCCGAAAAAAATGGCACAAAACGCGATGGCCTTGGGGAATGTGTGTCGCGTGAACGAACGAAGCTCTCTAGTTGCCGCGCGCGCCCCCTACTCATCGGCTGGCTTTAATTAAGTTTACAGGTTCCACACATGTCGTTTGGGGCAGACGCGGGGGCGCCGCAGTTCGCCGGAGGTTCGCGGTTTGTTTGCCAGGAACGCAATATACTTGATGATGACATTAGAGTACGACTGCCATGGGACCGATAGCGTTTACGAGGGGGGTCCCGATTCCGCCCCAGGACCGTCGTCACCTCGATTCGCACTCCTCGATTGTGTGTGCGTCAGTGTCTCTATTTGAAGAGATGAGATGGATTTTTATTCGGTTAAAAGGATTCTACGTTTAGGTGCTTTTGTTTTATGTTGTTTTGAAAGAAAAGAAAAGGAACAAGTGGCTTAAAATCTTGAACCATCAGGAACTATCACCTCGGCCAGAGCAATATAAGTACAAACACTGGAATAAAAAATATTACAATGCGATTGATTTGTACCAGAACAATTTATTATTCTAGAAACTTCAAAGACATGACGAACTATACATTAAACTTTGTAGTTCCATCTCAAATCCTGAATGTTTGTTTAGTGTATTGATATCACCCACTAATTTTATATTTTGACCTCATCATCAACACGTTAAAGAATCTGATTTCGTTTATTTTTGCGAATATGCTTTTTTGAAATCTAATTTCCGAAAAAAAATCAATCTATATAAAAGAGCTATACTGTATGATGTCCATAGCTACATAATAAAAATGATTTTTTCTGCTGTCACGCTCGAAAACAGCTGATTTCGTTCGAAGTTGGAGAACCGCTATGGAAAAAATACAAAATACATATTTCAAATAAACTAAGATCACCAATTTGATTGTTTGTTGATAAAGAATAGCGACCCGTTGTTATATCTAATTCTAAAGCCGATATTTTGAGAAAATTGTAAATAAAGTATAGCGACGAGTGTAGTTTTATTTTAGTATGTTAGTACTCATGTGATATCTACAGTGTAATGAACAAATATAAATCTGTCAGAATTTGAATTAGTTATTTATTCTTGACGTTTCATAGAAGTGCACCAACCTAACATTTCTTATACAGATCTGTAACCATATTTTATTTTTTTTAAATACATATTTAATCAAAAAGCAGCACAAAAAACGTTGTACGTCACTGCTGCCGAAAATTACATAGCGCGACTCGCTCACATGATCGCTTATAACAAACGTGTGCTTTTGGTTGTGCGTTTGTGTTTTTACGCACGATATAATGTCATAATGACAGATGTCCCGCAAATATTTTGATTAATTATTTGTCATTTTTGATACAATTTATATTTCTTGAAATTTTCGGTCGTAGGTAACTGCAATGCTCGAGTTGTAACATATATTACATGCACGTGATAATTTATGTTGAATATGTTTTGGAATTTTCGGTCGTCACTTCGAACAAAGTTCTCCGTAGTTACAATAGAAGTCGCGCGAATACGTTGATTGGTTAACCGTCAAATATCCTTACCTTATTTGTTTGTCATTTTTGATACAATTTATTGAAACTGTCGGTCGTAGGTAAAATTATGTACAATACTCGAGCTGTAACGCATATTACGTACTCGTGGAAAATAACAAAACTCGCTCGTATGTTAACTTTCCACTCGTACGTAATATGCTAGTTACAGCTTTTGTAATGTAATATACTATAACATTCAAGGTGATCAAAAATCAAGGCAATAATTTCATAAAGATTCTAATTTTTAGCATACATAAACTATCACTTTACATAATTAAATTATAAATGTCTTAGGGAAAGTTTTTTTAAATTGATATTAATATCCAATTGCCAAATTGGCTTGCTGGATTGAGAAATGGTAGAGATTTGAATTTTATGAATTAGGACTATGACTACTAGCTGTCAACTGGATTCTTTTTCAAAATACTATTAAAACAACTAAAAACTACAAAATCAATTTCTAAATATCAAATAGATGTACAATACGGTACAGCACTTAGTACCAATATAATTCCTGATTTAAACTTTTATTCCTGCGATAAGGGGTTCCGACAGACACCCTAAGCAAAATGATAAAGTCAGTTAAAAAACCTTGAAGACGCAACTATTATTTTTAGTGTTGTGACTCCGTGAATAGTAGGAATATCATATTATCACATTTGGTAGTCAACATTTCCGACGCTTTAAATTTAGCTGTAAGAAAATGATGTTTATTTTTGGGAATATTTAAAAACTTTTTGTCTGCGACCATCCTGTGTGTTAAATCTAAATTCTGACTGGGTTGACCTTTTTATGATACCCATACTCTTTATAAGAAATGACATATTCTCGAAAATGAAAATTTGGGTCCATTATAGTTAGACCCTTCTCTCAAAGTTTATCAATGTGTTCTTGAAGGGCTAAGTGTTTGTTTTTACTTACTGCACATTCCACTTTTGCATTGTTATACAAATGAATGAAATACTACTACCTACTAGTTTTCACTATGATCTACTGGCTAAAAAACTTGTCCTGGCAATTGAAACTGATTCGGATCTACTTTATTCTCGTGGAATCCGAATCTAAAGATCGAAATATTGAATTGACTCCAGCTTTTTACAAAAGCCTTGTCAATTGTGGCTCATTATTCTCTTGCAAAACGATAACGAGATAACGTGAAGCTTTTACGTAGAACAAATGAAACTTTGAACTTTATCTGCATGAACATTCTGCGTGAATTTCTGATGCACCTGAAACCAGATGTTTATTGGATCAATTAAAAAGCCAACAGTTTTTCGTTTCGTTTTTTTTTTAACAGTAAAAACATAAAATTTAGTAAAGCTCAGCGGTTCTTTCTTAACCGATTAACATTTATAACCTTTAACTAGAGAGTTATGTCTCTGTTGTTTTGACGTACACACATAATAAATAATCTCCAATATTGTTATTATTATTCAGCGCAGAGATGAATAAAATTACAATTCACACCCAATCAGACCAACTCTATAACATGAAATAATTATACATACTTCAACGTTGACACCCTCGACCATAACCCCTCTACAGATTGCAAAACATCAACAAACAATAGAGAAATCTGGGCGGACTTAAATTTTAAGTCACTTCCGGCCAGCGTATATCCATTTGGTCAGCTTTCCCATGAGACATTAAATATTTGATGGCGAGTTAGCGTCCTTTCAGCAGGCACCCTCCACCCCCTAACCCTCTTAGACAGGAGGGTCGCTACCGCCACCCTCTTATATAGACCGAGAGAGTAAACACGACGTGCTCCGATTTCGACGACTGATTTTTAAAATTCTCGACGGCGCGCCCCGTGTAAAATCATCTCCGGTTCCCAGAAGACAATTCATCTGTAATCAATGAGAGCGGTTCGTGTGGCGGCGGCAGAATGGGGGCGGCGAGCCCCGGATTGATCCCATAAAAAGATAAAAAGGGACCCCCAGCTTGGGTACGGTTCCAAATAATGTTATTACGATTGAGGGCATTTGTCGTTTGGAGTGCCGAGAGAGGTGTAATTCCACTCTGTTGCTCGCAACGATCTCTGGCGGCTGTTGCCGGCATTTAAAAAGGATCATTGTGTGTATAGGGATGGTGGGTCGGGTTGCTATTGTCTTTAATGTCACTTCGATGTGAACGTTCTCGAGCTTGTGTCATAACATCTGTGTTTGATTACCTTTGGTGCTGTTGGTTTTAATTTTTAATACCAGGTAATTTAATTCTGCCTGGTATTGCACTATAAAATTTGTGAGGATCTTGAGAAATAATGTATAATGATAATAGAAATAATTCTAGGGATTGCTATGGTAGTTTAAATTGCTAGAAACCTCATTTCGATAAACGTTTTCATCATTTTGTATTGTTTTTTTTTATGTATGTTTCTGTTTGATATCTTATCTTTCGTAAAAAAATGTCAGGTAGCCAAAAATTACACTTTTTATCGGAAAATATTGTCTATTGCTTGCTGGACTCTATCAAGGATAATTCTTCGCTTTCCCGAACGAGCTAGTGCAGCCGAGTGCAGTAAGTCGAATACGCTATAAATTGTACGATGAAACCGCAATTTTCGAAATTTATGTAAAATTAATGTCGCCCAGTTGCTCGTCAGTGCGTTCGTCGTGGCCGAAACAACTCGTGCGCCAATTTTCGCCTAATAAAACTTGTATTATAATATGCTATTTTATTATTATTGAGGTGTGGTCTCTGGGACGGTGTATTATTTGATAAAAAAATCCTCGAACACGTTGATTTTTAATTATTTAAACACATTTTTGTGAAAAATGGTTATTCTGAACTTTAACTTGTTACTGACCTATGAGGTAATCGACTATTTTATTAAATGGCAATTTTTTTGCTGATTCTGGTAGATATTTTAATTGTCTAAATTAATTAATTAAACGTTTTATGGTCTTACATGGATTTTGTGAATTGAATAAGAAATTGCGTTGGAAGTTAGGCTTTTAAAGAATGACAAATTGATTTTGGAAATTTTGAAAAATTGTGACTAGCAAATTGAGAAATTGTGGAATACTTCAGTCATTACTCATTTCACAATGTGAAAACTTCCGTAATTACTGTCATTTCAGTTTGAACCATAGGTTCCGATGTCCGTCGGGTGAAACTGGTTATTAAAAGACAAATAAATTTAATAAATTCTTTGGTGTCCAATAAGGTGTCGATTAATTCAAAATTCACGTGGTAGTCCTTATTATCTCTTTTATTTTTTTTATTATTTTATGGTCGCTACATGTTTCCCGTCCAACTAGACGCTTCTTCAGGCGATATCGTCAAAAAATTGTAGAACTCACACCAAAACATATAGGTAGATGAACCAAACTAGTCCCAATTATATATCGGTAGTAGTTTCTTTAATAAAATCACACAAATCAGGGGTTGAGGTTAACACACCAGCACACAAATAAATTTAGCACAAATGTAGTAACCCGGGATGAGTTGTCTTCATAAAACCGCCTTTAAAAGCATATCTTGTAAAATGTCAACAGTTTAAAAAAAAATGTCGGAAATTTAAGCGGAAATTTCAAATATTTCGCATCATGTCTAGAACAATTAAAATTTATTGAGATTACATGCAGTGAATACATAAAGTGTTCGGACACTTATTTATATCCCATATTTATATCAAACTCGATATTTTTTAACAGAAATCTCTAGATTGTAGACTTCCGCGGTCTGAGTCAATGATATATTGATTTCCGGGTGGAAACTGCGTTGAGGACTTTGAAGCAGTCAACGTTTCGCGCTCTGTTGCAAGAGGCATCTTCAGGACTAAGTCATCAAACCAAGTGCTAAGAAGATATTCAGTGCTAAGAAGATACTCAGTATCTTCTTAGCACTTGGTTTGATAACTTAGTCCTGAAGATGCCTCTTGCAACAGAGCGCGAAACGTTGACTGCTTCAAAGTCCTCAACGCGGTTTCCACCCGGAAATCAATATATCAACAGAAATCCCATTTTTTTTTTGACTGATTTCGATGGATTTATGAATGTAGCTTGTTCAAGCCTTTGTGCTTGCGCATAAGTTGAATACATGTGACCCGCTCCGAAGAAAAGGACCGTATGACGATACTGATCGAGATTGTAATTTTATTGTTTTGGAACTTGCAAATCTTCCTTATAGATTGACCTGAGGCTACAATTTTTGAAAATTTATGAATGAGGGACCCACTCATTTCCTTTCAGGAATAAAATTCAACAAATGCAACCTGTTCAACACGTGCGTGCTACAGAAGGTAAAGAATAAGGACAGATCATTGCCAGATACTTTTTTGGTAGAATACGCAAATAATCCCAGAGAGTCCGCCACCTAATGTAACAGAATAAGTAAGTAAATGTTAATGTACACAAATTGGAGCATGATTTGGTACTGTTTGGTATCTTCCGAAATACAAGTAGATATGAGTAGGGTGGAATGAAGCCTCAATCTTCAAAAGATGGCTATAATTCTGTGAACTGGTGTTCACACAGTTACCTACCTTATAGGCTTTTGCTTCAAAGGTTTGAAATGTAGCGTTGTATGTGTTTTCGACAGATTTATTTTCGCTGAATATTAATATAATATTATAGTACTTAAATAATCGCTATCTATGCTTCTAAAACATTTGTTTTTCAGATTTCAAGACAATGTAGAAAGTTTTAGATTTTGCCATGAGATCTTGCTGAGTGCGTTTTAGGACTTACGTGTTAATATTGACTAAAATAGTCTTTTTTTCACATTTTGACCTCATTATTGTTGAGACTAATTTACTTCTTCGTCTTCAGTGCACAAAAATTGTGGCCAAATCGCCATGAAATTTACCATTGTTACAAATGTGATCACATTTAATAGATCTACTGAATTTTGAAAAACTTATATAAAACCGGTACAATGGAGAACGATAGCTTCCATTTATGTAATTGGGAAAAGACTAAACTTCTATGAATTCGGTATTCCAATAGCAGGTTATACGTAACAACTTGTTCATGCGTAAAAAACGCACTTTAGCATACTAGAGAATGTACAGCGAATGAATACTATGTCTTAGACTCTTCGAACAAGATCTCGAAGTATTTACTTTACGTACTTTAAACTTTACTCATTAACACACTTTATTCCCATTATGTTATAAGTATTAGCCTAATTAACTTTGCTTGTTTCAAATATCAAACTAATAATCCAATCCTTAAGTTCTATTCAGTTTCAGATTTGTGTAATTTTCCTGGTTATAGTTAACATTGCCCTTCAAATCAATGTATTCTGTTCCTTCTTGTATGATACTGCATCCAATGCGGTTGTTATCAGGAACACGGTTACACATCCTTGTTGTCCGCCGACCATAAAATTAGATGCCGTTCGATGGCCGGGTGGAACCCCCCAAATAAGACGGCGGTTAATTGGCGGTGTTTATGTGTACATGTCGCGGCATCGAAGGCCCTGAATTGGCTATTAGCAGTGGCTGAGCGGCTGCAACCTCACCACCCGCTCATTTACCAGTTCCACCTTTGGCCTTCCACCTCCCCCCACCTCTCGTCTTCTGTATACGTACGAGAGGGTCGGAGCAAAACCACTGCTCCTCTGCAGTGCCCGATTTGGTCCCCAGTGGACCCTTTCCTTCCTCTTGAATAGACCTCATCAGATCTGATTATGTTACCATGTCGGAGTCTTTACCGACCGTTCCGGCCTCTTACGTCCACATCCCACATACTAGTGATGGGAATTCAAGCAAATGAATACTTTATCTTCGATTTGGTGATATTGTTATCTTCAAGAGAGTTAACATTTTTGAAATAGGTTTATAAAATTTAAGGAAAGAAATTTACAAAGCCCATTTAAGAAAAGATGGAATCATGAAATGTTCTTTAATAGCACGTACAAATTCGTTGTCGCGATACTAACTATGATATCAAACGATATTTTCCTGCCACTTTTCTATTTTCAAAAATGAAAAAAATTAAGTTAAAAAGTCGGAAAAAGTACCATTGCTAGAGCAATGTATCTACACGGAGTCCTAAGGTATTTGTTTAGATAAGTCGTTAGTTTACAATAACAATTCCTATTTTCGTCTCTTCTAACATAATTTCTACTAAAGTATTTTCAAAATGTGAGATAGTGAATGTGACCTGTGTGTTAATGTTGGTATTTTGACGGAATCAGAAAGCTAATTATTACTATATGGGCTACCTGATTTCGCCAAAATCCTGAAATTGAAATTTTTCGATTACTTTATATATTTATATATCGTATACAAACAGTTATTTGAGATAATTCTGGAAAATACAGCATTTTAGTCTTCATTTATATTTTGAATGCTATTTGCCGAAACCATTGTTGGGCAAATAGCATTTTGCTTTCAACCGAGGTTTTAAATGTGTTACAATTATGTAGAAGTAATGTGTAATTTTGCGTTTCTGGAATATTTGTATCTTTCCTATCTACATGCTAATGCTACATATTTTTGGTAAATTTAATAATTTAGTAAAGCTGATATAAAGGGTAGTTCTAAAAATATGACATTTTCACACATAACTGACCCAGCGAAACATTATGCGCACTTGATCTACTCTGAAGGTAGTTTAACCACGCACAGGATGCGTTACACAAGGTGCTCCTGCATTTAATGCATCAAAATCCTGAGTGAGGACAAAGACTAGACATATAATCTGGCCACTCGAAAAAGTAACTACGTTTCGAGAGAGAGATAGAGGGCTAATCCAGGTGAAAGTTCATTCGTGAGTACTCGGGAGAATTCGACAAAATAGCGCGTGTATTTTAAAATCAGCTATTGTCCCAACCGCCAATTCTAACCTCAAGCAACACTTTATGACGTTAACATTTGTTGGTTATCTGATCGGTAGTTATTGCGATGTTTCTTTTCGTGTTTTCAAGTAGTTCGTCGGTCTGGAACTCGAACAACATTAGACCAGTGACTACGTCACTTATGTATTTCAATGATTATAATAGGGTATTTGACTATTTTTGGAAAACCATCTTAATGTGTTTATTTCTTCACTCTACATTGTAAATGCAGTCTTTTTTGTAATTATTTCCTCAATATTTCATAAAAATCAGCGTTAAAAATTGAATCACAAAAAGTCCCGCCAAAACGATACTTTCTGTTGTGTGACGTCACCGGTTAGTGATGTCAAGATGTCAAGATGATGTGATGTCAAGATGTCAAATCGGCCCATATGGTCTGTCAGCATCGGCATCGTCGCCGTTTGGTGATTGTGTTGTATTATGTGTTGCTTTCACAATTTCTACATAAAAATGGGTTATAAATGGTGTATAAATCCACAATGCAGAGATACGTCAAGAAAAACTCCGGATAAACTATTTGTAGCTGTTCCGCAAGATTTGAAACTGCGAAGAAAGTGGTTGGCTCGTAGAAATCCAAATGAAATAAATAGCCGCCAATACAAGTGTTTTCTGTTGTGAAGATTACTTCGACATAAGTAAAACTGATGATATAATAAGTTATCTATCGTATTTTCGAAAGGTATTATCTGATCTGACAGCTGAAGGTTAGGGCTATCCTAACCTACAAAGTTATGCTTACATGACGGTTTCGTGCTATTAAATTCAAACGGGAGAAGCATAAAAGCGCGTTCGGATAACCCGGTATTTTACGGTGAGAGTGACGCGCTGCATAATAGGCGGACTAACGTCATACGGCGTTTATCTGCATATAAGAGAGAGACAGCCGACTCAAGTTATCTGAGCATTGCTCTCCCCATACCATACCCTGACAAACCGAACGCGCTCTAAGGCGGACTAACGAATGACATCACTCGAGACTGACCCAATTACAGAGCGTTTTCAATCACGTGATAGGACGTGAATAAAATTCAATTTTAATTTTGGTTTTTCATAGAAATAAAGCATATTTTTTTTGAAAAGTAATAACAAATAGTTTTCTTAAACTGTAATCTATTAGGATGACTATAATACATGCCATATTTTTAATACAGTCAAATACCCTATTGACATTTGAATATCAAGAAAATAAAATGAAAATAACAAAACGGTTCAAGGTCCCTCAGCGGCAGGTCATAAAGATCAAAGGATTTGCGCGGATTGGCCAGTCTTATATGTCTAGTCTTTGTTAGGACTTTGTTGGCACACCTGTCAGAAACCAGGTTTTTAGTTTCAAATCTAATGTTTTCCGCTAGAACACCGCCTGCTGCGTTTCTGAGACAGCAATTGTTTGTTTACTTTGGTTACTGACCTAAGTTATATTGTATTATATACATTGTGTCATACACTTTGAAACACGTCAACCTACCATTTTTTAGGATTAGTAGAATATGCCTGGGTTCCCATCAATGGTAAAACAGATTCCCTTATACCCTTCTAGAAAATTTCATCGAATATTGTCATATTTCATTCCTATTCTTAATGGTTTTGAGTTTATGTTTGATTCAGGTGTATCTATAGTCTTTTAATTACTTTATAATAGAACAATTTGCCGTTCACGTGATAATCTCGTTTCATTTGATGTCCACTCATACTGCCTTGTATCAGCTACAAACATTTTCTCTGTTTTTCTAGACAATAACGCATTGACTAATTATTTATTGCCTTTGCTCTTTCCTGTCCCTTTATATTTTCTGTATTTAGATTTTCTCTATAGATTACGATCCCAATAACTTCATAATTTACGTTTCCAGTTGAGAGGTGACTCTAAGATTCGCTTTCCTTAAACATATTCTAATTTCTTATTTAAGCTAAAAACAAAAAATAACCTGTCCTGGATATGACAGTAATGTAATACCATTTTGCAAAATTGTCACAGAGTTTTTTCTTCTTTGCTTTGAACTTCAAGGATATTTTTTTATTTCTGCCTACTTATAAAATACTAGTTATTTTAACTCATTATTGATGACACTGCAATCCTACATGCAGAAAATTATTCACTTTTAGCAGCATTTAATAAACTCGTGTAAGTTTACATCACTACTACAATTTTACATCACTATTCGTAGCACACAATGCCTTCGAAGGACGTCAGTCTGTGGCCATGACACCCTCTGACCAGCTTCCGCATAAGGGAAAATATGAATATCTCAATATTTAAGCTAGTACCGGTACCGGTACAGGTACCGGCTGTGGTGATACTTACTTTGAGGCAGTAATTACGACCCAAATTCATTTCATTCACCGAAAGTGGCTGGCTGATTGTGAAAATTGTTTTGACAGCCGGTTGCTGATTGAGGAAATCGCTTTGTTTCTTTTTTTTTATTTTAAGTTGTCTTGTCCCCACCATCTCAATTTATTAACTTATTATCCTTATGATCTTCTTAGTTTTTACTCATTTAATATATTGGTATCTCTGTTCTCTCATTTTTTATACCTTTTCACCTCCTACCCTCGTTGCTACAAATAACCCTTGTTCTTTTCCTCTGCAATAAGTTAGATATGCCACGAATTACATTCAAACCCTTCCTTACATTATTATTCTCCTGAAAACGAATGAAATCTCCGGCGTATAACACGTACGTAGATCAAAACCGGGCAACAACTTTAGCAATTTCCATTTCATTCGCAGTAATGTACCCGCAGAGGCCGGATAATCATTCCACCGGATTAGACTCCGGGACGGGCTCGCGTTTTGTGCCGAAAAACACCGGAATGCCTTAATTAATTGCGGACGGGGACGCAAAAACATATTTTCAGTGGCGGCGGCATCGTACGTGTGTGCCAGGAGGCGGTTTTTCGCCCTGGGGGAAAATCAGTTTATCCGGTCTTAAAGTTCGCGCTTTTTCCTCGACTCCGGCCTGGGTTCGGAGCGCCCGATGCAAATCAACCCCTAATTTTAATTTTACGTGTATTAAAGGCGGACGCAGCTGACGGGTTACCCCTGGGTCTCGACGCCCAGCCCAGATTACGCTCCAAACAAAAGAACGGACTTAATCGTACCGTAATACTCCCCCTCCAGCATGTGTATCAACACAAACATACTTAGATGCGGGAGAAATGTGATGGACATGCGGAAATTTAAAAAGGGGGACTTTTCTTGTCTCCAACGAAAAATATCCGTCGAGGAGTTTAGGTTTGTTTTTGTGGAGAAATAGTATTATGGAGTGTCTAATGTTGTAACTGATTTTAGGATCGTGTAATATTGGTGTCCTGGCAGTTGCAGTAGTTTTGGTTTAACAAATGATGTAATAGAATATGTACTTATGTAAACTATACACTAGAACAGGATAGAGTTGGGACTATCTAAGAAGATGATAACATTGAGAAAGGAGAAAAGGAATCAATTACGTCGGAGTAGACTAAGTAAGCTATCTATACGACACAGCAATACCAGGAAAGTCAATTTCAATAAGATGATATCATAAAAGCAACCACTCACTAGGATGCTTCTTATTTTTCCAACAATTATTCTTTTCAAGGGCCATCCTTCAAATTGTTTTATGAAAAAAAGCAAATAAAACATTTAAAAATTTATCAAAAGTAGAATAATAACAATAATAAAAACCGATTCTGGTTTTCTTTTCTCCGTTTAAGAATTTGATCTGATGGCAGAGATTTTGATTTGTTAAAATTGAAGTACTTTTTGGTGAAGGAAGGCGATTTCTTTTCAGTATTCTTACAAATAGATTCTTGAAAAAATTCACGATATCTATTTTCAGATGCAGATACCACAAATGCACAGCAAAATTGACTGTCACTCGTCCGATTTTTTTGTTGTTGTCTATCAAGGTCATTTAGTTTTAGTTACTGTATTTCTGACAAACTAAGTAATTGTATTATTTTTGTATTAAGGTAATCATTGTAATACGCGAATGTATGGTAATTAGGAAAAAAATAAAGCCAGTGTTTTGGTAAATACAATTTTTTTTATTACTTTGGCAGCTGGTGGCAACAATAAGGAAATATTTTTGAAAAATTATGGGACAATACTGTAGTTATTTTCAGGTTGTATAACAGTTTGAAGGATAGTTTTTTCATTTAGCTTTATTACTTATTGCCTCAATGACTCAATGCTCATCACCTCAGGACTTTGGTGTGGTCTTTAGAAATAAAGTCTATAAAACTCCACAAGGTATTTATGGGATCAACTTGAAGGCATCGTCGTATTTTTTCTAATCGCTTTTGTTTTCGAAAAAAGGAAACTGTAAACAGTGTACAACAGCCCACAACCTTGTCTATTATTAGTCTGATTCTATGATCAACGCATTATTGTCCCTCTTTCACCCTACAATCCGATAACCCTTCTAACCAACGGCGACGTCAAAGATAGTAGCATCCAGTGTTCTCTGGACCGTTTTTATCACTACGCCCGTTGCTTTCAAAGCACTCTTGCTCTGCGGTGGTCGGACGCTTGCCTCCACTTTTGTTCTTGAAAAGTTTTCGGCTCTCCAACCCCCAAAACCTCCCTTCACCCTTCTTCCTCATCTCGTCGTCGTCGTCCCGGCTTGTCTATCACACATCCTGGCCCGCAGCATTGTTAATCCCATTAGTCGGGCTCAGCCGAAGACCTTTGTTCGTAGCAGCCATTGTTGAAGTCTTCGCGGAAACGGAGACCCCGGGTCTCTGGCGGCCCCCGGTGTCGTGACGTCACACGCCGCTGACTTCAGCCTCCTCTGGAACGACGAACCACTCCCTGTTCCCCGCGGTCCGTTCCGCCCCGGTGATGGTTTTCTTATGTAAGAAGTGCGGTTAAACCAGAAGACGTGGATGCTGAAACAATGGACGAATTATGAAAGGATTTGAGAAAAATGGTTGAAAAAAAAAGTTTCTAGATTTGATCATGTTCTGATCAATTTAGTAGTGAATGAAATCTTTTAGTGTACAAAAGATTTTACTAAGTTGGACAAGATTAAAAGTTTGGAAATGTTGTTTCACTTCTAAAATTTAAACGCGTTTTTCATGAAGCATTTTGTTGGGTGGTTGACACGATTCTTGCGGCAAATTATTCGTAGATTGACTCGCTATGGCGTAGAACAGAATAAACCGGGTTCATGAAAAATTAAATGTTTTATCCAACTTACTTATGTTATCTATTTTACTGCTGTCTACGCCATATCGAGTCAATCCACGAATAGAATACCGCAAGAATTTTTAAAATCGATCGGTTAGTTTTTCTGATCCCATGTCAACCGCTTAACCCAACAACGTTTAGAGAAAACGCGTTTAAATTTAAGAGATGAAGCGCCATTCACGAGCTTTCAATCTTGTATACTCATATTTTTTCGATAATACCTCTAAAACTATTAAGATTATCACAATAAAAGATTCGTTGTATTAAAGTAGAGAAATGAAAATTTTACACCAGAATCTGCCATAATTAATGGCTCCAAGAATGCTGCTTGGAAACTCCTCCTTTTGGTGGCCGTGGAGCGTCTAGTTATTGCTTTTGAGTGTGATTTCAAACAGCGATTGTGTGTGCAAAAAGGTGCAGGGCCCTGGATTTTGAAATGAGTGGGAGATCTCCAAGAAAAAAAGTCAAGAGATAAGGACGATCTATCCTAATTTGATAACTGCTTTTAAAGAAATTAAACTTAACAGTATAATAAATTGACATAGATTCTGGTTATCCGTAGTTTGTCAGAATACATCGAGATCTTGTTACAAACCTCTTCATTAAGTTTCAATACTTTTTGAATTACATATTTCCTTTATTTGCAGAAACTATCGGTCGGTTATTAAAGCATTGTATCGATGTGTTTGTTTTCACAATAACTTGCTTGTTATTGGTTTCTAATTAGACTATTTTATCATCTCTTTCATATATGTCTTATGGCTTATGTCAAGACGCCCAAACGTGTCTGTAGATTTTTGCTGGAGACATTATAATAACAGTGCTATGCAAGAACTATAATAATATGTTTAGTGCTAAGCAAGTGTATTTATAACATTTAATTGTTTCAGGTTGGTGATTTTCTCAGTTCCTGACTACAAGTAGTAAGTAAAATATATCGCATGTTATATATTTTAGAAATACTGCCATTAGTGAACCTGATATTAATATGATATTCATTAACCTTACAGTACGTACTCTTTTGAAATATAATGCAAAGTGGGAATTTAAAAGAATACAAAAAATCAAGAAGTTAAGGTACTCTACTTTTGATGAAACGAGATAATAATTTCTCAAAAATTATCAAGGTTGAATCATACTTTCCTCTTGTGGCTGGTAATATGATTGATAAGAAATCTGTTTTCCTTAAACCGACAACATTTACTTATAAGGTATCAGTGTGTCACGTAGTCCACGTGACGCATTCAGCACATCCCGCAACCTCGGAAATTCAATTCACCAGCCCCACAGCAAGGCAGTTGATCCTTTTAGTTTCCTTTATAAAATCTAAAAATCTCCAATTATTTATCAAATTGCTAAAAACCATAAATATTAGTACCAATATAAGCGGTTAGCATTGATCATGGTTACCGGAATTAAAGTTTCTTAAATGGTGGATGCGCTGGACGGAATATTTTTATGATTAGTAGATGATATTCAAACAAATTTTGCAAACATATCTTCAGCATTATATTTAAGACAAAAGCTTAATACATTGTATTTTCCTTCTCTATATTTATAGTTTTTTATATTACTATAATTATCTGCCTTTCAGTTCAATTCTAAATGTAGTTTTCACTATTTCGCCGTAACTCGACCTCTTAAATAAATTGATATGAAAATAACTACGTCAACAAGGTTATCCTCATGATTACTACTACTATCATTATTTTTATCGCAACAGGAAATGATAAAAGGGCCGAAACGATTTTATCCCGGTGGCCTATTATCATCCGTTCACGATACGCACACTTCGTTTTGTTTTCGCCCCAGAAATGAGATTATTACGTTAGACGTTATTACCCCTTCTATTGCCGCCCCCGCGTTTGACGTAAACCACCGCTCCTACTCCATTCAGCAATTGCCTGTCCCCACGATACTTTATCGTGCATATAAACATAAAGATTTATCTGCCATTTTTCGTGAATTATTGCCTCTGGCAACTAATATAACTTTCGTCGGGTAAACAAAAATATCGCCGTCGAAGCGTATTAAAAAAGTTTATTTTACCCCGTTTACGCGCGCTCTTGGTTTATATGGCGGTGTTTTTGGGTACTCGGATCTCCAGAAATCGATTTGTTCGATTCGTATCTGAGATAGGCTATCAATCACATCGTGACAAGTTAATTATTAGATATTTTCCAGGCGTTGAACTATGTGTGTCTCTATGTGTATACACATTTGAAGTAATGTAAAAATACAGGACGTACTGGACAATTTGGTTAGAAAACGCATAAGTGCGCCACAGTCTCACTAATCCTGGCCAACTGCAACGTACTTAATCAAAAAAAATTTCGGATTTTAGTATGATTAAATAATACTACGGTATCATTTTTGGAACATTAAAAGAAAATAAGGTCATTAAAGGAAAACAATTTTGAAAGAAAATGCGGTTTGTTTGAAATTTTTTTGTTTATTTCACTTAATTGAAAACAGCTAAAGAGAATTTATTGTTTTCATAATTGGTTCGAAAATCACAAAATCTCCCGTTAGCTCTAAATCTATTCAGTGAAGTTAAATATAAACAAGTTTTGATAAAATTCTAAATTTCAATGCTATTATCCCCTATGCAATTTCATGTTGTTATCTCAATCGTCTTGTTCTCTTGCACAATGTTTCCTGATATATAAATAACAGTAAGTTATAATCTTAACTTATATGTTTTCAAAGATGCTTGAAATGATTAGTACCACTATCGACGCTTAAACAGTTAAAACTGAAAATTGAATGACATACTTACTTAGACTACATAAATTCGAATGATTTACAATGATTTTTCAAATTTCTTCACACAACTGTTATGCTTATATTAATACGATCATAGATCGTCATAACAAACATAACTAAACAGAATTGCATGTTGGGTATTCAATTTGATGTAAAAATTACTATTTTGATTAAATATAATGTCGCAACTTTCAATTCAGTCCATATTAAATTCAGATTCAATCGTGATGAATCGGTGCGGAAGTGACAAGACGTTGCCAATTTTAACTATTTTAAAAATAATTTAGGTAAAATGCAAAGTTTAAGGCTTACTTTAAGGTTAGTTTTAAGGACACTCGTTAGGTTTCACGGTTCATCAGGATTCAAAAGCTATAAATTTGCACATACTGCCGAAATTGCGTATTTGAGATTTTTTACTAAAATTACTTTTTACAAAAATGTGATATGGTACATTTGTTCCATAGGTATAACAATTTATTATAATTTATTTATAACCACAACTCAGAATATTACTATACGACAACTTTTCATAACTCAAATGGCCAAATTCCTTTGCTCTTCTTAGCCTGGCGGACTTCCTCCTTCCAGGATCGCCCTTACTTCAGAAAATATTTTCAAAATAAAACTTCTTTATCTACAGTTTACATCAAAAACAATATAAACATCTATAGACATCTGACAAGAATGTTTGCAAAGTTTCTTTTTTTCGTTAGATTGTAGATACAACTGTTTGGTATGGTCACTTAAATGCTGACTTTTGCTCCATGATTAATAACCCTTAGGCCGTCTGCACATGGGGCAACCGAAAAGAAACTGTAGTAGCGTGGATACCAGGAGACTGGGCGACTGGGGTACTCAAGTTGCGCCTTGTCCGCACACGGTCTATAGTCACACAGTTGCGATCCAAATCAGTTTACTCGTCTCTGCCCATAAATCATTACATTCTTGGATGTAATCATTGTCCAACATAGTGGATAATAATGATTTCAGTGATGAGGATTTGTTACATTTACATTATCGTCGCAGAAGAAATTGAATAAAAAGAAGATTCTGGGACCTCCCATATATCCAAAGAAATTCACACCGCCGATTATTCATTGCAGCAAAACAACTCAATATTTCAGATAGTTAACTGGGGTTTGTATCGACTGTAGTGATATATTGGAGGGTGCAATAAAACGCGCTTGGTCAGTCAGGGGTAGTTTAATTCCTAAAGCTTTTCACATAGCCTACGTTTCGCCGTTTTTGTTCTTCGGCTTCACACCGCCCTGATGAAGCCGAAGAACAAAAACGGCGAAACGTAGGCTATGTGAAAAGCTTTAGGAATTAAACTACCCCTGACTGACCAAGCGCGTTTTATTGCACCCTCCATTTCAGATAGTTATTTTTTAAGCTTCTATCGTATGTCGAATCAGAGTTATTTAGAATTGGTGCGATTTTTTCCCCTGGCCTACATAAAGAAAGTACCAACATGACGGAATGCGTGAGTGCTGAGGAACGGATATTAAGCACATTGACTTCTTTTCCCACATCACTCCAAGCTTTGTCCGTTACATATTTTGTTGTGTAGCCCTTTTCTTTATAATTGTTCAGCACAACTATACTTTTCTGCCAAACACAAAGTTTTTAAGTTCAACTGCTGCTCCATGTTCAGTGCTGTCAGCTGTCAATATAAGCGCGTCACGAAGAGACTGGGCAACGCGCGACCCAACATGTCAGGTCTCTGATACTGGAATCGCGTCAGTCTCCCAGTCGCCGGTACTCGGGTTGCGCCGTGTGCGTTGAGTGATTGAAATATACATGCCGGTAGCCTAGTCGCGCAGTCTCCTGGTATCCACGCTACTACAGTTTATTTTGCGTTGCCCCACGTGCAGACGGCCTTAGAGCCTTTTCAGACGAGGCACGGCGTCGGTACGGTTTTCGCCGTCCATGGGTCGAAGTGTATGAGATTAAATGGAGCCTTTCAGACGTACCGCGCCGTGCCGTTTGAAATTCGTGTGTGTGAAAAGCTACACAACGACCGCGGACGGTCGAAACCCGACGCCGTGCCCGTCTGAAAAGGCTCTAAGACGTCGATATTACATTACCGCCAAGTTGACAAAGATACAATTTCATTGGCGAATATTCTTTCAAACGCCAAGTTATAGGTAATTCATTTGGGTAGTCAATACAATTTTACTCTAAAGTCACGGTCCACCACGGTCTGCTCACGCGCATCGGCCACGCCTACATGTGACGTCAGTGCGAGAAAGAAGCGGAAGTAGCGTTAATATGGCGTTAATTTCCATGACTGGCTCAGTAGCCTATTGTTGTTGTCACAGTTGTAATGACATTTCTGGACTGACGACATTGCAAGAAGTAGCGTTCGTTGCCATGGTCCAATATGTTGTTGTGACGTTCAAGCCTTTTTGACAATTAAAGCGTTGGCGGCATGGTTGTCAACTTGTTAACCTAAATCACCTACAAAGGTCAAAAACTAAGGATGTATTTGGTTGCCTAGGTGTTCGTGTCAACATCCTTCTTGCAGTGACGTCATGCGCAGAAATGAACGAATTTCAGACACGATGTGAGCAGACCGGTGTTGTAGTGGACCGTGTCTAAAATGAACAAAAAGGCGATATTGTACTTACATTGTAGCTATCGATTGTATGTTTTGTGCAATGTTTGGTATTAGTATTATTTATAGCTGTGAAGCGTTATGCGTTTTTAAGGTGATAGTTATGAGTCCGATTCACCAGCGGTCCAGGGAACTGGCCTTAAATTCTGAGTTAGTCTGATTTACAAGCTCCCCCAAGGTCCCTACAAATTAAATATTGGATGATTCGTAAGAATTTTAAAGTCCGTACGGGGAATCGAATTTGCAGGGGTGGTCGATTGATCATCCTGCCGGGAGGCAAGGGGGCGGCTCGCAAAGATTGACAAGCCGGTCTACACGTCTCATTAATAATATCGACGGTCGCAGCTGCGGCGACGGTGGCGGCGGGCACTCATCTCTTCCACCGCCCCCGCAAACGGCGGCAAGAGGGGCGGTTTTCGCCGAGGGGATCCGTTGTCTATAAATTGCGATCCGGCGGCTCTCCTCTCTCTTTTCGACTTTGAATTGTAATTAACATTTGGTTCTCCCATTAGTGTAATTAAAGTGCCATTCCATAACCTAGCGGCGGTAGCGGTGGCGGCGGGCCGGGCGGCGGCACCTTATCTTATCGTGGCTCGTCCTGAACGCCGCGGGCCGTCTCAACTTCGCCGCCTGCGACGATGCTCGGTTTTGTGCCACCGAAACCATGCTTATGCTGGCGGTTCACTATACTGTATTGCGTTAATCGTAGGTGAACCTCTCTTTCAAGTCCAGTTGCCAATTCTCCTTAAAATCTCTCGGTGATAGATGGTTTCCTAACAGTGGTTAATTGGCGGGTATTTACCCAGGTGTTTACCCGTAAGTAAATTCAGATAAATGCATGTAAATAGTCATGTTTAATGCCCGGTCTTCATCACTGAGTCCTATAGTTGTTTAGTTACTGTTCACTACACAACATGACTTTTATTTCATTATTATATGTATACTCACCGATACAATTCAAGGAATGCATGAAACCTATTTTGGTAAACATTGATCTTTAATAACTGTTTGATGAGTTTGTGAATTTTTAATAAAATAAAATATAAAGCATACTATATAAAGTATAAAATAAACATGTTGGATATTGTTGGTTCATGTTTCTTTGACATGCCATTTGCTATCTTGATAGACGATTTGTCAGTGTTCCCTCTATATATTTTCTGTTAGAATATCAAGTAGTAAACGCCTTCATTGTGATTTGAATTGTCATTTGTCACCAGTCTGTTGGTTTGAAAGGTGAACCTCTAATTTAGGCTGCTAAATGTGAAAAAAAAGCTTGAGGCCATTGTGTATGTGACTAGGATTTTTCATTCTTTAAACAGGTTTTGGGTTTAAATAAAATAACCTGTTTTAGATAACAAATAGTGAACTGTCCAATGAATTATAAATTATTTAATAATTAATAGTTCACTGGGCAGTTTTTCGTAAATTGTTTCTATTCGACTACTATAAGCTGCTCATGCAGCTTCTCATATGTGGCCATTGCTTTCAAAAGAAACGCTTTTGTTCAAACTATACGTAATATAATTTACGGTCAGACATTTCACATAAATAATTGAAATTATACTGTATTTTATAATTGCTGTGACACCACTGTCCTGTTATTATAGTCTGTCGCCAACATTATAATGCAATAAGAGAATTTGTTTGAAGTCACAATACTTACGTAAACAACAAATCGACCTCGTTTTACACATCATATACTTATAGATACTTAGATGTTTATTTTTTTAATCGTAAAAGACATGAACAGTTATTTGTAAAGGACCAATAAATACCGCCTTTCAGACAAAGAAAAGTTTAACATAAAATTACCCCACTGTTTGACATCATATCTACTGTTTAAAAATTGTGAAACACTGCACTGGTCTGTTTATTTTTAAAGCAGAATCTAACACAAGTTTGCAAGTTCGTTATATTTACAGATCGTACGGTATAGGTGCGTTCATGGAAACCATCACCACCTATTTTTCAACTCCTTTCCGCATTTTTTTTCGCAATGTTCATGTTTGTAACATTCGTGGTTTTTGAGATATGCACCTTTCATAACGACTCACCCCCTATTTTCGTTCTTTTACGGACGAAATTTCAAAAAATCCTTCTTTAGTAGGTGATTACGTTATAAGAACTATGTTGTACATAGTTTTAACGTTAGTGTTTCTGGACTCATCGGTGTGGGAAACTATAATTTTGATTTTTTTTATTTATTAATTTCCAAAAAATAGTTTTCCTCAAACCAACACTATTTACTTATAAGGTATCACAGTGTCCACATGACGGCTTCTGCACATCCTGCAACCACGAAAATTCAATTCACCAGCCAATCAATGCAGGGCATTTGCTCTTTTAGTTCCCTTTACAAATCTCAAATTATAAAATATCTAAAAATCAAAAGTATAAGTACCTCTATGAGCGATTAGCATGAATGAAATTCATAATGGTAACGGAGATTAAAGTTTCTTAAATGGTGGATGCGCTGGGCGGTATATTTTTTATGAGTAAAAGATGATACAAACTCTGCAAACTCTGCTCGTCGGCGTGGGAAACTATAATTTTTGATTTATTTTATTTATTAATTTTATATGGTAATTTTTAATTTCTTACTCAAGTACCAATTGAACTAGGTATTTGTATCTTAAAAAGTACTTTATGATGTGATACTCGATAAATTTCAGATACTTCTGCCAATGTGATTGAACTCTATTCGAGAAACAACATGCAGAAAATATAACTGTTTTCTAATATTGCAAACTGTTCAGATATCATTGAATTAAATTTTAATTCATCTTTTTATATATTACTCGACCGAAAAGAGTCGTATACTACATTCGTATACTAATGTGAGAGCATGTGAGAGCAGTAGCGTATGTACTCTTCGCTGCCAGGGGAGTGTTCAGGAACATGGAGCGTATTGGAGCGTTTAGTCCGGAGCGTTTGTCCTATCTTTGCTGTCAGATCGCGCTCTTACATTTCTGTTTCCTGAACGGTTTGGGAGCGTACAAATTCTGACAATCCGACTGTCATTTTCAATCAGTTTAATCAGTCATCGGTCCGTCAAGAAGTAAAAATATGTATAAGAGCGTATGGCTGGGGCCTTATTAGCATTAAATTCAGTGAATACTTTACAACATTACGTTTTCACACACAGGTTTATCTATTAATTGCTGGTCATTAAGTTTAATTAAATTGGTAGGATTAAAAATAATTATATAATACTGTCAATAAATAACTCCATTTGCTATAAGGTTTAACCGCTTTTCAAATTCCAAAGGTTTTAAAATTGTGTATCAGCAAAAAATATTTTTTTGGCAAAAAATATAAAATACTAAATAGTGATATGGTTCGCGCTAAATTAGTTAGTTACTCCACAATCTGTCTCCAAAATAAATCAAAAACATAATTCTGGTTCATCTAGAATTATCGGGTGTAACCCTTTTGTAAATTAAAATGATTAAAATAATAGGGAAGTAAACTTTAATTGTACTACTCTTTCTAGTTTGTTCCTGAACTTAGATCTGTCTGTGTGACTTTTCGTCCACTTGTACTAAGTCAGAACATGGTATAATCGAGCCCGCTCCGAGCGTTCGTTTACTCTTGTCGTTTCTGAACGTCAGCGAGTAACTGCTCTGTTTGAAATTGTGGCGTTTCTGAACGGAAGTGGAGCAACTAGAGCGCGCTCCATCTACTCGGAGCGTTGTTCCTGAACGCAGTCCGGCGTAGTTAACCTGTTGTCTTGATTTTCTAACATTTTCGACGATTAAAGCGTTGACGTAGTTGTTAACTTCTTAACCCAAATCACTTAGAGAACGTCAATAACTCACGGATGTATTTGGTTGCCTACTTGTTGCTGAGGTGTCCCTGTCAACATCCGTCTCTCACGTGATGTCATGCGCACAAATGAACGAATTTAAGACAAAGTAAGCATACCGCTGTATGTGTATCGTGATTTGAACCAAATGCAGAAACACATTTGGTCATTTGGTCTATCATTTTGTCAGCAATTATCGTTTTCCTAAATTTTAAAAACATGCATTGCATATTGTAAAACAGACAGTAAGTTCGTAGTACATAAACAACAACTCTACATTTTGTTACATTGTGTTATCGACGTTTCACTTGACTGTTACGTAGGGTAAATGGGCGTTCAGGCAACGTCCGAGGAAGGAGGAGAACGGTTCCCGTCCTCGACCGGTGTCCGTCCGTGTACCGGAAATTAATGAAAATCCAGCACGGACGATAACGAGAACCGATAGGCATTAGTCGGCAGTGCCCGAGATCCAGTCATAACTTTGATGAGGTAATCCCGAGGCACTTAAGCCTGCCCAAGATTAAAGAGCTTCCGCAGCGTCCCGACGCGAAATAATACTAGGGCCTGCTCCGCCGAGATATGCCGATACTAACTCAAGTTGACACCTAAACTCGCACAGAGGCATGTGTCGGCTCACCTATATAGGGCCCCATCTGGCGGCGACGCCGCTAATTAGACGCGCGCGGACGCGTCCATTTGTCCGACGCCGGCGTCGGTCCTATGCCGTGATGGAACGGCCCAGGTCGTGACATCGCCGTACGTCTTGGCAATGCTCGAGGAGACTGCCTCCAAAGTCCCATATCTCAATTTGCATTTATTGAAGGGAATGGATGGCCGCCGGGACCGCTAGGTGTCCCCACGAGCGATGAATAACGCGGTGGAGACGTATCGGCCATGTGTCACCGCGCGTTATCAACGGAGGCGGCGTTTGCTCATTCATTTTGCTGAATGAGGTTTTAGGGAATCATTAATTCCGGAATGGACAAAGCTTTAGAATGGTTTGGAGTTTTGACGATTCACAATAAATTTAATTAAGATGGATATCATGCATGAACGCTTCTAAGATGGACTCCTGCATCAAGAAAGCAAGAAATATATCTACAATTTGTTGAGTCAGGTAGTCCATAGTTGATTCATTTGATATTAAGTAAAATTGTCAGTGAAGACAGTTAAAAAGAACCACCACTTTTTCACCACAGACTTTGTTTAAAAGCTGGATCTGGAACCCAAATTTAACACTCATATGCAATTATTTCCAATGTAAAGTTTTTTTTTAAATTTTTAGTCCTAAAAACCACCAACCCTTTATACCCAGCTCAACCCTTTCAAAACAACCCCATATAGGTCAAATACTATACCGGCAAAAGACCTAGAGCTTAAAATTTTGCAACACTTTTATATCACATTCTTCTAAAATGTTAAAAAAAAAAACGGTTAAAGTTTATTATACCAACCTGCTAGCTATGTTTTCTATTACACTTATGAGAACTCAAAAGAGACAACCTTTTTCAAAATACTCAAGTAGTTGTTCTATAATTTTCGAAAATGTAGGCTCTATAGCTATATAGGCTATATTGGTCGATAATAATTGTTCCATCATGCCTTAAACCATTGGTAAAAACTGGGATAATTTTCGCTTTGAAATTTAATCTGTAGCTTACTAGGCTTTAGGTTGTTTATAATTCCAAATACCTCAAACTCAGTTGTTGGAACCAAGTAAAATGATTTGCGTCGCGAGACTGGTATTTCATTCAAGTACATGTTACACATTTTATATCCTTTAAATATATTCCTAATTATAAATTCCGAGATCTTGGTAAAAAAAATTTTTAATTCGACTGGGGAAAATTCAACAGAATCATCATTTGGTGACTTCAACTTCAAATAGGTGACCAGTCAGCTTTACTATTATTACCGGCATTTAACAGAAAATTTACATTGTATGACTGCTTAGCTTTAAGAATTGACATATTCTTTGCTGTTTTTACTATAGATGATTTTTCATTCTTCACTTATAGTACGGCTATCGATTGTTTTGAATACTTTCAGAATCTCAGTTTTACGTCTCAATTCTTTGGTGTACCACATAGAGAAGGTCTTGTTTAGTATTTTTTTTACATTTTTACGTTTTTCATTGTAGACAATTTTCTCATCATCCTTAAAATATTTAAAAGAAAAGAAAACTTACAGCTAATTAAGCCTGGACAAACAAAGGATGATTTGGTGGTCTAAGTTCTAGACACCCAGTGGAGTAACTAAGATACATTGGTCAGTTTTCTTTTGTACCCTACAACGGAGCCCCTTTCCTTCAAAATATGTTGATGCTTGATTTATCTCAATATCCGCACTTCTGTAGAAGATACGCTGTTTCAAGTGAAACTTTGCAATGTTACCTTTTTTACATTAATGATCTGTTTTCTGTCGATACTCGCTGATCGAACAATTTCAAAGATTATTCTTTTCCGTAAGCCACTTCACAACAGTGTAAACTACGAAAGTGCGAATCTAATAGTAATCTTTATCAAATCAATGCATGCTATTATTGCAATTAATAACAAAGTATTTAAAATTTTAATCAGGTTTCTGTCCATCGCATCGTTTCATTTATTCGATTCGGAAGTTGCCGCTAAATTAATTCACTACTGCCATCAAAACAAAAGTCTAAATAACTTGCAATAATTAAGAAGAAAAAATATATTTATAATCTCTTTGGATATTCAAAAGGCGTATGGTAATTCTGATGAATTTGTTTACGATCAAATTTATGCATATCGATAAAAGATTTTAAAAGTTAACGAACATTAAAGCTATAATTGCAGATTATTACCCGAAACTTAATCTTTTAGAAAAATACAGACATTGCATTGGGATGAATCAAAAACTAAATGTTGAGAATTAATATTGATAGCAGGTTAAACATGAGAAATTCCATAATTACTCCACAGGGTATCTCAAAGTTTGACCACCAAAACATCATGTTGGTTCTCTCGGTATTATATGCTTTAAGCAATTTATTTTTTACAAAATTCCAAAATCATATAAATATTTTTATGAATTTACTTATAATGTGCTTAAATAATCAGCAAAATCCGAAAATTTATAATACTTAACTCATTACCATCAAAGTTTTGCAAATTTTACCCACCAATATTGAACAAATATTGTATTAGTATGAGTAAAAACTCGGACAATTACGTTTTGACCTACATTCCTGTATGAGGGATAAAACAGCAAGACTAGAAACTTTTTCTGAAAAGCAAGTTGTTTGATTATTTAATTTTATATTATTTGTAGAATCTATATATTTCACAAGGAATCGTTTTTTAAGGGCCATAGCTAATTTGAAAATTCGACAAATTATGAATATTCGAACATAAATTATTATACAGGCTGTCAGAAATAACGGATAACCTTGAAGGAGCATATGCCCAAGGACCGTAATAAGCACGTTTTGTCAAATAACGTCCGCAAGAAAATCGACAACACTCCACTACAGTTGTGGTGCAACTGGCGACACATCAACGCCACCGGCAACATATCGGTCTTCCTCCACCTTGGCGTAACGGCTACGGCGACATTGACCTACGTTCGCCAGGCTCATGTGTGGTCAGCTGTTTGTTGGTTTATCTACAATAAGAATATTTTGGATTGTAGAATATTCATTTGGTTGTGTTTGTTTAGTGATTTGTGTACTACCAGAGACTCATGGATGCCAATTGTATTCGACCAGTGATGTTAATACCCGGGTATTTACCCAGTGGGTATTTATAGAGGTATTTATAAACATAATATTGCTATTAAAAATAGCAGTAAAAGGAAATATTTAATTATTAATAAAGGTTTTTCTTTTATCACAAAATCAAAAGGTATTCTCTTGTTATTTCTATAAAAATAAAAACATTTTTAAAACAAAGAATAAAAAGCTCAGTCTCATCTGATGATATATCAACACCAGACATTTCCTTGTCATCATCGTCCATTCAATCGTGTGAATCTTCCATATTTTCTGATTCGGTTATCCAAGAATATTTAGCAGAAACTTATGAGTATATGTTAAGGAGGTGAACTTAGCGGCTTTTTTCGCTGTAAATCAATTTCTTATTTTGCTTTGAATCCAACTGAATGTTCTTGTATAACTCAAATATTTTACCATAACTGTGTTCGATGGCAGGCCGCGATCTGTTCAATTGAATCGGATTTGGATCTTATTGATCGCAAATTTGAAATACTCGCTTCCTATTGGTGGAATCAGTTAGAGTCAGACGTCAAACGAGCAATCTTTAGCCAAATGATTACGAATCAGATTGAACAGAACTGATCACGGCCAGCAATAGAACACAAGCATTACGTGTAATCAAGAGTACACATCTACCGAGTGTCCCATTATATTCCCCGCTAAACTATTTTCCAGATAGGAAATGCCACACTGAGTGAAAAGTTTCATATGGGCCAATTTGTTTTCTTTATTCCTTAAAAAGTACAACCGTTTGAAATAATTGTAAAATAAATCCAAAACTATATATTAAATGACATAGGAATTAATAAACCCAATAAATCGGCATGATAAAAACTTTATACTCAAAATGACCATTAGTTGTAGACAATTAGTTGTAAACAAGTTTCATATGTATTTTGCTTTCGTTCATTTGTTTATTTAGTTTATTTTTATCATTTCAATTTTTTACCTAAACGTATTTACTTTTAATTTTGTTATGGGTATTAATTGTGCTCTTTCTTAGGTTTAGCATTGTTTGATATGTAGTTGATATTTAGTTAATATTTCAAGCGGCTGTACATTGGAGTTGAGAAAACAATTAGGTCAATATGAAAAGTTATACTCAGAATGAAATTTACTATTTACAAATAATTCTTGCGGGAATAAAGTGTATAAATATCGCTGGAATGTTGTTAAATGGTGTTTAAAGGACAAAAAGGATAAATACCCAAAATTTAGGTATTTACCGTATGTAGGGGTAAATACCCGGGTAAGTACCCATTTTATAAGTTCCCACCCGCCGGGTATTTACGCGTCCCACATCACTATATTCGACGAATGGCTCGAATGCGACATAACTTTGATCGGCGGGGGCCAGCAGGACCAGTGTTTGTTTTGATCGACGGATATTAGTAATCACAATGTTTGTAAATCCGCATCACATTTCTGGATTAAGTACGTACTAATCTCTCTAATTTTCAATTGATAAATGTTTATAAGGACATTTGCAACCGTATTCGGGTCATTCGCGATCGGCTATTTACCAGGGCCGGCCTTAGACGATTTCTTCTATACAATTTTGTTAGTACTTAAAACTTTGAAACAGACTATAGGCTATTTGACCAAAATTGCTTCTCTGGATATATATACCTGAAGGTTAGCCGTTATTCCTGAAACACCGTGTATAACATTCTTCAATGCCTGGGGTTCTCACCCTGCTTCTATAAGGTAAGTCGCCTAGGCCATAAACTTGATCGTTAACACTTGCGTTAAAAATTACTTCCCTTGCTAAGAACGCATCCTCCCCACCCACAATGAAACTGCGTCACCTTCAATAATTAACGAGGCGCGCAGCTGAAAAGTTTGTCGTCGTCCTCTTTAAATTTTATGAAGCGGCCACCATTGCGGCCTTTCCACTTCCTCCTCTTTCCAGCCTCATCCACGATGACATGGTTAATTGAGTTCCCGGGCGCAAATATTGGATAGCATTGTCAGTGTGTGTGCGCGGGAACTGAATTGGGGGGAGGAGTGCTGTCCTCCCGGGAAAGAGTCGGTGTCGTGCCCGTGTGTTCCCGCGGGACGCCCTGTCCGCCACGGTGACGTGGGCCCCAAACTGCTGACCTCTGTTGACCGCCTTCACAGCACTACGTCCACTCCACTACTACCCTCTAGCAGAAACAACGGACTGGACTTGTGGTCCCTCGGCTTCCATTCACCTTGGTATGCATGTAAACTCAAACCGGACAGAATGCTGGGGTTGCCCGCGATAAATATTTATAAATAATTACTGGTCGCTAGATTCGGTATGCTGGTTTCTGTAAATGGGACATGTCTCTTTACTATAGAGTTGATATTTGACCAGGAGCGTTCACAAGGAAAAAATATTCATGGGTAAAATTGTCAGAATATTATATTAATTTATATTGAATTGATTTTGTGATATATCATATGGAACAGATGTTTTTGTTAGAACTCTTGGAAGTGTAATTCAAGGCTGAAGTCTTGTGGTAATAAGCGCTTTCATTGTATGGTTCCATATTATTTTTAATTTCAGTGATTATGACGTATAATTTCTATTTTCTTTCCTTTCCGTCCTGTGCCTTCTTTTCCCATTCCCACTCTCTCAATCTTACCCTCCCCTTTCTGTGCTTCAATCAGGTGCTCTCGGTTATTCCTGATAATGATGGATTGTATTTGACAAACCCTTATGAAATACATTAGCACCTTTGCAGCCTTCAACACCTTAGCTAAGTTTTGGGAAAGTTCACATTACTGTTCTGCCGTTTTAAGCATGAATGTCATATCAGCATATTTGTATTAGTATTATATTTTTGATCTATGAAAGCTAAAAAAGTAAAGAACATGACAAAGAATTGAAAAAAAGGTAATACAACGCTTCTGTCTGCGAAATAACAGCACAATAAAATCTTGTCATTACTTTTCACAAACGTAGGCACATTTTCAATGCCGATGACGGCTGTGTTGAGATGATGAACTAAGTACCTAATAATTTTCCTGTCTATAATATCGTCTGGTTTTGATACTACGTCATAAGAAATCACTCAGTTGTTAAGTGGATTAAGATAAAATGGTAAAATTCGTGCATATTAAAATTTTAATTAAAATCTATTATCATTAAAAGCACGTTGCTTATAGACCAATTCTCATAAAAAGACACTATAATAAAATGGAAACTGGGGTTTATTTCTTTTTAAAGCAGAATCTAATTACTAGTTACTAGTAGACACCCCTATCTGCAGGTCAGGACAAAATATGTGCTTCTTTATTCAGAAAGTAGCTCAGTAGTCCAGTCATTAGAGACAAGTGTTGTAGCAAAGGTGGGGAGTTTTGAAATTCGGCAGGAGAGTAGATTTGGGAGTCCTTAGTATGACACGAAGTTGGTTTTAGAGAAAGAGGTTTTTATTGAATGTTTTAAAGGCTAAACCTTGTTAAACTAAATTTTTTTATTATACCTGTTTTTCAACGGACTCACGCTTGGCGAGTTACTTAGGACCCCAAAGTCCACACTCCCATTAAGTTCCAAAACCTTCCAACCCTTTGTACCAAGAAAGTATCTAATGACTGAACTACAGAACAACTTTCATCAACAACACATAACAGTAATTTTTCAATCTCCGTGATTGTTGAAAATTGATTGATAAATCGGTGTGTCTTCTTTTTTAAAGAGATTCATTCAATTCTCATACTATTCTCATAAAAATACACTATTAGAAAAAGGAAACTGGGGTTTATTTATTTTTAAAGTAGAATATAATTACTAGTAGACACCCCTATCTGCAGGTTAGGACAAAAATGTGCTTCTTTATTCCGAAAGTAGCTCAGTAGTCCAGTCGTTATACAAGCACATTATACAAGTGTTTTGTAGCAAAGGTGGACAGTTTTAAAAATTTGGCACGAGTGTAGATTTTGGAGTCCTTAGTATGACACCAAGTTTGTAGAGCCAGTTTTTAACATGTAACTCCATTCTTGTTGGTTTTAGAGAAAGAGTTTTTTATTGAAAGTATTAAAGGATACATTTTTTTCATTATAATTGTTTTTCATCGGACTCACGCTTGGCGAGTTACTTAGGACCCCAAAGTCTACACTCCCACCAAGGTCCAAAACCTTCCAACCCTTTGTACCAAGAAAGAATCTAATGACTCGACTACAGAACAAGTTTCATCAACAACACATAACAGTCATTTTTCAATCTCCTTGATTGTTGAAAATTGAACACAACGTTTGTAAATCGTAAAATACTTGTTTCTTTTTGTTGGTCATAAAAAAATACGTTTACAGAAAAATTACCCCTATTATTTCAGATGTTTTACTTTTATATGAAAATCTACTTACCAGTTTGCACCTTCATATTGTTCGTAGCAAACCATCATCACACATCTTCCACCCTTTCACCAGCATTTGTGTAAAATTGTGAAAATAGTTTTTCTTTATTGTTAACGGAGATTCTAATTGCTAAATGCAAATTTTAATTCATATGACACCGTTTTAAGTGCGGGATATCCAATTATGTAGTTGGTAATGTAAACAAAGCAAAGCTAACAAATCGTCACCTATGAAATTGCTGTGTAGTAATATTTAAATAAATTATTTTTTATTTTGTCTGGTTATTCTTTGCACTTTTAGACAATCGGACATACAGATCAATCAGCACTAAAAAACCGACCAACAATTCCGATTCAAGAAACACACGACACACACAATAGAACTTTGTTTACACTGTCTATTCCCAAACCAAGTCTATATTCAAACAGACAAAAGATATCAACAATTCCATTTTTCTGTACTGCACCGGACGCTGGCCGCCCACCATTGTGGTTAGCATAGTTCTCTTTTTTCAGCGTGGGGCACAAAAAATGAATAACCGCGTCCAGAAAAAAATGGCAATACAACCGGGACCAGTATTGTCCCCGCAGTCAGATGCTATTTTTAATAATGGTTGGCGGTGGTGAACGGGTGTATCGAGTCTGGTGGCGGAGCCGGGTTGATATTTGTACGATTTATTCGGAGAATACGGCCAGTGTCCCCAGGCCATATATTCCAAACCGGCCTGCACACAACAACACACGCACACACTTCTACGTTGGAGCGGACGGTAAGCCGCTCTCGCTCACTATAGATTTATAAAAATGGGGATGTTGAACGTATTTTCCTCTCTCTGCTGTTTGGGGTGACTCGCACAATTCGGTGTGCTGTTAATTTTTATTTTTCGGGTCGAGCGGTGTAATTTTTTTCGACGCCACGGGGTACCGGCCGCATGAATGCTCTTTATATAGTAGCTTGTTGACACGAGACTTTCATAATTTTATCCCCTTTTTTTGCGTTGTTGGCTTCCTTTGCCGTGTGTTGTTTTATTTGCGGAAGCGAATTTAGCGCTTGTAGGGGTTTATGTAAATAGAAATGCGATGATTTGCATGCAAGTTATACAGGATCTGCCATTTTAATGAATACATTGTCAAATCTCATTGAATGTACGGCTGCACTGAGAAAATATTTTATACCAAATTTAAAAGATTGCTGCTTAGGCAATGTGGATGATATTCAGTTTCTTAGTTCAACAAAATCCGGAAATATTGCTTGTGTGCGGTATAGATAAAAGGATGTCATAGAAAGTGTCATATGAGACAGTACACAATCTTGCTGATAAATAACACAGCATATGAACATCATTACGTACTATAGATTTTTTTTATAGTGTATTATTCAAATTATTTCTGAAAACTTATTTTGGTGCTCGTCGACACTTTATTTCTTTATCAAATTAGATACAATACAATCTTTAGGTGTTTTTATTAGAATTGCCCGGACTTACTTTTTAAACTAAATTTGAACAACAGAGGGGGATAACGATATACATACTATTTTCTACTTCCACGCTTTGTGGTCAGGTTCTCGAACTTCGTTCTTCGGGAAAAAGAATGATAATTTCAGTAGGCATTCCTCAGAATATTACAATCTAGTTGCTAAACAAAAATCACTCAGTCCTTGAATATAATTTAACCTAGTTTCATTTATGTACGCTCGAATGAAAACCTTAACCTTCAATCCTTAAATTATAATGAGAAAAATCATACAATATATCCGTAAAAAATTAGAACCCGTAGAAGCTTTAGTTAGGAGGATTACAAGGAAATATATCACCTTACAGAGTTTTCCATTACGTTTTCTCTTGCTTTGAAGTTCAACATTCATTTCAAGCTTCCATTGCAATCTACATAGAAAATTCTGTCTAGTTGCGTTATTATTTTTCGCGGGTATCAAAGTGTCCAGTATTTATTACGCTTTGTGCCATTTTGTTTAAAATACGACGTTAGAGAATTCTTTAAGTAGTGTGACATAGAAGCTTAAACCTTGAACGTGAAAACTATTGAGAGAATAAAACAACGTATATCATTTCAGTAAGGTCTCATTTCTTCACTGTCGAACGATCTCGATAATTAACGTACTCGCTATCGCTCGTGCGTTATAAAGTCTCGTGCTTTTATCGTCCTTTTTAATATAGGTACTTGGTACTTGGTTGGTTAATTGTATATATGAATTATTCCATCCTGCTCATTCACGGGATTGATACATTGGAATAAAACAATGGTTGTTTTGTGAATGTCGATTTTATTAATTACAGGCGATAGATTTCGGTTTTTAAAAAACCATCTTCAGGCCAATCTGGAAGGTATTAAAAACAATGAGTACATATATAATTTATAATTTATAAACGTAGAATATGATGCGGAGTAAATAAACAAAACATGGAGTCACTTTGACATGTGTTAGCAAACTGAAGGCTGAAATATACAACACGCAGAGATGAATTAGGGACTTGCGCAGTGTGTTCACTTATTGAAAATTTCGAATAAATAGCGTTCGTTAAAGTCTGTAAATTCGTTAATGATATTGTGGCCTTGCTTGATGTTCTGTTTTATCTCGTATATCTCGTAGTAGTCCATTCTTTTTTATTTCCTCATGTTGTGTAATAGCTTGATATTGTCAATGTTGGTTGTATGGTTATGTTCAACAAGATGCTTATTAAATGTTGATGCTTTCCGTTTTGTATGTTCATTAAATCAAGTTTTTAAGTTGCGGCCCGTTTGTCGGATATATTGTGCATCACAATCAGAACATCTCAACTTATATATTCCGCTTTCTTCAAATGTTGGTACATGGTCTTTATTGTTAATTAGCGTTTTTTCTACGGTGTTCCTAGTAGTCGATGTTGTGGTAATGTCATATTTATTGAGGGTGGTCTTTATAAGGTTATGCATTTCGGGGTGGAAAGGAAAGGAGATATACTTTTGTCTTTTAGCTGCATGAGGGTATGTTTTCTTAATTAGGTATTTATGTTTGATCGAATTGTACAAATATTCTATTTCTTTGGACTTGAAGCCATTGTTATCGCCTATTTGCAAAATTGTTTGATATTCCTGGTTAAAATCCTGAGGGGAGAGAGGGGTAGTTAGTAATCTATTTATAATCTATTAGTAATTGAATGATGAAATGACATTGGTTTTATGTTCTGTGAATGTTGGGATGACTTAGGGATGATAACGTCTGTACTTGTGCGTTTTCGGAATATGTTGTATCTTAGACTGTTGTTGTCTCTGTATATTGTTAAGTCTAGAAAATTGATCTTGCTGTTTATTTCTGTCTCATATGTGAACTTTAGTCTTGATAATTTGTTGATTTTGTCTAAGAAAACTTCAATTTTGTCTCGATCGCCATTCCAAACGCAGAACACGTCATCAACGTATCTGCCCCAATATGCGATGTGTTTGCTTTCAGGTAATTTAAATATAGCACTCTCTAAATAATCCACAAACATACTGGCCAGCAAACCACTGATGGGACTGCCCATGGCAAGACCGTCATTTTGTTGATACATACTGTTGTTAAATTGAAAGAAGTTTTGTTTGAGAACTACATCAAACAAATCCACAATATCGCGCATGTTATTGTCAATCATGTTGTGTGATAAAATTTGGTTGTGATATGAATTCTTTCAAGTTGTTAATAATTCTTTTATGGGAATATTAGTATACAGGTTCAGTATATCAAACGAGACCAAGAAAGATGTTTCATTGATTTTCATATGTTTTGTCTTAGCTATAAAATCAGGTGAGTTTTTTATTTCATATTTCGGTTTAAAATTTAGCTGTCCTGTAATGATATTATTGAGTTTTGGTTGGTTAAGTCACTATTCTCGTATAGTATCGTACAAATTAACGCTTAACCTTCAACAATAAAGCGGTGGCTCTAAAGGTGACGTCTCTATGAAATATTATTATTACCTCGGACTGTCAATTCTAGGACTATCATGTTATAAAATAACTTGATGGATCTTTTTGATTACCATGGTTGTAATCTACGAAGAAAAACCTATTGATGTGATACGTCGTAGATTTTGTTTTAAGAAAAAAAATCCAATGAGATCATTATTATAAACTTTATTTTGTATCCACATACATTATTTCAAGAATTCATTACCTATAAGTTCTAAATTTCGTAATATATGCACTACATAGTTGGTTACCTATACCTCTCGTTCCAGAATACGGCTATAATCCGTCCAACGCGATGTATAAATCACAATTGCGCCTTATTGAAACTAGCGCGCGCTCTACCCCATAGGGGAACTCAGATGGCCCGGCCAGGCCACGAGAGACGCGCCCCTTACGACCCCGATATTAGAAAACCATAAATTCCCGTCCGGTCTAAGCGCAGATGACGAATTGCTCGCCTTCGGCCGTAAATAACTTCAGGTGAGCACAAGAATTTCTAGCCGCTCAAAGGGGGGACACGCGGCGTTCGGGGGTATCCCGGCGCACATATTAATGAACTAATTTAGTTATATGACAAGATAAATACAAGGAGATCCCCGGGTTGATCCTCTATGTTGTGGCGCTTCGGGCAGGTCCCTGGGGTCTTCGGCCCAAGAACAACGGTTCGACCATTTATCCGGAACGGGGGCGAATATAGGGGGTAGGTGGGGGGGATTGTCAGATCGGAAAGGAGCTCCATCAAAAACGAATTAATTACCGGGAGGCCGACGTTGCTAAAACCTTGTCGAAACCGGTAGCCATGGCTTGTCGGCCTCACCGGGGGCCGTATGATTTGTGTGGCCGGTTATTGCCGCGTACCGTGCGACCCCAGAACCCGATCGCCGTAAATTTAACAGATGTACAAAAACGAATAAGGTCTTAAGGGTCTACGGCAGCTAGGCGACTTATAGCTGTGCATGGAAACAAGTGCGATTACGACGTGCTAAAGTCGGTTTCTTGCGATTCGAGGTGGATTTTACTGACGCTTAGTCGCAAGAAGTGAGTTAATTGAATCCGTAAGAAATATGTTATTATTTACAGTTCGTTTTCGGGGTTTATTGTCAGTGTCCAATAGATCGATATAGATACATAAGTAACTAGTATGACTTTCAATACTTTGCCATTGATCACCACCGATGCTTGCAGATGTTAATTGCTAGTACTGTAATTTACCTACTACAATTAACAATACTAAATAAGTACTAATAACAGCACTGATAAGTACCTACATCATCTTATTATTTTTTGAATGCCATGCTGTAAATATGTAACACAACGGTGAAGCTCAAGAGAGATATTTTTAGTAGGTAGTTAATTTACAACCGTAAGATTTTCATTGCGCTGCAAAACCACAGCTTATTAAATTTTTTGTCCCACATCTTCAACCGTAGCTACCTACCCGACATTTTGGTTTCAAATGGCTTACTTTAGACATATCTAAAGGGGATAAAAGATGTATTTATATACAAAAATGAAATAAAATCGATTAGGGAATTCGTTTGCGAGAAGAGCGAAAAATATATCATTTAATGAATAGCATTATTGATTCACAGACAAGCATTATTCGCGACTTTTTTTATGTTACAAGAGCAATGACAGATCATTTGGACAGATTTTCTTCCATATGAAGGGCTCAATCAATTTCAGTTTGTCACTGGTTTTTCTTGTTCCATAATTAAAAACCAATCTCCAAGCTTTTATTTCTGCCTACTTAAAGAATTCCGTCAGATGCTGAAGCTTTTATAAAAAAAAGGTCTACAATTCGACATACGGTGCCACTGTTTTAGTAGCTTCAAGGAAAGCTTATACAGGTTGAAGATCTAAGCTAAAAGAGCAAATCCATGATACTACTTTTTAAAGTGATATGTACTTACTGTTAAAGGCAAAATGTTATTGGTTCTATCTCGGAAACGAAACATCTATAAAATTAATCACACATAAAAAAGTCATGTCGCAAAATGTCAAAATGCACAGCACTTTTTGAAACATCACAAAAACCGTGAGTTACGACAGAAAGAATAACCTGAAAGAATTTTTTAAGAAGGATTTAAGTCCATTTTCCTTTCTGTGAGTCTGATAGATTTCTGTATCTCATTAAAAACGATATTTGAACATCGAAAGTGTACATGGCTGGGGACTAAATAGTCAACTAGTAGTGGTTTTTAAGTTTCCCGTCAAAAGCAAAAATATACGTTTTTGCCCAACATCGTGCCGTCATCACATAAAAAGTTATTTTGGTAAATGTAGAAACATGCAGTACATCTTCTTACATTTTCTCGTCAGTCATATCTGTAGTTCGCCAATCTAACTTCAGCTTATTTTCTTTGCCTATCGCACAGGCGATCGACAAAGCTGGATTCAGTGTAAACTTACTCAAATTAACATAGGTGCCAACATAAAAATCATTCATCAAGCTGCTAGTGATTTGGCAGTATGACCATTACGTGGCAGATTTTTTATAGTTATGTTATTTTACACTGTTCACAAATGGAACGACTGTTCCACATTTTTGTAAATAACTTGTTAACGAACACAGGTATGACTGTATGTTTTTGTTATGCAATAGATTTGAACTTATAATTTATCCGTACCATAAAAAAACAAATAAAAAAACAAGGCTTTATTTGACGACTCTGTTTTATAAAGTTATTCCTGCTGGATTATATGGGACGTGGTACTGTTAAAAAATAATTCCATGATAGGTATTTGCTTTTAATATTTGTTCGAACTTGTACATAGAAATTACGTCAAAAAGAGCTCTGATATTCTTTATCGTTTCCTAAAAGATTGAACAAGCTATGTAAAAAACCGTCACAATTTAGTTGTTAATGATCCGATTGATGTGAACCAAAAAGAAATTTGGTATACATGCTTATCTCTTAAAAAGTAAGCAGAAGTTCGCGAATGCGTAAAATCTGTTCACTTCTTTTTTTTATATTTTACGGTGGGGGGTTTAAACTTCAGCACGGCTGAAGATAATTTTCTTACTGGTTCTGAATAGAAACATCGACTATTGTGCGCTGACTGGCAGATAAGTTTTTCACAGACTTTCAAACGAACAACTAATAACAGAATTATCCAAAGACACAGTCAATAAATAGGAATATTTCGGTTTTCCCTCACTTACCGTTGCTGTGAAGAAAACCGTTATGTTGGTAACGGAATCGTCTAAATTAGTTTGTGGCACTAAGTCACGGAATGCTCATATTAGATCGACACTGAAATCTAGGCAACAATTGCCCAATTTCAACATAAAAAGAGATTTTAGTAAGATACTTGACTGACTTGGACCAAAGAAGCCCAGCATATGGTTGGTTGGTTGGGTTAGGCTTGGAAGGAACCCGTGATGCAGCCACGGTGGGGTTCTAGGTAACCGATACAGGTTAACTGAGAGCTGCACAGAATTACACCATCATATCTTGAAAACGGCCAGTCCTACCTTCATAATACCAAATACCATTTCGATTGGTAGTTAAAATATGAACATGTTTTGTTTGAACATTTTAGTCATCAGATTTGCGGTTTTCACGTTATACTGGCATTTTAACTATTTTAGTCCCAATGAAATTTCAAGCCCAAGTTTCGAACACAAGATATTGTCCGATCAGAATGAAATTTTGCACACGACCTACTGGTATGGTAAGGCAACTTTTCCGCACTATTAGAATTCGGCTCGCGAACAAAAAACGTGCAATCGACCCAGCCTAATGTGGAGTCATACTAGTTTGTTATTTTTTGACGCGCATATGTCAACTTTTTGTTTCAAATTTTTTTCTGTACTTAATTATTTTCATAAGAAAAATTGGGAGCAAGGGAAAATTGTGTCATATTGATTATTCTGGGAAACGTGGATTTTGAGAATGGACAGTGAGCCGGCGTGTTGTATAGATTTATTTGCGGTGAATGCGAATTCGATCCCAAATGTCTAATTACGTAAGATTTTCGAAAACGTTGAGATCAAAATGCCCGATCAATGATCAATGCCTTAAACATAGTTTTAGGATATCAGGGAAAGGGGCAAAGTTACAACTTTACTTTCAGATACTTTTAAATTTTCTAGGGCATAGGCTTCCGGTGCTATAATTTCACAAAAATTGACGGAATCACTTACCTGGTAGAAACCTGTTGATTAGGATTCGTGTACAGCGCAAAGAAATTTATCTGCCTTTGCAACGCCTATGCACTTTCCATTCAGTTTTATAAATGTTGCTTATGTTTTCTAATGTAAGGACACACGCTTTAAACATAATCGAATTCAGAACTAAATTCTCTACTAAATGTTGGAGAACAAAAATATTCCGTTTCGTCGTATTATTTGCCCCAGGAAGTTCTTCGTTTCGTAGTAGGAAAGGTACACATGAAAGTTATTAAACAAAAAGTGGATTATTTTGCAAAAAAGTCACACAACAAAGTCACAGTACAAGTTATAAGTATAAGATCCAGAGGAGTCAAGTCATGATTTATAACTGCTCAAAATTTGACTGAACTAATTTTTGTTATAAATACTTGTGTTCACCGCAATCGCACTAAACACCTACCTCCCTTGTCTACAATCCTACAGTGAAAAACAAACAAAAAACGCAGCAGTATTTAAATTGTGCCGATGTTTCGTAAAAACTGCACTGTTCCATATATACCTATTACCCAGTTGAGGATACTTGTGATAGCGGATGTATTTGTGTAGTTAAGTTAGTTTCTTTGGCCAACCAACTAACTTCGATATTATGCCTTCTTTTTCTCAAATAGTAGAGCTATTTTCAGTGTTATTAAAAGAGGAGTATGGCATCTTCTTCTAGCATTTCCTCTGCATGAATTAGTAAAACTGATATACTTTTTTTTTTGTTAAATTAATCAAATGCAAGACCCGTAAACCTATTTATATGATTCCCAAATATCCATCACTACCACCCCACACATTTCATCCCCAAAATTTCTTATAATCCGCACAATGGCAATATCAACATCCTTTGATGGAAGTTTGCGCGACGGTTTTCGTTTAAATACCATGGAGCAGCGGTTACCCTACAACACACACACACACACGCCTACACATATAAATCCCTGCCGATATCTTTCTCCATCCCACGATAAACACATCAAAGTATCAGCGGTGAGTGCCGCTTAGTCGTTCGCGGTCTATGCATGCTTGCCGCCCGGCCTCAAGCCACCGCCAACCGCCAAGCTTTTCCCCATCACATACGAACAGCAGCAGCAGCAAGAAGCTTTTGTGCTTTTGGGCGTTATTGGCCGGTCTCGTAGGCAGCGGCAACAGAAGCTCGCACAACTGCATTACTTCAGGTTGAACGCACGTGATAACGTGTTATTGAGTGAGCGGTGCTTGGGCCCTGCCTGCGGTTATTTGTGTTTTGCGATACCTCATGGCCGCCTCCGAGAAACGAGCATTCCGTTGGCTTCCTGCTTCCTATTGGCCTCCTAAGCGTGTTTCGACCGGCATACCCTAAAGCTGCGTGTTTATCTGAGAAGGTTAATGTTATGTTATGGGGATGGGGAGTGTGTGTATGTATGTGTGTGTGGAGGTGGACAGGGAAGATGTTAGGAATTTTTTGATTCGGGAATTGTTGATTATGCCTTTTTCCTGCTTTAATAATGTGGACAGGAAATAGCAAAATCATTATGATAAAATAGTAATCAATAATTAATAAATAATTGATAAAATAGCCATTTCCTAGTTAGTCGTGGTATACAGAACTCATTTATCTTGTGTTTTATTAGAACTTCTTTCAGGACCAACCTTCAGGATCCCTTTTGAGAAAACTCTGATTCCGTCAAAAGTCCTATGACATACTGGTTTAGTTTCGATCTTTGTAAAAAAAATAGGCCCTTATTAGCCAAATTAACAGCGTACCCTTCCACAGTGTGTATGGACCTAACTATAGACCTAAATTTTAATTTCTCGAGAAAAAAAGTATTATTAATAGTGTTTTGGGTCTAAAGAGTCTATAGGGAAAGTAACAATTTCGATTCAACTTACTGGCTGGTCTTAAAGCAAGAAATTTAATTTGCACAAGGGTAAACTATCATTTAAATTAAAACTGTCTACGGGAATAGTTTTTCAAATGTAATTTTATGCTCAAATTTCAAATTTGAATATTGTATCTTAGGAATATCTATCTAGTTGAGGGCGAATATGCAAGGCGGTGACTAATAGTGATATGAAATGCTGGATTGGAAATTAGAAACAAACTGCTACAAAATTATGTCATAAACATAATTTTTATTCATATCTTGTACGTGAGTTCAAAAACTATGAATATGTATCTATTTTAAAGCAGAATACAAAAAAATGGAAATTATTGAAATTATTCTAGATCTGAAATGCTGGATTGGAAATTAAAATCAAACTGCTACAAAATTATGTCTTAAACAAAATTTTTCATTCATATCTTGCAGGTGACTTAAAAACTATCAATATGTATCAATTTTTAAGCAGAATTTAGAAAAATGCAATTACTCAAATTATTTTTAAATAACATCAAAACAGAATCTCTTATCGTAAAAAATAAGATTTTTCTTGCACGAACAGGAACCTAATAAAATAACTAGCTGATTTTAAAATTTTTCGTTTTTATTGAAAACACAGGTTGCACCTCATTTAACATTACATTTCATCAAATGCAGTTGCCATGATTTATTGTTATCAATAATGTTGTCCTGAGATCAAACATAAAAATAAGAACAAATAAATAGCACAAAAGATCAAATATTAACATTGGTATAAAATAACCAATTTTGATATCTGAGCAATAAATTAAATTTAAAACAACTTCTTTTTGGCGTTTATATTTAACTTTTAACTACTGTTAAGCAAACTTAACAATTTCATATTTTACAACCACCATGTTGTTAAATCAACATTCTGACCATAGGCATGGATGTGGTGTTGTTAGGACATCTAAAACTCTTGTCGAATGAGTTTTTCTTTAGAAATGAAAACTTTTGTTCATCCTAGGTATAGTTACGTCCATTTAGGGACACACTTTACATCTTCAGGGCAATTCTTGAGAAAATGATTGTAATGACTATACCATCCATGTTTATTGTGTGATGTACATTAACAAATTTCTTCACATGTTTTCCAGTCAGACAGACGATTGTATCAAATAAGGCAACATCTTACCTTAAGAATCTCATTTTTTGCAGTATAATGAGGAGCTGCTCCATTATTTTTTAAATATCCTCGTTGCGATCCAAATATGCTTATCCAATTTCATTACGGTAGTGTTGTGCATTTAGTGTACCTAAGTATAATATTTTATAAAGTATTTAAATTTCTCATGTTGATGTATGTACGAAGTATTAATTGTTTTATCCGAAATTAAGCTTCATCAGTAACAAACACAATTTGAAAAGTTTTATTGACGATTATAAGAGTATAAGAGATTCCAGCCCTTTATCCAGTCAATTGCTTGAGATCATATCACATTATTGGTACTAGATGCACGATCAACATAAACTCCCCTGACTATACCTTCATGCTTTATGAAAAATTGGGGATGGTAGTTTTAAACAGTATGCTCAACTTCAAATGGTCGTATCTCAAATCCAATATAGCGGTGCAACACAGACCGAGTCTGAATAGGTTTGAAGTAAGCGGTATTAAAACACTGCTCTTCGGCCTAAAACTGTAAAAACAAGAACATTTTGTTACAGCTCTCCCACAGGAAAGGGAATAACATCGCTGACACGCACAACAATAAAGGGAGCACTTCGACAATTGCAGTGCAGATCTCCCGCGCCTATAGTCAGCGTTAATTTTTCAGGATGGGCGCGAAACGGCCGAAATTGTTTTTACTGCCTCGCCAGTTAATTAAAACTCGTCCCAGACGTTCGATAACGATTTCCGCGACTGTGTACGCCGGGCATTAAGCGATGTGCCCGCCGCGCCGGTTTTGTTGCCTCTTTTTATCTTGTTTTTTCCTTTCTACTCTCCCCCGCTTGCGTTAATTTGATTGCAGCCGGAGCAAAACTTTAAAAACTGCCTGCCGGGGTTAGCTCGTCCCGCGCGAGTCTCGCATAAAACCAAATCGACTCTTTAACCGGGGGTGTAGGTACGTAGGGGGTTCGTAGATATCCATCTGCCGAGTAACGCCAACTGGATTTGTTGCCCATTACCTAGCGAATTTTACACCTATTTAACTTCGAAGCGTTTGGAGGGAAATAAGAACAGGACGAATAAATGCTGGTACCTAGCCTATACGTCGTAGACGGTTGTCGCCGCCAATCACGATCCTGCTTCGGAATTGCCTCGGATTTATTTAATGTTGCGTCAGTTTCAAGTCACGGAAAAACTTTTTACCGATGTGTCTTCGACTATTTTGAACCAGTATGTTGAATGTACTAGCTAGGAATGCACTGGAAATAACTAATACAGGACTAATTCACTATGGTTGGCCAATTCATAAATCCTTCTAAGTTTGTACCTAAGTATACGCTATAAAACTGTTATTGTATAAAATTAATAATAATAATAATAATAGTGGTCCATGATCACCATTTTAACATTCCAATTAGTTATTTTATATTATTATACATGGTGACAATTAGATTTTTTTGACTGGTGATGGCCGAAACCAGTGCCAAGGTATAGTATATAATTGTTAAGGTGTTGTATAATGCTCGAATTACATTATACTAGTTTTGGCTTTAACTGGGCAGTGTTTAAATTATACGCGCCAATATTAAACTTGCATAATGTAATTCAGACAAGTTCCAAGTTTTCACACTAGAGACGGCGATGTGCCATACTACCCTAACGTTGCCTGATACGACTATTCATAAAAAAACATAACCATAAATAAAGTATGTTGCGGCGCATTTTTAATGTGTTTGTGTAGGCAGTACTGTAATTTGACAGAAAGTAATATTAATAGTCGCTAAATACTTTTATCAGACTTGTAGCGATGCATTTAGAAACAACTTCTAGTTTGGTCTATAATTCTAGATTTTAATCCAGTTTAAAAACTTGTACAAGTGTCTAGCCAAAACTAGTTAGTGAATTGCCGCGAGAGTTTTTCAACATTTCCAAAAATTGCAAAACGAAATAAAAATAAAATCAGTCTGCGTTGATAGGAAAGGGAAATAGATGAATTTAATTTATATTTCGACGTAAACACAGCATAATCTTGGAACTCGAGGAATAAACCCGGATTTTCATAATACTTCTACTTGTTCCGAGTTCCGAGATTTGTGTTTCGAAACTATATTAAAAAAAAGAAACCTTTTTTATGAGACACGTTTACATAGTAAACATTTGGTTACTTAAAAAATTAAAAAATGTCAATTATATAAATTAGAAAATCACATAACCTGAATTGTGTCATATAGCCACAAAATCTACATATTCTCTGGTAGACTTCAGGCTTTATGAAAATAGGGTCAAATTTGTCTTATTTATTCTAATACAGAGGGTGTAAAAATAAATGCTATAACTTTTTTAGAAAAATAATGTTAAAACAAAAGGGGTTGTGTTTATCCTACTGCACGTCCTGGTGATTTTAACTTAGTGGGTTTTATTGTTATAGCATTTAGCCATTTCTACTTTATCATACGCAGTATGTAAAGTATTGTAATCGTGCCAAAAAAATTTTTGAGATTTGTGTGTGTGTGTGTGTATGTGTGTGTGTGTGTGTGTGTGTGTGTGTGTGTGTGTGTGTGTGTGTGTGTGTGTATGTGTGTGTGTGTGTGTGTGTGTGTGTGTGTGTGTGTGTGTGTGTGTGTGTGTGTGTGTGTGTGGATGTGTGTCTGTGTGTGTGTGTACCCGTTTTTGTGGCGACGATTCTGGAGAAACTACTAAAGTTATCGGGACGAAACTTCATATTTAGAAGTTTCATCACCAAACTTAGAGCTGAAAAGCTTTCTTTTGAAAAGGGTCCAAAGGAACTGAAGGTTTAGTCTTTGAAAGATTTTGCAAATACGCCGCCATTTCTGGAATTTCGTCGAAATAGTTAAATAATAAATTAAAGAAGAGGACATTCTGAATAATTTATGACTATGACATTTTTTGGTACAATCAATAGTTTAGCTGCATGAGCAAATTCTATTTCATCGAGATCGGTCGTACTGCATTAAAGCTAGTAGCCAGGATTTGTCAGATTTTTTGATTCTAATGACAGTAGGTAGTCAAACGCTAATGTTTTGACAATAACTTCTGTCAATATAAGCTGCGTTCGGATATTGTATTACACTTTTTACACCCAATAACACGTAAGTGTCATTTGGACGGTGTATCCGGTGTCAACGGAGTACAATATCCGAACGCAGCTGTAATCGACATATCTGTCTAGTTCTACTAATATTATTTTAATGCAGACATGGCCGATTTCGATCAAATAGAATCTCATGCAGCTAAACTATTAATTTTATATGTAGTATGATAAAGTCATGTGCCTGGCCACATCAGATTTTTTCAAATGGTATATGGTTTCACAGAAATTTAGTAGAGGATTTTTTCTAAACAAAAGATACTTGAAAATCGCATTATATTGGGAACTTGGGATTTAGTGGATGAAAAATGAAGTAGATTTTATTTGCCATTAAACCCCCGAATTCTGAAAACCAAACGATTTTTAAAGATCTTTTCTCAGATATTTATTATTTAAGTTAGTTAAGTCTATTTACTAAATTCATTATTCAATTTTATTTCCCTGTATATTATGGTGAATAAAAGATTCTGCCAAATTAGATTTTGGCAATTCCGGCAACTATATTGAGAACATTTCTGTGGATTTAGACCTTTATTATAATAGGGTATTACGGTCATGTGGAAATTTAAGCAAAAGCGTGTATTAAGCGATTTTACAGTATATAACCCGAAATTCTGTTAAGTTAAAATTAAATTACATTCAGAATTTGTTGAGAAAATTACAGTTAAAATTTGAATTTTCCGATCACTGTCGTGATTGGCCAAGTGTAGAATTGGCACCGTAGCCAAGAAATTGATCAAAACCTAGGGAATTTTCTTGTAACAGTGTTTGCACCGCTGTTTGTTTGTATGTGTGTTGACAAACTTCGACGGTACTATTTACAGCGTATCGTAAAGTTATTACTTATTAAGTAAGTTGTTATAAGTTGTTAAGTTACCAGTGCAAGCATGTGTTCTGTGAAAGATGATTTTACCAAAGCGAATTCGCAAAATTTGCCGACGATCATACACTGTCATACATATTATTCAACCAGCTTGCAATTGTTCATAGTAAATTAACGACAAAGTAATGAAACATCCCCCAATCACATGGTTCACAAAGAAATTTGAATGTAGAGGGAAAGACTAGTAGTAAAAGATAACTGCTTAAATAGAAGTTTGTTAATAATACATATTGACAATACATTTCTTATAATATATTCCTGTGTGTTTATGAAACTACAAGGTAGATACACCATTTCGTCTAAATGTTGTATTGAATTCTGGTGTTTCGACTGACCACCTAACCTCAATACACGAACGGTAAACAAAGTGAACTACGCGACTGTTGGCACCACAGCAACATAAAATAACTATGCGCGACGTTGTCAAGTTTCGCATTATAATCCCTCCTTGTGACGTCACAAGTAGGATTTTTATTTGAATTTCAAAACGCGTTTTCTCCTAAATTAAAGCGTTGTTTGGCATTTTACGTGTGAAAGGGCGATGCTAAGCTAACCTACTTTGTAATAGAACAGAATTTGAAAAGTGCCGTAATACCATATTATCTTAATTTATTAATTTATTTACAATTTGTTTTACGCTTTTTTAAAGAACAAAATGTTAAACTTGTCAAATAAAAAGTGGTAGAGCCTTTTTTGCTCTAGTCTTAAAACACATACAGGTTTTCATATTTTTACTAATTGTATGAGGAAAGATTCCACCAGAAAAAATTTTTGTTTAATTTTTAAAAAGAAAATAAATAGATAAAAGATCCGACCGGCCGTCTGTAGCAGAAAAACGACCAAAACATTACGAATACACGAACACAGAGATATAAAATATTTAGTAAATACGTATACAAATAGGACGATACGGCAGCAATAGGACTGCTGGATGACTAGAGTTTTCGGACTATTAGCGATAAATTAGGTATAAATAAGACGCAACATACGGGACTTAAGTAAGCATCTCATGTTCTTAAAAGGTATACTGCAGACTGTGTTTTGATAGACCGAGATAAGCCGCAGCTTACTTTGAGCTCAGAAATTTTACACCCATTTAACATCTAAGGTCAAATAAGAAAACGATGAAATGGGTAGTGGTGCCAATACGTCTCAGGACCTTGTCGCCGCCAATCACGATCCCGTTCCGGAATTACTTCGGATCTATTTAATGTTGCGTCAGTTTAGATCACGGAAAAACTTTTCACCGGTATTCACCTATGTGTCTTTCGACTATTGTGTGCCTGTGTGTTGGTGTGTACGCGCCTGGGATATCTATAATCGATAGAAAGCAGGGAGAGCGAGAAGGAGGCGGCGAAACGGCGGCGGCTGTAGCGGTAGCAGCGGCGGCGAGGGGTCTGGCGGCCCGAAACTTTGGCGAAACTTTCTTTTCAGAGGCTCCTCCACCTCCGCTGGGAGAGCTGCCCCCAACTCACACCACCATCGGCCGCCATTCCAGCGTACAGACAGAAATACCTCTACCTTCGATATTTTTCTATCGGCTCCGTGATTTGTCCAATTTCTCCACCTCATTTCGTGTATCTTCAGTTTTCGATCTGATTACTCGTCCCATTTCCCCCCGATGGCACCTTGCTGGGGCGGAGCGGGCGCACCGAGCACTCGCATATCCTCCAACTTGCCACCGACGTTCCGGTTTGATTGTCCAAATTGATCATTTTTCGTAAGTCAGTCAAACTGAATCTAGGATCCCGTGTGAATCCGCTTGCAATGCCTGGAAACTGGATGCCTATTTATAGGCCATTGTTAGAATGTTGTTAAAGTAAGAAGATTGTCTTCAAAACAAACATGGGCGTATCCAGCTCAAATCGAAAAGGGGGTAGTTTTCTAAATTTAACTTGCTGTACGGGGGAACGGTGCTCATTAGGGCGGTGCAAAAATTTTTGTGATGATAGAAAGAGACGATTTCCCCAAATCGTTTCCAAATCAAAAAAAAAGGAGACACATATTTTTTTTGTTAAAACTTTGATTTTTAACCGTGCCTGACAAGGCCTTAAATTTACGTGGGAAGAAGACATTTTTTGGTATTTTTCAAATAATTGTTCGGGGTTTGGTAAACCTTAAGATTACGTAAGGACTTGTAGAGGACTTTCCAAGCAAGCATTTGGTGCCCTGAAAACTACCCTTAAATGAAAAAATTTACATTCTTCAGATAATTGATCCTTCTAATCATTTCAGTCTCTTTTTCTCACAGAAATTATTACTATAAGTCTAGTGGAATGTTTAGGAACATTTGTCACTTAATTTACATTTGTTTAAAGAAATTCCATTTTTTAAATACTTCGTTTTTCTCAAAAATCAGTTTGAATTCTGTTTTCTGAGTTCGAAATGGCAAATTATTATCTTAGAGCGACTTTATTCATTAAAACATTTCTTCCTATTGTTTAAACAATCAATTATTATTAATTTTCAAATTTTTCAGCTTTTTTGTCAGCTTTTTTGTGAAATTAACTTATAAATTTTATGTTCGAGATATATAATAGACCTATTATCTATAATATCTAATAAGTCCACACCTAAAATTAATTTTTTAGATTGATGCGGCCAACTGATATTCTCAAGTGACATCATTTATATTTTGGGATGATTTCCATTGTTTAAATAATACAATATTATTCGGTTTCAATATCAGTTATTCGAAAAACATGGAATGATTTGAAATCCTTTTTTATTCGGGAAATGGGGAGTTACATTTCTTTTTAAAAAAATAAATTTCCTAAAGTCAACAAATTTTATTAATCACATTTCTTTCTCCATTTCCTACCACTGTGTGTCGTAAGATAATGTTGATTTGTTGCTATCTGGAAACTGTTCCCTGCACCCTGTATGAAATATTTAAAACGAATATTATTTTACTATTCAAACAATGGAAATGATCCCAAAATAGAAATGACGTCACTTGAGAATAAGAGTTGGCCAGACGGATCTAAAAAAAAATTAATTTCACAAAAAAACTGAATTTTCTACCATAATTAGAAAAAATGTTGAAAATGAATTATAATTGATTTATTAACCAACAGGAAGTAACTTTTTAATGAATAATGTCACTCTACGATAATAAACTGTCATTTCGAACTCAGAAAACAGAATTCAGACGGATTTTTAAGAAAAACGATTTATTTAAACAAATAGAATTTGTTTAAATTATAGAAATTAATTGACATGGTTTTAAACATTTCACTAGACTCATAGTGATATTTTCTATGAGAAGAGATATAATGAAGTGATTAGAACGGTCAATTTTCTGCAGAATGTAAATTTCTTTATATGGGTAGTTTCCAAGGCACATTCTTCCTTGGAAAGTCCTCTACAAGTCCTATAACTTTAACATAATTTTTCCCAAATTCCGAACAATTATTCGAAAAATACCAAGAAATATCTTTTTCCCATGTCAATTGGAGGCCTCGATGGGCTCCATTCGAAATTTTGAAGAAAAAAAAATGTGTCCGCTTTTTTTGGATTTGGAAACTATTTGGAGGTCGATGCTTTCTAAATAGAAGTAACTACCCTAGTGACCATAAGGGAAAGAGTGCTATGTAATACTTAAACATAATACGTAAAGGGGGGGGGCAGCCGCCCCCTTGCCCCCCCCCCCCTCTGGATACGCCCATGTGTATATGTATATAAAAAGAATTATTAAAAAAAATATGAAACATGTATAGGAGGAAAATATTAGAAAGGAGATATTATATTCTTTCCAGGGTACTACGTTACTCAGAACCTACACGAATCAATTCGTGGCTGCAGTCAAAATCGACGAAGAGAATTGAAGTTGGCTTAGAAGCGGATATTCTGACCATTTCAACTGTGTACATACTGCTTTTTGGTATAAACATCCATAGTACGAAAGTAATCGTGAGTTGTAACATTAATCGTAAATAAATAATAAATATATAAGAATTCCTAGTATTCAAAACAGAGGAGGCAAACTAGCCAAACAATTTTCTACTCTATGTGACTGTATTATAGAGGACAATATCGTTTGTTCTTATATACTATTCTTTTATTGGTGGAGTCGCCGGTAAGTTCTTCAGTCGACAAGAAGAAGGCAGAAACCACAAAAGAAGAAGGCAGGTAGCTACACTCATAAGAAAACAGTTGAAATTGTTTCCTTTTAATACTGATTTGCTTTTAAATCGTTGTTTGGGTCGCTAAAGATGTTTTTCTATTAGCTGCTTGGTTTCCTGATTACTAATAGTATATTCCTGATTAACGAATCAAAGGTGATGCAATATGACACATATCTTTGACGGGTGGGCAAAAGAGTATAAAAGAGTACCTTTCTAATAGTGACATATACTCGTTTGCCCACGCATCATAGATATATAAGGTTAAAAGTTTTGGGAAATGTTTCAAATTGACCGTTGATTTGCGTGGATGCCATTAATCAACAAATTCTCTAATTTGTTAGTTACCTTTAAGTATAAAACCTATATGTGGCTATTTTTTTATGTTGACAACTCATGGGAGCCCCGTTTATTAGAATAGGTGGATAAATTTTTAAATTGGGTCAATGTTGAACAATTTAGTGGTGATCAAAACCTGGAAAAAAATTTTTAATTTCAGATATATCTAAAAAAAATTAACTAAATGTGTATTAAAATTGACATTGATATTTCGATTTTCTATTGCAGATATTTAAAAGTAAGAAATGAATGATCAAAAATGTTAATTTACAACTTACAAGCAACTGTTTGTAAATAATTAGCCTTGATATTTGCATGAACAAATATTACATAGCAATATTCATAAATATATGGCATTCCCAAAAAAAAAAGATTGTTTTATTGTTTTACATACAGAATAGAAGATTACTTGAGCGAACCTTAGACTAACTGAAGCGATTACTGCAAAATATTAGATAGGACGACCGCTAGACACATATATGTTGAGTGTTGTTCAATATTTTGCATACATATTAAGCAATTATCTAAGATATTATAGTAATTCGACTGCATATAAAACAAGACTTAAAAACTTAGTTTATTCGAATATAACATTATTCCAGCGAAATTTTAAGTAACTGAAGCGAGTACTGAAAAAGACCCTTAGATGAAGAGATGTGAGCGTTCGTTTATTATGTTGCATATAAATTAATCAATTACGAAGCCAAATGTTGTGTTACTATAGTAGGACTGAATATTTATCCAATCATAAATAAATAAGCGTTATTTTTCAATTTTGTAGTCAAGCTATTATCCGTAATTTTACACACAATCCCCAAGCACATTACATCTCCGTAAATATATCGCCAGTTTATTCCGTTATAATGGCCTCGTCCTCATACATATGTTAACTGTAAACGAATAAATAACATTTTAATGGCTACCAGCTTATTCGTCCCCTTTATAGAAAAATTATACGGCTGCAGTATCGCTGTCGCGAACCACGTCTACCACGCATTACCTAAAGCGTAAAATAATAAAGATACGACAGCGCTGGTGTCGATATCGCGCCCGCTGCGTACCTTTTAACGCAAAAAAGCCGAACGCCTCGAGCAACTGAGAGCGAAAGCACCACCTGGCGTCGCTAATAATGTGTAATATATGTAGCGAAAGTCAATCCGCCAAGGGCTCAGGTTTTTACTACTAAGACTCCTCCGGTAAGCTACCGGAGCCGTTTTATCGGTTGTTTAGAGTGGCGTTACATTAGCGCCCCGACGCCAGGCGTCTACCTAATTTTAATACACGAGGACGTCGCCGTTCTCGAGTACTTTACTTCGTACCTTCTTTAAAGGGGGGTTTGGTGCTGCTGTCTGTCTTCTCCGAGGCGATAGCTTATTACAGCCTTTATATTAAGGTGATAGCTAAAGCCGAAACGCTTGTTTGTTAATTTGGTTTGGGGCTTTAGCTAAGGAGGGAGCGGTGTATTGAGTAGAAAGTCTCCCGCAAATTTAATGGAGCTCGCGTATTTTTTTAATAGTCTGGATTTACTTAATTTGGTCTAATGCACTGACTTATCACACTACACTGTGCTCTGTTCTAGGCACATAGCTTGCAGGTAAAAATTTTCGTTCAGAATTAACGTTCAGAATGCTGCTTCTGAATCACCATGATGCTCTTTACTATAATTGGATACAATCGGTCTACAAAGGTTGTTTGTTCATACATTGTACAATATATGTCGGTGAAGCTGACTTCCTACCAATAAACCAGTAATTTTTTGTTTTTGCTCAAGTCTTATAGAACTAAAACAAAATGTTATTATCATCAATCATCAATCAACCTATACAGGGTATCCCAGAAGGAAAGGTCGTTATTCCGAGTGATTATAGATGTCCTTACTTTGAACAACAAGGTTGATATGAACTTGGCGTCTTATTACCTTCAACACTGCCGGACGCACATAGGGACTATGGACCTAACTATACGTTTAGTAGGCCAAAGTTTTTATTTCTCGAGGGTTCCATAAAAAGTCCATATTCCGACTGTCATATTCCGACTGTCATATTCCGACCTAAAGTCGGAATATGTCGGAATGTCGATATAAAATACAGGCAGAGCAAAAGACAAAATGTTTGATTTAGTTAAAAGTAAACTACTAACTTTTCATATTTAAATTAAAAGTTTCTCAGGAAATAATTTTTAAATGTAATTTTATGTTGGTATATCATATTGGAATGTGGTATCTCAAATATCAGATATCTGTCCAGCTCAGGGGAAATCTGTGAAACAACACGTTCGCAATTAAAAATAACGGGGATCTGTGATTTTGGAATCTGGAAATATAATCAAATTATGACTAAAAAGATGTATTAAAAAGCAAAAGTAGTCACATTTTGCATGTGACGTCACAAGGACGTCAGAGAACCTATCTCAAAAAGCGTAAAAAAAATCGTAAAAAGCCCTATAATTCTAATACCTTTTCTTGCACTAATAGTCCTAAGTTTTTTTAAATAAAAAATAACCACATTTAGTCTGAAAACAAAAGTTCTTAATGCGTAAAAAGGTTCTGTCCATTTTCAGAATTTTGAAAGCAATACACCAAATTGTTTGAAAAATAGTATATATAAGGTTTATACTTTTGTAAGGTATTTTATTTATTGTGACTCAGTTAACACTAGCTAAGGTACATTATCAAAAGCAGTTGTCATAATGTGTTGTTAATAACAAAGTTGACTTGAAATCAAACGATAAAATTAGAATAATCGCTAAAGACAACTAATGAGTTTTCCTTATGACCCTTTGCATTTAATTGTAAAAAACTGATACTTTACTCTTGAAGACATTTAAGAATTTGTTGTTATTTAACAACCCTCTGTGTTAAAGCAATACTCGGACTATGGGTATGGCGTTTTAGTATATCACACTTATTCTCGAGAAATGAAAATGTTTGTACATTACAGGTATCGTTAGGTTTATCTGGAGACACGCTGTACATAACAAGATGTAAATGTCACCATCACCAAGATTTAGAAGATTCAACATTTTCGGAAGCGCACCGTTTGGAAGCCGCAGTAAAATAAAGAGATGGCTCCTCCTATATGGCCTAGTTTGTAGTTTATAATATGTATTCATTTGTGCCCTTTGTAGTGTCCGAGATAGAGCTAAGTGGCAAAGTATTCAGAATTTTGTATTGGTGAAATCATGAGTTTTATATAATTATTTTATGCGTAGTTTCTTTCGTTTATTTCTTTTTCGCATCTACTGATGTTTGGTTCTTATTATCGTCATGCGGATCACATATTATATTAGCTGTTGGGGGATGTTAAGGCGTGGATTATTATTATTATTTATAGGTTAATAATATGGTGACATACAGGCGGGATATAAATGTTAAATAAATCAAAAATTACAGCTACAACCTGGATTTGAACCAGAGACCTTTGCGTTTCTAACACAATGCTCTCCCATCTGAAGGGGAGAGGCCTATGACATTTGTTAGATATAATCCAGGAAAGGAAGTAGTGATTACTATCAAACACTAACCTATCTTGACGTACACCCACAGCAGACAGTGCAGTGAGGTTTAAATGTATGCCCTGCTGTCATAAATCTATGTAGAGGTGCTGTTTACGACTGTAGAAACCTGTGTGCCTGAATCCACTGTACAGTGCACTGTACCCTAAGTTACAGATGCGGCCATCAGATGGATTTTATGAAAACAAGCCCTAAATGTCAGTGCTTGTGACAAATTGTCAAATATCATCTATATCTACAGGCAAAGGCGGTTTGAATTTTCTTCTATTCTTTGTGTACAAAGTGTATAAAGATGTTTTGTATTTTATGTGGTCGTTCGGAAGATGAAGTTAAAAAGCTGTTTTGCTTTCCGAGAAATGCTGAAAGGTATGTGTTTTACCTCGGTGAACACTACAAATGTCACATGGCAAAATGTTGTTAATCTATTAAAATAAATTTTAGTTTTCATTTTGTGTAATTATGATTATTATTATTATTATCACGGCCCCTGATATATTTCCTAATAATCTTAAGATATGCGTGACAGTGTTATAATTATTTTGTAATATTATAAACATAATATATAGTAAACAAGTATCATTTATTGATATTTGTCTACACTATAACAATATAATATTGTAAAATCAATGATAATTCTTTCAACCGCATCTTACAACAGCTTTAGTAAACTGAACTAATTTGAAATCGATAATTTGAATTTGGCGCGCAAATGCTACCGGAGCGCCACCTACGTTGGTTTATGACAGCACCGCTTGTTTTTGTAGGTACACAAAATAACCTTGACTGCACTGTGTGAGTAGTGTGTGCGTACACCTATCAAATGACATCTACTTGGAAGTAGGGTTCACACCAAACAACGGATTGTCATCCAGACTGAATTACAAATTAAAATGTTTAACAACATAATTTGTCAAAGTAATATTTATAGGTTAATAATATAGTGACATACAGGCGGGATATAAATTTTTGATTTTGGACTGGTTTTGGCCTCGGAACGTTAACAAAAAAGCCATGCGGCTGAACAAAATAAACGCTGCATTGCGCGAAATTTGACGCTCTGGTTTGGTCACATCCATATGCTGCAACGTAATTTGGTTCCGCGCGATTTTCGCCGACGCTACGCGATGCGAAAGTCGCTCTGGTCTGGGTGTAATTTTAAATGGCATTGCACCAAAACGGGCAAGCATCCAAAATAAATGATCTAGATAACAAAATTTAATTTAAGCATTTTAAGATTCTGGGCATTGAAAAGATTTAAATGTTCAAGTGCCCTAACTTAATTTATAAAAAATTGTGCACACCTACGACATTGACAAACCGCTGTAAAAACATTAAAATTTATGCAACAATGTACGGATAATTCATCGACTCATGACTCATCCTAGCCCTAAACCGTCCTAAACGTCACAGATGACGAGTTTTACGAACCAAGTTTTCCGCTAAACGCGCTGACGGGCATCTCTTAAATTTTACTGCGATGGCCGGACACCAATTTTCAATCGCTTTCCGACAGATAAAAAGCCGATCCGCCAGCATTTGCATCCGAATATCCGCGATGTCCCCGCTGTAAATAATTCAGAATCCTTTGGGGTCAACCGTATACCCCCCAGATACTTATTGCCGGTCCAGCTAAATTTACATAAAAGGAGGGAAGGAGTTTGCATATGTATGGACGAAGAAAAAGACGCCGTCCGGTGACAGTTGTTGTTGCACAGTTGCTGTCCGCCTTGGACAAGTTATAAAAAGAGCCAGCCGATCTGACGCCAGTTGGTCCTTGCATGCAAATGTGTCCATATCTCCTCCACTGGTTTGTAAAGGTCCAGCTCCGAACCCAACTCCTGAAATCCGATATGTAAACGTATGCAGATCGGCCAATGGCCCTTTCCCCACAGGATGAAGCTTTTCTGCGGGTTCTCAAATCGCCATTAGGCCCCCAATGGCACAAAGGCGCCTCGTTAGTGTAGTAACAGACGTGCAGGTCACTCCTGGGACATCCTGAGCTTCAGGTGCCTACATTCCACTACGGCAAACGAAATACTAATAATGAGCGCTTTATTCAAGGGACTCCTTCAGGATTCAGGCAAATTAACGAGGCACCTGAATGTTGGAACCTTATGGAATTTAATATTTGTGGAGGAGAGAATTTGCAAACTATAAATTGATTGTCGGTTGTTTAGCGACCGCGTATAACCACGCATCGCCGTACCTTTGTATCTAATTGAACAAAGGGGGTCACTTCGGGTGGAATTCACTATTTGTTTTCTGTGGTTGTAATTAATACCGAACTCACATATGACAAAACTCATTCTGAGCATATAATTATTAAGATAGAAAAGGTTTCGTTTCGTTTTTGTATTCGCCAGTAAAAAAGGATACAACCAACATTAGCCGAATATGTCATTAATGGAGAGTATTGTATAAATATGTAGTGCATAATTAAATTTAACAAATACTTTGTACTTCCTAAAGTACATTTTTATAATATTACGTTGATGTTACAAAAATATTTCGTAACATCGTAACATATTCGTAAAACAATCTTCAGTAAACATTTCTTTTTTGGTCCCACCTCGTGAGAGCAGACAATTCTATTTGGAGTTCTTGCGTTTTCGTCGTTACAAGAACCACACTTTCTCCAATAATATTTCGTGAATATATGCATATTTTGAAGTACATTAGTTCCTAAAGTACATTTTTATAATATTACGTTGATGTTACAAAAATATTTCGTGACATATTCGTAAAACAATCTTCAGTAAACATTTCTTTTTTGGTCCCACCTCGTGAGATCAGACAATTCTATTTGGAGTTCTTGCGTTTTCGTCGTTACAAGAACCACACTTTCTCCAATAATATTTCGTGAATATATGCATATTTTCTTGAGAAAACAATTTTATATCAACAGTTTAAATCACCTGGTATAAAAACTTTCCAGACGCTTTACTTCATCACCATACATACTTACGAGCCAACGGATTTCAGTATAATATACAGCAAACCTTGAAAATAAATCCTTGAGAATGTATAAAATTCCTCATTTTTACTTTTGATATCTAGACATTCTACAATGAACAGGGAAGTAATATTATCATACAAAACTTCCTTCTGCTTAACTAACAATTTCGCAACAAATCCTGCTGTGGTATAAACAAGTTTTGATGAAGAGAGATAGAGCATCATAAACGAAAAAAACATACGATTTATATGACAAACAAGAATAAACTACTACTATAGAGTGGCAGATTATACGTCCACTGATAAAGATATTTCGAAATCTAATTTTGCTCGGGTGTGGGGAACGTCTGGACGCCTATTTTAACTTTACTTTTGCATATGAAGAGATACTCCTATAAAAACACCCTATATTTTCGCAAATAGTTTTATTCTTTACTAAATTCTAATTCACTGAATACTAAGAGGTATTGGAAATATGCATATATTCACGAAATATTATTGGAGAAGGGGTGATTCTTGTAACGACGAGAACGCAAGACCTCCAAATAGAATTGACTGATATCTAAGATAATATTACTTTAAAATCAATTGCTTTTGAGATATTGCTTCTTTTGTTTCAAAATAATAGTTTAAGAAAAAACAATTCACAACTACTGTCAGTTTGTCCGAATATTTTGTAATTCAGTTTGGCAGAGATGGTTTTATCCGTTTAATGACATCTTGTAAACAATATTTTTCCACAAAAGTCGAACAACACTGTGAACAGCTTGTATACATATTGTATGTTGTATATCATTAAACTGATAGATCTATCTCTGCTGACATAAATACACCATAACACGCCGAAGAAATTGACAGTAGTGATTTTTTCTGAATTTTTTCTGATGTTTTAAGACAAAAGAAGTAATTACTCCAGAATTGTTTTAAGCTATTATATTTTCAGTACAGTTTGCCCTAACATTTTGCAAGGAATTCAAAAACGTGCGGAAACGTGGTGTTCTATTAAAAAACAAACTTGAGTTGTTACAATCTTATGGAACATACATTATATGCGAACACAATTTTAAAATTTGCGCCCAGGTGTTACTCATATCAAGAAATACCTATCACCAGTTTTTAAATATTTTCATCAGCAGAGGTACAATATTCCGAGGTCACTCTGTTGGGACAGCCTGTACAATAAAATACATTCATTAATACCTTACGTACTTAACGAAATCCTATCTATAGTTGATGACATATTTATGTGGTCTGAATGATGCCATTTAAGCTTACAATAATAAACTAACTCCATTGATTCGTAGTTATCAAAAAATAGTAATTGTCAAAACTATAGCTCGTAAGTTTTTTCTCGCAAATATTAACTTTTTATGCAATTTACAAATCGTCTGAGTCCGATCAATTATAATGCTGAATAATCCCATCCACTTAAAAAAATAGAAACAAGCTACATTTTCGTAAAGGTATTTTGATGTTTTAAATATTATCTTAAAAGTTTCAATAAATTAATATTACTCCACAAAAAAAAACTTAACAAAAGCGACATTACTACATCAATATTAAGGCAATTAGGTTCAAGGAATGACAGTATAATTGACCATGCAAGTGCACGAATATAAGCTACAAAGGAGCAAATTTAATTTCAATACCTCGATAACAGTTTCAAAGGAAAGAAATCATTTTTTTGTAAAAAAAATGCATTTTGCACCCAATAGGATTTTTCAGGGTGTATCATTGCTGGGGGCTTTTATGCTGTTGTTTAAAACATTAATACAAAGCTGTACACAACAACAAAAATGCAGCTTGTTTCTATTGTTAACTATTAAGTTATTACTCCAGTGACAATAGTACGAGGTATTGACAGGGAAGCTACAGATGTCGGAATGATAATAAATATAAATATGCATACAAATATTCAGTTTGTTACTGCTTTTTAGTTACCGACAGCGCCGGTGTATAATTGTCATTTCATCTTCGTTTTGTCGGCGACGAAGTTCATTCTATCTTTGTCAGATCGTACTGCGGTGCAGTACCGTCAATGGCTAGCTAAAAATATGGAAAGTTACAACAAAAACAACTGAAAACTTGAAAATGTTTGAAATACGTGCTTTTTTTAAAACACTACCAATATTAAGTTACCTAGTAATCTAGTAGCCTTCATGGGACTACATGGAGTCAAGAATAGAATGGAGTCACATATAGACTTTTTCCAGAAGGTAGCCACATTCGAAATTAGACAGTTCAATTTCCTTTATCGCCCAGCGACATCACGCGAATCAATTCCACCGGGAAACTCTCAGCGCAGTATTTATTCGTCAACGAGATCATATATCCCGATCCAAGCGAGCCGTAACGTCTAGCGGGCGTACCGACCGTGAAATAGCCCCGTAAAACTACCCCCCGTCTCGTATAAATCTCTTAAAACATAACAATCGCAGGTAATAACACAGTAAAGCAGTCCGGGGAAGCCCACAGACACACACGCGCCTCCTTTTATCCCGCGGAACAGGATTCACTCACTCTTCCGCTATGCTGCTGCGGCATTCACATAAAGAGGTCGCCTCGGTCGAGGTTGGAATAGTCGGGCGGAGGCGCCTGGGACTAAACCCAATTTATTTGATGCGGCAACAAGAAGTCCTTCCGAGGCGACAAAATGGTGATGGGCCGGCGACTTGTGAAGCACTTGGCCCCATTACAATGCCATAAATCTGCCCGAGCCTCGAGGGTTCCGGGAGCGCGCGTGAGAATGTCTCCATCCACTACTAGTGAACGAGAATAACCTCCAAGGGTAGGTCCCGTAGTACAACCGCTCTAGCATGTTCGTTGCGATGTATTACCACCTCCGACAACAAGACAAATTAGTGAGGACCGCTGTTGCCGTCGACCCATCGGAAAAAAACCGCTAGGAATTCATACGGGATGATTACTATTGGTGTTACAAGGGTTACAAGGAGTACGACTGTAATTCTCGAGGTCTTCCTAGATAATGAACATATCTTTAAAGGTAATAATATGCGATATGAAAAACTAAGTACACGTACGGGCAGTTGGTGTACAGAAGTTGTATGTCGGAGATTATCGGTCGCCAGTTACCTGATGCTCGTTACTAACGATTCAACATGTTATTGATTGATAATATCTACGCTGATATTTTTTTTTGATTCAATTGGCATATGCATTGAGAATGTTTCCAAAAATTCACAAAATTACCTTCTGCTCAAACAAATAAGCAGAGGAAACAGCAATTCCGCAACAAACTCTATTGTAGTATAAACAAGTTTTGATAAAAAGATACTCAGAGAGTCATAAGAGTCATACCCAAAAAAAAAACATGCCTTGCAATTTATGCTAAAACACAAAATAATGTTAATTATAACTATAAAGTTTATTATAATAATAATAATAATAATTTATTATATTTCTGATTATTAGATGTCTTTCTATTATACATAATAAACATATTGTCACACTTGATTTTGAATGATCAAAATAATTTTTATTACAATAAACTAATTCCGACCTTCAATAATTTCTTAGTTATGATGTCATCGATATTTATTTAAATGGCAACCCTATATTTTTCTTACTGATCTTGATAGTTTTCTTAATTATCTTAATGGTTATACAAGTTTTATGCCTTACATGAGAAAATTTTTGAGAAAATAATATTAGGATAGCTAAGTAATAGAAAGCCAATAGGAGCTTTTGATTAAATTCTTGAACGTTTAATATCATGTCAGGTTATAGCGCTTGTTTGTTGTTTCTGTTATGTAAGCGCCAGCACACCACTTAAAGAATCGCTGAAATGCTTCAAAAACATTTGTGAACAAACTCAGAATTTCAGCTAAAACTACAGAGTTTAAGGGTTACTATGAGACCTTTTGAGTTCAGCTGGTGTAAATTTGCGCAAATTGCTAAAATCACGACATTTTTACCTAACCTTTTCTTATGATTTTAATTTGAATTTGATGGAATTATTTATTTGAAACAAGCTTCATTTGCTAGTTTGCTATATTCAATTGTGTTCTTCGAGGAAATCTTCTAATGAAAGGCCTTAAAATGTTTCCACCACCATTACGATAATTAAAAGCGATACCAAAAACACAAAAATATAGGGTAACCATTTAAGAAAAATGTCGATGACATCAGAGGTCATTAACAACAACAATGTTCGAAATTGAATTTTGCATAAAAATATATATTTTGATAGTTAAAAATCGAGGTTTCAAGTATTTTTCTTTTAATGGCAAACAGTTTCATAGATTTGCTAAGTTTCTATTCTATTCTCACTGTACTCTGCACAGTATATGTATAGTTGTTTAATTTAATTAAACCATTTTTTCTTTTATGCAAATAATAAAGATGAATTCCCACATCCTATAATAAAGTAGTGACATACCTAATATTATACTTCTAATGTAAACGTGTGTATTCTATGTGCAATTCAGCAGAATCTGACGTTCTCGCCACTTATAAGGCAATTCAAGAACGATCACACGCGGAGTCAGCAAAATCATCAGTCAATCATCAGTGCAATTTGAATTCAGTGGTTGTCAATGTATTTATTCCTACCTACGTGTTTCATTAAAAAAGTTTATTAGATTTTAGTACCACTGTAATAGTTTTAAGACAACTTTTTGTATATAAGCCCGAAGTTTTTTTTATAATAAGCCAGTATCTAACCTAACGTTTTCTGTTGTTGAACTTTTAAAACTTACAACAATTACTCGGACACTTTCCTGCTCCCCGGTAGTGTGAACACGTAGAGTAATCTGTTCTATAGTTGTTAGACACACATTGTACTATTCTGTTTCAATATGTAAATATCCAATATGTTCCATTAGAAAAAAAGCCATGGAAATAGGTAGAGAGATCTTGCGGACTTATACGAGCTTTGACGTATTTTTCAATAATTTCATAAACCAGTTATACATGGTTATAACGTATTTTCAATATTCTATTTAAATATGTAAAAACTCAAAATGGCGTCCATAAGAAATAAAAAGTGAACATTTTGATAATTTTTTGACATATTGTTAAGTTCCATGGTATTACAATTTTCTGAAGAATCTGAACTTCTATAGAAGGCACACAGTTTCAAGTAATACTTTGCAATGTCAGTACTATCAGAATGGAATCTTAAAATCTATCCGTACCATGCCACGTGACTATTTCAACTAGGTCAAAGTCAATTCCAACAATGAGTAAGATAAAACTATAAATTTACATATTTTTAAATTTCTTCTTAGTCTGATACAGGGGCGTAGCTACGGGGAGCAGTGGGAGCAAACTGCTCCAGGCGCACGAGTATCGGAGGCGCAAAATTGGAAGATAAATAAAAAAACTTTTGTGTAAAAAAATCTGTTGGCCAGATTTTTTAAATAAAACTCTAACTGTTTTATGATCTTGACTTAATTATCATAATTTTGATTTATAGATTGGTGCGTTGTATTTATCCATAATGTATATTTCCATGTACTACATTTACCTTTTGTAAGTGTTTGTAAATTTGTAATTTTATTAAGCAAGCGCACTTCATATTTATTTACTTATTGAGTGTACCTACTATTGTTTAGTTTAAATGATTGTTATGACTTTTAATAGCTATTTTTTTTACTAAATTAGTGTGGTTTTATTGCATAAACTTATAAGTATATAAGTGGTTTTCAGTCTTCTCTTGTTAATATGAAACACAAAAGTTTACTTATTTTAAAAGAAATTCCCAAAATTTTAGTGGTAGTTAAAAGTTTCAATTGCCTAAAATGCTACCTTCCAACTAAAAGAAAATTAAAAAAGATCCCTCTTTAAGAAACTTGAAAAACTGTCCCTAAACATCATTTGAATGGGGTTAGAAAAGCGTACTGTGGCATTTCAACCAACCTTCACCCGAACTGTGAAAATATTCACAAGGTTGTAAGTTATTTTATTACTTTAGTGGTAATTTTATTTGATGGCGTTTGTATATTGTGGTTGTAACTTTGTAAGCTGGAGATATTAGTATTTTCAAAATTTTCAGGTTAATAATTACAAAAAACTAAAAAGGAAGAAATTATAGAAAATAAGATTTGTTTATTTATATTATAGCACACTCAAAATATCGCCACAAGCTCTAAATGTAAGCTTGCAAACTCAAAATACGATGAATATAGTGAAATAGTGAAATAAAACAAATACAATAAAACAATTTTTAAATATGCCTTTGATTGGGCATTAGAAATAACGTTTAAAAAGTTTCCATTAGTTTTTTTTAGGAAACTTCTAGATCTTTTAATTCTCTTCATAAAATGTGTAGATATACATCGTTTAAGTACGAGTTGACGGTTTCAAGTTCGTAAATGTTCTTAAATCTACGCTAGTAAAGGTTTTGGAAAATTCCATAACGATGCCGGTATTTATATAAAACACTTTTGGTATTTGAAAAATATTGGTTTTAGTTTAATTTATTAGAAATCGAAAACAGCCAGCTGTTGAGTAATTGTTTATTATTGTTATACAACCCCAAACTGAGTTTTTCAAGGATTTTGTATATATAAACTTCGTTTTTGGTTCAATATGGAATTGAAAATTTATGAGTTGAAAGTCGATACATTAACTTAAAACAAGGGGGTGCACAAGGCGCTGAATATCTAGCTACGCCACTGGTCTGATATTTTGTGCGCTAAACACCAGCTTTTTTGTTTTCTATTTCACAAATTATTAAAATTATTACTGTACTATTGGAAAATTATCATGACTTATCTGCGATATTTTTCTGCCATGTGTCAAGTAATTGCTTTTTTTGTAATCGAAATACAAGTTACCTTTTATGCTGTTCTAAAACATTTTGTGGTGTTACGTTGAAGAAAAATTACCAAATCCAGATGTAGCTCAAGTGTACTCACAGTATCGTTTTTGTTCTAAACTATTTGTGTTTATTTTGATCTTTCAGTTGACGCATCTTGAAAAATTGAATAGATTTTTAACTCAAGACCATATATGGTCTGAAATAACTAATTTATAGGTTGATTCATTGAATACAAGAAATGTAATTTCACATCCATTTTTGTATTTTCTAATATACAGAACCATAGATTATAAAACGCCACAGAAATTTCCAACTACCTACGTCCTAAAATGAAAAGGCAATATCTCTCGGCCTGCCAAGTAAATACAATGGGCAGCGCCGTCCATCTGGACACTAAAAGAGGGTTAAATAAAATGTCACGGCAACAGCGGCGGCGTCCGTAAGAGAACGCTAAAATTAAAATTCAGGCAACGTCCGCCGTCCGGAGAGTAGTAATACATTTTTCAATTTTCGCAATCTCCAAACACATTCGTAAACAAGGGCGAGTGTTCCTCCCATCTTTCTCATTTCCCCCAGGGGGTGCGTCCGAATGTAAAAACCGGACAGAATCGCCGCACGTCAAGCTGCCAAAAGTTTTCTGACAAATAAGACCGCTGTCCAGTCCTCCAACCCTTATTCACCCCAACCCCTTCTCATTTCGTATATTCAAATGTTTGTTTTGCCATTCAGAAAAAAAGTCATTTTTCGTTTTCGAAGACCTTTAATAGAACCGAGGGAGACAGCTGTGGAAATTAACGGGACGAAATATCAATTATCAAATGTTCGGGCATTCTTGGAAAGGGTGGCCCTGAGGAATGGAGGTATAGCAGCTGCGCTAGCTGGGAAACGCCAACTGTCGCCTCCGCCAGTTTCTCGCCCCCCTTTTTGACGGTGTTTCTTTAAAAGTCTACCCTCCGTTTCTAAAATCAGGGACGCCCATAATCGAGTGAGATGAATTATTAATTTCGATGCTGGTCAGATCAAGAAATGATTTTACCTAGAGTGGTGGAGTTGGGACGGAACTAAGAGGACGTTTATAATGAATTTTAATTGTAATCGGCATCGCAGTATTATTAAGAAATCCATTTCGTTTATCTGTGGATTAGTTTGTATTTTATTTTAGAGTGATACAGGTCTATAGTCTCTACTTTTATACAGGCTCTTCCAATTGGAAGATTTTCAAGTTTTGAAAATTTGTATAGGGGGTGTGATAGTGAGGTAGTCATCAAACTAATATAAATATTTGTGTTTACCAAACTTATTATGCCCAATTCTCACAATATAAATTATTGATATCGCAGCTTAATATTGTGGAGATTTGCTTTTGGTCATATCGACGACATGATAAAGGATCACAATTTACTTTTCATAGGACTTATCTTATTATAAATATGTTATGTTTATATGTTTGGTGCAAATTGTAAAATATTTTAATTTTTTTCTCATGAATGAATGAATTTACTTTCGAGGAAATATTCCACTCGTTAAAATTTTTGTTCCGGAAAAACAGCATTCTTCAAACCATATAGGTACAGTTTGTCCAAGTTCGCGTGATATGGGAAATGTCTTTATTATCCATTTCTTATAAATTTTCTTCAATATTTTATTCTTCATAAATGTTGTCGACGGGTCCAAACCAAAAGTTTCACCATCCGAGGTTAAAATAAATGTACTATTTACCGAGCCAGTCGTCGCTTTGACTGCCAGCCTTTTTTTATTTATTTATTTATTTTTTATTTATTTTTTTTTAGAAAAAAGAGCGGAAGGGATTGAAGATCCCTCCTCCACCCCGCTGTCGGGTATCACCGAAGCAGTCAGCCGACAGCGACATCTTCTTTAATCTGATTTTTAATCAATTGAAAAAGCAAGTTTTCCCTTTCGCTCTTTTGGGTTTGGGTAAAAACCTTTAATCTTTTGACTGCCAGCCAGCGAGCGCATCCCATGCAGTGGCAGCGGTTGTAACTACCGCAGACGCCACAAACTTCCATCGTCAACTTTTGGTAGATGCATCGTACGAAAAAAATGTACAGACAAAAGATTGTTCTTATTTAGCGTAAAATCGTAATTTGATAAAAAAAAAGTTGGGTATTCCCATTTAAGAAACTGAAGTTAACCCCATTTTCACCGATTGCAGCGCCATCTGCAATGAAACTGATATCGTCATCTCATTTCCCCCTTTGCGTCCTAAGTATATTTAACACACTTTTGTCGTACCTTGCATATTTCTCGAGGTATTTAGGAGTCTCAAGTTAAAAAGACTACCCGGTATGAATTAAACGTAAGGTCCCGGCTAGGATACGAGCGGCGAGCGGCGGGCGGCGAGCGGCGAGCGGCAGACCGGCGCCAATAATGATATATGTTTACATTGTTTCAAAGCCATATCTTGGCAAAGCGGCTACGATACGGTAAGCGGCAGAGCGGCACCACCCTGCCGCTTACTTGTGCCGCTCACCGCAGAATTATAAAGGGTTAGCAAAAATTACCGGAACACCTAAATAATTCTCCAACCGTACAAAAATTCAAAAAATTGTTCAAACAAAAGTTTTTGGGCTTTAAACAGGCTATCGTTTAAATATATCTTCAATATACAGGCTGCTCATGTTATGATAGAAATTTGGTAACCTCTCCTTTTTCTTTTAAATAAAACAGCCCATATATTATTACATTTTTTTTATTCTAAGATTAATTCCAAGTATTTTTTATAGGAATCATTTTTTATTAAATGCATTATTTTTTAATTATAAGCAAGTTACTAAAAATAATCAAAATTACCGGAACACCTAAAAAATACACCAACTGCAAAAAATGTTTCAAATAAAAGTTTTTTGGGTTTATACAACTGCTGGTTTAAATATAGTTTTAATTTACAGTGTGGTCATTTTATTATGGAAATTTACAAACCTTTCTATCTTCTAATAGAACATCCTGCATACCTATTTTATTTTTTTATTCTAAGGTTGATTCTAAGAACATTTTGTAGAAATAAGTTTCTTTGAAAATGCATCATTTCTGAGTTATGAGTAATTAATCAAAACTCCTGAATTTCAAATTAAGAATATTTTCCCACATACATACACATTTATTTTAATGTGGTAGGTTGGACATTTAATTTAATTCTATTTGAGTTGTTATTTTTTCTTGGATTTTTTATTTTTAACTCGTTTGGTTCAAGTAAAAAGTGTTTTGATTAATAAACTAAAAAATAATGCATTTTATAAAAAAATAATTCTTACAACAAAATTTTTAGAATTAATCCTAGCATTAAAAAATGTACAGGGTGTTCTGTTAGAAAAAGAAAATGTTTGCAAATTTCTATAATAAAATAGACACCTGTATATTAAGAAAATATTTGAACTAGAGGTTGTTTAACCCAAAAAACCCTCATTTGAAAGAGTTTTAGATTTTTTTTGCAGAGAATTATTTAGGTGTTTCGGTAATTTTGACTATTTTTGGTTAATAGCTTATAATTAAAAATTATTGCATTTTATAAAAAATGATTCATATAAAAAATTCTTAGAATTAATCAGAATCAAAAAAATTAATAATATATGAGCTGTTCTATTTAAAAAAGGGAGAGGTTACCAAATTTCTAGAATAAATTGAGCACCTGTATATTGAAAATATATTTAGAAGATAGCTAGTTTAAAGCCAAAAAACTTTTGGTTGAACAATTTTTTTAAATTTCTTACGGTTGGAGAATTATTTAGGTGTTTCGGTAATTTTGGCTAACCCTATATATTAAATACAGGATTACTATAAATAATTGTAGTCAAAATAGGCAGTGAGGTCGTATATAACAATTCGTGTATTTTCTTCACGCGGCGACGGCAGTGCATCTTCTATTTTGTTTGCTATTTTGCCTGAAGCAGGTACTAGCCAAATAAAAGTAGAAAGAAAGAATATCCACGAAAAGAAAACAATTAGATAAAAAAAACCATTTTCTATATTTTCTTAAGTGGTGAAATAAATGGTGATAATCGCCGTACCGCTGACGTACTGCATTAATAGGATGCACTTCATAGTTACGTTTTAACCTACGGATCTTATTCAACCGAAGGTTATAATTTTCCGTGAGTAGCAGTTTGACAACATTACCGGACGACGACCTACGAACTACTAATAATTGTCACGACGAATTGTCGTGCCGCTCATGGTGCCGCTCATGGTGCCGCTAATGGTGCCGCTTACATCGTAGCCAGGTCGCCGCTCTGCCGCTCGCCGCTCGCCGCCCGCCGCTTGCCGCTTGCCGCTCGCCCCTCGTATCCTAGCCGGGACCTTAGAGTATCGTTATTTTCAATATTCCGAAACATGTTATTTGGAAAAGTTGTTTAGAATTAAAAATTATATTTTATTATATTTTTTTTATACTTATAATTGTAATCACAAAATCAACGATTTTACCATAGTTTCGAATTTACATTAGCAATCATATCAATTTCGTAAATTGCACATAAAATATAACCAAATATTCAAACTAAAAATTGGAAAAAATCCGTAGAATCAACGGTAGCAATAATATTATTTTTGCCAATTTAAAAAATACTCCCAAAACTGTTTGTTTCAAGATAGGGTCGGATAGGTTCGTGACTGCGATTTCAAATTTCCATATAATTTTTGCATTTAAACAATATTTCCAAATAATATCTCGAAAATATTGAAAATAATGTACTTGACCCTTATGTCAAATTAATATATTTTAAGTGCCCGCTATATGGCACACCAATTATAAGAGCTGTTGATTACATATTTGATTTTAGCCCTGCCATCAACTTTTATAAGTAATACAATTTTCTAAGATTTGCATAATAAAAAAAGTTCTCTATGATGTAACTTTGCCTGGACACACTATTTAGAATTTTTACAAGATAAGAGGTGACATTTTCAAGATGAGGGCGTGTGTTTGGTGCATAAACAAATGATTTCCATGTTTACCGTATAGGCTAGAGCAGCTGCTATCTACTCTGGAGGTCCCGGGTTCGATTCCCGGCTCGGGCTAAAACAAAATGGTTTAAAATAAAATAGTTTAAAACAAAGTAGTTGTTTTAAAACATGTTTAAAACACTGTTTTAATACAAATTATTTTAAATATAACAACCCTGGCCAAAACACGTTTTCGAGAAAGGAGCGGTTGAAGTTTGTAAACAACTCTGCGCTCGCTTTCTGCTACAAAACTTTATATGCAAATAACTCAACCGCTAAGATAGGTACCAAGCTCGTTTTTTGTTCATTGGAAAGAGTGCACTTTTCTCTAGTAGAATCATCCACAAACTCAAAATCACATTTATCTTTGGAACTATCTTATGTTATTGGTACCTGGTCAACCTGTAAGAAATGTAAACATCTTTAAATGGGAAATGAACTGCTATATAACATTTTACTCACTTTTCATTTTACCCACTCATCAATTTTAGAAATTCAAATACACTCATCAAATTCATAGCGTAGAATGATTACAAACGTAGAGAATTCATTTTTCCCTTCTCCCCCTGCGTTATCTCGAGCGATAGCTACAAATAACGGCTTCGTCCCTTTAACTCATAAATAGATTGGGACGTGACGTCAAACTTTTCCCTTTGAGCTCTGCTCCCCGTATACGCCCGGTGTGTGCGTAAGAGAAAAAGAGACAGATAGATGTGCGAGATATATTTTCGGGAAATTGAAAGTGAACGAAAAGACCAAAAGGTAACTCTTATTGTCCTTATTGAGTCCGCGCGCGTGATCAGCACCCTGATAGAGTTGTCTTCTACACCCCGCTGTTCTTTCTACGAGGCAGGCACGCACTCCAGTCCGCTATCTATATGTGTCGCCTGGATGATAGGAGCAAGCAGGGATGTCCCAGTAGGGTATTTAAATACAAGAAGAACGCTTTACCGCCGCGTGCTTGATAATAAACAAGATAGATAAAATTTTCGGGGGCTGTTTTGATATAGGTACTACGAGTGGTGCTTTGTACGTGATTATTATTATGCTTATCGTGACAATAAGTTTGGAGATATCGCATGAAAATAACGTGAAATTGAAGTACGGGTCTGAAAGTGTTTTCCTATAAATAATAACAGTTTCAATATAATAACAGTTACAACAATAGACCTGTGATATGATACTATGCTGGAACCATATGGTAGTAAGCTGCGTTTTACAATATTCCCACGTTTGGCAGTTGGCATTTGGCACTTTTTATTACATAATATCATATTTTATCCACTCAGATCCAAATAACGTACTTATGTAGTTGGAAGATCAATTTTCTTCTGTTTATTGATATTATACCGGGTGACCCACGGCATAGGTACTCCCGTTTATTTTTTATGTTTATAATGCTGGACGAATAACATTTGGGAAAGTGTTAATAGACAAAAAAATCCATTCTTTGGGATGAGTATCCAGAGTTTGAGGTTAATATGATTTCCAGTTTTTCCGGAAATGACGTCATCGTTGAAATTTTAAATGGCACCCTATATTCTTTGTGTGATATTATGAATCAGGATGACATTCTGCACACAAAAACATATCGATCGTCAATTTTTATCACCAAGGCAACGTAAAAATTACTCTTTTGTGTATTAATATAGGTGGCTATGAATTGGTGGAAATAGTCGAAAATTGTCAAATAAACACTAAGTCGATTTTGGCCGACATTGCATTACTGGCGCCCTCTAGCGTGATTTAATTGCTTTCTGGCCAGTAAGTCATTTTTTTCACGGGTACCCAATGGCCACACCCTGATTATTCGATAGAAATCATCTTTCCGATTACAATGATACCAAATACTTGTTATTTTTTTGAAATTCGTAGCGTACAAATGTTGTAAGAAGTAAGAAAATCTAAAAAAATATTGACCTAATGGTCAAAGTCAGCGCAAAAATCAACGTCATTCAATGGACTACTCGAAGGAAGTAGGTACCCTGATTAATCGAGGAAAAACATTTTTCCGACACAATGATACCAATGCTTGAAATTTTACTTATAATCGTAGCGTGAAAATGACCATTGAGTGACTTTGACGTGAAGCTGACTTTGATCATTAGGTCAATATTCTTTTCGATTTCCTTGCTTCTAACAACATTTGTACGCTACGAATTTCAACAAAATATCAAGCATTTGGTATTTTTGTAATCGGAAAGATTTTTTCTATCGATTAAGCAGGGTGTGGCCATTGGGTAACCGTGAAAAAAATCAATCACTGGCCAAAAACCAATTAAATCACGCTAGAGGGCGCCAGTAATGCAATGTCGGCCAAAATCGATTACCTTGGTGTTTATTTGATTATTTTCGACTATTTTCACCAAACCACCTAGATTAATACACAAAAGAAGTTATTTTTGCGTTGCCTTGGTGATAAAAACTGACGATCGATATGCTTTTGTGTTCAGAATGTCATCCTGATTGAAAATATCACACAAAGAATATAGGGTGTCATTTAAAATTTCAATGATGACGTCATTTCCGGAACACCCGGAAGTCATATTAACCTCAAGACTATTAACTATTAATAAAAAAAACGGGTGTACCTATGGCGTGGGTCACCCGGTATATTTGAAATCAATACCGTAATGTTGTTCCTAGTGTCAAGACATGCGTTTACAAGAAATGTCATGATGTAATTGGACCTAAGATAACTTTAAATATTCAAGTATCGGTCCCCTACTACAGTATATAAAATATAAATAAAAAGCTATGTACCTAACTTAACCAATTTTACTATTTGGTACCATATTTTTTACTCTTAGGCGGCTTTGGCCATAGTACAAAATTATCATTTAACCTACATTAACCACATTTGTGTACAATATAGTATATAAAATATTATGTATTAGCCAAAATACACTCAATGCGTGAAATAAACAAAATCTGAATATACAATTTTTTAACAATTGCCCAAGCCTGTCCAAAGCCTCCAAAGTTTACGGTACTTGGATACTTTACGGTACTAAATTTAAAAGAAAAATAATGTTTTAATTAAATAAAACGTTTCTGTGTCAACGAAAATTTCCTGTGACAAAACGGTTCTATGACTGTGGTGACCAGATAATAAATGAAAGTAAATTCCCGAATATAAAAGGGAAGCAGATTTGGATAAATACCCGATATTTACTAACCGGGTGGCTAAATAGTTTTGCCCATCACCATCTATAACCAATTTTCATTATATTTTTGGGACATTGAATTTTTATCAAGATTATCACTTATCATTATAATTTTGAAAAATAAACTTTCCACCTGATTATACTGAGAGAACCAAAAATAATGTTTTGGTCTACTTACGAAATACGTTGTGAAGTGAGTAAGGAACTTGGACAAGGTCTCAAACCTCTGTTACAAAGCCATAAATTAGCAATCACATTATCAACTTTTTAGGCGGTTGTTTTATGCCGGCGTATCTATATGACGGATATAATGTAAACCGAAATTGAGTACATGATTTTTTTAAAATAAAGCGGTTACCACAACGAACAGTTTTATTTTTAAACATATTAATATTGACGATGTACTTGAACAAATTTGAACTTATCATATATTTAAATTAATTTTTGTTTTCCTTTTAGTTTTTGAATTCTTCGTAAAACAAGTGTTCGAAAACAAAATTAGAACCGATAATGCATAATTTAAGTTTTTGTTGATATATATATATGTTAAATTGAGAACGAAAAACTTAACGCTATATCAAGAATAATCCATCGCAATGTTAGTATTCATTATATACAAAAAAATTACAAAAATGAAACCAATTTTTGTTGTTTTGAATGACAGGAATACGACACCCTGTGCAATCAAGAAGCTACTGATATATTCGTATTATGATAAAATTAGTTCGCTGACATTTTAAAATTTGTTGTTTCAGGGATTTTCCAAAGTACGAATATTTGATGAAGACGCCAGATTGGAAGCCCCATCCACAACTAGAATAGAGGGTAAGTGCAACATCAATATCAAAATTACATCGACACGATTTTCATACCGCTCTCGGTCCATTATACAATTTCTTTTTATATTTCCACCTCTTTGTTTTGGTGGGAAATAGCGCGTCTGCAGCGACTGCTGCATACCTACCTACAGCACCCTACCTCTCTACATAAAAACTCAAGAAACAATTTAAAAATACAAGGAATTCCGCTTATTCATTTCGTACTTCTTCGAGAAGCTTCCCGAATAAGTTCTTTGTACTCGGAAAGGGTACAAAACGAGAACACAAATTCTTTTCCTGTGAAGTTTCTTAAGACGAACGTCGAATGGAAACGTTTATTATCACAATTTTATTTAGGTAAATGTGATGCATTTCAGGAAAGTGTACGTTGAAACGCTTTTACTTACTCGTTCACAAAAATTTGATTGACAAACATACTTAAAAATAACATAAAAATTTAGTAATCATACATCTACATATACTAACTCTTTCCAACCTCGTTATTTATAATGACGTCGAATTCGTAATATTATTACCTCTACTCGACGGAATTATGATCGAATCGATACTTGGGGCAGAGTGTACTACAACAAACGTCACAGTGAGGATTCCTCACGTTGATAAAGGACTCTCCAGTCCTCCTTAATGATTACTCGAATATTCCGAGAGGAGTCGATCTAGGCAGGACCGATTCCCGGTCCCAAGGGGTGAATTAATTTGATATAAACGCTATATTTAATACTCGACCACTAGAACAATATTATCCTGGAGATGAGATCACCAGGAGAGTAGTAATATTTTCATTAGATGCTGCAGATGTCGAGTGAGTGGGTATCTTGAAGGAAAAGGAGATGAAGTTAATTATCTCAGTTATGGGGCCCATCATTTGCTAATATTTTCGTGACACAGTTTTAATAACACACTTTTATTAATCAAACACTTGTAAACTATATGATATCAAAAATATGTTAGCTGTGGAATTATTGTGATTCCAACATTTCAAATTTTATTATATCTTATTAGCCCTGAACTTGACTGATATCTGAGAGTTAACGATGTTGTTTATCGGAAGTGTTCCGTAGCTTCGGAATCCTATTTGACAACCGCATTAAACCACCGCAAAAAGTATACAAAAGTAAGTTTTTTCTATGCGTTTAGTTGTAATTATTTATTCTTTTTACGTGAATTGTAACCAACAATTTAGAGAACAGTATGTTTCCCAAGACGACAAACGTTTATTCTGTGTTTTTACGTCCTATACAATCCCTGCTAAGTTTCTGAGCATGCAGTTAAATTTTAAACTATTTTTACCTAAGACCTTTTTAATTTAATTTTGAAAAACTGAAAAGCTACCCCATATATTAAATTAAAATTTTCTGATGGCTATGGTCTTCCTAGCACATCCAAAACTCTTCATAATGAATGGACGTTTTTTGTATTTTGGATTATGTCTTACTTTGGATTTTGCTGTCCGTTCCCAACTAATACAGGGTGTTTCAGAAATAACGTCTACCCTTGAAGGAGCATATCCGCCAAAGGACAGAGAAGCAATTTTTTTCAAATAACGTATAGTATATTTCAAACTTTTAAGTACCAACCAAATCGTATTGAAGAAATCGTCTAAGCCCTGCCCGGTGCATAGCCGTTCGCGCATGACATAAATACGGTTGCAAGCGTACGTACGAACATTTAACAATTGAAACTTAGAGAGATTAGTACGTAATATTTTAACTTTTTCTGGATTAGTACCTAATCCAGAAATGTGATTTAGAAACATTGTGATTGCAAAGCGATATCCGTCGACCAAACAAACCGACTTAACAGCAATTGTGTTTCGCGGCCGATCAAAGTTATGTTGGATTCATGCCATACAGTAGGGTATTTGACTATTATTGGAAAACCATCTTAGTGTGTTTATTCCTTCACTCTAAATTTATTGTAAATGCATTATTTTTCATAATTATTTCCTCAATATTTCATAAAAATCAGCGTTAAAACTTGAATCACAAAGAGTCCCGCCAAAACGATACTTTATGTTATGTGACGTCACCCGATAGTAGATGTCAAATGGGCCCATATGGTCTGTCAGCATCAGCATCGTCGCCGTTTGGTAATTGTGTTGCATGATGTGTTGCTTTCACAATTGCTACATAACAATAGGTTATAAGCGGTGTATAAATCCACAATGCAGAAATACGTCAAGAAAAACTCCGGATAAACTATTTGTAGCTGTTCCGCAATATTTGAAAATGCGAAGAAAGTGGTTGGTTGGCTCGTAGAAATCCAAATGAAATAAATAGCGGCCAATACAAGTGTTTTTTGTTGTGAAGATTACTTCGACATAAGTAAAACTGACTAGAACAAGTTTTCTATCGTATTTTCGAACCAGGTATTATCCGATCTGACAGCTTAAGGTTAGGGCTATCCTAACCTACAAAGTTATGCTTGCATGGCACTTTAGTGCTTTTAAATTCAAACGGGAGAAGCATAAGAGCGCGGTCGGATAACCCGGTATTGTACGATGAGAGTGACGCACTGCATAATAGGCGGACTAACGTCATACGGCGTTTATCTGCATATAAGAGGGAGACAGCCGACCCAGGTTATCTGAGCATTACTCTCCCCATACCCTACCCTGACAAACCGAACGCGCGCTAAGCGTACTAACGAATGACGTCACAGGAGACTGAGCCAATTACAGAGCGTTTTCAATCACAAAAGGACGTGAATAAAATTCAATTTTAATTTTGGTTTTTAATAGAAATAACGCATATTTTTTTTGAAAAGTAAAATAACAACTAGTTTTCTTAAACTGTAATCTATTAGGATGTCTATAATACAAGCCATATTTTTAATACAGTCAAATAGCCTATTGTCATCCATCCGTGTATCGTACTACACAATTCACTATACAATCACACCCCATTGTGATCCCACAATCCAAAAGATTATTATTCTTGATAAACCAACAAATAGCTGATCACTATTGTAGGTAATTTACGTACGAACCTGGCGAATGTAGGTCATTGTCGCTCTGAGGGAGAAAGGCCGGAGTGGAGCTGATATGTTACCGGCGGCGTTGACTTGTCACTAGTTGCAACACAACTGTGTCGGCGTGTTGGGACGGACTCCGTGTTAGACCATACGTTATTTGACAAAACATGCTTATTACATCGTAGAGCATATGCTCCTTCAAGGTTAGCCGATATTTCTGAAGCACCCTGAACATTAAAATAAATACTTAAATTCTGATTCATATTCATCAGATAAATCAATTTGTGTAAGAATGTTACACGAGAATGTTTGATCCTAGACGCCTCATAATAATTCATAGTACAGAAGAATCCGATGAAAGAATAATATATATTCAAAGTAGTCTATCATAAACATTCTTTCAAACATTCTTCGATACATGAAATATATGATATCCGTTAATATGCCCTCACCACATATACCTTCACCACACATTTTTTGTAATGTTGGTCACCACCACGGTATACTATTTTGTCAAAAGATGAAATGTGACCGATGAATGGTGATATTAGGACAACGTGTCTATACTGCGACAAATATGACTAGACAGGAGATTTTAAGCATTTGTATGTGTGAAATTAGCTTTAGGGCGTGGGTTAATGAACGATTTTCTCATGTGGCCTTCATTCATCCAATACAACGCTGTATCTGGGATTAATACTCATTTTACATTTATAAATAAAAGTTTCTTTCTAAATATGACTAATATGTGTGGTCAGATAGTTAGAAAATGACTAACTTCACTTAAAGTGACTTGATGGTCAATCCATATGTAATGGCTAAAAAAAAATAAGTTGGTCGCTTGAGCATTTTAGAAAAAAATCATACTTTTTTAATGAATTTGCGTGTGTTCTAGGAGTGCAAAACCATTTTTTTTATTTTACTCGGTTTAGAAAGGGCGGCCAGTTTTGTGTCAGCGAATCCGACATTTTTGACATTGGCATGTGTTTGCGTTAAACGAAATAGCTTTGTTTGGGTTTGTCATAGATAGTTGAAATAAAATTCACTCTGTTCAGCATTCCAAGCTATCTGTTAGGTATGTAATACATAAAGTTTATGGTTATTATCTATTATCTATTACAAAGAATATCTTAAAGTTTACTTACGATAGTCCATTAATAACCGTTTTCACTATTTTTTTGACCTGAAGGGGTACTTAATTTGCCCATTTAATATATTTTTATTTATAACCTTGTATGCAAAGTTATAAATAAATTAATTAATAATAAATAACAACATTTTTGTGTTGCACTGTTTGGAGTAACAGTTCCTTAAAAATGAGAGAAAAATCACATGACATTAAAACTAATTTAATTCAAATCTCAGTAAATACAAAACAAACACTTTTTCTGCTAAGGACAAAGGTAATACTTTCTGGTTTCTGCCCCCCTCCCCTATACCGTCGCATGCAGTTTTTCAATATGCCGATCCAAAAAAAATGCCACTCTGCATCTAACCCAAAATCTTTTTTATGATACGACAAGTTCAGAGAAATATTTAGATATTTGTGTGTCGTACAATTAGTAATTACATATTCTATTATAATTATTTTAAACTGCATAAAGTTAATAACATTATTCTACAATGTAATAAGTTCAAATAATTGTATTTTTCCAACATCAGGACGGAATTATCCTGTTTGTTAGTAAATGTACTAACTGTAGAAGGTATGTTCTCCGTTTGTACCGGACATCTACCTACATCTAGTAAACTACATCTTAACAAAACATAAGAACTTTTAGGTCACAAAGCCACCATTGAAGATAGATTTCGGAGATCCAAAAAGATAACAGGAGTTAGTAGTTTTCACAAGTTCTCTCCTCAAGAAATATAAGGTGTACTAAGATGTTACATCACATCAATTTAAAAAGCATATGAAGATCACTTAGTTTTATAAGTATTACCTTTCTATTTAATAGAAAAACTGTTTGTCTTATATTTACTGCGAATTTTGAATTTAATTTGTCTTAACGTCATGTGTTTTTCTCTGATTTTTAAGGGGCTGTTATTCCAAACACAGTGCAATACACAAGAATGCTTTTATTTATTGCTAAAGTTTATAAAAAGATGAATTAATTATGAAAGTTTCAGATTTTCTTTTTCTGGTCCCATCAGAGATATTTCACATTAACTATCGAAAGAATAAAAATCAATAGCTTGTTATCAATAGGGGGAAGAAGTAAGAAAGCTATTTTTATTACAAGCCCTTTGCATACAAGGTTATAAGTAAAAAATATTGAATGGACCACTTAAGTACCCCCTCAGTTATATACCTAGCAGATAGCTTGGAATGTGCTTAATGGAGTGAAATTTAATTCAACTCTCATTGATAAACCCAAACAAAATTATTTCGTTTAACGCAAACACATACTAATGAAAAAAATGTCGGATTCGCTAACACAAAAATGGCCGCCATTTCTGAGCCGAGTAAAATAAAACAAAACAAAAATTGTTTTGTACTCCCAGAATATAGGCAAATTCATTAAAAAATATGATTTTTTTAATGGTCAAGCAATCACCTCTGGATCACTTCCGATGGATTGACCCTTGAGTATAAATACTAAATTTAATTGGGTATTAGTTATCTGAATTTACTCGAACTTATATCAAAAGGTATTTTGTAACTCAGATATAATATAAGTATGAGGAAATTACCATACAAGACGAAGGAAGAAAGACGTGGTAGGCGCAGTCTGTGGCATGGGGTACGAGGCAGCAATAACATAGGAATTCCTTGCACGCCTCCGCTGCACTAATCAAATACTTATTATATCGTCTGCGTGCTGCTGCCTTCTGCCGGAGGAGGACTTAGGGCCTGCTACTACTACTACGGCATACATACACATTCGCAGTTAAATTATATGAAGTAATTCCGGTTTAATTTATGGCTGTTGCAGGGCAGGAACCCCGAAACGCCGCGCGGCACGTTGCAATATGCCGGCGTGATTTAGATAGAAAACGCGACTTTGGCCCCTCAATTTATATGCCATCAACGGCGAATGTGGACGAATTATATTCACAACAGACGACATTTCATCTACGATATCTACTACGCATGTTCATACAAGGTCTAAAAAGATAAATCACGGTAATCTTTATGCAGAACAGATCAACTGTTTTAGTTAATCCTGTTGCAAGGTTTGACATTTTTCTTTGGTTTATATCTATTATTATATATATATATTCTAGTTTACTTGGTAAGGCAACCAGATTTGAAGACCTGAGAATCAGAACTCAGTAACTTTCAGACTCTCGCGAGACATAGCGAGAGACCGCGAATCGGGAGAGTGTGGATGTCACACTCGCCCAAATTCGCTAACACTCGAATGCCAGAAGTTTCTACGGATGCAGATAGTCGGATAAATATCACGCGTTCGTCGAGCGCCTCGGTTGTTTTGTCCGCTCTCGGTTCGATCCATTCAAACTGAATTGTTGACGTGGCGCATTGCAGTTTTTGTGTGTACCCGAAGGTATTATTTACGACAGGGATTTATGACATCAAACACGTGCGGTGAAAGGGTTCTTCGAGCATCAATGCAACCCGAAATGTAGGTAACGAATGGAATAAATTATTTAGTATTGAAATAAAAAGATTTCAAAATATTGAACACGATAAATTTATAAGCAAAATACAAATAGTTTACATTGGTATTAAATTAAATATCCGATAGTATTTTTTTCTCTATTTGTGACGGCCCCATTACCTATAATGTGTCATTTAAAATGGAAAATATACCATATAATGATATTTATTTCTGTATTATTGAAGAAACGCAAATTCATATCAATAAATTAACCATCCGTATTATAAGACTAATAATAAAAATTAATATTAATAGCAACATTAAATCAATAATTAATTAAAACTAAAGAATATATTATTTATCTCTTTCAAATAAATCTTATCAGTTCCAAGTTAATCCAGTCTTATTTTTCTATGATGTGTGAATCTATTGTATCGTTTTGGTACAGTTCTTTGATGCAAGTTACGACTGCCATCTACATAGGGCAATTACTAAGTTATTGATTGATAATATCGTTGTTACATACCAGTATACAGGGTTGGTCAAAATATCCGGAGCACCTAAATAATTGACCAACCGTAAACATCTTCAAAAAATCAAGCATAAGTTGTTTGATTTTAAACAAACTATCATCTATAATAATAATAATAATAATATCCATTTATTGCCCAACAGAGAGACTCCACTTACAAGGCAAAGTATACAAAATATATAAGAAATTTAAATATAAGTACCTACAACTAAGAACACTAAAAACTAACAATGTACATACATAATAAACCATACCAGATCAAAGAAATATGAAATACATTTCCAACAAATGAATGAGACGCAAATACATACAAAGATAACCTAACCTAAAAAAACACTTCACGGTACTGATCTTTATTAGCGTTACGGCACATTGCAAAAATAGGAGCGACACTCAAAACATTAGTACGCATTCGCGGTAGGTAGAAAATATTCCGCGAACGAGAACCCGCACGTGGCACCGAGAAAGACACTCGCGAGAGTAGGTAAATGCTGTCAATTTTATTCTCGATCAGGTTCCACAAGAACCGCACGCCACACCTCTCACGCCGCACAGATAACGACGCCACATCATGTCGCACTAACAATGACGCATACTCATATCCACGCTCCGGGTAAACCGCATCCACACGGTAGGAAAGGCACTTCAGAAAGCGACGCTGCACCCGCTCCACCTTCAACTGATGGGACACATAATGCGGAGACCAAATAATCGACGCATATTCCAGAATAGAGGCCACAAAAGCAAAGTACAGAGTCCTGACGACACCGACCTCACGAAACTCCTTCGTTGATCGAAGCACAAATCCCAACATTTTATTTGCTTTGTTGCACATCTCATCAATGTGAGGGACAAATGTTAGCCGTGAATCAAAGAGCACTCCCAGGTCCTTCACACGTGTGGAGGTTGGGAGTAGAGCACCAGACAAGGAATACGCAGACGGCAAGGATGTGATAAGTTTTCGCGTGTAGGTGACGCACACACACTTCTGAACGTTTATGATCAACTTATTGCTCACGCACCAGTCCTCAACGATGTTGACGTTACTCTGAAGCAGCTGAATATCCCGGTAGTCACTGATGGATGCGTACAACTTCAGGTCATCAGCGTACGCGAGTGCAGGGCAAGTCAGACTCTCCAACAAATCATCCAAAAATAAATTAAACATCAAGGGACCAAGGTTAGAGCCCTGGGGCACGCCGGAAATAGCAGCAAAACCACGCGATGAATATCCGTTGTAAAAAACGTAACCTGATCTACCATGCAAATAGGAGTGAAGAAGCCTCAGGAGAGTTAAGCTGCAACCAAAGTCACTGAGCTTACGAATCAAGACTCCATGATCAATCACGTCGAACGCATGAGAAAAATCGGTATATATGACATCAGCTCTACCGCCGCCATCCAGAACCTCGGCAAGATATTGCGATATGGATGCCAAATTCGTGAGCGTTGATCTGCAGGAAACAAATCCGTGTTGGGAAGGGGAGATGTAAGGCCGCGTGTTAAAACTAATCGTGTTGTATAATACCCTTTCGAATATCTTCGAGAAGTTCGATAGAATGGCTATAGGGCGATAATTCTTTACTTGAGCTTTGTCCCCTTTCTTAAAAACTGGGACAACTCTTGCAGTTTTCCAAAAGTTAGGGAATGTTGATGATTTGATTGCCAGGTTTATAATGATCGCAAGCGGCCCAGCCAATACATGCCTGGCATCACGCACCAAGAAGGAAGGGATAAGGTCATCGCCAGCTGTCTTCTTGTTGGGAAGTGCTCTCATCAATTCCACCACCTCAGGTGCGCTGACTATACTCTGCGAAAATGCGGGCCGAGACGTATTACTGTCATAGAATATCTCAGATGGAGGGGAATAAACCGCAGAAAAATGGCGTGCAAACGCATTCACAATGTCCTGAGGAATTTCGAAGCATTCATCACCATCATACATAGTTCCCGGTATCCGCGAACTACCACTTTTAAGTCTAACGAACTTCCATAAACCGGCTGGGTCCGATCCAATCTTACCCTCCACATCCCGAAGAAACCTAGTGTACGCTGACGTCGACTGATCTAAATATATTTTTAATATGCACAGTGCTTATTTTATTATGGAAACTGGCAGGCAACCTTTCCGTTTTCTAATAGAACACATACATTTACATTTTATAATTAAGATTAATTCCATTAATTTTTTGTATCATTTTTTATACAATGCATCATTTTTAGTTATCAGCAATTAATTAAAACTGCTGAACTTGGTGAAACTGATTTTTTGCCAACATGACATGAAGGTGTGACACTCTTATGTGGGACACACTGTATAAAATATATATTAAAAAAAAAGGTGATAACCTCCTCTGTTTCCTTTAAAAACAAATTATCTGAATTACATTTGAGTTTAAATCACGTTAATATACATTTTCTTTTAAAAACGCCAAGGAAATATTTTTGGCCAGGTCTTGACGTCAAATACCGCATAGTGCAGCGGTGTTGGTCACTGAAGTGGTGATGACGCTGGTAATTCGAGTAAATACGAAGAGTGACGTAAAATGATTCCTTTTTCGCTTATATGCTACTCTTATGCTACCTCCTGACTCAGCCCGAATAAATCGGCGAAAAGTTCAGCGAGGCTGGCTGAGACATAGCGGTCAAATAAGGGCATCCACATTCTCGGCGCTCGGCTCGTGCATTCTCTGTTCATCTGCTGGTGACTTAGAATGGACGTCGCTGAAGTAGCCGCTGCCTCAGCGTATAGTGTGTGTGCATACTTTCATTGAAATTGTGGTTATTATTAATTATTAATTAATTGAATAACGTAAATAAAAATTAAATATAAAATGTGTATAATAAATATTTGAAAAATTTCTTAAATGCAATTGATTTCTTATTCTGATCATTTATATTAGATACCATATACTAATATAAGTAATTTTCGTAATACGATTGTCCATAAAACAAAATTAAATAATTGCATAATTATTATTTTGTACAATGTATTTCCTTATAAATCAAATATTATAGTGCATATACAGATTTAGTTAAAATTACAACTAAATAATTCTCCAACCGTAAAAAAATAAAGAAAAAAACATTTTCTTTTGTTTTAAACTACCTATCGAAATTTGGTAACATTTCCTTTTTCAAATAGAACAATACTGTATGTTTATGAATTTTTTAATTCTAAGATTATTTCTAAGACTTTTTTCTAGGAACAATTTTTCATAAAATGCATCATTTTTAGTTATCAGCAATTAATTAAAACTGCTGAACTTGATGAAACTGATTTTTTGCCAACATACATATTAATTTGCTGTTTGAACATTTAATTAACATTTAATTTTATTTTTCTATTTTGTTGTTCTGCTATTTTTTATCCTTTTTTATTTTTAATCCAATTTTAGTAAATTTTTTTTTTCAAATATAGAACACATTGCTCTATTTACTGCCAAAAAAATCAATTGTCTTCTTTAAATGCAAAGCACCTTGTGATGGCAAAATAAATGGCAAAAATCAAGAAATCACTTTAGGGATTTTTTATCGAAAAATTTTAGTAATAATAATTGTTCAGAATTGCTCAAAAACCCTAAACCCAAAATTTCATGAAATTTAAAAAATATTGAAATGCTCTTCAAAAATAATTCGTCCGTAAATCCGTAAATAATTAAAAAAAGTCCGTAAATAATTATTTGCATAGGCAGCTGCGCTTAAAAAAGTGTGCTGTGGAAATTTTATTTGAAATAAAACCTGAACTGTCAAAGTGCTTTGTCGTATTTAATTGTTGTCTGAATAACAATGGTTACACTCGCCGAAAAGGTGGAAATAATAAGATTAGTCGGTGGTAATGCGCGATCAGCAAGGGAAGCAGCTGAAGCACAGTTCAGGTTTTATTTCAAACAAAATTACCACAGTGCAATATACTCGCTAGGTACATCGATAATAATAAAAGTCGAGTTTGCTTACTAAACCAAGAAGGATTTATTTACCCCCAATCCCCCATATATATACATCCATACAACGACATCTTACAGTAAATAGTTACAATACAATCATAGCGACATCTATTTACAAAATATACAACATTTCCCCCCTTTTTATTTACACACAAAATTCAAACAAAACTGATGACAACGTTCATTTTACTTCTATAATCAACAACATCGATTTCACCTTCCGATTTCGTCTATTAAACGAGTCGGCGGTCTCAGTTGACTTCGCCGCCGTAAATTAACTGTATTCATATCGGTAACATCGTCGTTTACACTAGCGGGATTGGTGAAATGTCCATCCGCCATAGGTAATAGTGGGACTGCCGTTCTTAATTGATTTACATGTCTTTTCCACACCATTCCTAATGATGGAACTTCCACCAAGTATACACAATTTCCTAATCTACTTTTAATTTTGCCCTTAATCCACAATAATGTTGGCATATTCCTAAAATCTTTAACTAAAACATTTTCTCCTATCCTAAATGATATACTCTTTCTCCCCTTAAAATTAACCACCTGTTTATTTTGATTAAGCTTGACTCTATTCTTTATTACATCATTTTCCATTTCTTTCTCATCGGGTAACATTCTATCAAAACGCGTTCGTAACGATCTACCAAACATGAGTTTCGCTGGGCTCGTTCCTGTGGTGCAATGGGCTGTGTTTCGATAATCAAACAAGAACCGACAAAGACTAAGATCTAAATCTACCTTGGCAAATAGTGCTTTTTTTAGGGCTATCTTAATAGTTTTTACTGTGTTTTCCGCTGCCCCATTAGATTGAGGGTGGTATGGTGGTGATGTTTTATGGATAATACCATTTTTTCTTAAAAATTCTTGAAAATTTTCAGCCGTAAAACTGGTTGCATTATCTGAGACAATATACTTTGGCAAACCAAATCTCGCAAATAAATGTCTTAAAGATGTTATTACCACCTGTGAACTTGTTGTTGTAGACTTAACAACCTCCACCCATTTAGAATACGCATCTACTATAATAAAGTAATATTTTCCTTGAAGAGGACCCAAAAAATCAACATGTAGTCTTTCCCACGGATTACGAGGCCATGCCCACACATTTAATTTGTTTTTGGGAGGGTTATTGAACATGCTACTACATGGTACACAATTTTTAGTCAATCTTTCAATGTCCGCATCCAACCCTGGCCACCAGAAATACGACCGTGCCAAAGACTTCATTTTGACTATCCCTTGATGAGTGGAATGCAACTGGTCCAAAATTAGATTTCTTAATTTCGAAGGAGGTATAATACGATGATTCCATAATAAACCATTATTATTAACACTCAACTCCACTCGTCTATAAAAATACGGTTTAAATTTTTCGTCTTGCACAAATGTTGGCCAGCCATTCTGCACCCAATCTATAACTTTCATTAACACTGCATCCTTAACGGTTTCCTGCACAATTGCTTCAAAATTCAAATCCAATTCAGACATTTTATTAAAAAAATTACAATAGTCAATTTCGACATCCTTTTTGAAATGCTTTATAGTTTCGCATGGCATCCTTGATAAACAGTCAGCTAAATTTTTATCAGATGGCACATACTCAATTTCATACTGGTAATTTGATAAAATTACGGCCCATCGTCTTAATCGGTTTGCCGTGAACTCTGGAATGCCTTTTTTTTCTCCAAATATCGTCAATAAAGGTTTATGATCGGTGAGAAGTTTAAATTTCCTTCCAAACAAATACTGATTGAATTTTAATACTCCAAAAATAATAGCTAACGCCTCCTTTTCAATTTGGGAATAATGCTTTTCAGTTTCTGACAATGTTCGTGATGCGAATGCTATGGGTCTGACAAATCCAGATTCAAATTCATGATTTAACACAGCACCAATACCGTATGCAGACGCATCTACCGTCAACTGCACTGGCAAGTTTTCATTAAAATGTACAAGTATGTCGGCCGAAACCAATAATTCTTTTATTTTCCTGAAAGAACATTCGCAATCATTTGACCATGCCCATTTTTCATCCATTTTTAATAACTTATACAGTGGGTGTAAAACTACAGAAAGATTTTTAATAAATTTACCATAATAATTAATCATGCCTAGGAACGATTTTAACTGTGTCACATTTTTTGGTTCAGGAAATTTTTCAATAGCCTCGATCTTGTCTTTATTTGGATGCAGCCCAGCTGAATCAATGACATACCCCAAATACTCTACTTTATCTTCAAAAAACTGACATTTAACCTTATTTACTTTAAGTCCCACGCTACTAAGTTTTATTAATACCTTTTCTACATTATCTAAATGTTCCTTTTCATTCCTACCAGTGATCAAAATGTCGTCCAAAAAAACAATAACACCAACCATACCTTGGAATAAAGATTCCATAATCTTTTGAAATTTGGCGGGCGCTGATGCCACGCCAAACGGGAGTCTTGTTTGTCTAAATAAGCCCATGTGAGTAGAAAGTGTTACCAGTTCTTGTGATTCCACGTCCAATTCAATCTGTTGGTAGGCCTGCCCTAAGTCTAGTTTTGTGAATTTCACTCCGCCTTGTAGTTTACTGAACAGGTCCTCAATCCTAGGTATTGGATATTGATCCACGTCAATGAGAGGATTTATGGTTATGCGATAATCTCCACACAGCCTCATTGATCCATCCTTTTTCAGGACTGGCACCACCGGAGTAGCCCATCGACTGAAATCCACTGGTGTCAAGATTCCTAAAGAACAGAGTCTATTAATTTCTTTTTCTACTTTAGAACGAATTGCATATGGCACTGGTCGAGGCTTATAAAATTTTGGACTCACACTCTTATCAGTTAAATTCAAACTAGCAACACCTCTTGTAAAATGACCCAAATGATCATCAAACACTACCCTAAATTTTTCCAAAATTCTATTCACCTTAACGCTTATCTCTTTGCTGACAAATCCTACTTCAAAATTTATTTTAAATTTGCTCAAAAAATCTCTACCAATTAACGGCGGGCCTCCGTTCTTCATCACTTTAAAATTTATTGTAGTTTGAATGCCTTTAAAATTTACATTTAATTCGCAATCACCAAGTGCCTTTACTTTAGAACCATCATAAAAATATAAACTTCTTGTTTCGTTATTAACTAACGGCTTGTGAGAAAATTCTTGTTCATACAAACTCTCTGACATTAAAGAAACGGAGGACCCTGTATCTATTTGCAATTTCAGTTTTCTCCCCTCAACTATAACATCTGCATAATATGGTGACTCAGAGTTTACCGAAAAAACGTTAAATAATTCTACATCATCACTTTCAGCATCTTCTACAAATTTTATTTGCTTCACTCTATGATTATTCATACAAACTCTTGCTAAATGACCCTTCATGTGACAGTTATTACAAGTATAATTCTTAAAACGACACTTATCTTTTATGTGGCCCTGATATCCGCATGTTGTGCATCTTAGTTCCCCTCTCCTCTGTTGATACTGCTGCGGAGTTGACTGGTTCTCTCGAATTTGATTCTTCCAACTTGGACCTGCGTAGTTGTTCCGCTCCATATTTTCTTCATTCGTCCTCTTGTTCACCATGTGAATCTCTTCTTTTTTCATACCACTAGGAATATCGTATGAAGCCTGCGCCGCCATCTTGTTTTCCGCCATATTTACCGCTTTTTCGAAACTCAATGATAATTCTTCTTCCAGGAATTTATCCAAAATAGGCCCTCGACCGAATCCACAAATGAATTTGTCTCGCATACTCATTTCTAACGTCTGCCCAAAGTCGCAGCTCACCGCCAAACTTCTGATTCTTGCGGCCCATTCTTTTACAGCCTCCGTGCACTCTCTCCGCGCTTCATAAAATTTAACTCGTTCCGCAAAAACCGATTTCTGTGGTGCGAAATACTTATCGAAATATCCTAACAGGTCGGTGTAGGTTTTTTCTTCTGGCAGCGATGGTGTGCACAAGTTAAATACCAGCCGGTACGCCTCTTCGTCCAACATGTTCAATAATACCGCTCTCCGCTTCTTATCCTCGCTGATATTATTGGCTTCAAAGTAGTTGTTCAGCCGCGCTTTATAGATTCGCCAGTCGGACACATTCAGTTGAAATTCTCGCAACTGACCCAACACGTGGTTGCTTTCGCTGTCCCCTGAGGATTTTTCCTTTGACATTTCTGTTTTTCACTTCTTCTACCCGTCGAAGATTCACTCGTCGCCAATGCAATATACTCGCTAGGTACATCGATAATAATAAAAGTCGAGTTTGCTTACTAAACCAAGAAGGATTTATTTACCCCCAATCCCCCATATATATACATCCATACAACGACATCTTACAGTAAATAGTTACAATACAATCATAGCGACATCTATTTACAAAATATACAACACACAGCACACTTTTTTAAGTGCAGCTGCCTATGCAAATAATATTTACGGACTTATTTTTTAAGAAAATTTCAATATTTTTTAATTTTCATGCAATTTTGTATTTGGGGTTCTTGGGCAATTCTGAACAATTATTACTAGTAAAATTTTTCGATAAAAAATCCCTAAAGTGATTTCTTGATTTTTGCCATTTATTTTGCCATTTATTTTGCCATCACACGTTGTAAGAGAATTTCTCTACAATTATTTCGAATTTTATCTTCCAGGTGCTTCTGTTTCTGCTTAAACAGTCTATCAGAACTTTCTGTAATAAACTCGTGCAGTTGTTTGCGAGTTACAGTAATTCTTTTGACTGATTCATCAGAATCTGTAACGATATAGTAAAAAAATTGTAGCAAAAAAATGGGAAAATTGTGGAAGAAAAGATGATATAGGACTGTTAAAGGAAACTCCAAGGTTTAATATGGCATATAACATTTTGAGTTCCAATCAGTTGAACATATTTGAAAACACTAATATAAGCAAAGAAGTACAAAACATCAAACACTGTGTTAAGCGTTTGTTTTACCATGAAAATAGGTAATAACTGGATTAAATGATACATGCAAATCTATTTTATGTAATCTACATACCTCAAACTTTAATATCCATATTGATTTTTCCACAAAAAACACTTGAAACATAGAAAAAAGAAACGAAAAGTTTACACACAACTGCGTGAGAAAAACAAAACGTGATCGTTTCAACGAATGTCAAGTTTTGACTCGGTGGTACATCTCGGTGCTGGGAGAATCGCAGGTGTTATTGAAACTATGTGACGTCCAGTCTGTCTGTCTGTTCGGAAACCAAAGCTTACTCACATCTATATCATTTAGTAATTTTCATTTATGGCCAGGTTTTGAGGCAAAATACCGCACTGTGCGCTGGTCAGACCTACTCAAACATAATTGCCTAAATGGGAGAAGTTGTATTTAATTCAAATAGATTAGTGTTTGAATTGAGGTAAAAACAAATATTTATTTAGTATACCTATATAGGCAATGTTTCTTTGAATTAAAAAAAATTTACTTTACTTTACATAAGTTACTTTAAGTTATGTTCGTTGACACCCAGAAAAATATTTTGGAACGAAGTGTTGGTTCGCGATAATCTAAAGCAGAAAATATTTAACATATAAACATCATACAAGAAGAGTATTTCAAAATTTACTTTGGTAGCCCATGTTAGAAATAGTGAAATATTTATTTAACTAACAAGATCGTCAATTAATGGTCCCGGTAGCGCTGGTGTGTTAAAATGTCTCGACCATTAATCACCGTTTAGCGTTGCACTAACAATAGACCACCGAATATACCCAGTGATGTGGGCCGGGTAAATACCCGGCGGGTGGGAACTTATAAAATGGGTATTTACCCGTGTATTTACCCCTACTTAGGGTAAATACCTAAATTTTGGGTATTTATACTTTTTATCCTTAAAACACTATTTAACAACATTTAGGGGATATTTATACAGGGTGTAACACTTTTTTCCCGCAAGAACTATTTTTAGATAGTAAATGTCATTCTGAGCACAACTTTACGTAATCGTTTTCTCAACGCCAAGTTACAGCCGTTTGAAATATTAACTAAATAAAGAAAAATAAACAATAAACTACATATCAAACAATGCGTATAAAGTTTATTTCATGCCGACTTATTGGGTTTATGAATTCCTAAAGAAGTTGGGTTTATCAATTCCTAACCAAGTTAGGTCATTTAATAAATAGTTTTGAAATAATTTTACAATTATTTCAAACAGTTGTAATTTTTTAAGGAATAAAGAAAACAAATAGGTCTATATGAAACTTTTTATTCAGTGCGGCATCTACTATCCGGAAAAAAGTTATGCGGGGAAAAAATGGGACACTCTGTGTAGATGTGTACCCTTGATTACAAATAATGTAAATTATTTGAGTTATATAAGAACATTCAGTACATTTTGTTGGATTCATTAGCAAAATAAAAAATTGATTATCAACGAGAAAAGCTGCTAAGTTGACATACTTAACATATAATCATAAGTATTAGCAGATACTTCGATAACAGAATCAGAAAATATGGAAGACTCACACGCTTGAATGGACGATGATGACAAGGAAATGTCTGCACTTGATATATCGTCAGATGAGACTGATATTATTCTTTGTTTTAAAAGAATAACCTTTATTTTGTGATAGAAAAACCTTTATTTAGTAATTAAATATTTCCTTTTACTGCTATTATTAATAACAATATTATGTTTATAAATACCCCTATAAATACCCACTTTGGGTAAATACCCGGGTATTTACCCGGTGTATTTACCCTTGATAATAAATACCCGGGTATTTAACATCACTGAATACCCCTCATTAGCTTTAGTAAGATGAATGACACATGAATGAGGTGTTTGCATTCATATTATATAAGGTAGGTGATCTTTGAACCTTTGCTGACACTAAAAAAATATTCGGTCAAATAAAAAACACCCACTATTCATAAAAATCCATTCCTACACTAGACGGAATTGATCCGGTTTTTTTTTCATTATTAGCAAAGATTCACTCTATAGTCTTATTTACACCTGAACAACAGTGGGCAACATAGAGCATGCGACATGGTTTTTTTATGATAGGCCTGACCTGATCGACGGTATTTTTAATGGTAAACAACAGTAGGACATGTCTGGTCCGATGTTGTTGCCTGTTACTGTCGCCGTTTATTGCCCATGTCTAAACTAGGCTTACCATAACTTCAAAATTAGCCTTAATTGGGTCAATTAATATTGAGTTAGACCAGTCATCGTCAGGTCCCAATTATTGTTGACGATTACAAATTTCAGTAATTTCTTAGAGAAATACCTAAAACAGTTGAGGCAGTTATCAGATACTTTGTGTAATTGGATACTATATGAAAAACGGCTTCACAACGGATTCAAAGGACATTGCTCAAAATAAAAGTAGAAAATCGAAAATCCAAAATATGAATGTCAATATTAGATTGTTAATAGAGAAATATTAAGTATTATGAATAACAAGTTGCTCCAATGTAATTTTAGTAACAGTACCTTATTATACAAGTTTTATAAGATGTCTATCGGCACATCAGTGGCTTGAAAATAAACTAATGTGCCACGATGTCTTATAAAACATTGCTAAATAATGTAAGGCAGGTTACCGACGGTTTTTATATTAAAACCAAAACAGTGTCACAATGTGTTAATTATGAAATCACAGTAGAACAAAGTTTTAAATAGACAGAATCATAAATGCTATTAACAGCTATCAGCTATTAACAGCTATTAACAGAAAAGGACAAAAAAAAGATAGTTAAATACGCAATCGACGTACAACAATAAAACAATTTTACAGAAATAAAGCAATTTAGAAAAAAAATACAAACTGAAAATTAAAGTTCTGACTATTCTTGATAATATGAAGGTATTAGTACACTCCGCATTTCGAATCATTTACAAAAATGTCAAATAAAACACCATAGACCTGGTCCATTTTTAGATAAATTTAATTAGTTTAATTTTCCAGAACAAATAACCGTACCCGATTTTACAACTCAACTTTAGCAATGAATAATCAGCACAGTGTTCTAATTGACGCAGCGATTCTCCACTGAAGAGATGATGGCACACGAATTCTTCGGTTAAAGGCGCTCTCCTCAAAAGCGATAAAGCCGAAACACCAATTCGACGCGTAATTATCGCCTTTTACGACGCCCCGGATCGCTATTCTCTTCCGGCGATATTGTTTTATAACGCGTCCATTCGATTTTTCCGGGCAATTATTTAGTCCTTATAGAATAGAGCCCATCATCCCCCCCAACGAACAATAAAAATTAATAGTAGAGAAAACGAGTGAATTAGATAGATGACTGTAACGTAACAATCAGAGAAATAGGTTGGGGGATGAATACCAACGGAGAAGAAGACAAAAAAAGAAGTATAAATCCGCCAGTCATAAAGATAACTATAAAACGTAATAAAACCGAAATCCGAGTGAGCGGGGTTTTGGGGAATTTGGCTGAACTCAATTAATCAATAAAACAGTAAAACGCTCCCCCGCTGCCGTTAAGAGTGTACTCGGCGTGGGGTGCGGAGGTGGGTTGCGGGGTGGTACGGCGGACGTCGGACCGTAGGATGGGGTTGAAGGGGTCCCCCCTGAAATGTGCGGTTTTGAGACGCTAGCCTAGGAGAGAGAGGCGCTGCGGTCGCCGAGGAATCTCCCCGCTATTATATTGAACACTGGCTTATGCCGCTGCTCGGTGCCGCCATCGCCCGCCGCCGCCGCCACCGTTTGCCGCCCCCACGTTAATTCTTCCCTCGGAGACACACGTACACCTTATCTCTCCGGGATGGTACGCCGCGACAAATACGGTGCGGCCGACCCAACATGCTTGCACGCTCTCTCCATGGTGGAAGAAAGGATTGTAAATTTTACGAGTTGCTGCTATTATTACTGGACGACCGTCGGCGTATTGTAGAATACAGAGCAAAACATAAAAATATTATTTGATACGGTTATATAGAGAGAGAACACTATAGAATGTCTAGCGACCGCAACTAAGAAATACGTTACGCATGATTTAAAGACCCTACAGTAGCATATCCTACGGTCATGAAAGAGATAGATCAAACTTCACATATTTATATCAAATTCAACCCTTCTGACCTTGAGTTGTTTTTGGTTTATGACGTCATACAATTTTTGTAATGACGGCTTCCAATTATAGTATAGTAGATAATTAGGATAATATAGTTTTGTTTGTAAATGGCATTGTTTCTAAAATGGAATTTTGGATAGACCCATATGAAGAGGGGAAATTAAACTTAAAAAATATAAATTTTGATTAACTAAATATCGACGTCTACGGAGTTTTTTTTAAATCCAAGTGATGTTTCCATCTTTAGAGTTTAGACGCTCTTTATGTGGCAGTCACATAAAACGGTAAAATAATTAAATTTGTTGGTAGATTTCTATACATTGCTGGACAGTTTGTAATCAATAGCTTTGGTAATAGCAGTTTTAATTTGGCTCAACCAATTGAAAACAAAAAAAAAGGGTTGAAGGAGAAAATTCTCTACAAGTTTGGGCGGGATCATGTACTATGCGCGCCAAAAAAAGTCGTACACCTTGTAGCTTTGTAAATGGTTCTTTTATAACCTATACGCTGTCATTCTGACATTAGTCATAGGGATGAAACATGCACCAACTGTCAAGTTGACAAGCCAGACTTACATGATGCCAAACTTAGCTGTACGACTTTTTTTGCGCGGATAGTACGTTATAAGCATTGATTTCTTTTTATAATTAATTTATATTATCCCGACTCAAATTTGTAGAAAATTTTCTCCTCAACCAGCCGATATTTTTGGGTTCAATTGAACGAGTCAAATTGGAATCGCGCGTAATTTTAGGATGACATTCCAATTATTGATAGTTATTATTTAATTTAAACATTCGCGGGCAAAATTAAAAGTACACAATTACATTTTCTTGTTCGGGAGAATTTTCTGAATAGGTATTTGTTTCATCAAACGGAACATGATTTTGCTCACTATAAATTTTTTTTCCGGGTTGACTGGGCTAAAAAGTAAACTCACTACTACCAGAACCCTAACCATAAAACTATAAGCACATGGAACGGAAATATATTTAAGAAATTCATATTCCTAAAACATGTGGTATATCTAATCTAATGTTCTAAAACAATAAACGGATGTAAAGAAATAGGAAAGACCATGCAAGAAATGTATTTTGTATATTCAAAACTGTTGTATATTTTGAAAATAACACTGCGTGACAAAATGGGACAAATTGTTTCGAACATTGATCAAAATAACTGTGTTTGCCTAAACTCGATCTGCTGATCACGAAAACGACGTTGAAATATGTCTCGTCAGGTTTACGAAAAAAATGAGGGCAAAATGTGGAAAACACGTGATTTTGGTTTACGAATTTATGGCGGCTGAACCCAATGTCCCAGAAACTTCAAAAAGATCTCAAACAAAACCGCAAACTGTGTACTTTTTACATGTAATCCTCAAAGTTAGGTCAATAATGGCCTTAACCTGCTGGCAAAGCTTGTTGGTGGGTCGGCGGGCAACAAACAAGCTCCTGTTCATAGATTGGTCGTTGTAAAATGTAAATACTGCCCACATGGGTGGCGTACGCCGTACACGATTGAAACGATATCATTACGTTACAAATTCTGTGATAAGATATGTTTTTTTTTTCATTTCCCTGTGATAATATATACCGTGTCTGGCAGTAACTTTGAAACTAATGGAATTTCTTTTTATTATTAACCTATTAAACAAAACATTTTTAAAGCTTCTAAACTGTCTTCAACTTAAAATGCAAATCTTAGAATGCGTTCATATGCTTGCATATACCGGGTGTTACAAAATCTATGAAGAACTCTTAGGAGTAAAGTACCTTTGTGTTAAAAGCTATGCAAAAATGTTGTTTGAAAAAAGTATTTAGAAATATTAGAGGTAATCAAATACGAATTTATAATCACCTTCTTCATTGTATATACCGGTTGTTGTTAGTAAATAACATTTTTGTTATCAATTTCTCATAAAATTATATTCTTCATAAAAGTGTCTGGATTGTCTTTTACCTAAAATGCAAATATTAGAATGTAGGTATGTATTTGCTTGCATGTACCGGATGTAACCAAACGTATGAAAAACACTGGAGAGTAAAATACCTTTATGTTCAAAGCTATGCAAAAATATTATTTGAAAAAATATTTGGAAATATTAGAGGTCTTTACATTTGTAATTATAACCACATTTGCACATACCGCGTGTTGCTAAGAAGATGATAATGACATAAGAGTAAGTACCTTCGTCTTATATAATAATGAATTTTAGTTTTAAACTGTGTTTCCAAATACCAATTTTTGGTAATTAATACAGTCAATTTGTACTCAAAAGGGCCTCTAGCGGATAAGGTGTGGGGAAGTTGTGATTAGTTACCTTTGATATGATAATTGAGTTGTTGAATTTGAATCTGAGACAAAATTTCGTGACGCAACATTGAAGAAAGTGCAAAAAAAAACAAAGTAAAAATATTCATTTTTTTTTCTTATAACTCCAAACTTCACTCTTAGGTTTGTTCTTCGCCAAACCGTTCGGGCTCAAGCGATAGTTAAAAATTGGCGTATTTTATCTGTCTGCGCAAAACTCCACCTTTTCCACTCCAAAACTCTAATTTATTGTTAAAGGCTGTCAATTATGGATTTTTCCCTGCACACACCTTATTGAGATCGTATATAATAATAATAAAAAATAAAGGTAGGTACAGGTACTTTTTTAAAAAATTACATATCGGGCAAGTCATTTAATCAAGACCGAAATTGTATAAATTCAGTTACAAATAAATAAAATAAAAATTGGTAACTATCGCTTGAGCCCGGGCAATTTGTCGGAGAAAAAGCTAAATAGTAGGAAATTTTATGCACTTTCATTTACGTAAGGTTATTTCCGAAAGTTGATAGTTTCCGAGTTATAAGCAAAAAATTAAAATGTTTCCCTTTTTTTATATTTTCTTCAAAGTAATAAAGAACTATTCCATTTCTTGCACATTTTCTGGGACAAGTTGTATATTTTAGAATAAGCGGTTCAAATGGTAAATATCGCTTAAGCTCGTGACCTTCAAGTATGCAACACAACTAAAGTAACCAAGCTCTGAAAACATGATTATTTTCGTTGCTCGCCGACTCTCATACAAACGTCATCAGTACTTCAATAGTACTTTTGAGCAAACTCTAGGATTTTATATAAGAAGTACATCCTTGAAGGATTACTTTGAGACCGTTTTAAAATCTCTAGATTATTGGGTTACGTCGCATTAAATACATTGCACAAAGCACGCATTTTTGTGGTCTTGACCCCGTTTACATAAAAAATGAGATGTATTGGAACCCTCTTGCCCATGACATATATACTACTAATTATGTTACCCTTCGAAATAAATGGTAACGATTCATGGTAGAAAATCTTGTCACTCAGTGTAATCCAAGTACATCACGCTCAGTGGACTGTTTATGCTGTCTATTCTATTTTCATTTGGTTTATTGTCAAAAACATTGGCAGTAGGTATTTAAATCTCTTAATGCATTACATCAGACTTTTATTTGACGTTGAACCGGTTTTCAAGTTGTTTTCATGTGATACGTAAAAATAACACAAATTATAAAGACATTTTTTGTTTCTTAAAGTTAACGATCCACTGCTATCCACTGTAATGATAAAACACAAAAATTAATGGATTTTGGTCAATGCCAGTACCGCAGCACTCAACCTGGATGTTAAATGTAGCCATCATGGGCGCCGTTAGAAAATGTTCCAGAGGGGGGCAAAATTTTTTTTTGTATTAAATGGTGACGTAATATTAAGTACTATGCCATTAACTGTTTTGCTGCATTTTCGTCTTCTGAGAAATCTCTATCGCTTTAAAGTAGTGAAATGTTTTTGTTCATATTTTTGTGTGTTAATAGCCATCCATGGTCGTGTTCCCTGTATGCTCGACAACACTTACTTATATATTGATATTCATTGAATTTCAAGTCATTTTGACGTCTTTCTATATCGTTTATTAATGTGGGATTAATATTTTTAATTAATAATTGTTTGTAAATATATTTTGTTTCTGAATCATTGAACTCTTATTCTAGAATTTAGGATTTTGTATAATTTTCAACCAATATTGTAGCCTTTTTATTACTTTTTAATACGTTAGGAGACATTGTTGTTAATTTCATATAATAATTTCTAGCTCGTGGTCATCGAGAATCTGATACAATATCTTAATAACAAATTGATAAACAATAAAAAGGCAACAATATTATTTTAAAATTTACCCCGTTAACGAGAAATAATGACTAAATGTAGAGAAAAGTGGATTAATTTGAAAATTCTGTGTTTGTGATAATCGACGACGAAATAATATTTTTTATTTTACTATTATACTTGAACACTTGTAAGGCGACAATGTTAGGTCAACTACTAACTTTTGAACGAACTCATGTACGGAAATGTATTGTGTCAACGCTGGAGGGAGTCAGAAAATGGTACCAATATTACAAACAGCATAGAGAATCAATTGTCATGTATCATAGGATGGCCCTTTTAATACCAAATAACTTTTGTCTGAAATTTTTTATTATTTTACTTTTTTTAAACTCCTTTTTCATTAACCGAAGTTTTGTAATTTTAGTACCAATTTTAGCCAATAATGGGTTATCTATAAATCTTTTTAAATTATTTGATTTTAAAATGGTTATTCTATGATACTTTATACAACCTATTTTACTAAAGCAATTTCTAAAGTTGGTACAATATTCCGGCTCTCTGCAGTTCCTAAACGGCGTCTATCTGGACATGAGTTCGTTATCAAAATTTGATCTACTACCAAAAGTTGACTATTATACCTTATCTATATATTCTACGCTTATTAGTTTAATACCCAGTGTAATTATGATAAACTGCCCAGCAGTGCCAAAAATTGCGAAGTAATGGAAACTAATAAGTACGATCAAATAAAAGTGCATACAACAATACTTATTTTGGACAAGTGGAAATTTGGATACCGTATCTTGTCATCTTGTGGCTCTTTCGCGACTGTTACGAGAGGGCAATATCGCAATATCTAATAAAACTGACATTGGTGACAATAGCCGATAATAATCGGAATAGTCATCACTTATCTAGTAATTTTTTTTTCATCCTTCACTATACGTAAATGGCATTTTTGCATCTTTGTGGGGACACGAAAGATGCTAATTGCCCGCTAGGCGTTTAGTTAATAACTTTCAAGCCTAGCCGCGAAAATATTTTACACACAGGCCGGGCGGCGACTGACCTGTCTGTTAAATAAATACATAGCTTTCAATTCGATCCATCTAATATGATAATAACCGATTTATCGATCAGATCTATTTATCGGTCTTCAATTGTGATCAAAGATCGATCACAAATTTCTCGACCACTCCTATCTTTTTCGTTTTTCGGGTAGCGGTAGTTGGGTTCGAAATCCAGGGGGGGGCAAGCGCCCCCCCCCCCCCTGCCCATATGTAACGGCGCCCATGGTAGCCATCCATATACACATACCAGGTACAACGCAAAAATCTACTACACAAACTGCAAAAACCAACGATCAATAGCTTAGAGAATTTAGAACAAGGTGTAGTAAAGATTTTTAACTATAGTAGTACGTCATTTAAGTTAGTAGAAAAATGTGTGGTGGGATATTTAAGTAGTAGTAAAAGTCAAGACTTAGATAATGCGTTAGAAAATAATAATGATTCATTTTTAACAGTTGAAAGTGAAATGTACAAGAAACTACTTAATTATATTTGGGGCTACTCGCTTGACTAGCTAAATAACTATATTTCGGAGGTACCATAACCACTAAATATATCTTAAGAATAACAAATAATATTACACTTACCTTTAATCTACTAATCTAACGCCTCACAGCCACTGGAACACAGTCGGGGACAAGTCCACTAACACCATGAGGCTTTTTTAATCTACATCTTTATTTGGGACCACCTGTCCCCTTAAGCTGCTACATTACGATTCCACTATTCTCGTCGTTTTGTCATGTATTGCATTTCTGAAAATGCATACATGCAAAACAATATGTGGACTGACCAGCAAATGCTCCATTAAAGCATAAACGAGAACTTTTCGTGGCAATATTAACAGCTTCAAAAGAAGAATATGTGTTGAAATTGGAGTTTTGAATGATTTTTGTATGGAAATATTGAAGATTTCAGTCAATGTCCAAACATTCACTGAAATATTCTTTCAACTTTGGCTCATGCCATGCGGGTTTTAAAGTTTTGAATGTTAATATAAGTTGTGAATATTATTAACACCATATACATAAAGCTCGCTGGAATCATCGTTCCTTCAAACGCGAAGAAGAATATGCTCATAGTTCTAAACCTTCCGAATAAATCATTCATCATCTTCAGCATGAATCCTTACTCAATGCTATTCTAAGCAATTGGTAAAAAAATATCTGTTCTTGACAAAAAAAAAGTAATACAATAAAATATACAAATAAAACATTTTTTAGAGTTTTTATCACCATCGCCATCTGGGAATCTGCTTTTCTTTCGTCGCACAGTTAGTTCAAACCATCAATGTTTGCAACATGGGAAGAAATCTATGGGTACGATACGCTTCTTTGTGTCAGTTGTTGTACAGAGAATGACCAGAATTTAATCAATACTACTTCAGAGTCTGGTCAATAGAAATATTCTGACACATATTCGCTTCTTATTAATTTATATGTTGTTATTCATAGTTTTCTACATACCTATATTCATTCGAAATCTTGTTTCGTTAAAATTACATTGAGCAAAAGGCAAGGAACCCCAAGACCTATATCGTATATTTTACACACAAAGCAAAAAAAGGAAGTCCTAAATCGTGTTCCCATTTCAGGCTCATGCGGAAGCGATTAACAATTTAGACCGCCCGCGGAGGCGGCTCCGCCACCGCCTCCGCTGCGATAAAAATAAACGTCCCGTAAGCCATATCGACAGTTAGGGGCTGCCCGGCCCACTAAACTCATTGATATTTCCGGTAACCAAGTGGAAAATACGTTGACAAATACGCTCTAGAAATCGCCGCTAGAGGACGTGCACTTACCTTTAAATTGAACTAATTCGGTTCCCGCTACAATCAATCATACTAGGCCGTGCCGTTGGTTGGTAATCAGGTGCGTATACGTCAATTTTGGGTGGCTGAATCGTAGTAAGCGGCGGTCTCGAAATGGGGGACGGGGGACACCGCCGGCAATAACCGTTCCCGCATTACCGGCCCCCGACGTAATGACTGTATTAATGCCCCGCGGGCCGGGCGTAATTTCTTGCAGAAACTTCTCGCTTAATTTATGCGTAGGCCACGCTCCGGGCTACTAGCGGACCTGCAGTACATCCAGCGTTACCTATGTGTTCCTTAGCCAGTACACTGATTCCCTAATTTGATGTAATAATAACTAACAGTAATAATAAGTGGTGTTGACTTGAATAACTGTAGTCAATAATGAATAAGGAAATAATGCTGTTAATGGTTCATAGATGTTATAATTACGGTTGCCAGATCTCATGTATTTGATATGAGTCTCATATATTTAAAAAAAAAATCTCATACCTCATATTGAGTTACGAAATTGTTATATATTTTAAGGATAAGCTTCTCAAGAAGCGTTCACAAAAGACCTTAGGCTGTGTTGTATGTTGCTTTTTCGCCTACGGCTCGTGCTGCAAAACGTTCGAGTGAGAAATTGCCATTACTTACGAATAGAATACTATACTTTTTCTACGACCATGCAATAAAATTATATAAATTAATTTATGGAATACAGGGACGGCTGAATGTCACTACGACGGTTTACAGGATCTTGACATTAAAATTGTTTGGTGCGCTTGTCACTTAGCGACGTTGTCAATGGCTTGACAATGTCGCTAAGCAGTATATCAAAACACGATGGAAATGAAAACTCCAAAGCTGTGATTGGTTCTAGAGCCGTGAGAAGAGGAATATTTCTCACGACTCGCGAGGTATGAGGAGCCAGTAATGAAATATTTGCCATGTATGTGGGGAATGGTTAGTATTACTTATCATAAATTGCCATGTTAATGAATGCATTCATCAATAGGAGTAGAAAACTGTTTTTATTTGTAAATCTTTTTTACTTTTTTACATTCTTATTTAAAATTTAGTGTTTGACCTTCAGTAGTTTCGGGTTTATGACATCATCGACATCTTTTTGAAATGGCAACCCCATATTTATCTCAGTGATTTTGGTACAGGTTTTAATTGTCATAATAGTAGCAAAAACACTTTGTATCCTTACACAGAAATTTTTTGAGAGAAGCTTAATTGAAGATTAAAAATTAAAAATGTGAAAAAGCTGAACGAAGTGTCCTAGAAACCTCAAAAAGGTCTCATAGCAAACAAAAAAAAACAAAAACCTGCCATGATGATAAAACTCTCAGTCCGGATCCGTATTTAGTGCAAAGAAATCTACCTAAAACGCCTAAAACGCCTACATTCACCAGCAAATATTATCAATATTCCGTAATATTCTTTTTCTCGAAAAGTTTCTTATGTAGCGTCATAAAACTTGTATGCTACCATGAAGAAAATTAAGAGATCTATGATAATCAATAAGAAAAATATCGGGTTACCATTTAAAAAAAAAGTGTCGATAAAACAAAAGTAAAAAACAATTGAAGCAGGGAAATTAAATTTGTTATAAATATGTGTGGTTTGATAATAAAAAATCGACGTGTCCAAGGATTTCTGTAAATAACAAACCGCTTCCGAGATTTTCTTGTTTCCATACTTTGCCCGGTCACTGTATATTTCTTAAGAAGTAACTAAAAAATCAATACGCAACAGTATATAATTGAGTAATAGCTTATTAACTTCTTTTTATATTCTACCCAACTGTATATTACTAAAAGTCCCAGATATAAAAGTAGTTAATTGTGCCATTACTTTGTATACTATGAAATTAATCACGTGAAATTTAAACATGGTATAAAAAGGTTATTATGAATTTATTTCCTTCCTCTCTCGCTCCATGCAGTCAATGAATATTGAATGTTTAATGGCTATCGGGAGCTGCCTCAATAAAACACTTTACTTTTTTGCTGACGTTTCGGTCTATTCTTCAAACCTTATTCATAGCTCAAAAGTAGGACTAACAATTAAAATATACATGAAAACCAATTACACCTACGTATCACGTGTGTAACGGTACGACGGACATCTTCAAAATTTTTGAAGATGTCCGTCGTACCGTTACACACGTGATACGTAGGTGTAATTGGTTTTCATGTATATTTTAATTGTTAGTCCTACTTTTGAGCTATGAATAAGGTTTGAAGAATAGACCGAAACGTCAGCAAAAAAGTAAAGTGTTTTATTGAGGCAGCTCCCGATAGCCATTAAACATTCAATAGTTATTATGAATATTATGAAGATGTATGAAAACCCTGCGACTTCATCATTCTTTGTAAAACTCGAAGTTGAGATAATTTATGAAGGTGGAAAATTTGCACATAGATATGTGAATAGGGTTCACTTATAGGTACTAAAATGCGCGTCACAAATGATGCAACAATATGTTGGTAAAATTTCATGTTCAATGGGGATTTCAAGGGATTTGAAAAACAAAAACAACTCCCGTTTTATTTTTATATTTATCTTTATATCTTTGTATTAAAACACGGCCTCCAGTAGAATTTTGCGATTTTACCTTTGGTGTTATAACTTTTGTAGTCTTTAGTCGATTTTTATGGGCTTTCTGCACATTTAACCAATTCCATCAAATCTTGTAATTATGATAAAAAAAAATTGAATCGATCCTCACCATCGAAGTTCCCATAGCCTAGAATCCTACCGAACAAATGATAACTTACATCATGAAATGTGTGTAAAATGTTGGTACAGACAATTACAAGAAGATGGATGCGCTTTGGGTGCCTGAGTGCAACCTGTCCTAAACCTCCCGTTATTTAGTTTTTATTGGTTTTTAACATTAATTGAAAAATATATAAAGTATTAAAATTGTACTATTGTAAAGTACAATAGAAACAAATATGTAATATAACTAATTTGATGATCATGAAATATAACTGAAGATGAATGTACGGACTCATAATACAGGCGAGATGTAAACTTTTAAATAAATTAAAAATTAAAGCCAGAACCTGGATTTGAACCAGGAACCAATGCGTTGCTAGGTTGTGGCTTTAATTGTTAATTTATTTAAAAATTTACATCCCTATATGACATAATTTGATGATAGTTTTAATTTGGAAGTAAATGAGTACATTAACAATGGATAAAAAAAAAAGAATTATTTGCCAAAGGTATCAGACAGGAGTTGGCACCCAGATTTATTTCAATAGATCTCATCAAATCGTATAATTTGGTGATAACGCTAATGATTTAATAATATATCTTTTAATAAATTTAAAAAAAAATAAATAAAAATAAAATAAATTTCTGGAGATGGAATAAACTGCGCTCAGGCATCCATAGTGCATCATCTTTGTAATCATCGGTACTATAATTTTACAGGCACTTCATGTTGTAAGTTTATCGGCTGGAACTCTTAGGGACGAAGTATAGTGCCACAAAAACGCAATCCGTAACGTGCCGTACCGCATGCCGTTCCGGACGACGAAATTAGTATTTATAATGCCGCAATGAGCTCAAACAAATTGAGCGCCATCCAGCGGAGAAGTATATATGTCGTAGGCTTATTATAATATCAGTCTTATTATAATACGCCTAGGCTTTTTTAATATGACTAGGCGTATTGTAAAACTACCATAGTAAATGAAAATCTGACAATATGACTGATTTTTTAAGACGTGTTATAATACGCCTGACACTTCTTAGTCTTATTGTTCAAAAGAATCTGTACGCGATGGTTTTTAGAATGTGACTGTATAAAATACGTCGTATTATAATACGACTGGCAGTATGCCAGGCAAATTATGGAAATCGGTTATAGGACAAAAAAATAAATAATTATAGATTTAGATTATTACGACATGGTAAACTCTTATGACATTTGCTTGTACATTTGATATGGGATTTAAAACAAACATTTATTGTTACGACACTGTGATTTGCTTGGTTTGCAAGAACACTTTTTGAATCCCAGTCCTTCGAATTTTGAAAATAATCTTAAAGCTTCTCTTAAGGAAATTACTTTATCCTCTGGAATATATATAAAAGTGGTGGGGGTAATTATGGTTATTAATACAACGGGATCACCTCGAAGGTCTCTTAAATCGAATAAATAAAGAATTTTGAAAATCGGTTGATCTGTTCAGAAATCATGCTAGAACAAACATTAGGATGGGTGGTCGCTTGGTTAGCGTTAACACACGAAAACTATTTTCTTGATCTGTCAAATAGCGAGTACGTATTCGTTTATGTTATGGTTAACCGTTTGAATTTGCGAAAACAACTAAAACTTCCTATTAAAACTTTGAAAATGTTGAGGTTATGGTAATATTTGTTTATTACAATTTCTCGCCTTTGTAAAACTTTTCAAGTTCTTTATAATAGTTGTCTTTGTGAACAAATACACCTTGCGAGTCATCACTCATTTTCAATGCAATAATTTGCACGAATATTGCACAGAGAAACTGAACAAAAAACACAACAACACACAATTAGCCTGACAAGCCGTCAGTCGTATTAAAATACGACGAGTATAACCAGTCGGAATCCAGAGTAATCGTGTGCTTTTGAGTTTTGACAATAAGCCTAATAAGCAACAGGCGTATTATAATACGCCTTAAATTGTCAGTCAAATTGTGAGATCCACGATTATTTCGGTGATATAGCAATACGCCTAGTCGTATTGAAAAAGCCTAGGCGTATTATAATATGACTGATTTTACAATAAGACTACGACATATACACAACGACACATAACCTGACATGTCAGTGTTATTGTGGATTGTACTAATCAGTGGTAGATCGTGGTAGATATAATAAATTATGGACGCAGGGCTTGTTGCAGCAACAATTCATTCTGAAGTCGTCCTCGTTCTGTGTTCTCGTTGCCACAAACTATCAAAATGCTATCATTTAACCTAAAAGTTACTGGAAGCTGCTATTCACTTGCCGGTACACGTACAGATGGCGCCATACGCGCGCATACGCCGGAAAACGTAAGACATAACACGCAGAAGTTGAAATTCGTTGCGGTCGAGAACGAACTTTACGGTTTACAGAGCGTCACTATAATCGCGGAGTGGAAATTATGTACATTGATCTTTTTACGCTACGTTATTACGGTGCGGTCACATTACTATAGTTGGTCCTATAGCTAATTAGTTTCATTAGGGCCAAGTGTTTGCTTTTACAATTTTTCGTAGCAACAGTATAAGAAGCAATCAATGCTTTCCTATTGACAATAACGCACAGAATAAAATTAGGTAGAATATAAAGACAAAATCACTTTACAGGGCATTAAAGCGGTTAAAGAGTGAATTACAGCGAATAAAGCTACCATTTGAGGTTAAACGCACTCCCCCCATTGTGGGGGCTATAAAACGGTTAAAATTTCGGGACGCGCTCACGCCGCGCCGTATGTGAATTTCATATGGCGACGACGTGCACGGAACCGCAAACGCCGAAGCGACTGCTGTGGGGCGAACAGGTAACAGTTTGGGGCATTGTGTGCGTGAAATAATGAAAAGAAAGCGGGCGGAGATCGTCGACACCCCTTCCTGAATGCGAAGTGGCTGCGGTGGCGGCCCAAACCCGTGGGGCGTCTCGACAAAGAAATGCCGCCCGACTGAAAAATGTTATCTACGCTGCTGCCACCTGTGGATCTTCCGTGCGTTTATGTGCTTTTTATGGGTGTGTATGGATGGCATGACTGTAGAAAATTCATTGAGTATAGTGGATTAATAATTACATAAATGAAAGTTAAGTTGTTTGCTAGTTATTATTAATTCAACCCTTACTCTATTTGGACTTTTTCAATACAAGCAAATACCTACCTAAAACAAAATGCCAATAATTGTGTCTGATATTTTACTTGAAACATTAACATACCTGGAAAATGTAGCTTAGCAGACGAAAATCCGTTTACTTTGAAGGGAAATCCGTGAATTTCTACTTTGATAACAGTTTAAAGGTAAGTGCAATTTCTAAACAAAATCCAGTATTGATTTTTTATCGAATATATGGGGTCTAAAACGTGATTTTGAATATAAACACCATCATTGGTGGCGCCCCTAAACATAGCCTTCCTTTAACAACTAATACTTTAAAAATTCATGAGGCTTGTTTTCCCAACAGGGCACATGTAAAAAAGACCCAGATTGTCAACAAATCTGACTGTTTCTTCACCTCATGATGATTTAAATATGATGCAAAGCGACGTTATACAATTTTGTGGGTGGGAAAGTTTGAAACATGAGCACTTCACAACCTGTAAAGCTGTTTAGTTTAGGCTCAAATGAACGCATAAACCCTGAACACTGGAACTGTTTGGTAATATTCTTCAAACTTTTAAGTGGCATTTCGTTACTACACCATTTCATAGAGTTGTCATATGATTTTTTTGCGCCGTAGCTTCAATGTCAAAAGTTCCTTTTAATTTGATCCCAGCATTAAAGAATTCTATAACGTCACATTTTTCACATTAGGGAAGGTATACTGGTATTTTATTACTACCAAATTCAGATCCAAATTGCCGTATCGAAATGATTCATTTTGATTTAGAAAAACAAGATAATTTTTAAATGACTTAGTCGAACTGGATTTGATCCATGATATCTGCAATCACATGATATATCAAGAGAAATCAGCCCATATATGAATAAAAAAAAAATATCAAAATCAGTTAAGCGGTTCTCGAGAAAATCAACCTTGGAATCGTGTCATTTTGTTCTGAATGTTCTTGTTGTGGGTCCTCTAAAAACAAAGATAATGAATTAAATAAAAAAACAAGTTTCAGGAAATATTACTGTTTCATTCCTGTTATTGCCAGGTTGTTATAGCTGGAAACCCCCATATAGTGCTACAAAGTTCAGGCAAAAAAAATAACATCACACTTACACCCAGTACATACTCAAAACTGAAAGTCGAAATAAAAACTCTTGTTCCGTATTTCTTCTGAAGAATTGGGCTACCAGTGAGCGAAAAAATTATCAAAACCGGATAAATGGTTGGGGACAAAATTAACTTTGAATTTTTGACAAATTCGCAAGTGATACAAAATAGCTTACCAACGTTAATGTTGTAGTATTCTCATTTCACATTTAACCAAAAATCAACTGCTACAGTATGCTTTTAATCTCAAAATCCCATTCAAATGATATTTACGATTATTTTGATTTTATAATAATCCTTTTTGATTTTACAAAATTTCGGGTAATTCTGTTCATGTTGTTTCTGGGTAACTACTAGTAAATTTTTCTGATAAAAAGAGATTGAAATGGTGTTTATACTCTTCATGGCGCAGTTGCATAACAAAGCGTATGTGTAATAATTGCGGATACTCCGCTACCGAGTAATGGGCAGTGTTTCGTAAAAAGCCGTTACTTTCATATTTGGGAATAAAATTCCGCTAGGGGTAAACTTTTCGGTGGATGACATGAGAGCGACCTTTAGGCAAACGGTTCATATTTCGCGCATAAAATGTTCCGAAAACACTTTGTGCCATTTATTAAATACATGTTCAGCAAATTTCTCTTGGACGATATATTTACGAAAATTCAACCTTTAAATTATTTATGTTCGATGTGTAGTAAGTCCACGATGCAATATACGAATATCCAAATAAAAATTATTACTGTTCTGCTGGATAATAATTAAAAACTAGCGTCCATTCACCGAAGCTCCTTGCTTAATAAGTAAAGAATGTACACAAATAAGTTTCATATTTTATTAATTTGATTGTATTGTAATACAATCTTTAGCGAGGGCTTGCGGGCCGCACCAGAGGGCCGCGGGTTTGCTATCATTGCTGTAAATATTGTGTGCCGTGCTACTTTTTCGTGTAGGTGATGCATTTCAGTCGTGTTAGAAAAGAATGGTTGCTTGTCCGAGAAAAATACATATAACATTTATTGTAGAGCATTAAAAGATCTAGAAATATTATCCTAACTTCCAGTCTCGCCAAACGATAAGATATTTAACCAATAGGATATTTAGAACTTTCGTAATACCGCACGTCCGACCAATAGAAAGTAAGATATTGTTAAATATATGCATTTCGGTCATCTTTGACACGTTGACCATGAATAAATCGCAACACAGACACGATATCGAAGTTTATAATGCTCAATCAAAAGTGTATTTAAAAGTCCCGTTGGGTTTGAATTTTTCCGAAGTGAATAGCTTTATTTTTCTAAATTCACCGAACTCCCCATCGGATGAAAGTTTAGTATTCTTTAGGCTTTAGACGCTTCTAAAAAATTTTCCATGCCGGGTGTACCCCCCTCACCCAGCGTTGTGGACCCGTATGCGCCGCACACCTTGCACATTATTATAAGATTAATTTGGAATAAAAATTCGTGTTACAAAGACAGCATAATATATAATACATTAATTTATCACGCGTCTAGGCAACAGGCTTCTCCCCTTTTCCTCGTCTCGGGATTGGGACGGTGGATCCTATCTCGGACTAACCGTGATGGGGTCTAAAGATGTTCGTATTTGGTTGGAGGTGACACGCTAATGAACCTCACACATGCTCCATAATTTGGAATTTGACCTTATTTTTAAATAAGCGCATCTTCATTTCTCGTGTTTCCTTAGGTAGCGTGTTGTACCACGAAAGTTCGGTCGCTCTAAGAGTTGGGGCATATCTGTGTGTTTTGAATTTGTTGGGCCTTATGTGTGATGCTCCTCTCGTACTGTAAGTATGTATATCATCGGTCTTCGTGAGTTTCAGATTGGTTTTTATTAATTGATGTTGCAGTTGGTGGATTAGTATGATTTTGTTGAGTTTTATTCTTTGTTGTATCGTTAGTTCTTTTGGTCTTTCTATGCACTTCAACGGTTGGTGTTCTTCTGTTTATATTGTACAATATTTTCAATATTTTATTTTGTTGGCGTTGTAGTTTGTTTATGTGATATTGTGTTGTGTCGCTCCATATGTTAATCATATAGTTTATACTGGATGTGTATATGCTATTATATATGGACGGTTTTAAGTATGCGGGTATAATACTTTTTATTTTGTGTACGGCAGCAATCGTTCTGTTGTTGATATTAGTAAGTTTTTTGATGTGTGCGCTCCACTGTAGGTTTTCTTGTATAGTTAGCCCAAGATATTTGGCTTCTTTTACCTGTTTGATGGTTGTTCCGTTAATCACAATGTTTAGTTGTGTTTGCTGTTTCTTACTTGTAAAAGCTATGAATTCCGTTTTCTTCTCATTTATTGTCAACAGGTTCTCTTTAAACCACACTTCAATCCGTTTTAGGTCGCTGTTGATCTTTTCTTGCAATTGTTCCTGGGTCTTGGCCGAGTAGAGGATACATGTATCATCGGCATACATGTAAGGAGTTCCGTTTAGATCAAGTTTTAGGAAGTCATTTGTGTATAATATGAATAGTGTAGGTGGTAATATTCCTCCTTGTGGAATTCCATAGTCGGCATACGATTCTCTGCTATATTTTCCTTTGATTCGAGTAATTTGCGGTCTATCAGTTATATAGCTACGTATTAGGTTGTTAAACGTCCCTCTTATCCCCATTTCTTGAAGTTTGGTAAGTAGGTTTAGCTTTGAGATGGTATCAAACGCTTTTTTCAGATCGATAAATATGGATGCCACTGTTTCTCTGCAATCCATTTTTGTCTTGATGTCATTGATAAGATCTAGCGCGGCCGACATAGTACTGGAGTTTTTTTGAAACGCGTATTGTCGTTTACTAATCAAATTATTTTGCTGAATGTGGTGGTTGAGTCTTCTATGTATTATTTTCTCCAATACCTTGCTGAGGCTTGATGTTAGTGCAATGGGTCTATAATTCACATCCGCTAGTTATGCTACTGAATTTTTTACCAATGAATTTTTACTTTAGTTCATACCTAAACTAGCTTATTTCTATGGTGGTTCTCACGATAAAACAGGTCTTTTATTTTGCAACCTATTAAGACTGGCTTTGCATGCCCATTACAACAATTATAAATACCGATATCTCGAAAAAACATTTTTTTTAAGCTTACTCATTCGCTTTCCTCCTAAAAATCTAAATTTTTGAGATTATTCACATAAGAGGCAATTTTCATTGACCTGCAATCGAGACAGTTAAAATTAATTAACAAAAGACACACGCGATGTAAAAAAAACATCAGAACCGCGTGAAAAATGTTCTATCCACACTGCCACCTGTGGATCCTTGTGCGTGCTTCCATCTGCGTGCGTATGCGTGAGGGCGGCAATAGAAAATTCAGTGCGTCGTCGACGTGGGGGATGGAATCATTTGTAAAAATGCTTGTCAGCGGTCGACCCGCCCGTTCCGACGGGGTCCTGGCTCGTGGTTTAACCCTCTAATTCCCGGCAATTTTTCAGGTGGCGGATGCTCTGGTCGGATTTAAAAATTCATGCCGCGTCCGCCGCCGTTTTTTTTTTGTCTGTGTGTCGGTGGCGGCAGCGCGCACTCGTTGAAAATTTAAATGAAGAGGCCCTCGGGGTGGCTGTGGTACCACAGACACCGATCCCCTTTAAATGTTTATGCGAGTGTGGATGATGATATGGGTAACAGAGTGGTAAACGGATGTTAAATGTTTGTTGATGACCGACATGACCTACCACAAAAGAAGGATTTGCTGAGGTGATGCGAAATTAGCTTTATCTTGAGGATACTAACAAGTGGCGTTAAGAGGTACCTACATAAATAATAAAATTAATTGGAAGACATAAAAATCGTAAAAACGTTTCTGTGGCGCCTAGCTTGCCATGTCATTGGAGATAACTTAAATATTCTCCTGCTGATGTTGAAACATGTTCGTTGCCTATGGTATGGTATGGTAGAGTTGCGTTTTATGACATCTGTACCCCCTGATTTACTTTGACCTTAAAGATCTTTTAAATTTCCGTCATAATTCAGGAATTGTTTGAGGAGTAAGTTGTGTCAGCTCCGCAGGCTTAATGATGGCGGCTCTCAAGTGTGATTGTCTTGTGCGCATTAGAGCATCACATTCACACATTAGGTCTACCACAAGTCCTTTTTTTTTATAGCTGGAGATACTGTTTGGCCTTCGAGGCAGAGAATGTTATGGTAGCATTTGCTTGTCTTATGTCAGTTACTGCTTCCCAGTGCTGGTACTTTACAATTTAGCTAATGTGGCTTTCGTATGCCGCGCCGCAACAAAGTTTCAGGTCCATAGAAGAGTCTTAGATCCTTCACTGGCTAAGATGTTAGCTTGTTCATTGCTTTCGTTCCCTATAATACCTAGTTACCTATAATAGTTCGGACATTTCTCTAGTACCGAAAGTTTTGGTGTCAATAAATGCTAATATGAGCAGGTAATCTAGGAATTCTGCAATAAGTATTTTCAGTGTTGGCAACTTGTAACCACTCTTAAAACCAATTCAATTATGGTCAATCAAGGTCAAATGTCAGCAGCATATTAGAACGTGTCATCAAATAATATGTACAGGTTGATGTATGGAATATAACTAATATCACGTAGGGTTCTTACAATCAAATTTATTGCACAGATAGAAAATATAGTTTATTTTGCTGAAACACATTCTTTTTAATTTATTGTTGATCAATTACGTTTATGTGGAATGATTAGTTTTAAGTATTTATTTAAGTGAAATATTCAGTCTGTCCCCAGATGACCCCTATAATGGATGTATTTTAATTTTTTCAGAAAATGGCATCACTTATAGAGAATTTTAGGTATTCTATAAAGTCCATCGTCATAGTCAGAATTTTGATTGAACAAGGTGCTTAAAAACAAGCAATTCGTAAATTTTCTCAAGATTATACAATACGCTATCAGTCCTCCACAATTAATTTATTTAATGCGTTTTGTTAGGGAAAAGTTATGTATGTATAATTCTATGCTAAAATAGTCAATTGGAATGTTGTATTGAAAATATCGGTCCAATTGAGATTGTTTGTGAAGCTTCACCACAGTGATTCATAATTATGGAGATTTAAAAATTTAGCATCAGGAATTAGAATCAAAATACATCAAGACCATGTCCTAAAATATATATTTTCTTAAATTCACATTTTGCGTGTAAGTCACAAGCTGTCGATTTAGATTTTTAATAATGGATTTCGAAATATTAGAAAATACGGAACAATTTTCTAAACAACATATACAGGGTGTCTCAACAGTGCGATCTCGGAAGTTTGTGCCTCTGTTAATGAAGATATTTTAAAACTGATTTCACTCATATATACAGAACACCGAGGCGCACATTCTAAAATTATTAGCGTGTATACAGGGTGTTCTATAAGGTAGTACTAACACAAAGTTATGTTTTTTTTTAATGGAACAACCTATATTTCGGCACAATTTTGAATTCCTCGCAAGATTTTATGACAATGAAAAATAACATTACCTACCCTAAACTTTAAACTTTTTGATTTATTGGCATTTTTATGGAAAAACAGCAGTCTAAGAAAAATTGTATATCTCTGTACCGGTTTTTAGTTTTATTGCGCACGCTTGCATTATGATTAAGTAAGAAGCGTTCTATTAGCGTGATTACCTTCCGTATTCAAATTGTGTACAGGTTTGTCATGATGTGCAACAAAATATAGCAAACAGTTTTTCGTAAGAAAGTTAATTTGTTTAAATGGAAGACCATGTATATAATTAATTTTTTGACTTCTACGCATCGTTCTGCACAAAAAAGTACTAGCACACACTAGTGCTAAAATAAACAATTGCAGAGATAACTAGTCTTCTTCATAAAAAATCTAATTGTGTATCAATAAGTGCTTCTATACCTACATTAACCATTAAACCAGCTAAGTATTTACCTAAATTACTGTTTTCTCGAATGATTTTATCTTTTTTTTAAAAAATTAAAACTTTTGATCACATCTGCATTTTAATATTATAATTTGAAGTAAATTTTACTTATACCCTGTAGGCTATGAAAAACTGTGCTAAACAAAGTTATTAAGGTATCTGTCAGTGGTGGTGATATTGTTAGGTTAGATTTGCATAATTTTTGGAGATATGGCGAACTTTTCTCAGGGTTAACTAATTGACATGGTGTGGGTTCTTGGCGAATGCAACAAAATGCGTTCTGCACAACAAAGTACTAGCACACACTAGTGCTAAAATAAACCGTTACAGAAATAGCTTGTCTTCTTCGTAAAAATGTACATAAAATTTCTGGCATGAATGCACAGTGCTTGATATTGAGTTGCGTTATGAATTACTTTTATTTTAAGATAAATAAAACAACACCTGCTCTTTAACAACAACTTTAAATCAGCTTTATAGCTTAATAACTAGTTTAGCACAGTTTTTCGTAGCCTAGGTATAAGTAAAATTTTATTTTTTTTTAAATTATATTAAATTGCAGATGTGATCAAATGTTGTGATTTATTAGAAAATAGAATTAAATCATGCGAGAAAACAGTAATTTAGGCAAATACTTGGCTGGTTTAATAGTTAATGTAGGTTTGGAAGCACTTATTGATAGAAAAATCGACTTTTTTATGAAGAAGACTAGTTATCTCTGCAATTGTTTATTTTAGCACTGGTGTGTGCTAGTACTTTTTTGTGCAGAACGATGCGCAGAATTCAAAAAAATAATTAGATATATGGTGTTTGTTCCATTTAAAAAAATTAACTTCTTACGAAAAACTGTTTGCTATATTTCGTTGCACATTATGAGCATCCTGTACACAATTTGGAATCATGCTAATAGAACGCTTCTTACTTATTCATAATCTAAGCGTGCGCAATAAAATAAAAAACAGGTATTGAAATATACAATTTTTCTTAGATTGCGGTTTTCCATAAAAATGCCAATAAATCAAAAAGTATAAAGTTTAGGGTAGGTAATGTTGTTTTTCATTGTCGTAAAATTTTGCGAGGAATTCAAAATTGTCCCAAAATATAGGTTGTTCCATTTAAAAAAACTGTATACACGCTAATAATTTTAAAATGTGCGCCTCGGCGTTCTGTATATATGAGTGAAATCAGTTATAAAATATCTTCATTAACAGAGGCACAATCTTCCGAGATCGCACTGTTGAGACACCCTGTAGAATACAGTACAGAGCTTATTTGGTAAGAAAAATACAATAAATTCTTACATGAAAAGTTTTTCTTTTATTTTTCAAACAAATCAATACGTTAGTGTCAAAAAACACAAAAGTTTCAAGTGGATTTCTCAGGTATTGATACAATATTAAAAATTCTCAATTAATAAATTTTCAGTCTTATAGTGGTTTTATGATATTTGTGTAGCGTTTTGAACAATTTGTAAAGAAATCTCGCAAAATCAGATTATTTATTTTTTATTTTTTATTTTTTAATTTATTATTTATTACTTTTTGTACAGAGACCAGGTTCTTATTAAGTCTAGTGCAGCTGTCAAAATTTGCTGTTAATCAATATGGTTGCTTAAAAAAACATAATAAATAAAAGATAAAATGATGCAATTGAGATCAAATATTCAAAATTGATTAAAGCATTAATTTATATTTCAAACATCTTTTCAACATTTTAAATTTAAATCTGAAACGCTGATATTTTACTCTTGAGCAAATTTAAGTACTTTCAGGACACCCAAAGCTCTTTTAGGGAACTCAATCAAACGGTAGTATAGGGACAGTTAGTTACAGGTCCATCTGGGGACACAATATACATTTATAAAATTAGTTAGCTTCCTTTATATAGTGTTAGGTGCTTATATAGACATTGTAAATATAAAGTCGGATTATATTATAAAGTCGACCGATGATCATTTTCTACAGAGAACTTGTTTTGTAAAGTAGCAGATTTTTTTTTTATAAAGTAGGTACTCTACAGCAAAGATTTTTTTACAATACTATTATATATTAGATATTTTTACTAGATATTTTTGCAATTTCACAGAAAGCGTACGAAATTGCTGTACAAAATATCAATATAGTTATTACCTACCTTTTTCTTGATAGCTTTAACAACTTCTGTTCTTCACTTGGTATGTTTCTTTTCACATACACCAATATCGCATCTACCTACAAATTTTCAGCAGATTGATTGCACCAATATCAAGATGCATATTTATTATCGGCAAACATCGGAGACCGAACATCGGTAAATACAAATCAAATAAACGCAATCGCGTCTCCATGTATGTTTGCACTCAGCCGCTGTCTACTAGCGTTTGCTCCTGTTAGTGTGTATCCAGCACACGGTGAAACGCTCGATTAAATTTAATTAGCATTATTATATTTCGGGTGGGGAAGGGAAGGTAAGGAAAGGGAGCGAGGAAAAGCTGTCAGAAGTTACCTGGAGTAGACGCACTCGAAAGAACCGCGAGTTACCGCAGAAACTTGAGTTACCTAGCACCGGCAAGCTTCAAGCTTAATTCACATTAACTCGCTGCTACACGACGACCGACGACGTACCTACTCGTATCAATCATTTACTAGGTATGGCATATTCAATATTACGTTTAACCAACCGGTGTTGAGGTTAATAATGTATCGGGGTGGGTGGATGTTGTGTAATATAAATAAGGGGTGATATACGTATCGTCGAATAAACATAGATACATGATAAAATAAATAAGTTATATACTTTGTTTAAGTTATCATATGATAATTGAATCAAGCATAATGAATTAAAATTGTAATGGAGAAGAAAAAGCATCTAATACGGTCAAACAGAGAAAGTTTGGAAGAAAACCATTGGAAGAAATTACCAATTCGTCAATAATCCCAGAAAATCGAGAAAAACTTAACAAATTCTTGAAAGTCTTGAAATGGCATTCATGATTGGGGGATTTGATGTATTTAGGGGGGTGGTCCTTACTTAATAGATGGTGAGTCATAACGCACATATGAGATTAAAGGAGCAGCAAGAGAAGACGAAAATAAGTATATTTTCTTAGTAAACTTTTAACCTAAACACATAAACTAGGAAGTAAGAGACGTTTTAAATTTAAATCTTCAATTTAAAATGTTAAACCTGATTGTTATTTGATACAATGTTCAATTTAAAATGTAGAAAAATCTTTAGAATGATGAAATAGTAGGACGTTGAGAACCGTTAACTTTTTCATAAAACTAGAAATGAATTGAAAATTTTATGACAGTTTGAGTATAACACATTTTAAGTTACTGTACCTGTTACTGATTGTAGCTAGTAGTATTATTACATAAGCTGATAACATGATACTAGATAACATGCATAGATAACATGTAGTAATGAGAAATATATCGACCTTATTATTGTTTATGCGATAAAACCTCCAAATTATCAATTTTGGTAAAAGGGATTTATAAAAGGTGTTTCAACGAAAACCGGGAGATAATTGTTTCTCAAAATATCAGAGGTTCTCAAAAAGTGGACGTTAATTTATATGAATTTTAAACTGATGTACTTTTGTTGTTATTGATCTTTGGTTAAAAAAGTTATATTGGAGATATTTTGTATTTACCGCCTCTAGCTACCCCCTCCAGCCCCTCCGTACGTATAGATACACTCTGTGTACAGAAAAAGATATAACTTTTTTTTGCTGGATCCTCTCAATTTACTCTTTTTTTATCCATACTTAAATTCTGTGAAATTTGAGATCGACCAAAACGTATTAACCCGTGCCCCACAGGGCTTAAAATCGAGAATAAGTTAAATTTAATAGTATTACAAAAGAAAGTCTTTGGTTTTTTGCTATAGATTTACACACAACTCTTCTAAGCTTAATCTAAACAACAATAATCCATTAACATTTATTTGACTCTACATGTCAGAGCATTTCACACATTTCCTAGTATGTTATGTACCTACGTAATTTATTAAAAATATAATAATCTAAGCTAAGTGACCAGAAACAATTTTCTTTTGTCAGTAGCAGTAGACTATTGTCTTTTAGATAAATTAAGTAGTAAGTAGTAAACCAAATTAAAACCTTTTTTATTATTTTTTATATCATTAATTTGTGTTAATATGTATTCATCGATCTCAAATTTCACAGGAATTAAGTATGAATATAAACGAACAAATTGATAGAAAAAAAATAAAAGTTGTAAAATAAGTACCACCCTAATATACAGGCTGTACCACGACGTGACTGCCTTAGCTTGGGAGTGTGTTGCTGGGGTGATTTCAAGTCAAAAATGTCTAATGAACATACACCCAAAACGCTATCGTAACTGAGCTACAAGCATTGGAAGTTTTAGGCAAGCCCACTAATGCAGGTATTAGGTTCGGCTGTTGATTTTGTTATTATTAAAAGTCCAGGTGGCTGTGAATGATTATTTGTTATTTATATTCTGCAGTAGCGAGAACAACTCGTTTACTAGTAGCTAAAATTATGGATGCCGCAGACACTATTCGTGCTGATCCTGAGACTGTTAGTAGAGCTACCACTTCAATTCTAAGAAGAGCTAGACTATGTATACAGCATCTGGGTGGACATTTTGAGCAACTACTCAAATAAAGCTGTTTCTTTTTAAATGGTCTTTAAATTAATAGGGACTAATAGGGATAACATTATTATTGTGAACCCTAAAAGAAGAACCGTGATAACAGATTAGATTGGCAACTGCAGCAACATGAGGCGATTTATAACTTGATGCAAAAGTTTTAATAGTCGAAAATGACCAAATTCTATGTAAAGTGCAAAATCGGTTTTGGTTATTATTAGGGACTATGAAGCTTAGTCCGGAAATAATATAAAAGTTTGGAATCATGAAATCTAAATACTACAAGACGTTTCGGTAATTTGCATTTTTACCATTTAATTTATTGGAAAAAGAAGGTTTATCAGGTAAAAATTGTTCAAATACTTTTTAATATATGTCAATATGATATGCTTATGAGGTGGTGGTCGCTACTATGGTTGCTATTTATTACTACTTTTCACAGAGAAACCGAAACTGTCAGAACTAGAGAGTAAAATATAGTTACAAAAAAAATCAGGGACGGCCTTGTAAAGAGATAATTATAATATCAATTACCTACTTGAACTATTCGTATATGAAATACATTGCATTGCTAACGCAGTAATAATATAGAGATAACAACCCCCTTTTGCAGACAATGGAGGCTCACTTCAAGGGTCGCAGTATTCAATCCAATTGGTATCAACGAATGGGGAGTAGATTACTTATTATATTCGCTTGTGAAAAGAGACCAAACATAAACGTTTAAAGTTGTACTATTTAATAACCATTCATAATAACAATCGTCGGTTTTGAATACATCAACAACCACAAAGATAACGTCAGGCACTAACTACCGTTATCATTCCTCACACCCTTGTTTTTCCTGTACGCCCGTATGACAAGCGTCGGGCGACAGTCAGATACGGCTGATAAAAACAATAAAAGGCGAGGGAACAATGCGCCTGGTTTCAACCAGTATGATGTATGATTCCCAGGGCTGACGGTGTTCTAGTACACGAAACCACTGGAAAAGAGAAGCCCGCAATGGAATCATTTGAGCTGAACAGTGCTCTGTGGGAAGTGGGATGATACGGGGGGGTTGGGGGTGTGACGCTATGAGGCAATAACGCGAGGCGCGGGGGAAAATCTTATATACAAATGCCGCTAATCAAGACACATGATTATGGCTTTATGGCAGCGGAGGCCATGCGGAGACGGGCTTATCCCAGAACGGCACTTCCCTGCTGCTACTGATGCTACTGCTGGCTGGTAGTGGTGCCGCGAAAGACGGAGCCACTCCCGGAATTTATTGAGTATAAATATGCAACGAGATAAGTAGAGCAGGGGAGTAGTATTTTGAGGGTATGTATGGAAATCTCCGAGAGCTTTTAACATACCGCAGCGTACGTAATATGCAAGGAGATTCCTTTTTTATTCATACTAGCTATGAAAAAACTACTATGAAGTATTTGGTTGAATAAAGAGTGAGCAGGGTATGGAACTATATCAAATTCTTTGAAACAGTTTGATTTCTAAAAAAGACTTTGGATACGTCGATTTTTTACCTTTTTGAAGCGTGTCTTACTTATGATCAACATTTCTTGAATGGTAAATCTATATTATCTTTGCTGATTTTTATAAAAGATTCTTTTAATTCTCTTAACGGTGATATTGATTTTATTTGTGAATGTAGGCGCTTGTAATAGACTTCTTTGCGCTGAATACGAATCCGCTTGAAAGGTCCATATTACGTCAAGTTGTTTCTTTTTTTGTTGTTTCTTCTATGGGAGCGCCCCCCACCAACTAATTAATGTTTCTAGATTATTCTCCAGCTATAAAAAAGTTCTGCTACAATTAAAGCCATTGAAAGATCTACCAAAACCTCTAAGACAACTATGGATTGCTATTTACAAAAAATGAAATCGCTGACGACATATATCAGTGATAATTGAAGTGATCGTGGTGTGTCAGCCCCACGCAAAGAAATTTAAGAAATTTTGTTTGAATATTAGATAATAACGGTTGTAGTAAAAAACCCTTAGAAGGAAGACTTGATTTTGAATGGTAAATAGCAAATTTTGGTTGAATGTAAGCTCGTGGACTATACACCTTCATCTAAGTATATGGAAGTGATGTAAGTATATATAAAAAAATCCGGATGAGTTATAATTTATTTCTAAACGTAAACAAGAAACCTCGTTTGACAGCAAGGAAATGCCACTTCACAGCATTTTTACTGTTCGTTTCTCTCCGTCTGGCCACTTAGCTTTGATTCAGGATTTGAAGATACAAGCAGGTCACGTGGAACAGTCCGTAGATGTATTGTGGTGTGTTTTCGACTCGCAAATATCATTACTTAATTTGTTATAAACAAAAGCTTAAAAAATCGTTTTTTTTCGTTATTCGCTTGTAAAAGCTGAACCGATGGAGCAATCTTGATACTTGAGACGAATTGTAGAGAATAGACAGGATAAAAAAAAATGGGCCTTACATGGACTCGATCGGATTAAAATTAGCGGAGAAAATTCTAAAAAACAGGAAATTCATAACTCCGCCATTTTCAAAGTTGTAGCGCAGGCTTTTCGCGAGAAAGTAGCGATTGAAGAGTACTTTGAGTGTGCACAAACTGCACAACCCAGGCGTTGTCCAATGATTATTTTTTGCACAATTGCGATTTGAATTTTTTTATGCAATATCTTTCGGCGAGCCTGGATGCGTCGGAGGTTCCCCGATTTTAATTTTTTTTAACTGATTCCGAAAGTAGAAGTATTGTAATACAAAACGACATTTCTGATTTTGGTGAAAAATGCTTGCAAACATGACCGAAAACGGTCGCGCGCTCGAAAGCGGTCGAGTAGTGGGGGTATGTGGCCGTCATATTTGTCTGCAGCGCGCTTTTGTCTGTTAAAAGTATCAAGATTGCTCCATCGGTTCAGTTTTACAAGCGAAAAACGAATAAAAAACGATTTTTTGAGGTTTTTTTGTTTATAACAAATTAAGTAATGATATTTGCGAGTCGAAAACACATCAGAATACATCTACGCACTGTTCCACGTGACCTGGGACCGTCGGCTTCCTGATACTATTTTTGTCACGAAATCGGTCATTTCTGCTCTATTGTCTGGTCTATTATTTATATTCTTATTTTTTATGCGGAGGGTATTAAAAAATCCAGTGTTTTTTTACATACTGTGCACTTTTTCTTACAAAATGTGACGTCTCTGAATTAGATAATGGGGTCAAATTGAAACTAAAACCGTGGACATTAGAGCAATGTAATAAAAAAAAGTTTTTTTATCACAGCAAAAAGTTCAGTCCAAGCATTCAAATTTCTTCTACCAGAAATTGAAAACAACAAATAAAATTTTCACCTACTACATTTACAAAATGTGACGTCTTTAAACTATTGGAGCAAATAAAAGTTGATACTTTGAACATTACAGCTATGACGCAAAAATATTTTTTTAAGCTCAATGTTTAGGTATTCATAAATAAAAGAAATAAATTAATAATCAATTTTACTTCATATCCAAACAATAACAGCAATATACTTTTAATACAAAATATGACGAGACGCTTACACTCAACTTCCATTACGAAAAAGAATCAACAAACACTAATAGAAAACGAAGAAAAAAATACATACCAAAACAACCGAAGAAAAAAAGTCATTTAAGTCTACTATTAATAATTCTAATTCTAACCCTATTTATTTCTTAGGGGATAAAAATGAATAAAACGTTTGTTTGTCGTTTTCTGTTTCTAGTAGAACTTTTTAAAAGCAACATTTAACACAAAAAAGCTGAAAATGTCAAAACCTGTACCTACTCACCAGACCATTCTGGGCTCCCCGTGTTTCTTTCTTTGTTTTCGAGTTACAATTTTGACACCCGTATCGTAAGAACCATCCGAGTAATATTGATGGCGTCGGCAGTCTTTCGATTTGTTTTCGTCGCGGTTTCGGGTATTTGCGCTAACGTTTTAACGCTTGACATTTCGTGGGCTCTTCGGGCGGCATTTCGCGAATAGATGAGCGAGCAGATGCGTCCCGACATTAGAGCAATGTAATAAAAAAAAGTTTTTTTATCACAGCAAAAAGTTCAGTCCAAGCATTCAAATTTCTTCTACCAGAAATTGAAAACAACAAATAAAATTTTCACCTACTACATTTACAAAATGTGACGTCTTTAAACTATTGGAGCAAATAAAAGTTGATACTTTGAACATTACAGCTATGACGCAAAAATATTTTTTTAAGCTCAATGTTTAGGTATTCATAAATAAAAGAAATAAATTAATAATCAATTTTACTTCATATCCAAACAATAACAGCAATATACTTTTAATACAAAATATGACGAGACGCTTACACTCAACTTCCATTACGAAAAAGAATCAACAAACACTAATAGAAAACGAAGAAAAAAATACATACCAAAACAACCGAAGAAAAAAAGTCATTTAAGTCTACTATTAATAATTCTAATTCTAACCCTATTTATTTCTTAGGGGATAAAAATGAATAAAACGTTTGTTTGTCGTTTTCTGTTTCTAGTAGAACTTTTTAAAAGCAACATTTAACACAAAAAAAGCTGAAAATGTCAAAACCTGTACCTACTCACCAGACCATTCTGGGCTCCCCGTGTTTCTTTCTTTGTTTTCGAGTTACAATTTTGACACCCGTATCGTAAGAACCATCCGAGTAATATTGATGGCGTCGGCAGTCTTTCGATTTGTTTTCGTCGCGGTTTCGGGTATTTGCGCTAACGTTTTAACGCTTGACATTTCGTGGGCTCTTCGGGCGGCATTTCGCGAATAGATGAGCGAGCAGATGCGTCCCGCATCACCGTCCCGGTTCATTGTACCGCATTGGTGGCTGGTGGCGTGTTCGGCTCATTTACGGCCACGAAATAACTGCCGTTCGATGACTGTGCAGTAAACGCTCCCCGCCGCCACCGCTGCGAAGCTCAGCTTCGTTTCAAGTCGCGTTGACACTTAATTTCCTACTCATCGCCTACGGTAAATAACGACACGACCGACGCTGGCGCCATCACCCTAGTAGCGAACGCCTTTTTTAATTCGCCGAAGAACTTTTTGGATTTTTGATCTCGAATATAAATGTAAATGGTGTTCATTTATCTTCGAACATATTTTGTTTTTGGAATTACTATTTATAGGCGTCTAGTTTCCAGATCCTCCAACAACATTAATCTTAACTTTTGTAACATCTTTCCTGCCTACCAAGAAGAACAGTTGGTCCAGTTCGCAAGCGAACATTCACTCAAATATGTATTATGGCAAAAATTGTAAATCAACGAAATATGTTCGCTTCAACCCGCCTTTTAACCACAAGCAAAAAAAAACATTTGGCAAACTTTGATATTTCATCACTTTTAGAACTTTTTACAGATTTTGACTATTATTTCCTATAGGTTAATAATATGGTGATATATATATGTCGTTATACATTTTCATTATTTCCTATGTTTGACTTTCCTTAAATTTTGTAGACACCAGTGCAATGAAACTCATCCTTCCCTCCATCGTTTTCACTCAACACAGAGTAAACTGAAGCGTGTGTTCTAAATCTACCACGAATACCGTATTTGTCAGGATAAGGTTAAACCTTCACACTCTATCATTGAAGAAACTGAACCTCCTCCAAGTATTTTCTGTGGTGACTGGTGAGCATGTATTTGCAAAGGTGGTATAAGGGTGGATATAATTTGCTTTTTCAGATTGATGTATTTTGTTGATAGTCCTCAATCTGTAATAATTTCTTACCCCTAAGCGCCTTATGTTGTTGCCTTCTTTCGTGATGTTGAGTTCACTAAGTGTGCCATCGCTCTTAAAGCTGCATGTGTTTGTGAGACGGGTGGTGATTTGAGTCACAGGGAACCAGGGCCCGCAGGTGTATAGATTTTCTGTATATTGAAAAATCAAACGTGCCTTGTCCTATGTATCGAATTCTGGGTGTCCATATCAGTGGTGAAACTTAAACTAGGGACCAGGTTGTTGAAGTAATATGGAAAACCTTGGTGTTGTTCTTCTTCACCCTTCCAGAGGCAAAGAATGTCATCCACGCCAGCTTACTATTTTCTGGTAGACAGGCTTTGTATTCGACATGATACGTGCCTTGTCCTATGTATCGAATTCTGGGTTTCCATCTCAGTGGTGAAACTTAAACTAGGGGCAGGTTGTTGAAGTAATATGGAAAACCTTGGTGTTCTTCTTCTTCCCTCTTCCAGAGGCAAAGAATGTCACCCACGCCAGCGTACTATTTTCTGGTAGACAGGATTTGTATTCGACATGATATGCTATTCTTCGATGTCGTTGAGAAAAATTTTCTAAACCACCCAATTTGTAAGTCTTGCTGTTGAAAGTACAGAAGTTGTTTTTTAAGATGTGTTCCGGGATATCGGAAATGTTTTACTTTGCTTTAACGTTCAACTTTTTTATTATTTCAAATCAACTCAAATCAAATTTATTTCCACTGACCGAATACACAGTATGGGTTCTCTACATAAAAGGCAATTGTGATGTACGTAATTTTATAGAAGTAATGATTTGCTCCTTGTATACTTTTTTTAGGATTTAATTTGACTGTAAGGTGTCTTTTCATGGTATGTGTTCTTTGTTTTTATCGATATGTCATGCTCTAGTGTTAGTAATCTGAAGATACTCTAAAGGGTTGAGTAAGTATTTTTGATTTAGAAAGTTATGATCAGCTAAAGAACTAAATGATTCACTAAACATTGACATTTCTTCAATGAGCAAAGATTATTTGTGGGGTTACTCAATTATTGCCGTTTTCCGGCTCCGCCACCAATTTTACATATCGTTATAGAACCAAATATCAAATTTGGAACATAATTTCGAGCTATACTTATCAATGTTGACATTTCTCCAAATTTAGCTCTTGTTTTTCGGTATATATTGCTAAACAGAGACCAAAAAGAACCAAAAAGAAGCTTTTTACGCCGTGCGTCAAAACAATTCTGGCCGTAAACGCCTTCGTACCTAGTTAACCATCTGAAATTCATACTTCAGGTCAGTAACTTAATAAATTCCGTATGTCGTTATAAACGATTTCTTTTCGTTTTATCACCGGTAATGCCGCCACATCCTAGTATAAAGCTCTTCTATGGAGTTTTACTAGGCACATTACAAAATAGGCTATAAATTCTTCACCACATTTTCCAGGTTTTCCACATTCGAAAACACGGTTACGGTGTAAGTATACACGTATAGGAGTAATTACGGTTGGCGTGGATGATGAATTGCCGAAAATGACGGTACATATGGACGCCGGGAGAGTCATCCGGAAGACGGTCAACGACAATGGCCACCTAGGGGCCAGCCTCGTTAATTCTTCGCGCGTACGCTTGAGGCCGCTGTCAACAATCAGCGAACCTTCATCAAGGCGGCGGAGAGGTCTGCAGAATCCCGATAAAGCACTAATTCCCGCAATCAAATATTGATTCAAAAGTCACCAACCATCCCCCACCTAGTCGCTCTCACCCCCTACCTCGGTCGCTTTACATACAGCGCCTTTATTAGTACCGGGCCGATGATTTACAGTAATTACTTTTTACGGCGAAGACGGGACAGGAAGGAATTCATTGAAGGGCAGCGCCGCCCGTGCTAATAACGTTAATTAATATTCGCGATCGAAAACGGGTGAAAAGTTTTTCCGTCGCAGCACCTTGCAAATTAAGAAAAAAAGACGATCAGTACCGAGACTAGTAGCCATGGATTTTATTATAGAAAATACTGTACGTACTTACATAACACGGGATATTTGTGAGAGTTTAGTTTAATTCTAATTTGAATGCATAGTTGATAGTTTGACTAGGAATGTGTCATACGGCGTCTGAAAATATAATAAAGTGATTAGTTTTCATGAAGTATCTGCAAATCTTTGGTTTAAATAAGTTGTTTGTAGGGTAAATTCTCGTTTGTAAGTTCTACACACTGCTGATTTTGATTTTATAAAAAAATGACAAATATCATGTTAAATCCACACTTTTAGCACATTTTTGACCCCACTACATAAGAATTTGATAAAATTTGTCATAATAGGCTTGGTTTGGTAATAATTTGGGAAATTGATTTTCCTGTAACTAAAGAAAAATGCAAACTCGTATGTTAATATATCATCCCACAATTTGGATTTAAACTCACCTAATTACAGATTCAAATTTCATCGTTGAACATGTCAAAACAGTACGAATTGGTAAGTTTTACATTGTGTAACATTTTTTACTGTTATTCGATAATTCCCGAATTATTCCAAAAGTATAAAGGTAGGTTGTAAATGGGTTTATGTTTTATTTAAAAAACACCACGATTTCCAGAAAATAGTTATAGAAAAAAATTGTTTTTGTTTGAAGCAAATGGTTATTTTAGATGCTTAGCTGGTATGTAGACTTAAAAGAATTAGAAATGTTCAGTTGAATTGTTGTATGCAGGTTTCATTTTGATGTTTCAATCAATATCTAAAAGCTGCAAATCAATGTGATACCCACAAAGACTTGGGGGTGAAAATATCCAATGCAATTATATCAAACATGTCAGATATTGAAAAAAAATTGCTTTTGCGTAATAGTGCCCCCAAACCCATCAAACCCAAATTCAAATTGTGATTGCTTTGTGTTTGTTAGTTGCACGAAAAAAAATATATGAAATATTTCTACAGGAAATATAATGGGTTGTACATGCGTTAATAACACTGGCCAACAAAATTTGACCGACTTCCAATTGCCGGACAAATGACAACTGATTCGGATAGAGTTTTTTCTCAGGAATCCGAATCTGAACACAGAAATACTGAATTGGCTCCAGTTTTTTCAAAAAACAGTATTAAAGGTGCAAAAAAGACGCTTTTTCGCTACTTTTGCAGACATGCCAAACAATAACGTAATGTAGTAGAAGTTTGTAAGTAGGATCAAATTAAACTTTGAACCTTTTCCTTTAAGAGCATATAGCGAGAAATCGGATGACATAAACTTTGAACTTTTCACACCACCTTTTTATAGCAGCGCGCGCCAATTACGGCACCGTATCGTACGGAGCGCACTGCTTGTTTCTTTATTTATAAATTGCCGTGGCCAAATAAAAAGTTGTCGGAAAAATGACAACTAATTTCGATAGGATTTTTCCCATGGAATCCGAATCTGAAACCAGAAATAATTAATTGGCTAGTTTTTTTTTTTTGAGAGGTAGTGTGACAAATGCAAAACGCTACAACAATAAGGTAAATTAATTAATATCCCTTGGTTTACAAGTTTCAGAATAAAATACCCCTAACGATTTATAGGGTCAGTGTAATATATAGTAGGTAAATCTTTTTATAGTATATTTTGCCAACAAATACTTAATAACTGATTTATAAAGATAACAGGATAATATATTACCTGGACAAATATAGTTACTACTATTGTCTAGGTTTTATTCACCTATCCCACTAGTAATTGAAAATTAACTGATTTATAAAGATAACAGGATAATATATTACCTGGACAAATATAGTTACTACTATTGTCTAGGTTTTATTCACCTATCCCACTAGTAATTGAAAATTAATGTGAATTTTCTGTTAGTAGCTAATTAAGAACGGATTAAGCAAGTTTTAACATTTTTACCGAAAACAACCTTTTACTTAACAAAAATAAGCAGCCTTTGGTTGCCCATTTATACATACTTAATAACTACTTATTAAGTAGTTATTTAGCTACTTGTTTGTATATGTTGGCCATATATAACTTACGCTCTTGGAACTCCTAGCATATGCTTTCCAATCCGCTTGGTTTGTTGAAGAAAAACGTGATTCTTCACTTTTGTGTAGTTCAAGTTCTGTTGCCTTAAAGTTTCGCATACATATGAATTCGTCAAGAGAAGCCTGCGTTAACAATCCAGATGTATTCTGCTTTATTTGTGGGGTATATACTTTGAAAAAGTATAGAAAAAACATTACTTAATTTGTGCAAGAAGCATATCTTGCTTATTTTGGTATTGCAATTAGCAAACAGGATAAGTACTGGGTTCCCCACAAGGTTTGCAAAGTGTGTGTGGAGTCGCTGCGACAATGGACTAAGGGAAACAGGCGACATATAAACATTGGCTTTCCTATGATGTGGTCAGAACCGAGAAATCACCATGATGATTGTTATTTTTGCGCTGTGGATGTGAAAGGCTTTAATGGAAGCAAGAAACGTACTTGGGAATATCCTATTTTGGAGTCAGCTAAGCGTCCCATGCCCCACAGAGAAGACATGCCAATACCACAAGTACCAATTGTTATGTCACAGCGAGAGGATCCATGGTCAGATGACGAAGTATTCCCTAACGCAGAGAGTACGATTTATTCGGGCAGCGAAAGCGAAGATGAGACTCCAGAAAAATTTTCTCAGAATGAGTTAAATGATTTGGTGCGAGATCTAAGGCTGTCAAAAGAAGACGCTGAAATTTTAGCATCCAGATTAAAAGTAAAGAAATGTCTACACCGAGAAGTTAAAATAACAGCTTTCAGAACAAGGGAGCTGGCAATTCTACCATATTTTAGTGAAAATGAAGAGTTTGTTTATTGTCATGATGTCGCAGGACTTCTGTTAAACATGGGTGTGCTGGAATATCGACCAGAAGACTGGCGGCTCTTTATTGACAGCTCTACAAGAAGCTTAAAATGTGTTTTATTGCACAATGGAAATCGGTATGCATCCATTCCAATAGGACACTCAACAAAGCTAAAGGAAGAATATGAAAATATAAAAATTGTTTTGGAGAAGATCCGTTATCAAGAGCACCAGTGGCCTGTTTGCGTTGACTTAAAGATGGTGAACTTCTTGCTTGGACAACAAAGTGGATACACCAAGTATCCTTGCTTTATTTGTCTGTGGGATAGTAGAGCAAAGGATCATTGGACAAAAAAGGATTGGCCATTAAGAGAGAGCATGACCGTCGGTGTAGCAAACGTTGTGAAGGAGTCATTGATTGCTAGGGAAAAAATTATTCTTCCACCACTCCACATAAAGTTGGGGTTAATGAAACAATTTGTGAAAGCCTTAAACAAAAATGGTGAATGTTTTAAGTATATTTGCAGATCATTTCCTCGACTGAGCATGGAGAAATTAACGGCAGGAATTTTTAATGGTCCGCAGATTCGGAAACTAATCAAGGATTTAGGCTTCAAAAAATCTATGACTGATATTGAAGCTTCTGCATGGTGCAGTTTTGTCTCAGTTGTAAAGAATTTCTTAGGCAACAACAAAGCAGAAAATTACAAAGACATAGTAGAAACCATGCTCCATAATTTTGATAAACTAGGTGTTCATATGAGCATTAAAATACATTATCTTCATAGCCACCTAGACAGATTTCCAGAAAACCTTGGCTTGATTTTAGTGAGGAACAAGGGGAACGGTTTCATCAGGATATAAAGGTCATGGAGCAAACATATCAAGGCAGATGGGATGTGCACATGATGGCGGACTATTGTTGGAACCTCCAACGTGACTGTTCTAAAGAACACAGAAGAAGATCTTACAAGCGGAGTTTTTCTAAATCTTAAGTAAATATCATAATAGTGTGTTTGAATTAGGTATTTGTAAATAGAAATAAATTTGTAAAAAAGTTCTATTCTCTTTTCATGCTTTCTGTCTAAAATTCATGTCTAAAATTAAAGCAAATGTTCTAAAACTGTTATCAAATTCGGAATCAACAACATAAAATCACCCTATATTTAAATCTAATACGAATACTAAACGAAGACAGCAGTGTCCGCCTCTGCCGTTAGGAAAAGTGTGCAACGTTTCAATTGACACGCGCTCCTATTAAAATGCGAGCCAAAACTGCAGTTTACACCACGTGACCAGTTTTACACCAGTTTACATTATCAAAAAGCAGTAGCTTCAAAGTTTTATTTGACCAACACAGAAACTTCTATAACGTCGAGTTATTGTTTTGCATGTGTTTAGGAATTTCAAGAAGTAAAAAACACGTTTTTTGCAAATTTAACGCTGTCTTGCGCTAAAACTGGAGCCAACTCACTATTTCTCTTCTCAGATTCGGATTCCACAGGTAAAATCCTATCGAAATCAGTTTTCATTTTTGCGGCAACTTTTTATTTGACCAGTGCAATGTATAAATAAAGGAACAATCAGTGTGCTCCGTGCGGTGCTGCAATTGGCGTGCTCCTCATAAAAAAAAGTGGTGTAAAATGTTCAAAGTTTATGCCATCCCATTTCGCGCTATATATTCTTAAAGCAGAAGGTTCAAAGTATTATTTGATCCTAATTACAAACTTCTACTACATTACGTTATTGTTTGGCATGTCTGCAAAAGTAGCAAAAAAGCGTCTTTGTTGCACATTTAACACTGTTTTTCGAAAAAACTAGAGCCAATTCAGTATTTCTGCGTTCAGATTCGGATTCCTGAGAAAAAACTCTATCCGAATCAGTTGTCATTTGTCCGGCAATTTTTTTTTGTTGGCCAGTGTAATCATTTTCCGAAAACTGATATTCTCACAGATAACTATTTTTACTTTATCACACGCAGTATTATAAAGTATTGTAATCATGCCGAAAAAATGTGGCCAGGCACATGACTTTATCATACTATATATATATATATATATATAAAATTAATAGTTTAGCTGCATGAGATTCTATTTGATCGAGATCGGCCATGTCCGCATTAAGATAAAACTAGTAGAACTAGACAGATATGTCGATTAAAGCTGCGTTCGTATATTGTACTCCGTTGATACCGGGTACACCGTCTAAATGACACTTACGTGTTATTGGGTGTAAAGAGTGGAGTGCGAAATCAGCAAAGGTGCGATGCATACGTGTGTTTTGGCGCTCCGGTTAGAAAGTAGTTTTAAAGTGGAAAATTTTCAACTGAGAATTTTGGAAGCGAGTGCGTTGAATTACGCATTTGGGGCGGAACAATAAGGTCAGTTTTGTTTCATTTTTGCGCATTTTTCTGGCGCGGTTAGGCACCTGTCTTTTCCCACGAGTATAGGGGTAGCGGGGCGCTATCCTGAACGTTGCTACACCTCGTAGTGACGGGGAGGGTCTACACATCATCTCTGTGTAGAGATCTTCCAAATCGGCTGGGAAATAAGGAAGATAGGAACGAAAAAAGTGAATAGTTACGGGCGTGGCATATACGTGTACGACAGTGCGTGACGTCATCCGGGACTCGTAATAGTTTACGGACAGAGGCACGTGGGCAAGAGTCGATACTTAGAATAGTTTTCGCGAGTGGCAAGCACGTGGTCGACAGTCGGGACTTAGAAAAAAAAAAAGAATAAAAAATTATTTTTTTTTCTTTCGCTTCGTAGACATTGTGGGAGCTTGGGCCTTTCCGAGCGGTTGACGCGGGGGTACCTTGCGTTCGTGGCGTGGAGTTCTTTCTTTTCGGGTACTTTGTGGCGACATGAACATCTCGGAGGAGTGACGCGCAACGAACGAAAAAATGAGCGCGGGAGGAGATCCACTACCGAGTGGTAGTGGATACCAACAGGGAAGGTGTAGCAGAGATGGAGGGATCCATGCGCCGTCAAAAGGGCACGATCAACACCGGGAATACCGGGATATTAGCACGGAGACGCATACGCGAGGAGCCCTCGTCCATGACATGGTAGAGGATCTAGAAGGGAAATTTCCAAGGCGAGAGCGACTAGCGCGATCCCCAATACCGAGGGACAGAAAAATGTCGCTTCCGACATTAAAAATACCGACCGGCGGGCAAGGGGTTAAAGCTGTAGCAGAACAGATCACCCCAGCAACGCCTGCGTACTTCGCGAGCGACGGGGAGGATAGTCCTTCGACGGGTTGGCTAATGGTCGGCCCCGGAGGAACCGTCAAGAAGGCGAAAAGAAAGAAGCCTGACGAGGAAGGAGATCTAGGCGACGTCTGGAAAGAAATGAGCCAGACAATACAAGAGCTGCGGGCGGTAGTACTAACCAGCGCCAACACCAAAAAGGAGATAAGAGAAAGGTCGGAGCAGCTAGAGAAAATGATGGACGCCGCGGAGAAAGAAGTCAGGAAACTGCAAGACGCCTCAAAAAGCCCAGAGGCAAAGGTGACTCGTAGAGACCGGGGATCAGGAGGTCAGGCGACTAGTGCGGACCTAGTTACAAGGAAGACAGTCACAGTGGACATGGCCACCCAGTGGCCAGACGAACCACAGGAGGACAAGTATGGAATGCTGCAGGCTACGGGAAACCCCCTATACGCACCTCCAGAATTCGACGTGGCCATAATGCTGGGAAAGGACGAGTCGGGAAAGGAAAGAGGGCTTAAAAGGAGTCTCATCAGGTACTGCCCAGAGTACGCGGAAGTAGAGACGGAGGAAGGGGATTTTGTGGAGATCATCCGAAATACCACTGTAAAAGTCGGAACGAAGACGCTAACAACCGAGAGACGGGTCTTTGTCTTGAGGAACGAGGGCAAGGAGAACGGCCGAGAGGAGCGTATGGAACAGCTTAAAGCGGCCGTCGGGGGAAAAGGCAAACTGGCTATCAATAACCCCGAGGGTGAAGGAGCCGAAGAGGTACGCGCCTTCCTGAAGGAAGTTATGGGAGAGAGCGGTCCAAAAATCACCGCTTACACTGCCAAGAAAGACGAAAAAAGGCAGGGCGTCAGGAGCTATGCGGGTGTGGCCAAGCTAGGGCAACAGGCCAGCCAGCAGAAGAAAGGGGCGGACTCGGAAATTCCGAGAATGCCCAGAGAAAAGGAATGGCCAGCCTTGAAAAGGAAGAAGGAGGAGGCGGTTATTGTAACTACCGACAACGCCTCGTACGTAGAAACCCTCAGGAAGGTAAAAGAACACGTTAAAGGGGGCGCAGGTAGCCTCAACATCAAGGGGGCCAGGAAGACGAGAAACGGCGACCTCATGATCACCGTTAAGGACCGAGAGAGCGCGAAGGCACTGAAAGAAAAAATCAGTGAGACTTCGGGACTCAAGTCCAGAGTAGCTGGCAGAGAAAAGCTCTTGACGATAAAAGAGCTCGAGGCAACTGCCACAGAGGAGCAGGTAAAGCAGGCACTTAAAGAGGCTCTGGGAAACCTAAATGAAGGAGTAACGGTAAAGTCGCTGAGAGAGGCATACGGGCAAACTAGGACGGCCACCCTACAACTCACGGAAGACGCGGCAGTGGCACTTCTGCGTATGAAAACCCTGGAAGTGGGTTGGGCAGTAGGAAGAATAAGCGAAAGGATACAGCCACAAACGTGCTACAAGTGTTGGGAAACGGGACACATCGCGAAGGACTGCAGAGGACCCAGCAGGGAAAAACTCTGCAGAAACTGCGGTAGAGAAGGTCACCTATCAAAGGTGTGCGAGGAGAAAGCTCACTGCCCAGTATGCGAAAAGGACGGCCATAGGGCACATACCATCAGATGCCCAAAATATATGAACGTAACGAGGAAAGACGACAAGGTAGGTGCTCAGGACAGAAATGTCTAACACCCACAGCAGCGGAGATGGAAGAAGAGCAGGGGAACGTGACCTACCAGTGAGGGAACGGCGCCAACCCCCTACACAAAAGAAGAATAGACCTCCTTCAAAGAGGAAAAGGGACATGGAAAGACTGGAGCGTCACCTACAAAAGAAGGAGGGATATATCGCGTTTGTGGCGGGCGAAGTGCTCCGCACGGAGACCAAGGCATGTATCCGGTATCCCTGTGGGAAGGTGGAGACTCTGACACCGTGCCCACCGCAGCGGATGGCGACGAACAACAATGCAACTGGAATACCTAAAACGGAGGAAAGGAAACCGCGAGAAAGCAACGTGGATGGACAACCCGGGTGGTACTCGGCGGTCCCACCCATAGTACGAATGACCAGGCAAAGCGTAAGATACGCAACTCAGAGACTAAGGGACCGAACACTCTTTGACCTAGTGAGGACCCACCTAGGCTACTTCGAGAGCACAAAAGACGGGGAGATAATCTCTGGAGAAAGTAAACTCTCCTCAGAGATAAAGATTATGTCCGAGGGGTTGCCCCGCGGCGAAGAACTAAGAGCCATATACCTCGACTTCATGCGAGGAATGGGAATCACAGAGGAACTGGCGCGGGAAGACCTAGAGCGAGTGGGATCTTATATGCGATCGTCCAGAATCATGAGGCTGCAGTCGATACGGGAGAGCGATAGACGTTACCATACGCCATGGCCACCTCCATCATACAGGTAAACCTAGGAAGAGGAAAATCCGCTCAGGAGCTATTAATAGCAACAGCGGCTAGACAAAACACTGACATTCTACTGGTCTCAGAACAAAATAGAGCTATGACCGAGATACTAGGCTGGAAGCAGGACATCGGCCGGAAGGCGGCCATCGGAATAAGGGGACGTAAGGTTCACGTCACGAGACAGGGAGCAGGACAGGGATACGCGTGGGTGGACACGGGAACGGTGACGATGTACAGCTGTTACGCCTCCCCTGCTATGGAAGCCCCGGAATTCCAGAACCTCCTGGACACTCTGGAGGAGGGCATGAGATCTGGAAGCGGCAAGTACATAGTGGCTGGTGACTTCAACGCAAAATCACAGGAATGGGGATCGGCAGTCACCGACAGGAGAGGAGAAGCACTGAGTGAGTGGGCATCGAGGAATGGTCTGGTTCCCCTGAACGAAGGAAATGCGAACACATTCAGGAGAGGGGGAGGAGGATCAGTGATAGACGTCACCTTCGCTACTGCAAACGTCGCAAGACAGGTGGAAGGATGGAGAGTGGTGGAAGAAGAAACCCTCAGCGACCATATGTATATTGAGTACAGGCTGAGGGACATTCGAGAATCGAGGGAGGAGACTCAGCAGTTCGTATCCAAGCGTTACAACGCGAGGAAACTAGACCGCACCAAGTTCAGGGAGACGTTCGAAACGGAAACGGCAGGAGAACCACCAAATGTGGCAACATGTGAGGCAGCACTCGCAAAGGCATGCGAAGCAGCCATGCCCAAGAGTAGTTGCACGGGCAATAGGGCAGTATACTGGTGGACTGAGGAGATTGCGGACTTGAGGAAGGTGAGCAACGCTGCTAGAAGGGCCGCCCAAAGAGAAACCAGAGATGAAGACAGACGAGCACTCCTTACAGTACGATACAGGGAGGCTAGAAGGGTACTGAAGATAGCAATTGCCGAATCCAAGCAACGCCACTGGACCAGCGTGATTGAAGAAGTGGAAAATAACGTGTGGGGGCAGGGGTACAAGATAGTCACGAAAAGGCTAAAAGCCAGACTACCGCCACCGAACCTGACGTTGTCCGAAATGAAGGTAGCTGCGGATGAACTGTTCCCAGAACATGACATCACGGAGGAAGTCGAGCAGGAACCGGAAGAGGTTACGAATATTCTCACGGTAGAGGAAGTTAGGACAGCGGCAGGAAAGATCAAGCCTAAGAAAGCCGCGGGACCTGATGGAGTGCCTCCGGAGGCGATCAGGGAAATGGTCGTAGTAGCGGGAGAGTACGTCACAGACGTGATGAACGCAATCCTCACGGAAGGGAAATACCCAGAAAAGTGGAAGACGTCCAGCCTCCTCCTATTGGCCAAACGAGAGGCCACGGAAGGAGAACCACCAAAGTATAGGCCCATTTGCCTGCTGAACACAAGCAGCAAGCTAATGGAACACGTGTTGGTGAGTAGACTGAAAACCGAGCTAGACGAGAGAGCTCCCCTGGCGGACAACCAGTTTGGCTTTCGAGAAGGAAGGTCTACGGTGGACGCGGTGAGGAGCGTGATGGACAAAGCAAAGAGGGCGAACCAAGGAACGAGGAGGAAAAAACAGTTCTGCATGCTGGTCACACTCGACGTCAGAAATGCCTTCAATACCGTCGCATGGGAACACCTAATCGCAGAGCTGGAAACAAGAGGCATCAGCCGGTACCTACTGAGGATGATCAGGAGTTACCTGAAGGACAGATGGATTATCCTAAAGGATAAAGACGGGAGGGCCTCACGGAAGAGGATAACAAGCGGCGTTCCCCAGGGATCGGTCTTGGGGCCAACGCTCTGGAACGTCTTCTACGATGGGGTGCTGCGTCTAGAGCTTCCTGGAGTGGAACTGGTGGCGTATGCGGATGACCTAGCGATGGTGGTGACCGCCGCCACTTGCGCCGAGCTCGAGGGGAGGGCGAACGCGGCCATCGCGGGAATCGTCGCGTGGATGGCTGACAGACAACTGCAGCTGGCTGCCGAGAAAACCGAGGCAGTGCTCCTAACCGGCAGACGGAAGTGTGAGCCGGTGACACTGGCAGTGGACGGGATACTAATCAAGCCCGGGAACAGCGTCAAGTACCTGGGAGTGAGAATAGAAAGAAACCTCAGGTACAGAAAGCACGTGGAAGAGGTGGCGGCAAGGGCGGAGAGGACAACAGGGGCTCTCCTGAGGCTTATGCCAAGGTTGGGGGGCCCGACGGCAGCAAAGAGGAGAGTTCTCGCGTCCGTGGCGGAGTCGGTGATGCTGTATGCGGCGCCGGTCTGGGCGGACGACATGGAGTTCGCAAACAGAAGGCAGCGGCTCCTACGAGTTCAAAGAAGAGCGGCGATCGGAGTGACGTCGGCGTACAGGACCGTATCTACCATGGCGGTCCTGGTAATTGCGTCCCTGGTGCCACTACATCTAAAAGTAGAGGAAAGAAGGCAACGGTATGACAGAAGAGGACATGAGGGTGGTTCCCGCGTCGCAGATCGGACAGCAACAATAGAGGCATGGCAGAGGGAGTGGGACGAGGATGAATGTGGACGATGGACCCATCGCCTGATACCCAGCCTATCGGGGTGGGTGAATAGAAGGCATGGTGAAGTCAACTATGAGCTCACCCAAGCTCTAACCGGCCACGGATGTTTCGGGGCATACCTGCACCGATTCAAGAGAAGGGACAGCCCAGAATGCCGGTACTGCGGGGAGGAGGACACACCTGGGCATACTCTCTTTCGATGCGAAAGATGGGCAGCACATAGAAGCGCGTGTCCATATCAGGAAGACCTCAACGAGGAAAGAATGGTACGGCGCATGTTGCAGGGACCGGAGGAGTGGCGGCGGATCGCACACACCGTGGGAGATATCCTAAAGTGCAAGAACGAGGACGACAAGCGTGATGAAGCGAGAGGACCTCCCACGCCTTAGTTGTTAAGGAGTAGGGATGGTCCCGGGGACGGAGAGGGCAAAAGCGAGAAAGGCAGAATAGCGTCCGGAAACCGGCGCAGGAAAGCTTCCGGAACTGCCGAAGCGAGAAATGTTTAGGGTTCTGGAAATCCGGACCAGACTTCAGGACGACCGGAGTCAGGCGAGGGACCAGTGGTTATACCGTGGTCCCAGAAGAAAAGTCTAGGTGGCGGCGTCCCAGAAAGAACTGTCGTTCTGAGCACGAAAAGGTGGGGGTAGTAGAATAAGTAATATTAGGAGGTAGTAGAATAAGTAGCATAGTAGTATGTTATTAGTAAGTAGGTAGTCTTCTGTCGTATCTGTATTTGTGGTTAAAATAAATAGTAAAAGAGCCAGTAGGCCACAAAACGGAAAGGCGACGGGAGAAATGTTGGGAGATGTCGCTGCAGGAAGTATGCCCTTCAGGCGATGCCGTGCAGCGGGGTGGTGGTGGGTTCTTCCCTCCCCTCGCCTTTTTTAAAAAAAAAAAAAAAAAAAAAAAAAAAGGGTGTAAAGAGTGTAGCGGTGTACATTATCCGAACGCAGCTTATATTGTTGACAGTAGGTATTGTCAAAACATTAGTGTTTGGCACTACCTACTGTCATTAGATTCAAAATATCTGACACATCCTGGCTACTAGTTTTAATGCAGTACGACCGATCTCGATGAAATAGAATTTGCTCATGCAGCTAAACTACTATAGGTTTCTGTTGAAAAGTGTCCAAAGGAACTGGAGGTTTGGGCATTTTTGAAAGATTTTGCAAATAAGCCGCCATTTCTGGAATTTCGTCGAAATAGTTCAACAATAAATTCTGAATAATTTCTGACTATGACATTTTTGGTACAATCAATAGTTTAGCTGCATGAGCAAATTCTATTTCATCGAGATCGGTCGTACTGCATTAAAACTAGTAGCCAGGATGTGTCAGATATTTTGATTCTAATGACAGTAGGTAGTGTCAAACGCTAATGTTTTGACAATACCTACTGTCAATATAAGCTGCCTTCGGATATTGTACACCGTTACACTTTTTACACCCAATAACACGTAAGTGTCATTTCGACGGTGTACCCGATGTCAACGGAGTACAATATCCGAACGCGTCTTTAATCGACATATCTGTCTAGTTCTACTAGTTTTATTTTAATGCAGACATGGCCGATCTCGATGAAATAGAATCTCATGCAGCTAAACTAATATAGTATATTGTAATACAAGTTTTATGAGACAAAAATTGGCGCACGAGTTGTTTTGGGCTCGACGAGCGTAGCGAGTAGTGCCTAAATGGAACGAGTCTTACAAAACGAGTGTTATATACTATTTTTCTACTTTGCAACATTAATTTTAGATAAATTTCCAAAATTGAGGTTGTCATCTTACCATCTAGAGTAGTTTTATATTCAACAGTTGGTAGTAAAATTTAAAAATACAATTGAGGCGAGCCAATAGCGATTGAGATGTCAGCCTTATTTGACACTTGACGTCAATATCATAAATCTTGGAAAACTAAAAGTTACGTCAAGTTTGTGATCTAGTGTTTTCATAACGACACCGAAAGCGGATTCGTTATGAGTTTATAACGAACGCAAAGTAGAAATATTTTATATATTATGATAAAGACATGTGCCTGGCCACAACAGATTTTTTATGTGAGATAATCGCAAAAATCTGAACTCATACACAATTTTATGGAAGCGTCATGTGTTAAACTTTTATTAAGACTTTCATCCCACTTTCATACCTCCAAATTTTTTTATCAAAATCCCAGGTAGGGATTTTGTAAATACACCGAGTTGATTTGATGGAATTCCGTATACACGTGTAGTGACATGCGTTTGTCTGATTGTAACTTTATGTTTCCTCAAAAGGCTTCAATCTCTGGACGGACTAAATATTCACGTCGCGATGATTTTTGTATGAAAACCTTTATTGCCAGGCCCACAATGCTTCTTAGTCTTTCTTAATCTTACACAAAAAAGCTTATTATATATTATTTCCGAGACGTTTAGTTGAGTAGGATATTTTATTTATCGTTGTTTTTCTTACTTAGCTCGTCTGCTAAGCCTGGCGTCATACCGACATATTTGCCAATATCCTTAGTCACCAAACCAGAAAAATGTTCTTGCGTTCTGATTTGACTTCGTTGGTCATCAGCTTTTTTAGTGTTGTTCTCGTTTCTTCATTGCAATTAATCACAGCTAAATGGCACTGTGACCGCAAAAGTTTTTACTGTATTCTCCAGATCGTTGGTGTACAAAAAGCAAAGCACCGGTCCCAAAACACCAGCACGGTGTATCCCATATTTAATTGATTTGAAAGTAGAGGTAAGAACATGATAAATATAAGACATCTGATATTTCCCGGTATTCAGAAAACCTGCTGTTTTTACTGACCACAGAATAGTGATTTTTTCGTTCACTCAATATTTTCAAGACAACGTAAACTTCAATTTACAAGTCTTTTTCTCCAAAGTTTCCAACAGTAATTACTTGCACTAATTACCGTGAAACTAACTGGAGAGAGAACTAACACGTGTATAATTTTTGCCAATTTCACGTTGCGAGCCAATAATTGCAACTGTCAGGGTACATGCATTCTTAGCAGTAGCTTTCTTGCGCGAACACGCTTCCAGCCGTGCAGCTGTTAATTACAAGACTGTCCAAAGTACAACAACTCCAGCCCAAACTTTCCACCAACTTCGGCACAACTGTGTTATACGGGGCACAACTTTTGCTTGCGCACCAGTTCGCCGGTGTCATTGGACGCCAATTTGAATTTAGTGTACACCTAATACACCCGTCTGAAACACGTCTGGTGATCAGTTAAAAGAATTGTTTAAGAAAAAAGAGTGTGTTCCGGATCCTCCACTAAAACTACATGGTAATAGAATCTTGATTATTAAAAGAGGACCACATAACACATAATTGGCAGGTGGTCATTTTAAAATTATTTGGACCTAACCAGAAGTTTCCTTAGATCAATGTGTGGGTATATTGACAAGTCGAACAAAACTACCACTAACCAGGGGTGAAGTCGCTATGCGGTCGAGTCGCTACGGTAGTCGTTATTATCGGTCGACATTGTAAATTTGGTAATGTGCCGTATCCTAGTCGACCAATAACCTCCATGTCCGTCAAGCAACCTACTGTAAATCGTATCGCAACATAGCGAGTAGTAAATAGAAGTTGTTTGGACCAGTAGTTTGGTCGCAATCGACGTAAATATTATCTAAGTATTATTTTTTTTATTAAAGAAATATATACATTCCGAATTCTCTATGCAAAGGTTGAAAACTAGGTTTTATGAAAGGGTGTCATAAATAAATTGCCTGTATGAATTTATGGGAGCATTGAAGCTCGAGTAAAAACTGCTACGAACAAAAGTGTGACTGTTGCCGAAGTTGAAGGAACAGCTCAACGAAAAAGCCGGTTAGATGTGACCATAGATGGATTTAAGCCCACTATTTGAATTAATTCGAGAGGAAATTAACCATTGAACCATTAAGTTGAATTGATAATAATTTATTATGATTGATTCAGCAAAACGCACTAACTATCTGCTATTGGAACCACACACTCATAATACGAAATATATATCGTAAGAGTTTATTTAACAATACCCAAAAACTTTGAATTAGTGAACTATTGCTACAACAACACTACATTATCATTCCAAGTGTGTACTTCGAGTTACAAATCTGTGGTCACCACTAACCGATGTCTTCCGCTTTGTTGAACGCTCCTTTTGCGCCATATAATTTCAAGGTATAAATATTATATTTTTATTGACGATTAGATTGGCGTAAAATAGTGCCATAATGTTTCCTATAACGTCGAAATATGTAACAATCGTATCAAAACTTCGTATACAGCATATAGGTCAGATGTCTATGGAAAAACATGATTGACAGCGTTGCCAATTTATGTGGGGTCGTTGTAATACGATCATAGCCGAATGTGATAACGACCTTTAGAATAGGGCGCGATACCAAAACAGTTTTGGGTCACCATCAAATAGTCGCTATTGTAAACAATTTCCATCGCCAGGCGACCATGCTAGCGACTTGATGAAACCGATGCGAAGAGGTGATATTATGTATATACTAGTTATAAAATTATCTTCAGCCGGGCCGAAGTTATTATACCCCCACCGTAAAATATTTAAAAAAAATAAATTGAGTGAACCGATTTTGCCTATTCACGAACTTGTCCTTACTTTTCAAGAGATAAGCTTGTGTACCAAATTTCAGATCAATTACTTCAAAATTAAGGCAGGTGTTGTATACACAGACAGACGCTTTTTGGTACGGAAACTTGATATAAATTTGTATTTTAAAAATATCATAATTATTAATTATCTAACTTATAGAAATTAATCGATTTACTTTTGATTTTGGATATCACTGCATTTCTCATCTATCCAATACAATGATCGAAACTAAATAGTCTACTTCGCCACGTTGACTATGTAGTATGATGATATAAACAAGTATGACTTCTGTCAATGTAACAAAGCTTTATTTAACTTTCAAAAATGTATGATTATGTAACAATTGTATAATTCTTCCTATGTTCGTATGTATGCGTATGTCTACTTCTGTTACGTTCTACTCCTGTACTTATCGGCTTCTTAAACTTGTCTTGACCTTTTCCTCTTCTGACTTGCTGACTTTTTTTGTACTTGACATTTTTATTTATCAAAATCTCGCCTACTTAATTGCACATTACCACAGACTACATGAACCAACAAAACCCAATTTGCAATTTCTGTTTTCAGATTGAGATTTACGGAGGAACGCTTACAAACATCAGTTGTCACTTCCGAATTCTTTAGTTATCGGCCACCCTGGCCCATAACCCTTATCATTACCCTAATCATTTAGTTTTATTTACTGAATGTTTTGCCAAAACAGTAAATATTTGGAAATCTGTGAAATGTTCTGACTACACTCCAAAATTTATTGATTATATTCTTATTAAGCTAATAATTGTGGTAAGAAAATTTAAAGTAAATAAAAAAATACGTTTTTTATACAAAGTAATCTTTCTTCACTTGGCAACCTATGGCGATTCCTGGATATATATTTTTTAATATTATGAAAAAGATGGTTCAATTGTTTGTCAGGTCATTTTGGTGACCTTTTTGTGGTGGTCACACAAATAATTTTTGACAAAATAAGCAGCATCCTACTGGCTTTCTAAAACCATTCCATAAATTTTTCATAGATCACTAGATATTACGGAAAAAGTAAAAACTGTCAATTTACTTTTGCTTAAATAACTTCGTTATTACGAAAAATAGAAAGTCGAAAAGTTGTCTCCTTACATAAAAACATACTCTGAAGCCATTTTTGTTGGCAGAAAATGTTTTTGTTCGGGCGACATTCAACTTTTTTTTCTTATGAGCACCATATTGAATTGTTACAGATTTAAGTAGAATATTTAAAGTGCAAAAGGTGCAAAAAATATTTAAAGTACGAAAGATACCCTTGGGTGGCCCGCCAGATCATCCGACTTAACGCCAATGGTTTTCTAAATATGAAACTGATACTTTAATAAAATTAAACATATGAACTTATAACTAAATTCAATTTAAAATCACTAAAATCTGTACAGTGGTACTGACTTTCTTTGCTTTGGATTCTAGGTGTTCTTTTCTATTGCACACTGTTTTCTTTATCTACAAGTTCTTGTATTAGGCTTGCATATCATATAAGATATTGACAGTAATCTAGAATTCCAACCAATAAAATTATATTTGCCAGGTATTTTTTATTTGTTGCTGAGTTTAGTAAATTGTTGGTAAATGGTGCAGCAAGTCGTTGTTGTAGGAAGAAAACTGAGGTCAACTCGCCCCTCTAGCGGCCCCAGGCCGCAATTAGATATCTTTGCGCCATAATTCACGTGTAATCTCCTCGAGGCCTCAGAGCGCTCATCTGCAAGTCGAGTCTGTAAGGTCCTCGTTCAGTTTTCTCGGGTTCACTCTAGTAGTGGGGTTCATCTACTGGCGTGAGCGGTTTAGGGGCGACGGGGGACCGAAGTTTTTGGAAACGCGGAATGACGCGCTACGGGAACACCCGCAGAGCGAATGAGATAACCCCGTTCCGATTTACGACGCTATGGGCGGCGGCTGAAAAAAAACGGAAAAGAAATCGTAAACCGCTTTTTTTTGCCGGTGCGTCGTCGTCGGGGATGGGGGTTAATTTAAATTTTTAAGCGTGATACAGTTGTAGATAACGCTTTTAAATTACGCTAGGCGTCCGGTAGGGATACTTTATTTCTTATGGGAAAATACAATTATTTGGTAAGTTTTGCACCTAAACACCTAGACGTATTGTGTGACCGATAACTAACTGACTGCTAGCTATTTCAAGTCTACAACGTATTTAGTATTTGGTAACGTTCGGGTTATTGCCCTTGTAATTGCATCCAAGGTGGCAAAGAATCGATGTATTGAGATACATACATTGAAACGATAACAAAAGACATTTGACAAAATGTGTATTTCAATTATACCATCAAAAGCGTAATGACTGACATGACTATACATATATTATGTAGTACAGTTAATAAAAATAAGCTGTGGTAGGTAACTACAAAAAAAAACATGGACAGGAACCACCAGCAATCATACATGGACAAGAAATATAGTAATTTGACAAGAAAAAAAAGGATATTCAGCGTTAAACTAAACAACCACGCATTGAAAAGCAATATAGGTATTAGAATGTGAAAGAGCTACCAAAATCCGAAACTCAGAGTGATTGCGTAAAGTATGGAAACATGAGAAAATCTCTGAGACAGTTTGTTTAAAAAATTCTCGAACACGTTGATTACTATTGGGTTATGACGTCATCGATACATTCTTTAATGAGAACTCCAACTATTTCTTACTGACTTTGGAAGATATTTTAATTGTCGTAATGGTAGCAGAAACAGTTTATGGCCTTACATCAGAAAATTTTCTAGTAAAATACAATCGAATTGCTTATTATTAAAAGTGACTAACAACAGGAAAATAGTATGAGTTAGTCCCTTTTAATAATAAGCGATTAAATTGAAATCGGGGTCATGGATTTTGTGAATGAAGCCGAAATCGATCTCTACAGCTGAACCCAACTTTCCAGAAACCTCAAAAGGGTTTTATTACAAACCTACGTACATGTACTTGACATCCTTCAAAAAGGTTTTTGAAACATTTACAGTGATTCGTTAATGGTGTGCATGGGCGTCTGCATTAAAACGAACAAGTTTTGCAAAATAAGTGCATTTTGATACTTTTACATACCTTTAGCGCTCGCTGTATAAGCATTATTTATCTTCACATTATTAATCAGTGATCATATAATAAAATGTAACTTCTACCACATGTAAATCCAAAATCTACCACGTAATGGGCTTGTAATAAAGTTGCAATTTTCGTAGTATATATATTTATTTTTATTTCATCTTAAACAACCACGCCTCACCAAGCAATTCTGGATTGTAGTTCCTTTAGTACTTAGATTTGAAATGTTCATGATTAAATGATGTGAGACAAAATGTTATTGGCTTCTAGACTATTTAGTATAACACCGCTTTAAACAGTTTAGTCATGGGCAACTATGTCACTCTAAAATCAGCAGTTTTGTCCAACATTTTTCGAATTTCTGTTTTGCTGCTTTTGCTTTTGTCTGCTAATTGACGATAATGCCATTAATTAATATTTTTTTAACTACAATTTAACGAGAAACTATAACTGAAGAACATGTTCCAACTGGATTAATCCATAATCTCAACCTAAATTTTCAATGAAGAAATTTGTCCCATAAAATTCCTTCGCACACGATAAGTCGACACGTATATATAAAGTCGACGTGGAAGGGCCTTTGTGAGGGTTCTCCGGCATTCTTATATACCCCGCAGGATGTGTGTTGGGGTCTTTTATCGTGCCGTAAGCTTGTAATGCGCCATATCACGGGTCAGTTCCGACATCCGCCGGAAGCCAGACGTGATTTCCCCAATTTTTTAACACTTTTCCTTTTTCCGCTCTCACGACACCACCAACGTGTTTCGCACCCTTAGAAACGTGCCGAAATCTCACAAATCCATAAGATTATTTTATACAGAAATCATACTGACGTAATATTTAATACATATAGCATCACACAATATAGAGTACTGCCTATAATATGATAGCAAATTATTATATATTTTATGTTTTATATATTTTCTTTTATAAAAATATTCACCGATCGCGTAAAGTATGGAAGCATGACAAAACCTCAAGAACGGTTTGCTATTTTTAAAATTCCTCGAACACGTCGGTTTATAATTATCAAAATACACCTTAGTCAAATTAGTTTTTTACCTTCAATTGTTTTTAACAAATGACTTCATCGACATTTTTCTTAAATGACAACCCTATATTTTTTTTATATAATTGCAATAAAAAGCCTCTTTACATATATTTTTTTTAGTGAATTTGACTGTTCTTTTAATTGTCTTAATGGCCTTACATAAGAAAATTTTCGAGAAAAAGACAATGGAAGGTTACGAAATAAAAGTGACAAAATCTCCGGAATGGATCGACCGAATTTAATGAAATTTTGGAATTAAGTATTTTGCAACCAGGTGAAGTGACCGGCGTTATTATCGTTGATGCAACGTTTACAGTTTCTGAGATATAACCTCAAACTTTTGAATTTCAAATTGAACATCCTGTATATTTTGACATTTTCTGTTACAGTCTTCCATTGCCTATTAAATGTTACTACCCTTGTTACGGTATTATATAAAAAAACATCTAGAAATTACCAAAAACCTTTACTAGTTACGTCTAAAAATTAACAAAGAAAAAAATGATAACAAAAAAGTACAACAAAAAAATAAACCGATCAGATTTAAAACAATGTGTTCTTGTCAATGGTTGAGAATCCTCATACACCAACTAGTTGAAGTTGAAAATGAAATAATGTTTTGTTATCAATTTTTTCTTTGTTAATTTTTAGACCTAAGTAATAAAGGTTTGTGTTAATTTCTAGATGTTTTCGATATAATAACGCCGGTGACTTCACATTGTTGCAAAATACTTAATTCCAAAATTTCGTTAAATTCGGTCTAGCCGTTCCGGAGATTTTGTCACTTTTAATTCCTAACCTTCAATTGCATTTTTCTCGAAAATTTTCTTACGTAAGGCCACAAAAATATTATGCTACCATTTATACAATTAAAAGATCTGTCAAGTTCATTAAAAAAGATTAGGGTTGTCATTTAAAAAAAATTCGATGACGTCATCTGTTAAAAACAATTGAAGGTAATAAAAATAATATGATATCTTAAGGTGTATTTTGATAATTATAAATCGACGTGTTCGAGAATTTTTTAAAATAGCAAACCGTTCTTGAGATTTTGTCATGTTTCCATACTTTACGCGCCATACTTTATTAGTTTTTTATTCTTGACGTTTCGTCGAAGTGGTACCAACCTAAAATTTCTTATAAAGAAGTATAACCATTTTTCAATTTTTTTAAAATATATATTTACTCAAAAAGCAGCACAAAAAAACGTTGTATGTCACTTCAGCCGAAAACTACATAGCGCGACTCGCTCACATGTGACACTCTGCCTTCGGCGTCGCGCCGCATTACCGCTCGTCGCGCTATTCCGTACTTTCGGCACTCGTAACATATTGTAACTAACTATCGTAACTATTGCGTCAGATTAGTCAAACTGATAACGTTTTCTATAGGTTAGAGTCATTAAAAAAATCTGGCATACACAATTCTATAAAAATATGCTACATTAAACTATCCACTTTCAAGGATCCAAAATGATTCAAATGGTGTTGAGAACTGGAAAGCAAGTTTAACGGCAGTGGCAGGCAAAACGGTGTAACGCGGTTTGCTATTCGGCAAACCGGGAAGTGTTCTGATTGAGAGCAGCTTGAGAGATGGGGGTGGGTTCTGGGGGGTGGAAGCGGTGGCGGCACATCACCGCACAAGGATGTCAAAGGAACCGCGCGTTACGTCAAATTGCCCAGAAAACGCCAGGTGTCGAGGACCCTTTTGTCTCACTAAGTTACCCGCAGGCTATAGAGAGCTTCCTGGCAAATTTATAACGGGAAATATCCTAAAATATTGTAAATTTCTGCTCAATGGTATTTACAAAATATTGCTTTCATACTTTAAATGGTCTACCTTGAAGTTAATAATTATAATGGAGTATTTATTATTCGGATAGCGTTGTTTTATGGACTTTGTGTCTGTAGACTCTGAGTTTATTTGGTTAAAAAAAAATAAATTTGCACTTCACATTAATGCTCCAATATTTTGTGTGCTCCTTAGAACCAATTGGTCTTATCATTTTGTTGTTTTAATATTGTACAAGCAATTATACATTATGTGCAACACAGTATCGTGTGGCACTCAACAAGCCATACCGCACCTTAGGCCCGAGACTCCTATACCATTTGCCACTAGGGTTGCCAACTCTACAAAGTCAAAATACGGGCCTAAGTCCCAGTAAATGTTACAAACTTAAAATAGTATGTATATTATTATACAAGTTTTATAAGGCGCCTACAAGTCTTATAAAACGAGTGTAATATTTTTACTATTTTTTCTACTTTGCGTCGTTAATTTTATATAAATTAAAGAAATTTTGGTTACTATATTGCGCTAAATTCGAATCTAGGGTATTTTGCGGATACCACGTGGCAGTACTGTAGTGACTGTAGTAAACTGTTAACTTCGTAAGTTTGGGATAAAATCATGACAAAATCTAATTATGAATAATTTTATTCTACTTTAGCCTACAAGTATTAATAAATAATCAGCGTGGTCGCAACTATGATCACAATGGAGCTTGGGGCAACACTTTTAACCCTACTGTGATAGAAACTTAACATAACCTAAAAGTAGTTTCATAATTATAATATTCAGAATAGACGTGTTTTTCAGTAACTGGTTAGTTACTTCACAGAATAAGAACTTACTAAAGAATTGATATAAAGGTTAACGTTTAATAGCGGTTTCTACCTAGTACCGCTGGCTTATACAAGTTTGCACGCACACATAATTAATACCAAATTCTAATTTCGGTGTAATAATTTATTAGAATAAATTATACTTAGTAAAATTACATGTGATGGAATTACGTTGCACACAACCAGAACTAAGACAAAGTCGGAAGCGACGGACAAAAACGAATACGGCATTGAACAGAGCAGAATTCGGTCCAAAATATTACCGAAAACTTATACGTTACATAACTAAGAAATCCTCAACACTTTAAATGTACTATACCTTCCTACGTGTATGGTGATATTCAATAAACCATTTATTGCGCATATACAATCCCGCAGCAGTAATTAAAATCGTTCATATCTACGATGTAGGTTTGATCTTCGCATAATACATTATTAAAGTAAATCTGGTCTTTGAATTATACCTGAACAGGGGATTTGATGTTTACTTGACAAGAATAACGACGATCACTTACCAGAGTCGCAAAACATCACCGAAAACGTCATGCTGGCGTATTTTGATGACCACAGCAAAACTAAGAAAGCCCCAATCCTTTGGCCATACTATAGCAGGCTACACCCATGTTTAAATATGTATAGAATATTGATATTTCGCAGTTTATGCGATTGCAAGCGATTAAGAAGATGCAGTCGATGCAGTGTGTGGTTATGTTGGGTTATGTATTGTACGTTTGACATATGGCATTTGATATCAAATGTGTACCAATCTTAGACAAATATGTTACTGTTTTCGGTATTACAATGTGTTAATTGTAACACCGAAAACAGTGTTACAATGTGTGCATTGTGAATGCAAAGTAGAAAAAAATATTTTTAGTGTTGAAAAATCCAGAGGTAGAAAAATTTTAAACACATGAAAAAAACAACACATTTTCACCGACCTCCACAATTAATGGAACCTAATTCAACTTTGCTAACCTTTGATCGATTATCATAATTTTGTTTTCGGGATTTTATACATAAATTTATGATTGTCAAACCACGCCTACCTTATTTGTTACTTTGCACATTCATATAATTATTTTTTAGTGTATATCCTGTTTGATTGTAAGTAGTCTAAAATTCTTAAGAATCTGTAAGAATTAAAAGAATATAAATGATTTGGTGCTACTTTTATTTTGCCTTTTTATTTTAAATTTTTTTGTCATATATCTGCTAATTTTAACCTATCTGGTTCTAACTGATTTTACCAGTTTTTAGTGAACAACAGTGCAACGTGCAGATTAAAAAAAAAACACAATACAGTCAATTTCGCTCAATTGGGACACCGGTTTATCGGGACATCCGACATAAAGATCGAAAATAACCGACGAAATAATACAAATTTACTCCGCCTTTTCGGGACAATATTCCGTTTATTCGTTTGATCGTGTGAATTTTTGACAAATGAAAAATATTCTTCAGTGGCATAAAACGCGGTGTTGGCGTTAATAGCGCCACTAATATTGAGAAACAGAACTCACAAATGAGAATTGACATATCGCCCGTGAACGCTTAACTGCTACACGATTTTTGGCAACTAAGAGGAATTATGAATATTTAAATTTTTCGACCACCATACTTGTAAACGTCTTGTAAACGTTGTCAGATATCAACGTGAACCATTAGGTTTATGCTGATGTAAAAAAATATGTACGCTATACAGGGTGATGTTAGCACATAGTAATTTGTACTATGTGACAACTTTTGCATTACTCAGAATTTGATTATTGATTGATTCATGTGTGGTAGAATTTTTGTTGGAGTATCTGTTTTGAACATATACATGGTGCCAGAACAAGGAATACAAGGATACATTCTTGAATTTATTAAATAAAATATAAAGAAACACTAATCCTGTAATTTTTTGGGAACTTCGGATAATTTCATATCATATGAATAGCTACAAGTTTAATGGGAAAAGATGGCCGATTATTCTAAGCTACCACTAATGAATGTTCGCTTTCTGTAACAGAGAGTAAATTCATGTTCAATTTAATACATTGAAAAGGACGCAAAAGGGTAACGCTTGTCAATATAAAATCGGCCAACTCATATAAAATGTGAGACCAAATGTATGAGGTGTTATATCAAGATTTGTCTAATAGACTTGCTCCTCAAACAAGTTCTCATACTTGTGCCCACTGTAAATTCAGGAAGAATTATGCCGGTTGCTGTGTCTTTTCGGTAATTAGAATGCATTGCTTGTTGGATCTTGAATCTACCACATATGCAATCCATCACTTATTTTGTAAAATATGTATGACGTTGAACACATTATAAAAGTGTGTCGTTTGCCAGTTTGAACAAAATCTGATAAGACATGACTCTTGCAGTAAAAGATCTGTTTAAAGGAAATTAAAATTAAGTAAATATTTTTTGTCCTTGTATGTTGTCCACTAATGTCCAGGAAATAGTAGTTTTTTATGTTGAACCGATTTCTAAAAGCCATGTCGCTCTATCCTATACCAGCGACCGGACCTCAATAACCTTATTGCTTTAACGTTAGCTGGCTAGCAGGCTTGCCAATGTGCGGGTAATTACCCGAAAATCGGGTATTTGCGGTGTGCTGACGGGTAAAATATAATTCCGGGTAAAACTGGGTATTCTTGATATTTAAAAATTTTTAACCAAAATCAATTATTTTTATGAAACGGTGGAATTATTTGCAACATTTACTGCTGTTAGTTTTTGGTCAGATGACACTCCTGTAATTAGTTGACATTCCTGACTACTACATGACAAAAACAAACAAGAAATCATTCTTTTAATTTTACTCCACGTAAGGTAAGTTTATATTTTATTTTGATTTTGAAGTTCCTGGTTTTGTCATTTGTATTTGTGGGGTTTTGGTTAGATAGACATGTTAGAGAGAATGGAAAAATGGTTATTAAAGTACCTAAAGGTACAAAAACTTGGCCTAGAACCAACGTCAGAGGCCAATTGGAAAGAAAGTATTTAAATTTGGCATCGCTGCAGGAATTTGTAGGTTCGAAAATTTAAACTTTTTACTTGTGCTACCATTTCCAAATGCCAGCGTGGAACGCACATTCAGTCGCTTGAATTTGACCAAAACGGATACAATAAGTAAATTATCTACCGAAACAGTTGCTGCTACATACTCAAGAAGGGGTCCTTGGTGCTGGGGTTCTTTTACATTTTTTTTATCAACCGAATAAATAAATGCTATGGGCAAATGTATGGAAAAAATAAAAAATGTTTATTATGTTTATATTTTATAACGAAATTGAATAAAGGAAATGAATTATCACCCTTTTTTTAGTTCATCGTTTAAGAGTTGCCGGGGAAATGTTGGGGAATTGGGGCATAGAAAACCGGTAAAAGTGGGGATTTTGATGTTTGCTGCCGGGAATTACACTGGTACAATATTGGCAAGCCTGCTGGCTAGGTTCATAAGATGTCTGTAATCTCCGTCACACTTCTCGTCTTCACGCCTTGCCGGTTCCATAGACGCACCATAGACCGAGAAAACTGAACGAGGAGCTCGACTCGACCCGTAGATGAGCGCTCTGAGGCCTCGCGCGGAGATTACACGTGAATTATGGCACAAAGATATCTAATTGTGGCCCGGGGCCGCTGGAGGGGGCCCCGACTTGACCTCCGTTTTCTTCCTTCCTCCAAACCGGCGCTCACAGGCCATTTACCGACTCAGTACATTTAGCACCGAGGCCGCCACCAACCGCCACCGGTGGCGGCGGCGGTTCTAGCCACCGCCGCCAGCGTGACTCATTATTAACGCCCGGGCTAAGTCGACGTGCACGAGGTGTGCCGCTTACTAATTTCAATAGATTAACCGGGCGCATTTAACCCATTCGCCCAAATCGAGTTATTTGTAATTAACCGAGGGTTGGGGGTGGCTGATGTTTGAACGCCACCGCACACTAGTGCTTGTAGTATACCACCCTGGAGGCGGCGATGCCTCAGACTCTCTCTCGGCCTCTTATCTTGTTCCTGCGTGTACGCCGAAACGTTGGTTTGTAGGGTAGGGTAGGAATGGTTGGTGCCAGGGAGCAAGCAGCGGGTATGTGCACGTTGGCCACTGTCAGAGATAAATGGCCGAAACGCTTTGATGACGCTAATTTATATCTAATGGTGCCCGTTTCGTTGCGCTCGCAATCTGCACGCCCTAGCGCCGGGAATTATTCCTAATTAAGCGCGACCGAATTTGCGGGTTAATGATTTGCGAGGATCCGTTGATTAATGAAAGAAAAATGTTTAAGGACCGGCGCCGCCGCCGATTTTTACGCAACTCAAGTTGTTGATTGCAGGGCAACAACTTAAATTACTCAGAAGTTTTCGATACATATCTGAAATACTTCGCAATGCGTGTTATAATTAGCTGAGAACAAACATAAAACAAAGTAAACGTTTCCGAGGCTATATTGTTGGTCAAGAGTTAACCAATTAGTATCTTCTACATTCAGTGAAATTTAAGTAATTGTTTAGATCATTTCTTTCAGAAATTTTTTATTCAAATGTAAGGAAAATACACTGCGCGTCAAAATTAACGCACCACAAAAAAATTTTCACAATTTTAAAGTTGAATTTTCCTCACTTTGTTTCAGTTGTCGTTTGATTATAGTAACGATTACTAAGTGGTAACGATACAATGGTAGACATTTGTATTTTTTTTTTTTTTGAATATATATAAGTTTAGGGAGAAGTCCATATTGCAAGTGATTGATATTGGATGGATATTAGATATGGATATTGGATATTGGATGATATTAGTACTTATGTTTTAAGAATATGACAGTGAGTATTTTACCTTTTTTGTATTTTAATTTTGTTGTGTGTTTTGCTCATTGCGTCTGTTTTCCACTTTAGTTTTCGCCGATGATGCTTTAATTAGCGAAACCGGTCCGAAGCAAATAAATATAAATTATTGCAAAAAGAGGCTTTTCTTTTCTCCAATATATATAAGTTTATTTGTAAATAATTTATAAATTACAAATTACATTTTGTTTCATATCTCTCTAAAAGAAAAATAAATAAATACAAAACGTGTCTTCTTCCCTCTATCTTCACCTCGGGGTTGGATCTCCGACGTCATTGATGGATTTCCTTCCTCGGGCTAGCGGTGTTGAGGGTGCATGGTTATGTAAAGACTAAAGTTGCTTTCCTATAGTGCGCCCGTCACCAGCATTCTTTTGACCTTTCTCTTGAAGGATTGTGGCGCTAGGTTTGTAACGTATTCGGGTAGTTTATTGTATGTTTCAATCGTGTCCGTTAGTGATATTTGTGTAAATTGTTTCTTTTTAAATGTATGGGCTCGAATGTGAGAGCATGCCCTTGTAGTGTAATTGTGGTATGCGTTGTTTGCTTTCAATTTAATGTTCGTTTTAATTTTCTTCTTGATCATTTTATGTATTAATGTTAAGTTGCTAAGAGTAATTAACTTGTTCATGTTTAGTTCTTGTGTGGTTTCGTAAACTTCTTCTGTCGGTGTCAGTCTGTCTAGGAAGTACATGATTTTAAGGACTTTATTTTGCTGGGTTTGTATTTTTTTCATGTTTTTTTTTAGTTGTATTACCCCACACATGTATTAAGTAAGTGTTTCTTGACGTGAAAAGAGAATAGTAAATGGGTTTTCTCAGGGTTGGTGGTATTATGTAGCGAATTTTCCATATTTTTGCGATTGTTCCTGCATTTTCTTGAGCTAGTTTGTTCACATGTGCATCCCATTTCAGGTCATCTTGAATGTAGAGTCCCAAGTATTTAACTTTAAATTTAAATTGTGAGGTGTTTCATATGTGAACTCAGATCTGAAGATTACCACCTCGAACTACTTGGTATGTTTGTTACCTTGTGTCTAGTCTTGTCATCACTGTTCTTATAGTACCGTGGTTATTAAAAGACGTTATGAAATGAATCAAAGAACAAAATTTTTACAAAAGATGTACTGTTTTACTACAATTGAGTCCTGTGGTTGCAGTTTGCAACTTTGAAGTTAATTTAATTTAAATAACGTTAATTTTGCCTACAGTTTATAAAAAAACAAATTAACAAATAAAACAATGCAACAGTTCATAAAATATATACACCTCATACTCGAGATTCTACACTATCTATAGTAACCTCTGAAACACAAAGATTGGCATCATATGGGAAACAGTGTTATTACCCAATTTTTGCATTCGGCATAAAAGTTGATAGCTGGTTTAAAACCAAAAATTGTATTAAAGTTTGAAATCACACCTATCTATCTTGAGAAAAATATTGTTTTTAGTTTTATGGTAGATATTACGGGTTCCAATTAATCTATTTTTTGATTTTTTTAAATTTTATGTAGGATGTGATTTCGGTATTATTATGTTTGCTAATTAGGAACTATCGCAAAATTGATTTGATTTCATTATGCAAAGTTGGGCTATACAACAAAATTATAATCTAATTATTTAAGAGATATATTACGCCTTCATACCATGTATGACTTCGAATATCGTTTGAAAAGACATGGAAGGCGATAGAAATTCAAACAAAAGTACTATAAACGACATGCAACATTCTCTTCCGATGTTAGTGTTCCTTACCAAATTCTGCAGGGTGTGGGCAATATCTCAGAATGGACGGTACCTATTTGTAGATATTGCTTTCCACTTTTCTTCCAAAATCCTCGTGATTATAAATGGAAGCTAAACCCTGCTCTGGAATTCAACAATTTAAGAAACACAAAATTGATAAAACTTGTGCTAGTAATCAACAACAAAAAGTTTGCAACTTCCAGATACTGTTCAGGAACTCACGACAAAAATGCATTACCATGTGGACCAATAGATAAATGTTAAACTATTTTATAATTTAAATACCACACAATACATGAAAAAAAGTTAGTGGCGAGAACCAGTGGTAGTACACCACTGGGCTTTAGGGTTTTCTTTTGCTCAGCTGCGGCAATTATGAGAATGAACAGAAATCAATTCCGCATCATCTGTTTATAGTGTTTTTGTTTGAAATTTCCATCTTCTTCCATCTTCCGGCAAACCATACGGCATGGCCATACCTGCTATAATGTATTTGAAAACAATATAAAAAAATTATAAATAATTATACAAGAAATAAAGCAAGTACATAAATACAATATATAAAAAGTATTATTAATGTCTTTAGAATAACCAATATAAGCCAAATGAACCCCTTCAACTAGTTATACCATATAGCAATCATATAAAAATCACAAACAGCATATAAAATGTCTCCAAATTTTAAACAAGATAATCTGTTAAATTAAAGATAGCTACTAATATTTATTAGAACGGTGGTAATGAAAAAATACTAAAAATAAAAATAAATTGAAATTTGAATGTATTTGTAGGTATTTTGCTGTTGTAATTGTACGAGACCCTGAGCTCTGCCAACGAAGTTCTACGAAGTACATAAATGAAAACATTTCTGGGGTTTTACAACTCATTAAGTATTTTTATAAAAAAAAACTCAAATTGAGCAGCATTAAAGGTGTAACAAAAAGTACTTGTATCTTCTTTAATTAAACCTCTGGCCGCAAAACCTACTCATTTAATTATAAATAATTAGCAATTCAAATAGGCGTACGTATCGTACAATCACAATGATTTAATAACCGTCTGTTTTAAAGTATACATATTCTGCACCCGAAAGGGTTGTTTGTGGTTGGTATCAGCTTGAAGTTCCGCGGCAATCCGTTTTTCGCGGTAGCGCTGCGGCTCGTAAAGGGCGATGAAAAATTGAAAGGCGAGCATCGTAGGTCGTATAATTAGCATAATGGGCGGTAATTAAAACACCGATGAGGCGGCATCTTAGGTGCAGGACCCGTCACCGGCAGGTGGCCCCGCCATCGGCCCTAATTACTTCGGCTTGTGGCGCTTTCGCTTTTTACGACTTGAGCAGGAAGCAGCGCTTCTTCTTGGTTGCGATTTTCAACGGACCGCACACCCTTCCGAGAGGCGCGACTGCCTCCGACGTCTCTAACGACTTTTATTTGGCAACCGCACAATGGGTAACAGTAATTAACGGTGAATTAAAATCCAAACACGTAATTCCGTTTCAATTCGACTCGAGTCGGAGTCTGTGTTTGCCGAAGGAGAGGAGATTTTAATTCGGGCTCGGATATTGCGGGATTGTTCTTCGCCGGAAGTGATTACCGTCAAGCAGCGACGGCGGCGCTTAATTGCCATGCGAAATTAATATCGGAACGGATACGGACTATGTACGTACCGGGATTACCGAGGAGTTTGCGGGATTCTTTGTTTTTTGTTGACTTTTTTGACGAGATAAGTTGACGGAGAAGGAACGAAAATTGTTTCTTGGACGTTTTAATTATAATCTGAACTAAATCTGAATAATAATATAATAGGTCCATTCCAACACAGCGAAAACGCCGTTCAGGTACGTTACGGTGTATTGGACCAGATTTGTCAGCGATACTTTTTATCATGGAGTTTTGGTCGTAACATAACTGGTCCATCATAAAACACGATACCTGAACGGTGTTTTCTTTGTGTTGAAACAAACCTAATAATATCAGATTAGTCCGTAGAATGTCAGTCAAAAAGATGCGAGATGATCATGAATATTAGTGCAGAATATAGAGACAGTAAATTTGACAGTTTGACAAAATTGTGATATCATGGCAATAATTTTGTGAATTAGAACAGAATCAAACTATTGGCTGGTCATATGAGATCCCGTGCTATCACGGCACACTGTGGGAATCGGGGTTGGCAAAATTTAATAAAATTTAAGTAAGCTTTCATGGCCAGAATTATTTAGAAAATAATTGCTTCCGGGTTATGCCGTAGACATGATTACCATGACCATATTATTCCATTTAATAATTAAAAAATCTGATGTGGCCAGGCACATGACTTTATCATACTATATATAAAATTAATAGTTTAGCTGCCTGAGACTCTATTTGATCGAGATCGGCCATGTCTGCATTGAAATAAAACTACTAGAACTAGACAGATATGTCGATTAAAGCTGCGTTCGGATATTGTACTCCGTTGACACCGGGTACACCGTCCAAATGAGACTTACGTGTTATTGGGTGTAAAAAATGTAATGCAATATGCGAACGCAGCTTATACTGACAGAAGTTATTATCAAAACATTAGCGTTTGACACCAAGACTACCTACTGTCTTTAGAATCAAAAAATCTGACAAATCCAGGCTACTAGTTTTCATGCAGTACGACCGATCTCGTAGAAATAGAATTTGCTCATGCAGCTAAACTATTGATTGTACCAAAAAATGTCATAGTGATAAATTATTCAGAATTTCCTCATCTTTAATTTATTATTTAACTATTCCGACAAAATTCCGGAAATGGCGGCTTATTTGCAAAATCTTTCAAAAATGCTAAGACTAAACCTCCAGTTCCTTTGGACCCTCTTCAACAGAAAGCTTTTTAGCTCTAAGTTTGGTTATGAAACTTCTAAATATGAAGTTTCGTCCCGATACCTTTAGTAGTTTCTCCGGAATCGTCGCCACAAAAAACGGGTACACACACACACACACAAACACACATACACACACACACACACACACACACAGACATTTTTTGTACCTTGGTCAAAAATGTTCAGGGGACCCAAAAAGACATATTTCCGCTAAAATCTCAAAATTTTTTTTTGGCACGATTACAATACTTTACATACTGCGTATGATAAAGTAAAAAGAAACATTAGCTAAACTTTTTACTTTTAACTGTCTCCTTTGGTCAGATGAGATGCTTTATCTACCTATACCTACCGTCAGTCTCAAAAGTCTTCATATACCACAAGAAATAAAGAAATGTAAGAAACGACAAATTAAAGTTACAAGAGAATACATTTATTTTATCCATCTGTTTACTAATGATATCTACTTACGAAGGAAATGCGTTTTTCACGAATTTCAACGAAAATATTATCAAATTTGTAGTTACCATGAATAATCTTGCGAAACTGTTCGTACAGAAAATATGTAGTTACAAATATAATTTTTATTTGTAAAGATTTACGTCGGCTTTGCTTGGATTTAAGAACTACTTCGAAGCGGCGTTACATAGAATTTACCAGTTTTTGCGTAAATTCCTTTCGAGTAGATTTCTTCACTCTTCTTATAAGGAAATTTATTATTTGACCACCGGACTTCAAATACATTGTTAATAATGATCATATAATCATAATAATAATAATAATTTTATCTATAATAATTAAACTGCCCATCTCAGACGAGGCAGATATGTACCACCTAAATAACAGCCGGTCCACCACCACTGTAAACATGGCAATATTTCCTAAAATATGGCTTAGCAAGTATAAGAAACACAAAAAGCATCACCTGTCAGAGTGGGGCACTAGTTGAGTAGATTTAATAAATTTGAGTATTGAGTACGTGAGTACTCTACTCAAAACGGTTTGAGTAGATTTACTCAGAGTACGCATCTACTCAAAACGATTTGAGTATTTTTCTCTGAGTACTACATCTACTCAAACCGTTTTGAGAACTGCGTATTCTGAGTACTGTGTTTCGGCTTACTTCGTGAATGCAGACAACCACATACTTTGGCGTGTGCTTAGTTAGAAACCGTTTAAACGCATTTTTTGTATATTTCTCGTCGTCCACAAATCATACAAAACTAACCGATTTACTTGTTCTTTTTACTTTATCATACGCAGTATGTAAAGTATTGTAATCGTGCCAAAAATTTTTTTTGAGATTTTAGCGGAAATATGTCTTTTTGGGTCCCCTGAACATTTTTGACCAAGGTACAAAAAAATGTCTGTGTGTGTGTGTGTGTATGTGTGTGTGTGTGTGTGTGTGTGTACCCGTTTTTTGTGGCGACGATTCCGGTGAAACTACTAAAGGTATCGGGACGAAACTTCATATTTAGAAGTTTCATAACCAAACTTAGAGCTGAAAAGCTTTCTGTTGAAGAGGGTCCAAAGGAACTGGAGGTTTAGTCTTAGCATTTTTTAAAGATTTTGCAAATAAGCCGCCATTTTTGGAATTTCGTCGAAATAGTTAAATAATAAATTAAAGATGAGGAAATTCTGAATAATTTATCACTATGACATTTTTTGGTACAATCAATAGTTTAGCTGCATGAGCAAATTCTATTTCCACGAGATCGGTCGTACTGCATGAGAGCTAGTAGCCAGGATTTGTCAGATTTTTTTATTCTAATGACAGTAGTTAGTCTTGGTGTCAAACGCTAATGTTTTGACAATAATTTCTGTCAAATATATAATTATAATTTTTTATAATTGACAATAATTTCTGTCATATATATAATTTCTGCGTTCGCATATTGCATTACACTTTTTACACCCAATAATACGTAAGTGTCATTTGGACGTGTACCCGGTGTCAACGGAGTACAATATCCGAACGCAGCTTTAATCGACATGTCTGTCTAGTTCTAGTAGTTTTATTTTAATGCAGACCTGGCCGATCTCGATCAAATAGAGTCTCATGCAGCTTTACTATTAATTTTATATATAGAATGATAAAGTCATGTGCCTGGCCACATCAGATTTTTACTCGTGCGTTGCAACAAAATTAAAAAAATTGAGTATTGAGTAGATACTCACTCACCGAAAAAAATGACTATTGAATATCTACTCAGAACTCAAATGTAAAAAGATCTACTCAACACTCTACTCATGAGTAGAATGTGTCCCACATAGCACCTGTGCCTATAATGTTTTATATGGCATTTCTAAGAAGAATGTAGGGTGGGTTGCAACCCAGTTTTTTTTTTGTGAAAAGTTTAGTGAAAGAAGAGTTAGTGCGTTATCAAATTGATAAAAAAAAAGAGATTTTTAAGGTATGTGTACAGATATTAAGTTTTGAAACTAGAAGTTATAATATTATCGGAATTGAAAGTGACTAGGCATTTTCGATAGTATTTCTCTGCTGAATACGAATCAGATCTAAAAAATTGCCAAGTTTTTGTTGGTTTTGTTTCTGTAAGCGCATAGACTTGTAAGAAACTCCGTCCGTGTTTCCAGCTCAGTTGAAGCTTTTCTGTGAGACTTTGTCAAGGATTCCACGAAATCCTATTCATCCATTAAACATTTTATATATTCTCAAAAAATGCAGTTTTAAAATCTTGTCCTAAAAGTCTGACGTAAATTATCAGCATTTGCTCAACGTATTAGGACTGCCCCTGTTTGATTTGCCCCATGTATTAGGGGTCATCATATTAGGAGACTATTTCAGACATATTTTCACGCAAGAATGTTTTTTAGATAGTAAATGTCATTGTGAGTATAACTTTTCATAGGGACCTAATTGTTTTCTCAACTCCAAGTTACAGCCGCTTGAAATATTAACTAAATAAGTAAAAATAAACAATAAACTACATATCAAACAATGCTAAAACTAAGAAAGAGCACAATCAATACCCATAACAAAATTAAAAGTAAATACATTTAAGTAAAAAAGTCAACATGTTCAAAATAAACTAAATAAACAAATGACAAGTAACTGTCATTCTGAGTATAAAGTTGTTTCTTTCATGCCGACTTATTGGGTTTATCAATTCCTAAAGAAGTTAATTCATTTAATATACAGTTTTGCAATTTTTACAATTATTTCAATCACTTGTAATTTTTTAAGGAATAAAGAAAACAAATAGGTCCATATGAAACTTTTTATTCAGTGCGGCATTTACTATCTGAAAAAAAGTTATGCGGGGAAAAGAATGGGACACTCTGTAGATGTGTACTCTTGATTACAAATAATGGAAAATATTTGAGTTATATAAGAACATTCAGTACATTTAGTTGGATTCATAGCACAATAAGAAATGGATTAACAACGACAACGGCCGCTAAGTTAACATACTTATCATATAATTATAAGTATCTGCTAAATCTTCTTCCATAATTGAATCAGAAAATATGGAAGACACACGATTGAATGGACGATGATGACAAGGAAATGTCTGCGCTTGATATATCGTCAGATGAGACTGACTTTATCTTTGTTTTAAAAACGTTTTTATTTTTAAAAGGATGTCCTTTATTTTTTGATAAGAGAATTCCTTTTGATTTTGTGAAAACCCTTACTGCCATTTTTAATAACAATATTATGTTTATAAATACCCCTATAAATACCCACTTTGGGTAAATACCCGGGTATTTACCCGGGGTATTTACCCTGGATAATAAATACCCGGGTATTTAACATCACTGATTAGGAGCATGTTTTTATCTAAGAAAGTTCGATTTTATTCATATAAATTGAATCATAAACTCAGTTTTATTCATGTCACCCAATGTCTCGGTTACTTTACTTTACTTAATCGCGCCGAAAGCAATTAGATTTTGACCAGGTTTTGACAGATTTATTGATTCTATTGACAATATAGTCAAAACATTTGATAATATTGAGTTTGACACGGTTTGACACTGCTGTAGAGAATAATAAAGTCATGTTTCCGGCCACATCAGATTATTTTATTTAAAATTATTCCTACAATAAACCTCTAATTATTACATTAGGCAAACGCATTTAACAATTTATTGACTCATGTCTGTTGTTGTGAATCGATTTGAAGTCAAATGTCCCGTAAAATTTTTAACAATTCTGGAAATCCACTCATTATTCTTCTTGTTAACTCCATTAACTTAGTTAACTCGCTAACTTTACGTAGCTTATGATTTAAAAGGTTGCTTCATTTTTAATAAAACCGTTAAAACAAAAAAAATAAAATGAATAAGAAGATATGTAAGAGACCAAACAATTGTGATTAGAAATATTTTTCCAGAAGAAAGGCCTACTCGCAGTGAAGCTAATAAAGAGACCAACAAATTCCTATAAATCTGACGTTTCGTGCCCACCTGTTCAATAAATAAGACGTGAGTTATTCGGTCGAGCATAAATCCAGTTTTAAGCGGGCGACCACGTGTTCCGCTGGGTAATTTGTGGGGGCCAATATTTCAAAAAAAGATCCCTACCACCCAGGAACGAGCCGGTCGCGTGAATTACACCGTAACTTTATATTTACGATATTAATTTCCGCATTTCCCGGCCTCTCATTGCTTCGGTTGCGCTTCGCTCGTATTAGGGGGCTGGAATCGTCATCGGGACACGTCTTCCACGTGCGTGGCGCGGTAGACCAACCCCTTGGTGGCGGTCCTCGATCTGGTGATACGATTGTCTCCGGGAGTGAGGTTCGTACTACCTGGTCTCTTCCGGTGCTGGGGATACTACTTTCAGGCTTTATCTTTCCAGTCGCCGCCACTTCTGCGGCCGGGAAAATGTACGGAAACGCGTTATCTCGCAACCAGTGAGCCCAGAACTGTCCTCGCGCTGACGCCTCGAACTTTTAATGTGCACGAATTACCATCCGAATGTGAAACGCGATGTGAAAATTTTGTCGCCCGAGCCCAAAAATTATCGTCGGTCTGTGCGGAGTAATTTTCGCGGCGGTGAGGAAATATGTAGTTTCGTACCGAGTTGTTCATCTTATACAATTGAAACTTTAATTTATTTTATATTTAAAATGTCCTTACTATTTTCTCTCAATATTGTTATGTTTGCGTTGGTGTGATGTACAACTGCGAAAGTGACAGCTAAGCAAGACTGTCAAAAAAAGTTAAAGTTAAAGGTCATTGAAATGCAGGTATCCTATACGTAAGCCCAAGATTTGCGGCATCCATGTTCTAAAAATAAGCCCTCAATGAAGTTAATAGCTGAAATAATAAAATTTTTTGGTGAATAAATAGCTAAAAGTGTGATTCTGAGAATCATGTACAGGCTGTCCCGTAGTGCGATGGACATTGCTTAACCAGAGACGTGGGGCGAATATATGTTGTATTATCTTATTTATATTTAGTTCCTTTTCATTTCTTCGTTATACTGATTCAAGGTTCACTTTTAATTATTTTATTATAACGAAGTCAGTTTTGAACCGATTTTGTTCATATATGGAACAATAAATTAGAGAGTTAAGTTACATCTTCTGCAATGATATCGACCCTTATTATTGTACCATTAGTGCGCAAAGCATGGATGTGCCGAAATAAACTTAAAGTTTTTATAGCTAGATATATCTATTTAGAAATATTTCGAGCAATTCGTTTCTCCAAAACAGCTTCCTACATGATTTCTGGTATATTTGCATTTTTTATATCTGGTATATTTCCGGAGGAAAACTTAATATTTTAGCTCTTCCAATTATGTTTCGTCTGAAATTTAACGTAATAAAAGAGAACTTAGGATGATATTGAATTCAAATGGCTCCACATCTAGCTCACTTTAAATTTTACTTTATCGTATCCGTTGTGTTCAAAGAAAGAATGTGTTTGAACAGAACGATAGGGGGAACCTTGTATAAACAGATCAACTACGATGGCAAGTAATGGAAAATTTGAAAATATACAGATTTACAGGTTGTTCCTTTTAAAATTATAAAGCTGTCATCGTATCTAAGGTGTTGGAAAAGTATATTAATCGGCAGCTGATACAGTTTGTTGTTAGGTTTTCAGTTTTGGCTGGTAATCAGTTTAGTGTTCGCGAAAGTGAGTACGGAAGACATTCTCGTCATTAACAAATAACATTCACAGCACACTGAATAAAAATAAAAAGCAAATTAATTTTTTTTTTGTTTACGGAAAATGTTCGATACGGGTTCCATGATATATTGCTGGATACATTGGAACTGTACGGCATTAGAGGTTTGCCCTTGAAACAGATTAGAGGCAACCTAAAAGGCCGACAAAAGAAAAAATAAAAAGATATGGTGTTACGCAAAGAACTGTATAGGCTCCCATTTTATATTTGTAACGAGGTAGTGCATTGCAATAAGGACAAAAATATGGTCATCTACGCGGACGATACTTCTTTGTTGCTCCGGGTTAGAATGGTTAGACTATAATCTGTTAACATTAAGCATTAACTTGTCAACGTGGACAAATATACATTAACAACAAAACTGAATACCTTGGCATCATCATCGATTAACATCTGAGATGGTCTGAACCCTCACTATATAACATATCAGCGAAAACCCGAAAATTAATACATAAACATTTTAACACCTAAACTTACGAAAACAATTAAACATTTTAAGAACTAAACTTCTGAGAACAATTTACCTTACTTTAGTGGATCCATTTTTGAGATATGCCATAATTGTTTAGGGCGGAATCTATAGAGTTCATTTAACGTCATAGAAATAACACAAAAACCTTCAGCACACAGCTTCATAACACTTCAGCTTAGGATGGGTAGCTGGTGTCAGTATCTTCCGCGAGACCTAGACTTAGACCTGGAATAGACTAGACTCGGACCTGTTCGGTGTGTTTCTGTACTAAGAATGAGATTAATCATTGAAATATATTACTCCTGGGAGTAAAATACCACAGTTTGATGCTCGATCACATCAAAAAATTTAACTTCGTTAATTTATATTCTAAAAAATAACAATAACTTTTATTCTAGAAAATCATAAACACTTTAAATTATTATGTAAACCAGGTGGTCTGCTGCTGGCGAACCAGTGCGTGCGCGCTTTCTTCTAATGTAATTTATATTATACCGGCTTTTTCAGAAATAACGGGTAACCTTGAAGGAGCATATACCTAAAGACGTAATAAGCATGTTTTGTCAAATAACGTATGGTCTAACTTAACGCATTCGTGAGAAAATTAATAAGGAAACACGGAGTACGTCCCTGCCCAGCGCAAGAAAATCGACAACATATCGGCCTCCCTCCACTCCGGCCTTTTACGCTCAGAGCGACAATGACCCACATTCGCCAGGTTCGTACGTATGATACGTACGATAGTGATCAGCTGTTTGTTGGTTTATCAACAATAAGAATCTTTTGCATTGCGGGATCACAATGGGGTGTGTTTGTGTAGTGATTTGTGTAATACCAGACACGGATGGGTGACAATTGTATGGCTAGAATGCGACATTACTTTGATCGGCCGCGAAACACAATTGCTGTGTTAAGTCGGTTAGCTTTGTTCGACGGATATCGCTTTGCAATAGTAATGTTTGTAAATCCGCATCACATTTCTGGATTAGGTACGTACTAACCTCTCTAATTTTCAATTGATAAATGGTCGTACGTACGGTTGCAAGCATATTTCAGTGATGCGCGATCGGCTATGCACCAGGGCAGGCCTTAGGCGATTTCTTCAATACAATATTGTTGGTACATAGAAGTATGAAATAGACTATATGTTATTTGATAAAAATTGCTTCTCTGTCCTTGGCTGATATGCGCCGTCATGGTTAGCCGTTATTTCCGAAACCAGCCTGTATGTATTACATAGTCGCTACGTGGCCGTGGTGTGGACTTGTTTGGAATTATGTTAATTTATATCTTGCATACAGGCAATTTGCCTAGGCGAGGCTTTATGTGTTTGTGCACCTGTAAACCATTCTAATGTATTGTTCTATGTTTAAATAAATTTGATTTAATAAATCAAACACATTGCATAATCGTTTAGCCATTAGCTTCGCATGCTTGGATATAAAACCCCATTTTTAAAGTTGGTCAAGCCGTTAGAGATTTTGATGTGTTTCAGTACTTTACGCACTCATTTCATATGTCCTATCCTTAATGTCCTATCCGTTATATGTCCCTCATAAACAATACGTCTGATCTGTAAATGGAAAGTTTACTTAATATACAATTCTTAACACTTCTTAACATCTTCGATTAAGAGTTTGGAAACAACTTATTGACAAACAATTAATGAATTGTTGTGATGAATTAATACAAATTCAGCGGTGGAACATTCAAAATTTTCGCTATTACCCCAAGTTTTCTGTGTAATTACAGTTGTTGAATTAACTTAGGACTGCTTTTACAACTGTGGTAAAATCAGTGGAATATGTACCTATTCCCGGAATTAGTACCTCTATTCTTGCGCCGTCTTCTATTGGTTCAGCCATGTGTCTCCATAGTAATAACTGCTGATTCCAAGTAGTACCATATACCACAATTGTAAACACATCCTTAAGCTAATTCTAATTTTTATGGCTTCGCATTGCTACACTTTCTTTGCGGAGAGCCGAGGCAAACCAACTTATTTTGCTTGTACTGCCTTTGTACATAGCTATAAGTCGAAAGAAACAAAAACTGTAGGGTGCGCGCTGGACACAAAGAGTTTCGTTGGAAGGCATTACTTTGTCTATGAAGTCGCTCATGTCAAACGCTCTGTTGTTGAATTCTGCGTTTTTAACGTAGGTTGTAAAACTCTGTTAGGGTCATTGGCAATATCAAGTTCTTTTATGCAATTTGGATTGCTTAAACTCTGATTTTTTATAACTCAGAACAAATATTTTGTGATGCCGTCAGTTTCACCTATCACACCTTCTATACAAATGTACAATTCACACCAGTAAGAAAACGCATCTCTACGCTTTTCTCAAATCAGTTCCAGCGACCTTTTCGACTCAGCGAACAGCTCGAACCCTTCCGCGAGCTCGCTATGGAGGCAGCAGGCTTCGAACCGAAATTATTCATCACATCGGAAAATTAACTTTTTTCGTCGCGGCCTTCCGTCCGTGTCCCCTTCACCCGCGGGTGTCCTCTAGAAGCGGTCTCCATGGCGACCGGTTTCTAACAGATGCGGAGCCGCGGGGCGGTTTTCGAGGAGACGCGATCAAAAATTAAGGTTTGAAGGCGGTGGCAGCGAAAAAGCGACGCTGCTCTGCTGCGACAGCCAGAGCCTGCTTAATTAGGAAACGTTTCCAGTGCCCGGCTCTGATCACGAATCAGGGTCGCCAACCACCCTCGAATTAGCAGGCCGTGGACGAGGACAAAGTTTCAAAGGGCCTTTCGTACAGACCGGGACGGGAGGACCGGAAGCGACGGCTGCTGCAAGGGAGAAACGGAACCCTGCGAGGGGCTCATGACCGGTCATCGTCTTCAGTATGGACGAAGACCCACTAATTCGTTTATTTGTTTGCCCAGGGGGGTGGGTCGGGTGATGAATCAAACTTTGCAGACTGCACCGGGAGGGTTGTTTTGACGATATTTATTTTGATGTCCATAAAATAGTCGATACAGATACCGATGCAGATTGTACCACCATTGATTTTACGAAACGGTATTGATTGTGTATTGATTACTTTTTTCCACCCTTTTACTAATTTGAACTGTCAGGTTCTAATCATCGTTATATAACTTTGCGTAGGCCAGTTATCTTGACATGTTTCACTCTTATGTCCACTAGCAATACAATAATTTATTATTATAATATATTATAGGTTAATAATATGGTGACATACAGGCGAGATGGAAATTTTAAATAAGTCAAAAATTACAGCCACAACCTGGATTCGAACCAGGCACCTTTGCGTTTCTAGCACAATGCTCTCCCATCTGAACTACTGAGGCCTATGACATTTGTTAGATATAATATGTCTAAATCCAGGAAAGGAAGTAGTGGTTACTACCATTCATTTGTAATTCAGTCTGGATATGACAATCCGTTGTTTGGTGTGAACCCTACTTCCAAGTAGATGACATTTGATAGGTGTACGTCAAGATAGGTTAGTGTTTTGTAGTAACCACTACGTCCTTTCCTGGATTTAGACAAATTATATCTAACAAATGTCATAGGCCTCAGTAGCTCAGATGGGAGAGCATTGTGCTAGAAGCGCAAAGGTCCCTGGTTCGAATTCAGGTTGCGGCTGTAATTTTTGATTTATTTAAAATGTACATCCCGCCTGTATGTCACCATATTATTAACCTATAATATTCCTTTGACAAAGTATGTCGTTAAACATTTTCATTTATAATATATTATATTCGTTATTAATTAATGAGATAATAGATTCATGCATCCGCACACAAGAATAAACTAAGCAACCCACAACCACTACTAACGGTAAGCATGATGTTTGACTTTTAAGTTTGTTAAATGTAGTTGCTGTTTATCGCTTAGAGATGTGAGGCTAAGGATTGAATATGACCTTCCGGGACTGTTTTTATCCCTTGAAATATTTTCCATTACATTGCATTTGTACACTTTCTAGCTGTTCTGTTTTCTGATTTTGTTTTACACATTCATTTAATACAAAAACAAACATTCAGATTTCTAAAGAATATCTTTATAAATACTAACAGTTTACAGCCAATATGTATATGATCTCCAATTTCAGAGATTTTTATCATACAGACTTTAACTTTTATATTCTTTTACATTATTCTTTATTCAAGGAAAATGGTTCTACGTTTAATTCATCAGTAATGTTCGGTAGCTCAATTGGGAGAGCTTCTGACCGGCAATTAGCGGGTTGCTGAAATCCAGGCGGAGGCATTTTTTTTTCCACAAATCATCCTCATCCTGGATTAATTATAATTCTTTTCTTAAATAATTATTATTTAAGTTAGCTACTACTCACATATCAATTGGTTCACTATGTTCACTATGCTTATTGTGACTGTAAGGTGATTTATAGTGCCACTGGGGTGTATTATGTTGACAGCACGGTGGTTTATAGATTACGATATTTGCATCAAACTGTCAAGCACGTACATTTAAATATAAGTTATATGAATTGTAATATGTGAGTCGTAGGATTATACACTCGTCTCTAAGCGGCTAGTGAACAAACTTCATGCTCGCGAATTTTAAACTAAATAATGTGTCAAATACTATTTTTAACTCCATCAATTCATTAAGTAGCTATGAAGACACAATGCCCACCGATTGCAGTTCTCGGACTTATGATTGACAAGTTTAGGACAATTTCACTAAACTGCTATCCAGTTAAATTTATAAATATATTTATACGAAATTTAATGTATGACTCGTAGATAAAACGTCGTATTGGTCTCGCCTGGTGGCTCGTGTATGAAACACCATGATCGTCGATATCCTAGTGAGTTGTCCTAAACTATGTGCTCATCAAATAGTGTCTATACTATATTATAATATTAGACCAGGCAATAGAGATTTTTGCGTAACAATAATACTAGCAGGAAGCCGACGATTCCAGGTCACGTGGTACAGTCGGTAGATGTATGGTTATGTGTTTCTACTCGCAAATATCATTTCTTAATTTGTTAAAGACAAAAATCCTCAAACAATCGTGCTTCTTTTTCGTTTTTCGCTTGTAAAAACTGAACCGATGGAGCAATCTTGATGCTTTCCACAGACGAATTGTAGAGAATGCAAAGACGAAAAAATTGATTCCTGCACGGACTCGATTGAATTGATATTAACGGAGGAATTCGGAAAAACCGGAAAGATCTGCGTTTTTTCAAAAATTCATAATTCCGCCATTGTCAAAGTTGGAGCAGAGGCTTTAAGCGTGAAGGTAGCGATTGAGGGGTACTTTGAGTGTGGACAACCCAGGCGTTGTCCGATGATCAGTTTTTGCACAATTGCGATTTGAATATTTGTATGCAATATGATTCGGCGTGCCTGGTTGCGTCGGAGGTGGTCCGATAACGTCTATTGTGATTTTGCGTTAAAATGTTGCGAATAGGTGAAAAATGCTTGCAAACATGACCGAAAACTGCCGTGCACTCCAAACCGGTCGAGTATGGGAGTAGGAGGTCGACGCGGGGAAGCGCGGGTCTATAGTAATACAAGCGCGCTGCGTGCGCGTATTACGAGGTATACGTTTCCCCTCTAATCGCACACGTCCCCCATCACTCGACCACTCTAGCGACCACTCCTGCACAGGATGGCACGGCTTCCTGCTAGTCTTTATGTCAAAAAAGCAATCATTTGTAGCTCTATTGCTTGGCCTATATACTAAAGTAAATATGACCAAGTTAATTCATAGGGTCTTTTGGCATAAAATTGCAGAACATTTAAACACTTTCTATAAATTGAAAGATTTATTAACCAAATATAATAAAATTCCAAAAAATAACGACATAAAGTTGATTTTTACAGAAAAAGTATTATTGACTGATTCTGTTGTTTGTGGAGTATTTCCATCTCCCCAACTAAAAGAAACGGAATTATAAGAACAATACTAAAAGAATTATATAAGATTTCAACCACATTATTTATTCAATGATACGGAGTTACCCGACTGGACAGTACGCTATGATGTATGGTAGACTGTATATAATTAATACTGCATAAAAGAACATAAAAACAGCATGCAAAGTTTTCAATTTAGTAAACAGCATTAGACAAAATAGTACATGCTGTGGCAGTATGTGTAGGGTCCATAAGTTTATTATTGTTTTAACAGATTAAGGGGTATGCCAACAGTCAAATGAACAAAATATCAATTTCTTCTATTTTATTTAAAGGAATAGTCTAAGCCCTTAAAATTATTATGAACAAAGTCCTATACCTTTATTCGAAATATTTCAATCGTATATTTAAACACAGCAGTTGTCAAACGTGCTGCTGTATGCATCAAGCTCAGGGACACACTACTCATCTTGCTCATGATGATGTTTTGTAAGTACCCATGATCAGATCAAAGCCGAGACGTGCTTATTTGGGTATCGGAATCTTCTATCATAGCCGCGCAAGATCAGGCAGTACGTACCAGATACCATGAGCAGAAGATTATGGAAATTGCTTGTGATGGGTGTTGTAGACTGTGTCATCAAGCTCCGGAACATGTCCAGTCTTAGCTGAGTCGCATTACGATGCTAGGTATGATAGTGTGGGTACATATATACATTACAATTTATGTTGCCAACTAGGTTTAGTAATGAATGTGTCTCGGTGGTATGACCACATTCCATCTCTTGTTGTAAGTAATGATCATATTACCATATTATGGAATATGCCCATCGCCCCTGATAGAATGCTTGATGCTAATAAGCCAGATAACGTGGTTAGGGATTTCCAGAGGAAGGTGTGCGCTCTCATAGAGATTTCGGTACCTGCTGATGAGACTGTAGTAAGAAAGGTGCTTCAAAAGCAACTTAAATATATCTCAAAATAAAAGTTCAACGTATGTGGGGAATAAAAGTAAACATTGTTCCGGCAATTGTAGGTTCATTGGGAGCAGTTTACTCGAAGTTATGTTAAACATGTGAAGGAGTTACCGTGCAAAATTTCGCCATGGGAAATTCAAGAAATTGCGGTTTTGGAAAGCGCAAATATTTTGAGGGATTTTATCATAGAGTATCCTAAATTTAGTGCTATCTTACTGCTTATATATATATATATAATTAATATAATATATATATTATATATATATATATATATATTAAATGAATTATATATATTAATATTTCATCTTTACCTTCCTTTGTATATTGTCTATTAATAAATAACGTCTTCATGTGTTCTTACTGACCTATCCACAATGCTGCACGGGTTTTCCACAGCATTCCTTTGGTTTGCAAACTTGTGTTGCAAGGCATAAATGGCGTTGTTTTTCAAAATTGGGTTGAGCTGTGGTGATACCCGCAAAGGGAGTACCCTAGGCTTCAGCGAAACTCGCTACTACCAATTTGCCCTGATGCTCTTCATTACTTTTCAAAATCTATTATTGTAATTTTAGTATTTATATGTTGTATCTAAATGATATTATCTAGGTTCAATATATTTAATGAGAGGTACCAGAGAGTTCCTATAAATAATAATCAAAATAAATAGTGTTAATTTTTATTTGAAAATTGGTATTAAAAAACATAAATCTATTTTTTTCATCTATTTCTGAAGAGAAGCGAAGAAACTGGCTAGTCGATACGCAATATGTACTATGTAATTAATGTAAAAATTTAGTTCTTCAAATGCAAATATTTAGTTAATACAATTTTTGATTTACACTTAATATGTATGTTAATATGTATATGTATTATAAAAATGGACAAAATCGCATTTACATTTTACCGTAATTAAATCCTAACAAACAAGCTTTAAAGCCATAATTGTAGGATGAACCCATTACAAATACTTCGCAAATTATAGACAAGAAATCAAACCAAGACACACAGATCACACTCCACTGTGTATGGTTTTGATGTAACTATTGCAATAGTAAAAGCTGACGGAATAACCTGCCACAGTTCCTATTTTCTCGTAATTTTCAAGTGACCATGCATCCAAGAAACTTCTAAAGCAATTAGAAACAGCTAAGCCGGTACATATTAATATTCTTCCTCGGTGCCTTATCTTACCGTCGAGATTTTTCGGATTATATCCATTTTATAAATTCATCAGTGGTCTCCGAGACACGCAGTTTCCTTCTTCTCCTGTCTTTCGATATCCTTGGGGTCTTATGGGGTCTCTAGTCATCAGAGTTCGCGGGGCCCTTATGTAGTACGTGCTCCGAAAGTTTTGCAGCTCACGGGCAGGCATCATCAGGCCGTGGCCGTGCATGCGGATGAGTGAACAGGGGTGCCCACAATATTTCGCGTTGTTGTTTAATTTAAGAGGCAGGTAAAGCCACCCCATGCCACTCCTCGTCCGTCACCGGCACACAGATTAAAACTTCATCCCGTGACATCGCCCCTGGTGGGGGCGGGTACTACGGAGATGGTTTTGCTGGTGCTTTTATTAAAAGGACGAGCCGCATTGTTCCGGGCAGCATCGCCATCGCGCAGTTTAATTTTTAATGTAATTTGCGGAACGACCGCGCGCGTCGCTGATTTTCTCGTGATAAATCCGTGAATCCGGGTGACGCCCACAAAAACAATCTTTTTGGCACCGGACGCTGAGAGTTTGATGTAGAACGTTGATATCATAAAATATTCTATAGATTTGAGCAAATACATAACACTAAGACACATCAACCCTAGAAATTTCCCTTTCCCTTCTATGGACCTAAGATGCGTTTTCAATGAGATTGAATAACAAACATGGGTAAAAGAGGATGTTGTGAAGAGAAAGAGCATATACAAACAGTAAATCGAAGTGAATAAAATAACACTTAGCCACTACACCTAGTAATGATCAGGGAAACACTAAGAATAATTTCACCTTTCTAAAAAGAAGAGCCGAGTTAAATCCAATTTATTTAGTAGTGTCATTTAGTATAAACCATTTGGAGCAAGTGTAAATCCTGCAAAACCTTGAAAACGTGATTGGGCAACAGATAAAAAAGAATAGACAAAAAAATATTGCTTTGTATTATTATAAACAATACATTTACCATACATTCGTGCAATTGTCAGATCAAGAAAGTCATTTACAAATATTTGGATTAAGGGGAGGTTCTCATGTAATCCGTTGGAAAATCATTTTTTTTCTTTCATATGTTGAAATCTTGAAGTGTATAAAATAAACGATGTAGAACGTTGATATCATAAAACATTCTATAGATTTGCGCAAATACATAACACTAAGACACATCAACCCTAGAAATTTCCGTTTCCCTTCTATGGGAACGAAGTTTTCAATGAGATTGAATAGCAAAGATGGGTAAAAGAGGCTGTTGCAGCAGAAAGAGCATATACAAACAGGAAATCGAAGTGAACACAATAATACTTAGCGACTACATCTAATAATAATCAGGCAACCACTAAGAATAATTTCACCTTTCTAAAAATAAGAGACGAGATAAATCCAATCTATTTAGTAGTGTTATTTAGTATAAACCATTTAGAGCAAGTGTAACTCCTGCAAAACCTTGAAAACGTGATTGGGGCAAGTACAAAAAAGAATAGACAAAATATCATTGCATTGTATTATTATAAACAATACATTTACCACACATTCGCGCAATTGTCAGATCAAGAAAATCATTTATGAATATTTGGATTACGGGGAGGTTCTCATGTAATCTTTCATATGTTGAAATCTTGAAGTGTATAAAATAAACGACTGAAACATTTTTTTAATTCTTGCAAGTTTTACGGTTTTATAGCTTATGGTATTCTCCAGTCGAAATTTCCTGCATTAAGGCGGCGCAAAGAGACGGATTTATTCAAATAATAATTTTCGCTAACGCTTTAAAGTAGGAATGTGAAATTTGGGTATAGTATAGAAAACGTATAGATCTAGATGCTTATGTTGAGTAAATTATTATATTTCAATGAATTCATAGAGAAAAGGAGTTCTAAAAAATATAATATAATATAATATCTATGTCACCATATTATTAACCTATAAAAAATATAATGTTTCTACCTTTTCTTGTTGAGATTATTACACCGATACAACCGCCGCGATTTTCGAAAAACACGTTTTTTTCATAGTGGCATGCGCGATTACTGTTGAATCGTTTAGCGGATCGAGTTATTCTTTTTTTTTCTTAGGGAAAATACTTTTTATTGGAGGCTGAACCCCATTATAAGTGAAACTTTTAAATAGATATTATATTATTTATAACAGTTTTAAACCGAAAAGAAGCTGTAAAAAATGCTGCTCAATTACTACCTTTAGCACAGTTTACTTAAAAAAGCAACGACTTAAAAACAAAGGAGTATCGCGAAAATTATTTTTTTTTATACAATGGTTGTAACTGTTTCTAATATTCTTAGGGAGATTGCAATTTTCTCTACATTTTGAATATCTAATTTCATTAGGTACTTTAGGTACTACTTTAGGTACTAAAATTTTTCCATTTTAGGAAATTGATCAGCATGACAGTGCGCTACTTTTTCCCTCTTCAACCGTTGTCATATATTTTCAAATAAATAGAGATCACAAATCATACTCGAAAAAAAAAATCTGATGTGGCCAGGCACATAACTTTATCATACTATATATAAAATTAATGGTTTAGCTGTATGAGATTCTATTTGATCGAGATCGGCCATGACAGCATTAAAATAAAATTAGTGGAACTAGACACATATGTCGATTAAAGCTGCGTTCGGATGTTGTACTCCGTTGACACCGGGTACACCGTCAAAATGACACTTACGTGTTATTGGGTGTAAAAACTGTAACGGTGTACAATATCCGAACGCAGGTTATATTATTGACAGTAGGTATTGTCAAAACATTAACGTTTGTCATTAGAATCAAGAAATCTGACAAATCCTGGCTACTAGTTTTAATGCAGTATGACCGATCTCGATGAAATAGAATTTGCTCATGCAGCTAAACTATTGATTGTACCAAAAAAATGTCATAGACATAAATTATTCAGAATTTCCTCTACTTCGATTTATTATTTAACTATTTCGAGGAAATTCCAGAAATGGCGGCTTACTTGCAAAATCTTTCAAAAATGCTAAGACTAAACCTCCAGTTCCTTTGGACCATTGTCAACAGAAAGCTTTTCAGCTCTGAGTTTGGTCAAGAAACTTCTAAATATGAAGTTTAGTCTCGATACCTTTAGTAGTTTCTCCGGAATCGTCGTCACAAAAAACGGGTACACACACACACACACACACACACACACACACACACACACACACACACACACACAGACATTTTTCTGTACCTTGGTCAAAAATGTTCAGGGGACCCAAAAAGACATATTTCCGCTAAAAACCCAAATTTTTTTTTTGGCACGATTACAATACTTTACATACTGCGTATGATAAAGTAAACAACGGACGCTGTATTGTAAAAAACATGAATCAAGAAGAAACAGCTATGTGAGAGAGATATCGGTCAGATCCATTATGGATATTCACTATTTCGACTATTTTAAACAATTAAATTAATGAATAACAAACTGATCTTTTTTCTGTTCTCATTTATTTTGTAATTTGACATGTCTCATACTTTTGGTATAAGAGATAATATATAATAAATAGATAATATAATAAATTATTATTATTATTATTATTTGATGTCTTTTTATTGTCAGTGTCGTAATTTATCGATAAGCCTTTGTGTACGAAATAGTATCCTGAATATAAGAAACATGAAGTCATACCAACATCAAAATTGTCTAAAAATATTTGTTTTTTCGTGTATCTCAAATTTGAGTTTCATTCGCAAGGCTTCACGAATAAACAAAAAAGTACCCTCTCCTATAACATAAATCATCCAGTATATTACTTTCAACATTGCAGTTACAAAATAATGGATACAAATTCTTTTATTTTTTATTACTATAAATGATTAAGATTCACATAAGTTTCAAACAACCTCAAAATACCATGTATCCGAGGTTTTGAAGCTCTACAGTACCGTGCATGTTCTCCTAAACGTCGTCCATCCAGTATCAAGATGAAAAGCTACAGTGCCCTCATATGGCGTAAAATGTGGTCAAAAGTTCCTAGAAACATATGCTGATAAAATCAAAATTTTGTTTTCCGACATATGGTACCTATTCTGAGATCACATCATATATTCGATGTATTTTGTTTTTAATATACGGTCGATGTTAAAAACAAAATACAGTTGTAATTCGTCCTTTTATTTCTATATCAGTTTCTGTTTTAAATATGTACATAATTCAGAGGAACTATTATTTGCTAATTGATTCCTCATCTAACTATCAATCTGTGAGCTCTGACTCCGACCGTAGTGGAGTCGGAGTCAGACAGAGTCATTACAGTTTGACACATCCGGCACATCTTCTTTTTCCTTCCTATACCTTTTTCCACTTTCCACAATTAGTAGCGTCTTTTAATGTAATATTGGCATAATTTTTTACTCTAAACTAAAGAAATAACATTGACGCACAGAAAACAAACGGTTTGCAATAATAAAATTCCTGGTTATTATTCCAATTCAAGTACGTCTCGGCATATTAAGCATTCCATCTCCACATCCGGAATAGTAATTGACGACTCTACAACACCAGCATTTCACCGTCCGTAATTACAATATTCAGCATCCAGCGAGCCAGTTCAGCCAGCGTGCAGAATTAGATAACGTTCAGAAGCGATACATTCTCCTCCACTAACTTAATTACCTAATGAGGAATGTGCTGAGGTGGGCACCTCAGGCCTAGCCATAACCCCATAGGCAAGGGTTAAGTCCGCACCACCCAATATAGGTTTCACCCTGTTATCTATCTCGATAAGGGCCGAGGACTGATCAGCACCAAGATGAGAAAGAGGGGAGGGTAAAAACCAGTCAGTCGGTCGCAGGCGCAGTCTAATTAGTTGATTTGTAGTGGCTCAAGGGGCCTCCGACGCTCTCTCTAACGCAATTTAAATTTTTCATCCAGTCGACCCTTTGGGGGTAGACCGGATTCGTAGTAATGCACCGGAGGACGCATTGGGACTGCTTGTTTTTTTTTCTGTAACTCTGAATGAAAAAATACGTAATTACGTGTTTGAGAATGTAGCAACTAATTTTAGTGGACGATATACAGTTTTGCTCAAGAAAATTGGTTGATATTTGTAGCATGGTACATGGATCAATAGGTAAAATAGCTTTACTATAGCAGAAGGGACTTTATGGGCGAAAATATGATTATCATTGTGTTCAGAACTATATGTACATGTAAAGATACTAAGCAGTATGTCGACCTTGGAGGAGTTGTCGACCTTGGAGGAGTCCAAGGCCCAGCAAAGGCTGTTGAGCTGATGAGAATTTGAGACTCGGGACATGTTTTACTCAAAACGGTATAAATCAAGTATAATTTGGGCTATTGATGCGTAATGGTTCAATATTGTGTTGTGTATAGAATATATCACAAAGCAGATATTTAAAAAGCCAAATTTTGACGCGGATTTTTTTGTAATATAGTTGACGCATGAGCCCGACTTATCAAGTATATATATATACAAATTATGGTAAAGCTAAATTAAAATAACGTTACTATAATGACCCCTAGCGATTTAGTGTGCGTTTAAAATGGAAATCCAGTCGTATTTTCCAATCGGCTGTTACACCTTAATGTTGAAGGTTTTGCGTTCAAAAATTATATATACCGGGTGGTGTTTTTAACTTGAGACTCCTAAATATCTCGATAAATATGCATGGTACGACAAAAGTGTCTTAAATAAACTTGTAGGACGCAAAGGGGGAAATAAGATGACGATATCAGTTTCATTGCAGATAGCGCTGCAATCGATGAAAATGATACCCAACTTTTTGATCAAATTATGATTTCACGCTAAATAAGAACAGTCTTTTGTCTGAACATTTTTTTCGGACGATGCATCTATCAAAATTTATTGACGATGGAAATTTGTGGCGTCTGCGGTAGATACAACCGCTGCCACTGCATAGGATGCGCTCGCCGTCTGGCATACAAGCCACGAGTGTCATGTCTACTCATGGTACACGTAGGAAGGTATGTACACAACGGAGACACGTTTTGGTATTTCGCGCGTTGCCCCGTCATGCGCACGAAAAGAATGCATCGTACGAAAAAAAGTTTCAGACAAAAGATTCCTTTTATTTAGCGAAAATCATAATTTGATAAAAAAAGTTGGGTATTCTCATTTAAAAAAAAAAAATGAAGTTAACCTCATTTTCACCGATTGCAGCGCCATCTGCAATGAAACTGATATCGCCATCTCATTTCCCCCTTTGCGTCCTACAAGTTTATTTAAGGCACTTTTGTCGTACGATGTTTCTCGAGATATTTAGGAGTCTCAAGTTAAAAAGACCACCCGGTACATAGAAAAGGTGCTTACATAAATGAAATAGTATTAAACTCTTAACAAAAAGTGATTTTACTATTTAAGAACCAATATTTCATGAGTACCTAAATGAATAGTGAAGTAGAAACATTTTCATTTTGCTGGTCAATTGTGGCAGGCACTCCATATATCATTTTTGCAATAAACTTTGGCTTAGTTATCGTTTCACGATATAAGAAATAAAAATAAACCTAGTTATTGCCTCCACCAAAGGAAACTATGGATGCAGAAGCCAGTATCTTTTTCCTGGCAGGACGGAATATTATTCTTAACCCCTAATTTTCAAAGTTGTTCCCATACAATTACAAAGGTTGATATAATTACTTCGGTCTTTGTTCTCCTGAGTGATTTGTTTTACATATTTTAAGAAGTTTGGACCATTGATCTAAAACTGAAATAAAAACATGCAATTTATTTACACTTTCTTTTCTGTTTGCCATTTTCTTTGTATTTTACTGCGTCATTTCTATAGAAAACTGTTTATTTTCTAGCACTTGCACCGTCGAGCTATTGTTTGTGTTTATTAGATGTTAGATGAAATTTGTTTATCATTTGGATCATTAAATGCCCAATGATGGAATTTCGTTTATTAAATTTCAGTTGAATGTGCATTTTTGTTTTTAACTACATTTCTCCATATTTTATGACTTGTTTAGTTTTTAAAAAAATGCCCAGATATATGTAGTAACATTTACAAGTTTTGCCTAATTTTAAACTAGAGTTTTCAGAAGTAATAAAGTTAATGATTGTTCTTATTTGAAATCAGATAATAAAAATTTTATTAAAGCATTAAAATTATATCTGGTTCAACTAAACACAAGTTTCAAAATCTGTAATTGCTTAATCATTTATTATGTTGTGAAAGTACCTACTGCATTGGTATGACGTAGTTTCTCAACAAGACTAACGCTTGACTAAATTCATGGAGCAGGTCTATGCTATCTTTTTAATAACGAAAAAAGTAGAAACTATTTGCTGTATAATTTTCCATACAATCAACACATTCAAAAGTAATACAGTAGAGCGTCGATAATCCGAACTAATTGGGACCGAAGGTGGTTACGATTATCAAATTGTTCGGATTTTCGAAAATAACCTAGAAAATGACACTTTAGGCTTAAAACATGCCTAAAAATGCACTTTAATCGATTAAATATACATATATTAATCAAACTATTACATACTTATGCATTTAAACTCTTTTAAAACGCGTTCGGATTTTTGACGTTGCGGATTTTTGACGTTCAGATTTTTGACGTTCTACTGTACATACTAAATTTCTGTATGATAGTAGGCATTTATTTAACATACACTTTTTAACGTGTGGTATCTTGGAAATTCTGGACATCAAATCAACATATTTAAAAATCGGGACAAAATTCGAGATGCTTCACTAGCCGGGGCAAGTTCTCAAATTTCGAGTCTGTCCCACCCAATTCGGGACTGTCCTACCTATAGTATACGTGTCCAATCCTTGCAAAAAAAATCTGATGTGGCCAGGCACATGACTTTATCATTCTATATATAAAATTAATAGTAAAGCTGCATGAGACTCTATTTGATCGAGATCGGCCAGGTCTGCATTAAAATAAAACTACTAGAACTAGACAGACATGTCGATTAAAGCTGCGTTCGGATATTGTACTCCGTTGACACCGGGTACACGTCCAAATGACACTTACGTATTATTGGGTGTAAAAAGTGTAATGCAATATGCGAACGCAGAAATTATATATATGACAGAAATTATTGTCAATTATAAAAAATTATAATTATATATTTGACAGAAATTATTGTCAAAACATTAGCGTTTGATACCAAGACTAACTACTGTCATTAGAATCAAAAAATCTGACAAATCCTGGCTACTAGCTCACATGCAGTACGACCGATCTCGTGGAAATAGAATTTGCTCATGCAGCTAAACTATTGATTGTACCAAAAAATGTCATAGTGATAAATTATTCAGAATTTCCTCATCTTTAATTTATTATTTAACTATTTCGACGAAATTCCAAAAATGGCGGCTTATTTGCAAAATCTTTAAAAAATGCTAAGACTAAACCTCCAGTTCCTTTGGACCCTCTTCAACAGAAAGCTTTTCAGCTCTAAGTTTGGTTATGAAACTTCTAAATATGAAGTTTCGTCCCGATACCTTTAGTAGTTTCACCGGAATCGTCGCCACAAAAAACGGGTACACACACACACACACACACACATACACACACACACACACACACACAGACATTTTTTTGTACCTTGGTCAAAAATGTTCAGGGGACCCAAAAAGACATATTTCCGCTAAAATCTAAAAAAAAATTTTTGGCACGATTACAATACTTTACATACTGCGTATGATAAAGTAAAAAAATTAACTTGGTGTTTTATTCCAATATGCCAGAACTGCTTATTCGCGCGTAAATGTAAGCCTTGCATGAATTAAATGCAGCCTTAGATGATTGTGAGTTGAGTTCTTTGGCGGGGATATCTGCCACATTAAATAAATCTAACTAAAAGAGTTGTTAGAAAACGTTAACGATAGTAATAATAAACGGGCATTTGGATGTTATTCCTGACATCAATATGTACTTGGACTGAACATGGAAAACTTGAGAAAAATGCTGTGTCATCTTTTGTTGTACACTTTTATTTTCTGTTATTTTCGATTGTCAGAACGTTCTCTTTCTAGCCTTCTCTGCGGTTTCAAAGTTTTGAATGTTAATTTACGAGGAACATACAAATCTAACCGAAGGTAATGTAGGAAATGCGATTCTGAGTTATTATTACAAAATGATGGCGTTGTGTTAGCCTTCCTAAGAAGCAAAAGTACATACTAAAAATCTAGTAGATTTGTTGCTTTAGAAAACGAAGTTCTCCCTACTCCCAAATCAATTCTAAAAAATAAACCATGCTCTCCTCACGCTTTGAATTTGTCGGCAGTCAATATTCCGTCCCATTTGACTTCGGGAATCCATTCCCGCCAATATATTCATTCGAATATGTATGGATATATCTCCACACATACCTACACACACACACACCCACACGCTGCCTTCCTCCCAGACTTCGGGTGTCTTCCGAATGCGTAAACGGCACCCACCCGTCGGTATAAGAGCGCCGGGAATATGTAAGAGGCATTTGGGATGCATCACATTTGGCCCGATAGTTTGTCTCCTCCTGAGTACCTTTTTAGCCCGAACTTTATCCGCGGAAAAGTTGGTAGGTGACGCAGCTGACGAGTATGCAAATGGCGGAGAGAGGTGCTCTCTTATACGGGGCGGGAGGAGGAAATACGGCGTCGAAATGGAAATACGATGAGCGGCAACGTGCTTGTCTCCCGTCCTGATGCGTGGAATTATGAAAATGACTTGAGAAATATGGAATAGATGCATAAATTGGCTCTGGCCCGAACCCAGCTGGGTCCTCTCAACCCTCCACGATCCACTCAGCATCCGCGTTGCCCGCGGGCTGCTCACCTTCGCACTTTTTCGTTCCGTTCCGCCTAAACCCGCAGATGAATACATTTAGCCTTTTAACATATCGTCGTGTTGAAGGTTGGTATATATTCCTATTCGTATGTCGTGTTCCCATGAAAAGTTGGGATAATATAAAATTACAGGGCGAAATTTATACAGAAATTTATACATTATAAACCGGATAATGCCGGATTATGTTTATATTTCTCGTTTGAGAAAACTTTGCCCTAACACGGGGGCAATCTACTATATAATTATATATTTGTTTAAATTTCGCTCTGGTTTTTTGATATTTCAAGGAAATACAACAAAGAAATATTTGAAATCCGCTTATTAAGATCCGATCTTTGTCAGAAGCTTGAATGTGGATAGGAACAGATGAATAGCATTCTGAGAATAGCTCAGAATAGCTATTCTGAGGCACTTCTTCATCAGTTTATAATTTTTGGTATAAAGTTTCAAATCATCCATATACGAGTATAAAGCATAACCAATTAACTGAACATCAGATTTGTCCTCATTCAGTTCGATAGATAGTGCAAACAGGGCCTATAAGCAAAGCCTATACAGGCGAGTTATAAAGACCAACTATCACCTTGAAATGTACCACAATTACTATTATTCGGGTATGATATATCTTGTTGTTCAGACATAATAAACGCTGCCCTAGTACAGGGAGACCTAGAAGGAAATAGAAATCGTTAAATAGATGATGCACAAGAAATAACGAAAATTACATTGTGTCAACTGACATAAGATATAACATAATGGAGTGTGTTAGGGGTAGCTTATTAACTGACATAATGATTGCCTGCACTTTATTATTTGGTAAAAAAAAACATTGTTGGGCCCTCAGACAAAATTGCACAACAATGTCACTGGTTATTTGATACCATCGTCGTAGATTAGAAAAACGCGGTCTTGTAGTGTTAAGGTGCTTCCCTACATGTAATGGCAACGAATAACTGAATTCTATAAAAGATAGAATACAGAATAATAATAGAATCGTATTCCAAGCGAGATCTGACAAAATCACAGTTAAAGAGTCAACACTTTAATGTTATTGGTTTTTGTACCCAAGAAGAAGCATCCAGGCTGAAAATGCCCATCAGACCCCTCCCCTCACACTTTAAAATAAAGTTTCTTTAATCCTCTGTTATAAAACGACAGTGATCTTTTATCTATTTATATAGGGTCAAAATGAAATATAATGATATCAGCCCACTTCCCCTGTCGGACATCAACATTGACCTATATAACTCACAACGACCTCTAAATATCATATTATTAATTCCAAATCAAACCAAGTTAATATGGATTTTAGCCATGTTTTTTATTTCCAAAACACGAGAGATATTTATTTTGGAAAAATGTCTACATTTTATTAGTCTTAGTTACTCTTAGTGCTTAGTGTTTCTTCTATTAAATCCCATTAGATCCAATTGACAGCTATACTTATTTATTAAGTCTTAACAGGGCCACAAAATACTCACTGAAATTACTCGGTATTACCGCACTAGCAGTCACAGGAACGTCGGCCCCTTTAACGACCGTGAGCTTTCGTGATTAATGCGGAGCTTTCGGCGCGATTGTCGGGACAAAGCTGCCGCAAAGCACATTTTTCGCCGTCTCGTGGTCGGCCTTTGCACATTGTCGCCACAATGATGCATTTCGTAATCGTGAACCAGAGCGTGTTAAATTTCCCTCTCGCTAACATTTCTCTCTGCTGTACGTACGCGCCACCATACCTTGCCTCACAATCGCCTTTGATATATTGGGACATAAATTATATTTCCCTTCCATCCGTTCATATGATAATCCAGTAGTTTCTTTATTTACTATAAGCCACGTGTCTTCAAAACAATGGTATCAAAAAAATATGTCCAGTATGACCCAGGTATGGGTCAGCCGGCTTTGGTATATATCTGGCATTCTTGCTAGTGCATTTTGTTCCGTTTCTTATTCATAAACAGACGATAATGCTGTTTTGGCTCTAAATTGCACTGTGCTTAAACATCTACTAGATTATCATATGAACGGATGGAAGGGAAATATAATCATATGATTAAACGAACTTACCTAAGTGAAGTTCTATCATAATTATATTTCCTTTCCATCCGTTCATATGATTAAATATCTGTAGTCTCTTTATTTCCACATAAGCCACGTGTCTTCAAAGCCATGGTATCAAAAAGAAAGTGTCCAGTATGACAGGTATGGGCAAGCTGGCCCTGGTATATATCTGACATTCTTTTTTTTTTCACGTGATAAGTCAAGTCCGATTTTTATCAGCTCTCTTCCAGAGCTTAAAATTTCAGCCATGGGAGCATCCTGGGACCAATTAGGCCTGCTGATCGTCATGCTAGGATGTTTTGGAAGATGGAACATTAAAATTATGTTCACATACCGGAGAGCGGAGCCGCAACAAGACGAACATACATAAAGACGTCATGAATCAAGTCCAGACAAGGCTCACATCAACTGGAACAACTCCAACAGCGAGATCTTCAATGTCTGCTTGCGATTGCCCTAATGTTTGGTTACCATCGCTTGCCGTCATGCTTCTTCAAAATCTTAACCTATACCAGTTGGCTATAGAGTTATTGATAGATCTATTTGATTGCCCTAATGTTACCAGTTGGCTAACATTTTTGGCTTGCCATCGCTTACCATACAGAGAAGAACGAACAGCATGGCCCCTGGACTGTCACTGTCACTAACAGTGATTTTTTGTCAAAATTGACAACCGTTCAGGTACTGCCCCTGTTTAATGTTTGCTAACATTTCCTTTAGCCCATCTAGAAGAAGGCGGTGTTCTTATGCAAGTGACAGGAATCGGCTGCTACTCTTGGTGAACACCACTCTGTACTCTTCTAGAGTACCGACAGATACATCTGTCTGGCAGTAGTCACAACCAGGCCCCCCCCCTTTTGCTGACACAGAGATGTCAGTGCCTCCTGCCGACGTTGGCCAGGCTTCAGTTACATCCATGGAATATGGAATATGTGGGGTATAGCTATTATAGTAGCTGCGCACCTAGGCCACAGTTGGCCCCTTTTGCTTCCCCGATGGATGTCACAAATGCGCAGCGCGCCTTTTTACCAGAACAGTCTGGCTGAACACGGCTGGCTAGTATAGCCAATGCCCCTTGAACAGAGAGGGTGGCTTCCCGTGGGAGCTCATCCCTTCCAAGCCGAGGCCTGTGTCTCGGTGAGGCACGCTATCACGTGACTCCATCCAATACAATGTTATTGAAACCAGAGGTCGAGACTGGTTACGGGACCTCCGGCTTAACGTGCCTGCCGAAGCACGGCGGCGGAGTGAAAAATCCGTATGTCTACCTTGGGATTCGAACCCAGGACCTGTGGAGTGCAAGGCAAACACCTTACCACTAGGCCACTCCGCCTGGGAGAGGGCCATATTGTTATGCGTAATAAGCTGCATTCTGACATCTGATCCATGTTGGGCAAGTCGGTGAATACCAGAAGTCCGTGTTTCTATCATTCACCACTTTAACATGATCACAAGTGACACAAAGCTACTCTTGGTGTACTCCGAGAGCACCCAGTAAACTTGAGTACCGCCGGATACATCTATCTGGCAATAGTCCCAACCAGTGTACCTTTTGCTGATACCCAGATGTCGGCGCCACCTTCCGATGTTGGCCAAGCTGCAATTTCGGTAATGCATTACACAATTCAATGTTGTATACGCACCATAAAATTTCCCCAGACTGGGTCCAGAAATTAGATCACTTCTTACGGATTCAGCTGAGTTCGATTAGTTATTAACTGTTGAAGCTTTCTAATTGTGAATATCGAAATATTCACAATTTGCAGAGACCAGAGATCAACTATTTCATTTTGTGAATTCTGGCGCATTGTCCTGGGACCCTGATGACTGGTCGAAAGTACCCTTTCAAGGCAGACATCTTTATATTTGGTACCAGTATACAATATCCCAACCGTCAGAACCAGAAACCTTTCTCGTTGGAGGCCAGTCTTTAGACCATATTAAAATGCTTACATTGGGCAAAGAATCTGGGTGACCATATTAGGTCGACATTCAGGGGCGACTAAGATGTGTTGTATCAAGGTGGCCCAATTCTTCAGATCAGTTTCTGCCTCCAAATTTTCTTAAGAAAGAAGAACCGGGTGGCTCTAATAGTAAAAACAAGTTTTGTGGATATTGGGATTTCTCATCAACTTCCAAAATTGCAAAATTCTGTTCGTGAATTATAGCCAGGCCACTCTAGTAATTATTAAGATCTAACTATAAAATGTTTGAATTCGTTAATTCAGAGAGAATATGTCAAAATAAAACATATTGGCAAATTTTTAATGTTGCCTTATAATTAGATATCCCTATCGCAATACCTTGTATCAATGAAATTTTTTCTGAGCATTTCCCAGATTAAACAAAGCATCCCAAGGATGTTTAGGACGTAAAATTTGATTTTGCATATTGTTTTCTAAAAATAAGTTAAAGCGGACTATGCTTCAAGATCATTAAAAATAGACTGATATCGGATAACTGAATTCACCTAATTCATTTCGCTGCTAAGAGAATTACTCAATGCTTGGATACGCCTTATATACTTTTATTTGCACAGAAAAGTATTTAATCGGGGCACGCTTCTATGTTCCTGGTTGAAGATCCTGGATTTCATAGCGCTGAAGTCGCCGTTTTTTGAAAAAAAATCATTATTTTTTCTTTTTATTTGCAGCTCCAGAATACCTTTCTAGAAGTAATCCTAGAACAAATTTCAGTTATGCCTTACTGGCCGTTACAACCGCAGTTGTCCTAGTGTAAAATAAACATTTCCCTGTTGACAGGATAGATGTCAACCAAGCATTAAAACGGCTAGGGATTAGGTCTGGAACTAATAGATGTTGCTCGTTCTGCTGGAAATTCTAAAATTCCCAAATTAAAACGTCCTCTCAACTTCGTATGCGAGTGTGGCATATGTTTTATATGACTATTAATACCATGACTATTAACACCCTTTGGAGTCTGCCAATAATGGGTTTTTACAACTTTTCCCTACGGAAAAGGTATTTTTTATCAAACACTGAGTTCCATGCGATACATGAATACAATACATGCCCTAATTCGTATTGGGTCCAGATATAGTATTTTACCTGTTTCTCTAAGAAAATCCGTACTGCATTTTTCAGGTATTTTGAGCTGTTTGGGTAGTTACACAAGATTTAAATTCATTAGCGCCTAAATCAAAGATTTGTGACACTCCGGTATAGGCAGCTGTCTGTTTAATATAAGCCTTAAAAGATCTTCTTTTTACATTTGGTATATAACAATAACATACCTACATATTGGGTCCAGGATCTATCCCCAAAGTTACGCTGGCGGGGCAGTTATCTTTTTTGTTGTCTTGGATCGACCAATGGCGTGAGCTTGGAGTAGCTAAATGGACCGCTTATATCAGCGGTCGGCAACCAGCTCCCGATGTACTTCTCCCGCTCGCGGGCAGTCTCATAAGTCTGCTCCGCTTCTGAGGGTCCGCGGACCCCTAGGTTGGCGTTAACATGTGTTCCTGTGAACCTTTACCAATAATTTGGTATTTTTTTTCTGGACATTAATAAACCGCTCAACCGCTGCTAGTTTAGTTCTTTGAGTGACAGTTCGCCTCACTGAAGTCAAAACAGTCTGGTTTTTCTTTAATGTCAATCAAATGTTAATTAGATGCTGAGCCATTAAAACTCTAATGAATTCATTGGACATAATGTATACCTAGAAAGCAGAAACATTTATATCTTTCTTTGTTATTTTCTATTTTGTGTATACATATTTATTGTGGATTCCTTTAGACCGTCATCTTATCAGAAACTAACGGTATTTTCAGGTCTGGTCCAACTAAGCTTATATTTTATACATAGTACTCAGCAATTCTATTCAATTATATTACTTTTCGAGGCAGCAAGGACCAATTTGCCTATCATGTTTTGGAGAAACATATTAAACATGAAATTTTGGGAAAAACATTTATTAAACTTTTGCGTTTGTCCGCTGGTCATCGAGCTCAAGATTTTCCCAATGCAAATTATTAAACGTCTAATTTAATTCATAACAATATGAAATTAATTCCAGACTTTATTTATACATGTACATCTAGTGTGTTATTCGTTGCTGTATTTACGATTCTTTATCTATAAAAATACTTTGACAATATGTCGTTAAACATTTTCAGTTCATCAATAATGTTAATATTTTTCGGGGAAGTTCATTTAGCGATTATTTACAAAGGTCTCCATCATGATATATACCTTCTTATTATTTAGATGCTTCGAAAAGCCACATACAAAGGTATATTGAGGTATTTGTACTGTATGGTTCATTGAGAATTGTTAAACGTTGATTCATACGTGCTCCTTGCACTTTTCACAAGTCATGCAGGCATCTAGTCGTGTTGGTAGATTGAATTGGTTAAATTGGTTAAAATACACACAATTTTACAATTGTTCTTCATTTTACAACTGCATGAATAAAAAGAAGTTGATGTTGTTACAACATTATAACGATATATTGTTACAATAACATTTTAACAAAATGTTAACATGTTCTTGCTAGTGCATTTTGTTCTGCTTCTTATTAATAAACAGACGATAATGCTGATTTCGCTCTAAATTGCACTGTGCTTTAAACATCTACAGATATTTAATCATATGAACGGATGGAAAGGAAATATAATTATATGATTAAACGAACTTACCTTAGTGAAGTTCTATCATAATTATATATCCTCTTCCATCCGGAATATGATTTAACCCACCCTTCCTTTGTTTAGACTTTCCCCAACCCTGAGCAATTTAGAGACTGTGCTTTCAAGAGAATGTCAGATATATACCAGGGCCAGCTTGCCCATACCTGTCATACTGGACACTTTCTTTTTGATACCATGGCTTTGAAGACACGTGGCTTATGTGGAAATAAAGAGACTACAGATATTTAATCATATTCCGGATGGAAGAGGATATATAATTATGATAGAACTTCACTAAGGTAAGTTCGTTTAATCATATAATTATATGACCTTCCATCCGGAATATGATATAACCCACCCATCTTTGTTTAGACTTTCCCCAACCCTTAACAATTTAGAGACCCTGTGCTTTCAAGAGAATGTCAGATATATACCAAAGCCGGCTTACCCATACCTGTCTTACTGGACATTTTTTTTTGATAACATGGCTTTGAAGACACGTAGCTTATAGTGGACATAAAGAGACTACTAGATTATCATATTCCGGATGGAAGGTCATTTAATAATGATAGAACTTCACTAAGGTAAGTTCGTTTAATCATATAATTATTCCCTATCACAGTGCAAGCGTCCAGCTTCTTCAATTGTATTGCTCGTTTAACGCAGCATGCTTTTCCCTGTCTTCTTTTCCCAGCGAACAAAACTGGGAATGGTATAGACCATTCATATTGGCTTTAATGTCAACTGATTCAAAATTCAGCTGCCTTTCCTCTTTCTTTCGTCAAATAAATCATTTCCATCGAATTTCTCGAGGACTGCATCAATCTCCAATGTCCACTACATCCATCCTGGGACTGCTATATTCCACTCATCTGATATTATATCAAGGACAACATGTTAACTTGAGACTTGCATTTATGATGATATTGTATTATTTGGAAATGAAAAGGAGGAATTAACAAAGTGGTTTGAGTAGGGCTATAGATGGAGAACTCAGAGGCAAAATCTGCGACGAACATACCACCAGCACTATCAGTGATGGCCAAAGCTATGGAGGGAGCACTGTCATTTACATATCTCTGCCACTGGCATTGGACAATTTAGATCAATACTTGGAAATCGACAGACGAATATGGATGGATGGCCAGCTTACTGACAGCTTTCGGAAAGAACATTTTGAACATGGAAATTTCTACAAGTCTAGAAACAAAAAGTTACAGCGAATGTATCCAGCAGGTACTACTATTACTATTTGGGCACATGGTTCTCACAAAAAGGACAATCAACAAATGGAGAGTTCACGAAAATACCATAGAAAGAAAAATATTGGAAGTATCGTTGAGAGACCACAAAACCGATTGGAATTGACAAAACGAATAGATACAGGAAAGAATACAGGTAACTTATATTATAAAAATCACCAGTCTATAAAATGGCAATGGTGGGATGTGACATGATGACACTATTCGACACAGGGTAAAGAGAAACAGAGACAAGAGACAGAGGCAGAAAAGAGACAACCAGATAGTGCCAAACGCTGATGTTTTGACAATACCTACTATCAATAGAATCAAAATATCTGTCAAATCCTGGCTAACTAGTTTTATTTTAGTGCAGAAACTATCGGTAACTCCGTCATTTTTATCCCATTAACCTCCAATTTTCATAACCGTTTGCTTCCCTATCTCTTGTATGTATGTACATATCCCGGCTGTAAATCTGACAAAACGAGCAGGAGTGAGTTTGGTCAGAAAATGTTTGGGATGAGAAAGATCGAAAGTAGATTTAAATAACCATTCATAACTACGTTGAATAATTGAGCTCGGGTCGTCCAAACCGACTCGCCTGGGTGTTACTTCGTCAGAAGTGCATAAGTGGTGATTTTCGCAGCACATACCATTGTGTCGTGATTTCATGGCGTAGATGTTAATAATACAACTGAGGACTACACCATATATCAAAAGACCGTGTGAAATCAAAAATCCGGACTCATAACTTAAGTAACTTTTTTAACGCCTAAGTGTAGTGGAGCGCGTTTATTGCTCTTCTAGGACTCCATTCAACTGTAACAGTGGAATTCCGCACTGGCAACTGCTACATTTTTCTATTACATTCTGCTAAATTTTTCAGTGATACCTTAATTTTGCTTATTATTGCTAATTCATGGACATAAGCACAACGGCGTTTTTAATACATTTCGGAGGCCTCGGAACACACAAGCGAGCAAAACTGATGGTGAGCAGAACCTAGGTCACGGACATGGTTTATTACAGAAATATAACACGCCAACTTCCATGCGACTGCTAGGTTCTAGCAGCCCATAGAGGTATGGAAGCCCGAATGAACGGAATCAGGAGTACAAAGCGTGTTACAGTCCTCCCCTTTGTCACCAAGATGGGTTGACTGGACTAATAGAACTGCTTTCTTCATGAACGTCAACACATTGGGCTTATTAAGGTCTATGCGCATCAGGGGGATAGCCGGCTTCTCCACTGGTTCCGAATGATGGAGCGGATTTGTTTACACTCCCTTCTGCTTGCAAATACGAAACATGTGTCTTCACATTATGTTCACTAATGATTATTTTATAGTTTTTGATAAAAACATTAGCAAAAAGTGCCAGCAAATTATGCAAAGAGATGCTGAAAATAAATTCGACGAAACCGCAATAGCTAATATTCTAAAAACTGACAACTGGGCAACCGATGGCGCAAACGTTCTTCACATTTTTCCATTACCACTAGAAAATTTATATCCCCGAGTTATTCTTTACCGCCAATGTGCCTACAAGAAGTTATCAAATGTCCCATTATCTTCAAACAGGGTGATATTTATCAACTTTCAAGTCGTCCTAAATTCACGAAGGTCATTCAGAAGAGAAACTGCGCCATCAGCAGATCCGTATCTATTATTCATGGCGGCGATATCAGCCAGAGCTGGGACATATGTTTATGTGTGATGATGTCGACAACAAGTGTTCATGACCGTAAAGTAGACGGTCGAGTGCGACACGTGGGCCGTCATCTACTGGTCCCAGTACGGTCCTCGCTCATCCAGAACTGCCACCCGGGCGCCGCCTGCGCTGCTGCCTGGGGGCGGCGGTTTTGGCGTCCCACCGAGCGTGTTTTCATTTTTATCCTCTCTTCAGCTCGGCGCGCATGAATATTTAACAGGGAAGCCGTCTTAATCTGTGCCGGGGGAGGAAGCCCGAGTGGCCAATATGAGTTTCTTAACGTGGGACCCCGTCGCACCCCTCGATTTCTTCCGCAACGACCGCCACCACCGCCGCCACCACTGCCACTGTCTCGGCGATATTAAGAGTCAAATGATTCCTGATTTATGGATATTACGGTGAGCACATTAACGGCTCATATAAGAATCTAAGATTTATATGACTGGGGTTGGGGATGGGAGATTAAATGGAGATGGAGGAATGACGACGATGGTTAAAGTAAGAAGTTAAGTTTTTTAACGTTATCGTAACTTAATCATAGTTAAAATATCAATTCAATCTACTGTTAATTAAACGATTTACAATCTATTTATCAGTAGCTAGTATTCAGTATTTTGAGTTAAATTTTTTTAAGCATCGAGGAGATGGTAACAGCCACTTTTGTTTGAAATGAACCCGCTAAGAATTAAAATGTTTAACTCTTGTTCAACTACTACAGGTCCACAATCGATTTGTGCATTTGCTTTTCGTTGTCACTGCGTATTAAATATTGACCACCCAACCTGTCATCAATAATTCTTCAGCTGTCATCGGCTAATCAAGAAACTTTCTGTTTAGACAATGACATTAGCTATCGTGCAGCAGCTGGCACCACATAAATCACGCATTATGTTGTTTAGTGGTGGGCTGATGGGAATGTATTGCTGAAAACTGTGACAGGAGGTATGCAGAAAAGCTCACAAAGGAACTCTTAATTGACTTCTTTTAGAATTTTATGCTTGAGTTTGTTTACTGAATTATTTTATCGATTATCCGATCACATAATGTGGAAATGCAAAAGAAAACATTCATACAATTTCCACACAATATGACTTTGTTCGGACCTTTCCGAAAAGGTCCATAACATATTTATAAAAAAATTGCATCTTTAGTGTTTATTATGCTAAGGCAGTGGTTCTTAACCGGTGCTCCGCGAGCTTGTTGCAAGTGCTCCGCAAAATTATGAAAGCCGAAATTGTTGATTCCTTTACCGTATGTGATTGAAATAATAATATTTGTATATTACTAACATACAAAACATTCTAACTTCAACAAAACTAACAATTAACATATTTACAATTTACAAATACTAGTAATAAATATGAATAAAATAAATAAAGAATTCTGAACATAATACAATTAAAATTAAAATTGGTATAGCTCTGCTACACATGTCACATAAAAAGTTCGGAAAATATGCAAACATTTTGAAATAAATTTCCTAAAATAAACATAATAAATAGGATGTTTTGATAATATATATTTTTTCCCTCATCTACCTATCATCCACATGTTATGTGCGGATTTATTAAGATTTGTATTAGTATAAAGCAGTATCAAAAATGAACTTATAAAAACTACTTGAGTAGGTACATAGGTACATAACAGCTAACATAAAACATTCAGCCAAATTAGCTAAATATTTGACAAATTAGAAAGGTTGTGAATGTTTTATTATATTTAGATTTATATTACCGCGCAGAACTATTATGTCACATGCTGGGAGGAGCTATCACAATATACCAAATAGGTAATGTGGCAAACGTGAGAATGCGGGCAAAAAGAAAACTTCGGAGAAATTCGGTATATCGAGAGCGCCTTTACCCTCAAACATATTTAAGAGTTCGTTTGTAGAAATAAATTCCAAAATTCCCGTATATTTGCGGAATTTATACACAAATATATCCTTTTCTTTTCTGTAAAACATTAATATTTTCACCGCAAATAATTTTCATTCGAGTAGCTACAACTTCTAAAGGAATTGAGAAAACCAATAAGTCCACATGAACCGTTTTACTCGGAATGACATTTGAAAATTGGTAAAAAGTTTTATATGTATTTTTTTTCGTTATTTTTAATATTATTACTTAAACTTATTTAGTTTTTACTGTTGTGATGGGTAGTGATTGTGTTATTTTTTCGTTTTCCCATTATTCGGTATCTATTTTATCTTTTATATTTCTTTGTTTTTTAACATTTCAAACAATAATAATAATAATCCACGCCTTAACATCCCCCAACAGCTTTCGCCACTACGGGGGAATCGGCAGGCCCGAATTATCATTATCATGGCCGCGTCAAGTTGTTTGGCTTTCAGCATTCGCCGAGGAGTACAGGAAAACCACAGAAAAACCTTCACGCTGAAAGCAGGGCGTGAGACTCGAACTTACGCCCCTCAGACTGTTAGTCAAGCGCGCTACCAAGGAATAGAAAAACATATAAGTCCGTATAAAACATTTTACTCAGAATGACATTTGATTTCTAAAAACTAAATTTGCCGAAGAAAAAGGTAGATTAATAGTATTTTTTATATTTTTTTCTAATTAATGTTATTTTTAACTGTTATATAATAATCGTTTTAATTCTTAATACAAATTATGTCTAGCTTTTTGGTGCTCCGCGAATTTTTCTTTTGATCAAAAGTGATCCCTGACTTAAAAAAAGTTAAGAACCACTGTGCTAAGGATTATGTCCCAATGAATACGTATATAATTAATTCTTTATGTATTTATGATTTGAGAATACTAGCGTATTATTTAGCGAGCAAATAATGTTGGATAATTTACGCGAGCACAACACACGAGCCCTTGTGTGTCAAATCCGATATTTTATATATGACTCAAAAATAACATTTAGTATAAATTGTTATCATAAATTTGCGATGATGATACTTCGGTGTTTTATTATGACAAAAACCGACCAACACTGTCATCGACGTACTGAATTTAAAAAAGAATAAAAAACTGACATTTTCGAAGTCAGTTCCTCCCGTCCCCACCGGGTAATTCAAAATGAACCAGAATATCCATTAAATTAGGGGATTTATATTTATATTTTTTTATTAGGAAGTAATGAAGGGTTGATTTTAATAAAATTGGACATGATTCAATGGCAGTCATTTACCATCTTATAGGGTAGGTCCTCGTCGCAATCTTTATCAAATGATTTTACCATGAAGCATGTGCACCTACTTTTGTTTCAACGGCCTTTCCAAACAGTTTTGGTCATGTGGGCCTAGTCGATAGTTGACTGTGCATTGTGAAATCAAAATAATGAAAATGCGTAATGTAATTGCTATAGGATTGGTTTTAATCCTTTAAATAGCAGCATTTCAAACAAAAAAATAAAACATCGGGTTAGCGGTAAAAGACACTAACGTCACAATTTATTAAACAATCTGAATTATAAAGAAATACTACTAGAGGATTCGCAAGACTTATTGATTACCACCACGTATAGGATTAGCATTTATGAGTATTTGGTTACAATTAAGTCATGTTTCAATAAAATATAACAAAATGGTATCTAGTTTTGCCTTTAAGCCGACGAAAACATCATTTTCTTACCGAGATAAAACAACTTTACCTTTTACTTTATCATACGTAGTATGTATTGTAATCGTGCCAAAAAATTTTTTTGAGATTTTAGCGGAAATATGTGTTTTTGGGTCCCCTGAACATTTTTGACCAAGGTACAAAAAATGTCTGTGTGTGTGTGTTTGTATGTCTGTCTGTGTTCAAAAGGGTCCAAAGGAACTGGAGGTTTAGTGTTAGCATTTTTGAAAGATTTTGCAAATAAGCCGACATTTCTGGAATTTCGTCGAAATAGTTAAATAATTAAATAAAGTAGAGTAAATTCTGAATAATTTATGACTATGACATTTTTTGGTACAATCAATAGTTTAGCTGCATGAGCAAATTCTATTTCATCGAGATCGGTCGTACTGCATTAAAACTAGTAGCCAGGATGTGTCAGATTTTTGATTCTAATGACAGTAGCTAGTGTCAAACGCTAATGTTGTGACAATATCTATTGTCCATATAAGCTCCGTTCGGATATTGTACACCGTTACACTTTTTACACCCAATAACACGTAAGTGTCTTTTGGACGGTGTACCCGGGGGTCAACGCAGTACCATATCCGAACGCAGCTTTAATTGACTTATCTGTCTAGTGTCTAGTTCTACTAGTTTTATTGTAATGCAGACATGGCCGATCTCGATCAAATAGAATCTCATGCAGCTAAACTATTAATTTTTACTTTATCGTACAGTATGTAAAGTATTGTAATCATGCCAAAAAAATTTTTGAAATTTTAGCGGAAATATGTCTTTTTGGGTCCCCTGAACATTTTTGACCAAGGTACAAAAAAATGTCTGTGTGTGTGTGTGTGTATGTGTGTGTGTATGTGTGTGTGTACCCGTTTTTTGTAGCGACGATTCCGGAGAAACTACTAAAGGTATCGGGACGAAACTTCATATTTAGAAGTTTCATAACCAAACTTAGAGCTGAAAAGCTTTCTGTTGAAGAGGGTCCAAAGGAACTGGAGGTTTAGTCTTAGCATTTTTGAAAGATTTGGCAAATAAGCCGCCATTTCTGGAATTTCGGCGAAATAGTTAAATAATAAATTAAAGATAAGGAAATTCAGAATAATTTATCACTATGAGATTTTTTGGTACAATCAATAGTTTAGCTGCATGAGCAAATTCTATTTCTACGAGATCGGTCGTACTGCCTGAAAACTAGTAGCCAGGATTTGTCAGATTTTTTGATTCTAATGACAGTAGGTAGTTTTGGTGTCAAACGCTAATGTTTCGACAATAACTTCTGTCAATATAAGCTGCGTTCGCATATTGCATTACATTTTTACGCCCAATAACACGTAAGTGTTATTTGGACGGTGTACCCGGTGTCAACGGAGTACAATATCCAAACGCAGCTTTAATCGACATATCTGTCTAGTTCTAGTAGTTTTATTTTAATGCAGACATGGCCGATCTCGATCAAATAGAGTCTCATGCAGTTAAACTATTAACTTTATATATAGTATGATAAAGTCATGTGCCTGGCCACATCAGATTTTTTTATATAGTATGATAAAGTCATATGCCTGGCCACATCAAATTTTTTATATTGAATATTTTTTGTAGATACACCATGCACGTTTGAATTCAGTTCAATTCAATTCCTACAGTATAGAAAGCGACCATAGTACAACATACGATATAAAATAAAATGTATAAAACCGTGATAAATATGATATAACGCCGCTATAGCCAAAATTTGACACAGCAAAGATATAAGATTTATAAGGCTGGGATTAAAAATTCATCCAATTATTTAAAATTGACACCGAGCCTGAAAGGAAATCTTCGATGATCTGCGGGGAACCATAATGGATATCGTGCCTGGAAGTAAGGACTATGCAGCGCACGCAAAACGTAATCTGACTGGAGCCCTTTATAAAATCAGGGACCGCCGCCTTTTATAAGGATAAAAATTACTCCGCAAGACATGCTGATTAAACAGCAATCAGGCGACCAAACACTTGCTGCTCACTTCCAGAAGGATCATATCTGGAGGGCACCGAAAAAGAGCGAGAGAGGGAAAATGCGAAAAAATACCCCTCGACCCCTGATAATGTTTAAGAGGATCACCGGATGTCCCGAGCGATTCTTTTCCACCCACCTCGAGGAAGGAAGGAAGGAAAATAAAAATAGGGCCTCGTTCAGGAAGGGGAGATTGTTATCGCATCCTCTAATTTACTTATTCCCTCCTTAAGATCTATTTACAACACAATGGGATTGCTAGCAATAATAAGGCGGGCAGGTCCCGGCGTAGTGTGCTAGATGTTACGTTTTCATTCGGGATGGGGATTAAGTCCTTCCCAGCGCTCGTTCCAGGTGAGATGTTGTTATTGAGGGACGCCAGCGAGCGTCTTCATTAACGCTTGCGATTACCCCCTTAGGGGCGAGGAGCGTTAACGAATTACATAAAAAAAGAGCGGGGATTATTATTGTGAAGAATTAAGAGTAAAAAAGCTACTAAAGTGCAACTGGGCTATTGTGTTTCTTAATTTTATTATATTATACAGTACGTTGGAGAGCATTTTTTACATTCGGGATATTAGAAGTACCTACCTACGTCATTTTATAGTACCACGTTAAAAGGAAATAAAATGAAAATTACAAAATGAATCTGGTGCTCATTGCATCTCGGTTCATTGGAAATAAATTACAGGTTTATGATTTTTCTTTGGTGGAGTCGAGGTATTGTAACAATTTCCATCTGCGGTTTGAGAATCTTTTGGCTAAGACTGGTTTTGCGTTTGTCCCCATCAACATCTAAATCAAAGTCACCAGCCACCACAAGAAAAATATATGCTGGAAATGGCAAAAACATCCAATGCGCCTATATCAAAAAGTGTAAGTTTTTGTAAAAAAAAGGATAAAAATTATAGGTCGTAAATATTGCTATAAAATAGGCATATATTTAATTAAATTGGAGGATGTCCATAGTGCGAAGTGTAGATACAGATGCAAGTAATTAAATAAAAGCCTCCTTTTTTCTTCGCAAGTAAAAGATTTATTTACTACAGACATGTTTCGGCATGGCTGCCATCATTGGTCGATGTAATCTGCAAAAAAACAATACATGACCGAGAAGACCAAAAAAAGCGGGGAAAACACAGATCAATGGAACGAGAAATACAGAAAACTTACAGTAAAAAAACGTAATAACATCTTAAATAGAGGATGGTTGAAACGAACATCGGCTCATGATCAGGGAACAGAAACGCATCTAACAATAGAAAACGCACATTGTAAAATATATGATAAACGGGCAGAATATATCAAAATACGAGCAAATAAATACGAAAACTTACATAGAGCGGACACCAGACATAAATAAAACTTGAAAGGTCTTCAGGGGAGATGGATGTCAGCGGATAAAATCAAAAACGCACGCGACTATACGAGTGTCCTGTGGAAAGGTCCGCATGATACGGCAGACGATAACTAACTAGGAGGAAGCCAGCACCACCAAGCAATAGGTAGGCGCAAGTCAAAAACAAAAAGAAGGGGGGAACAACATTCGGAACGGAGAGCTTATCAACTATCGGTCAACAGAAAATTAGCAAAAAACACAAACAAGATAATTTAAAGGTAAGAAAATAAAGGTTTGTATTGGAAATCAGTTTGGTCATTAATTAAAGAAAATGGTGATTTTTCATGACGTTCAATCTGAAATTGTTCAAGTAAATCCAATATAAAACCTTTATATATTTAATTTACTTATATTTAATTCTACATATCTTTCGAAAGATATAGGATTCTGTTTGTATACTGAGTCAAATTAAGTTATTCAAATTGATAGTTTCAGAGAGAATCACAGAAAAACTCAACTCCCCCGTCCACCACCAATATTTTCCAGCTAGTTGCTTTTTTTTTCTCGTTTAGACTTTATATATGTAGGTCAGATTTCGTCAAACAAACGTATTAAATCTGTGAAAATATCAAGTCCTATAAATCTGGACCTGATTTACACTGATTTCAACAAAGTCAGTGAGCATGTAAAGTTAGGAGGAAACATTGGAATTGTCTTTTATTTAAAAAGATCCTCGGCGATGTCAATTTTTAATAGTCAAAATACATATACATATTATAACATATTCAATTTCCGACTTTCTGTACTTCTGGACTTTACGTCATCAACTTTTAAAAATTACAGTTGTTCTCCATACTGATATCATTATTTCCCTTAATTGCCTTAATGGATAAACATATTGTTAATAATTTTAATTTAATTTTTCATTAAAATTACAATGGAAAATTGATTTTACACTTTGCAATCAATTAATTCCCTTTTCATAGCATTCCCATAGCATGGTTGAGTGGAAAAGAAAAGTTCTAACTTTAATCTTCGCTATAAAAGCATATTGTTATATTCTTAATTGATGTTAATTTAATACATTAAGAACATCATAGTTAAGTGACAACATTCAGTTTCAAATGCAATTGTCAATTTACTTTGTACAGGCTTTTCTTACCCTTTCTTACCTTTTCTTACGTACTTACCCCTCTACCCAACAAATGGGGCACTAGTATTCGCCTTGTGATTATTGATATTTATACTTAAAATTAGTACGTTAGTACGTAAGTTATTTGTAAACTATAATTTACGTACTCGACGGGTCTGTAACTTCAGCGCTATAAAGTACTTTTTACGTGTTTGTTTATCTATATTTGAAGCCCTGAAGAAGTGAAAGATTGTTAGCGAAACGTTTTTGGGAAAAGTTTTTGAGTGGTATAGAAAATAAAGAATTAATATACTGAAAAGCATAAAATCTACACACAGTTTACTTCACACACAGTTGATAGTCTAATATTTGATAACTTTTGTTCGTGAATTGAAATTTTATTGGAATATTTCTTTGCGCTGTATGCCAAAAATTGGCACATCACCTCAGGCTTTTGCGTTTTTGTTGTGTATTTATTTTTATTGGAAACACAATACAACTGTAAAAAAACATGCAAACTTTCAAGTAACAGTAGGAAGCTGAATGGAGATTCCCCATAAAGGGGGCATGGGGAAGTCCCTTTTTCCAAATACCTTATTTAGTAAAAAGCAACGCAAAGAATTGCATCCAAAACATATATTCACATCTGTTTCACAAAATCCATCACAAATCCACAAATGTTCCACAGAGTTCATTTAATTTTTTTTCTTTTTTTTACTTGAACATTAATAGAAAACGCAAACCTATTGAAATAAAACATTTTCATTTATTGATAAATAATCTGGCCTAAAGCAGTTTGTTTATGAATACGTGTATTCCTTCTAGGGGTTTAGTAATATAGACTTTGATTTTGCAAAAAGTAGGTTCTCATGAAAAAAAGTTTGAGATAAAATGTATTTGGTTCTATACGAACTATCTAATGATACACCACGCAAGCTATATTCCCATTGCTGTATCTAAATTTTCCAACAGCAACATATCCACGCGCTAGTTTTGACCTCCTTCCTGCAGCTTCACTCAACAAAGATTGTCCAATTTACCAGTCGTAAAAATACACCAGCAACCCTCGAGATACTTCCAAATTCTACCATTGTAACTCATGATGTAAATGAGACATTCGCGTCGTTCAGGGGTAACCGAAATGAAAAATTGGCCCAGGAATCCAATTTGTCGACAATCAGCGCGACAAATTGTCTAAGGCGCCTAAGATCTCTCGAAACGAACCAGCTTGCGCGATAACACAAGTCACCCTCGCCGTACTTTTCCGCGTTCTGAAAAATGCCCCCTAATTAGTCTCAAGGGCTATAAGGACCCACCCCATACGTCCCCCACCTACGGTCTGTTGGGAAATGTGAAAAAAAGACGTCGGGAAAACGACAAGGAAAGAAAGGTGGGCAAGATGGGCGAGACGAAAAAGGAGATCGAAGTTTTTCTTCACGCCGAGAGGTGACAAATATGGAATTTGCATTTAAATAGGTTATTTCCATCTGTGATACGAGCACTCGGAGGAGGAACGCCTGCCGCCTCTCACGCCCCCTGTCGGCAAACACTTGACGCTGTTTACGGAATTAAGGACACTGGATTATGGCCCGTGGGGGATGGAACGCAAAAAATCGTCCACTACAAAAGCGCGCCTTATTTTTGTTTGTAATTGGTTTAATTTTATGAATAAAAGATGCTTTCTTCGAGAGTATTAGGCGAGCATATTTATGGATCTAACATTTGGTGTGATGTTCTTTATAGCTTGTCAAGAGAGCACTTCAGTTTTGGAATTTTGGAATGAATTTAGTCATATTACATATACACTACAGTGATTTATTAATTGTAAGATGGCAAATGATACGAAAAAATGGTAACTGTGGTGGTTTGCATTGCACATTTTCCTAAAATTCTGGAAGTTTGTTCACAAATGTTTTTGTCTTCATAAAAGAAACAACAACAAAAACGCAATAACCTAACGCGATATGCAACTTTCAAGTTCGCATTCGCCAAAAATTATCAATATTGCCTTAATTTTAACTACTTTCAGCGTCTCTTTCTCGAAAAAGGTCCATAAATTTTATATATCACCTTTAAGACAATTAACAGATATATCAGTATACAGATTGTGTCCGCAAAAATTAGGCATAGGTCTATAGAACTAGCGTATCACGCGACAACACTGTCAACGTCGGTTGAGTGGGGCTGGCCATTATAGTGGGACTGCCGACTGGTGGGAGAGCAGGTCTGGTCAGGTCAGTCTGGTTTTGCGTTTCGGAGCACATGCACGCACCGGCAGAGCTATCGTAGATCTAACAACGCTTCACAACATTCATATCTTTGCAATCGCGATGTACCCTCCGCTAGAACAGGTTCATATCATCAAGTGGTATTACGGTGGCAATTCGGCGGAACAGTGCGTGGATTTGTTTGCAATCACTTTTGAAGGCAGCCCTATCCCGTGCAGATAAACCATTTTCAATATTGTGCATCAATTTGAAAAAGATCTTTATCTAAAGAGCTGCAGTACTTGTCATCTAAGGGAGATAAGTCCACAAGCAATTGAGGCAAAAGAACGACGGGATGTACTAATCTGCGGTTCTGTAGTACTGGACGATAAGAAATCCACTCGAGGGATTGACGAGGAATTGTGTATTGGTAACAAAACCGTTGCTAAGGCTCTGAAGAAGGGTGATTTCCGAGGTTATAAGTACTCAAAGACTCAGGAAACCTTCGCAGAGGACAGTATTCGTAGAATGGAGTTTTGTGAAACTGTAATGGAAAACGCGAACGTAGATGAAAATTTTATACAAATTATTATTTTTACTGATGAATCGACTTTTCCGTTACATGGTAAACATAATCCTACCATTCTTCGATATGAAGCCCAACAAAATAAGCACCGAAGTTATGCTTACCGTACTCAATATCCCGAAAAACTAAATGTTTGGGCTGGTATTCTAGGCAATCATTTAGTTGGTCCATTCTTTATCGATGGATCTCTTAACGCCTAGAAGTACCTTACTTTGCTGCAAGAGCAAGTACTTCCCGCCATTTATAACCTTCCCGGAGTAGATCAGGATGATGTTTGGTTTCAGCAAGACCGCTGTCCTGCTCATAACGCGGCCAGGGTGCGAGAGTTTTTAACAACCGCATTTCCTCACCGTCTTATTAGTGGGACAGGCGACATTCGTTGGCCCCCCAAGATCACCTGATCTGTCTCCGAACAATTTTTTCTTGTGGGGTTATCTTAAAAATACCATTTATGTTGATGAAGTCAATAGGGCACAAAATTTACAGGAGTTGAGAGCAAAAATTACAGAAGCTGCCAATACTGTAACAGCCGAAACGCTCTCTGGCGTGAGGGACAACTTCTACAAACGGCTCGGATACTGTCTCGCAGCGCAAGGCGGAATCTTTGAGCCCGAGATAAAATAATGTTTATTTAATTGTTTATTCGCAGTAGAATATTAGTTAATTTATATTTTTTTTGAGAATAGCGTTTTTATTTTTGCATATTATTTTCTGGCAGTAAAAGAGAATTGAGAAATTATGTATGCACCATGTACGTGCATTTTTAAAAGAAGCAGAAAAGCGAGCGCACACAGTCCTGCGAACAACAAACTACTAGCATACGAAGCGCGCACCGGGGAACCGCTTAGCCGCTGACAAATATTCCGGGTTGGGAGAGCGATGTAGCCGTTCTTCCGTAAATGCAATTAAAAATCAGTTAAAAAATATGGGGATGCCTATTAAAAAAGTGTAGATGACGTCATAAATCGATTGAAGGTCGAAAATTAAGATTAAATTAAGATGTTAAGGCGTGGATAATTATTATTATTATTATCATTATTATTATTAAGTTTCATAGAAATATGTGTATTTTGTATTTTTTTCCCGGACTGCCGCACAGACAAATCACTGGCTTTGTGCACATGGCAACATCCCCAAAAAAAAAGAGAAATCGAAATGTCCCAGGATTTTTCCAAATAAATCGTTTCAGAAATTTTGTCATGTTTCCGTATTGTACACAATAACTACCGTAATTTTGGAGCAATCGATCTGAAATTGATATAAAAGCTTTTCTCTTAAAAAAGTAAGTAAGTAACAAGTAACAAGGCAAAATCGGATAGAAACAACGCCTACCTCCCATGCAAAGTGACGTGGGAGAGAGGAAGGTATTTTGACTTAGGCCTGGCCGTAGATAGTTTGCCAATAGTAACACTTAATAATTTACCGATTTGTTGGTGATATTTTTGTTGACCTAATTATTTTAGAATATGTGGTTGTTTAGTAGGTTGAGATATTAAGTATAGAAATGCATGCGTGTATTCTAACGATGGCTCCCGATGGTTTCACTACTAAGCCAAAGTAGTAAAACAGTTATTTTTTGAGCAGGCGTATTTCAATGATATTGAACTATATTAAAAAACTAGGTCTTTTTTTTACGCCAACAAACTTTTCCAAGTCCTTCTAGTAAGCTTGTCCGGGGACATTGGTTGGTCAGATAGATGTCTGAGAGTCTTCATAAGTTGAAATCTTTAGATGTTTTTACTACTAGTGACTGATTATTAGTAATAAGTAGGTGTTCTGGAATGTTCTTTTAAACAATATATTCAAACATCAATCAAAATCTATGTCCTATCGCCATAACATCGTACACTCTTGGAATTAAGTAAGTTCTATAAATATTTTAGCAGTGTGTCCATGATACATCCAAGTACAAGTTTTTTGTTATTCTGGTCGCCCGCTCGGCCGCTAAGTGCAAAAAGTTGTCCGTTTACGCTTCAACTCGTATATCGGAAATTTATTATTTGCGAAACCTTGTTCGAATGCTTTGAATTGGTTTATAATGATTTATATGTTTCTATTTATTAGCTTAATGTGTAATTAATTAATGTAATTCCTACATTGCAATGTTACTGTGTTTTTATTAAATATGACGTTAATTTTATATTAATAAACATAAAAGTTTTCGATTACATGAAATGAAAATCTCATTTCAAGATATTGCATACAACACAACAAATTATACTTACAACCTTATTGCATCTAATAGCTTTTTTTGTGTTAATAAATACAAAAAAATTTGTGGTTGTCAATATTTTTACTGTTCAGGTTATTTCAGAACTGACATATGTATTAACATTTATTCACAAAATAGAAATAAATTAAAATTAAATTGCTTTAAATTTGTCTTTATGGTAGTTTGTTAATTGTGATTTACTGGTGTTTTCGAGATATTTAGCTTCAACGATATTTTGCAGTGTTTAACTTAATAAACAGAAAGGAGTATGTATTTTGTATAGCACGAATGTATTATTACTATTTTTTTATATTATTATTTTGTATTTACTTTACAGCAATATGTTTCAAATATCTGACAACTGAAAATAATGACAATTATGTATATCAGTAATTTACAAAAACTTTTGGAAGCAAGCTCTAAATTTTCGACGAATTTGAATGGAATGTTATAATTATTATTAAAAAAATAAATAAACCATAATATACGACCATCTAAAAGAACATTTATACAACATAAAAATTATTTCATCAAATTTGACCTGGGATGAGTATAAATTGTGTTGGTAACGGGTATATAATTTCCCAAAAGGAGACGCTTCAGAAAGAAAAGTTGTTGGTTTCTCTTACGTATAGCTTTTATTGCATATTAATTACTCACAATCATATGCAATAAAAGCTATACGTAAGAGAAACCAACAACTTGACGATTTGAACCAGGGACCTTTGCGTCGCTAGCATAATGCGCTCCCATCTGAGCTATTGACATTGTGCTAGCGACGCAAAGGGCCTTGGTTCAAATCCAGGTTGTGGCTGTAATTTTTGATATATTTAAAATTTACATCCCGCCTGTATGTTACCATATTATTAACTTATAATATTACTTTGACAAAGTATGTCGTTAAACATTTTCAGTTATAGTTTATATTGTTTGGAAATTAAAAAGACCTTCATTTTTAATGTTTATGCTTTTTAGCTAACCTTACAGTACACAATTCATAAGCCAAAATGTTATTTTTAAATTATTATCGTTGTTAATGCACGCCTCTTAATTTATTTAGAAAACAAATTTAGAAATAAAATTTTGAATAATGTTCCAGCTAATATATAGTAAATGAAAAATGAGTACTTATTGAACTGGAACTATATTACAATAAAACTTCTGTAGAGCGCTTTGAAATATTAACAAAAAAGAAAAATAAAAAATTAATTAGTTATCAAACAATGCAAAACCAAAAATGAAACACAATACATACATATTACAACAATAAAAAATTATTAATTATAAGTAAAATTTTAATAATTTCTCTTAACAAATGAACAAAAGAAAATACCAAAATGTTTTGTTTTTTTTTTTTAGAAGTAGAAAGTGATATGTTTCATATGGTCGTATTGGTTTTCTCTGTTCCTTCTGAAGTTGGAGCCGTTTAAAATAAGATATTGTTAATAATTCAAACGGCTGTAACTTTTTAATGAATTGAAAAAGTAATTTACTTTCTGAAAAAAATTGTTTTGCGGAAGAAACGTGGGACAGCCTGTATATATATTGCTATAATTTAAATTATTTTGCTTGTCAAGCATGTATTAGATGTCCTGAAAGATAATTGAACATTAACTGCTGTAAAGTAAATACAGATATAAAATTTCCATTGTCCTTCATACAAAATACATGCTCGTCCTAAATGTAAATTTAAATTAAATTTAGAGAATTTATTTACATTTAGTGAATATATTTTAATATTACAATTCTGAAATAGTCTATATTTAGTAATAATCCTTGGCATCAAGTTGATTTGCGCATTTACTTACTTACTTACTTAAGCCCGTCATCCTACTGCTGGGCAAAGGCATTTACTTGCGTAATTAATATGTGTATTAGTTAACATAAATTTATATAATGTGTCATGATACTCATGATATTACGCAATATCTTAACTAGAGCTTTTCGTATCATATTATCAAATTTCATGTTTATTAATATTATTATAAAAGTAATTCTATATTTAATTAAATGCATTACCTACTCGTAAACTTAACTGTAGTGATCATATTTAATTTATTACATTGCATTGAAGATATCACATTAAGGAAAAGGTCGGACACGCTAAAAAACTAAATCCCGTTACATTACATCCATCGAAAAACCACCTCGTGACGGACAACTTTTTGCGAACCGGCCGGGTCGAGGTAGAACAGTACACGAATATATAACCGACATACTATTTTCAAATCCTGCGATAGCGATACGAACTTACTTATTTCCATGACTGTACATAATGATGTCATAACAATATCACAGTATGACCCTCTCTATCTTGCTCTTCTTTTATATACCATAAATCTCGCACAATCTCACCAAAATTCAACTCTATCCGGGCAACACTCCCAACTCCCAGCGAACGATACGAACTTCGCGTTAGGAGCGCGAGAGATCCCGAAATATCAAAGCGGGCTTCGCCCTAGCAGCGATCAGATACGGAAGATTTGTGGCTCGGTATTGCTTATTTCTACCTGTCTAACCGGCTGACGTATGATGGATGAATGGATATTGAAATCGCTGTGGAGCGCCAACCACTACACACACACGATCACCGTTTTATCTGGATACCGGCAGAGGTAGCTACGTGCGCACCAAAGCCACCCCGTTTACACATGTCAAGTGGTTGTGCCGATACGTTCGGCAGACCCTTTGACAACGACGATGAAGCCGGATCTTAATATCCGTGTACGGGGAAAGTCGTTACGCCGGGGGTGTCGACTTCACAAGGGATCAACTTTCTTAAGGAGCATAATGGGATCACGTTCATCCCTCTTAGACGTCGGATCACGGCGACTTAGCTTCTTCGGAGGCGGTCTCGAAGGCGCGAGGATTTTTTGTCCGTGGTTGTCGTGCACGTAAATGCTGGGCGTTTGAAGGATAGAACGGAGGAGGCTAATGTCAACACCTCGACGTGTCTTCCTCTAATCTGTTATGTCTCCATTAAAAGTTTAGATTGTTGGTGTATTTTTCTTTTTTCGCGAAAATGGATCATGCGATTTTAGTAGATTTTCTTTTCTATCCATACTATGACATTACCAATTGATTTTTAAATTTGTTATTGCATGTCAGTGTTCCTTTGCTGGGTAATTTACCGAAAATATGCAAAAAAAAACGACAAAACTGAAATAAATAAAGAACATCGAGGGAAAAGTATCAAGCGCTCTTTTCTTTTTATGAAATCTCATCTCATCTCTTATCCTATACTGTAAGAAAATATTATTTTTGTATATGAAATTAAATGAACCTTCAGGCGTTCTACTATCCCTCTTTGACTAAGAGCTAGTGAACAATGTACTCACCCGACTTAAAACCGTTTTAAATTTTGCACTAATACATCTTGTATCTGTGCAAACTGCATGCCAATAACCCGCCAGTGTTACGCTGGTTATAAATCCCGTAAAAGTCACCCCTAACGTTCACATTTGGTGTTTTTCGCGTTTTACCGCAAAACTGTCACGATTTAGAAATTTTAGCACCTGTGCGAAATTAATCCTTATAAAACTTTGCACAAAAAAGGTATATTCCACCGTCTCTTAAATACATTGGTTCTCATAGTCGGGTAGTTCGAACGCAAGATGACACGAAGGAGTTGTGTGCGACATCACTTTCTTGGAAACGATTTCTGTTGAACTTTTAATTTGCTGCCGGTAGAGTGCGCGCGTTATTGAGCTAGACGGCCGTTTCACATGACTCCAACCTATATGTTTTCGGTTAAGGTACGTTTTCATTAATGGTATTGGTGTGTGCGACAACACTTTGTTGGAAACGTTTTCTGTGGATTGTGAGCTACTTTTCATTTGCTGCCGGTAGAGCGCGCGCGTTATTGAGCTTGAAGGCCGTTTGACATGACTCCAACCTATACATTTTTGGTTAAGGTACGTTTTCATTAATAGTATTGGTGTGTGCGACAACACTTTGTTGGAAACGTTTTCTGTGGATTGTGAGCTACTTTTAATTTGCTGCCGGTAGAGTGCGCGCGTTATTGAGCTTGCAGGCCGTTTGACATGACTCCAACCTATACATTTCCGGTTAAGGTACATTTTCATTAATGGAATTGGTGGTGGTAACAGACGCCATTATAGTATTTCTGATCAAAAGTGCTTGTGAGTCATGTTTATGTACATGCAAATTAATATGTGTCACTATCACGTCTGCTGAAAAATACCATTTTGTTTTTCATAAAGCAAATGTCAATGACTAAAAAGTATCATATGGACTTTTTCCAATTCCTTAGAATATTACAGAATTATAATTTAAACGACTCTCATTTCTTAAGAAATTGAAAAAGCAATAAGACCACAGGAAGCTTACTTAGATTATCAAAAATCGAGTAAAATTTATGTGGATTTATTTGTTTCTTCATTATTTATTTAATTTATTTGTGTTATTTTTAGCTATTAATTATTATTATTTACATATTTACTTTTTATTGTTATAGTGGGGTTTGTTTTGATAATATTTCACTCTGTAAATTTTTAGTGAACTGGAAAGATAGGTGTCTAAATAAATTTGTTACTCGTGTTTTGTGAAACCATTTTCAGAATTCAGATAAATATGAATTTTAGGAGTTATTTTCATGTTTCGAAGACATTTGGTTCAGCTGCTACAACAATACCACGTTTTTACACATTAACCACAATGTTTTCCCCAAAAATCTTATTAAAACTTACGAGTCTTGATTCATATACAACACATAGGAATTTATCGACAATGATTTATTTATTGTTCTATATTTATTTATTCATACTCTACAGAGTGATCAACATTTGCGAATTTGCAATTGCCTTTTCTCGATGTAAGGACATACAATTTTTATGCTACCATTAAGTCACTTAAAGGACCTATTTAAAACAAATAAGAGATAACTATTTAAAACAAATCTGGATTACGTCATAAGTGAAAAACCACCGAAAGTCGGAATTTAAATTGAATATGAAAATGTATATTTTGATAAGTAAAAATTGGCGTTTTCGAGGATTTTTTAAATAATAAACAGACATGTCCTTAGTCGTATATCGTTTGTGAAAAAAATAGTCAGCGCTTAGAAAACAGGTACAAAACATATCGTCATTAGTCGCCATAAGTCAAGACTATAAATATTGCGAGGGATCTTCTTCTGCTCCCCAAAATTGCGATACATCAAGTAACCATTCACATCATAAAGAAAGAATTCATCGCATAAACTTAGAGCGCCCGTAATATTTTTGCAATCTTTCAAAGAGGCGAGACAGCCCGCCTTACATTATAGCTTTATTCGTTCCAAGGGACGCCACAACCCAACCAAGGGGATGAAACCATCCCCCTGTCGGTCTTGCAAGAGCAGAGAACCGCCGTTGCGGCATTTTAAAATTAATAATAAAACAACGGCGAAGGTAAGCGGATCTGCAATAAGTAAATCGAGCGCGAAGTACACCTGCGAGAAGGGGGGTCGTTTTTGTTCTCGCGCGTTCTCCCGCCAAAGCCAAAGCGTTGTCCGTGGCGTGCCAAAGCCTGTGTGCATAATGAAAAAGCGGCAAAAACAACGGCACTACGTTGGGAGGAGCAGCCCCAGAGGAAATTCTTCGGGCGAAGGAACCACCACAAAGGGATCGTGGTGCAGGACAGAGAGCGTTTTCTTAATTAAATCAAATTGAATCAGCCACGTAGATGTGCGGAAGACCGCCGGCTGGTTTATGCATGGGTTGACAATTACTTTTAAAAGAGAAACAACAAATTAACAGGGCACCGGCCGTAATATTCCGTAAAATATGCGAATTTGATTGGTTTGAGGCAAGTCTACTGGAATTAACGACTGAAAGTACAAAAAAAGACCAACACCAGTCTTCAAAAGATTCAATTATTTTCTCTACGCCTAGTCTGGTGAACCCACATCCTGGATACTTAAGGGCCCAGACATGCACATTTTCTACGTTCTTACATATGCCATTTTGGGTTCTTAGTCCAGCGACATCCAGCTTTATTTCATAACTTGCGTTATAATATTTATCTCTTCCATATAACGGAAAAAGTGCGTTACATGAAATAGAAGTGGTAACAAATGTTTGTGACAAACCTTATGTAGTAGACACGTAAAATAATAGATTATAGGACTGATCGTAGCAGCAGCTGTCTACATGTTTGGATTGGTGCATTTAAGAAAATGACAACACATACAGGATATAAGATAGTTCCTTAATTTATGGTGACCTTTTTAACTAAATCATCTCAAAGATGTAGTTTTAATTCAAATAACAAACAACTCTGTTCAAAAATGTGTGATTTTTCAAATGAATAGTTATATCAGTTTTATTTAAAGCTTTGCTTGCTTTGAATTAAGGCACATCATATTCATTCAAGTAAATTTCCCAAACTACTTCAACACAACACACTTTTAGATAGAAGGTATCGTTGCTTTGAAAATATGCCGCCCCCGTCCCCATCCTTTACTTACGCCATGTTTCATTAAAAGCTGCACTAAAAATATCGTGTAAGCATGTCATTATATTCCACGAATATTGATTATTTTTGTACAAGCTGCATAGAGGTGTGTCAAAAGCAAACAAATAATAATCAAAATCATTTTATTAACTTCACGACAGAGTGACTGAACTTATTAATATATAAATAAATATGTACTATGCGCACCAAAAAAAGTAGTACAGCTAATTATTCCATCGAGTAATACCGGCTTGCTTTTATTTGTATATGTTTATTTGCTTGTTTCATACTTATAATTAATGTCAGAATGACAGACAGCGTATAAGTTATGAAAGAACCAGTTACAAAGCTAAAACAACTATTGCCCGGATATTTGGTTGCATATGTGGTGTACGACTCTTTTTGGTACGCATAGTACATAGGAACACAAAAAAAAAACAAAACAAAACGTCTATAGGTACGAACTTTCCTTGATTTTACACTTGCGAAATCTGTTACAAATTCTGATGTATCCAAATTATGTAATATTTCATGTCCTATTGAAACAATAGATAAATTATTAAGCCTTATCCTGGTGCATACTTGAGCGTAAATATTTTGTTATAATTATCAACTTGGAAAAAGATCTTTCACCAGATGCCACTGAAACCTACATAGTAAGCAATATTCCCAACTATTGATGTAAAATATTAAATGGAAAACTAGGCTGATAGAAAAAGCTGCATTAATTTCATTATACAAATCGCCGCCGTGAATGTCTGCCTGATTTCTTGAACCATAAAGATGATTTGATTTGATTTTGGTTAGAATTTCAAGTGAATTAACAGACTTTGAGCTGCAAATCTTTGCAAAGATTTACCATTCCTCGCTGGTAGATAATTAAATAACCTATTGTCAAAAAACCCAAAGACTCATTATCAAGACATCATTCATCATGCTGTTCGTAATCAAAATGTTTTGGCCTCCCTTTTAGGCGCAATGTATTTATAGGTGGAAAAACTAGCGAGCTAAGGAAATAATCAGTACCTTTGCATACGAGATAACTTCGGGATTCCCATGTATATAGAACTGCAGCGCCGTATTTCACCCGCCATCCCCCATGTATGCTCGCCATCTACTAGCCTCTACTGGACATATTTTCATCAATACGGTTAGAAGCCAATAGGTGGCTGTGTATACTGTTATTATCATACATGTATTGGGATTGTAGGAGACGCCATAACTGAGGAAAAATACATTTTATAAATGAAATGGTCTACTGATAAATGAAAATGAGCTTGAAAATGACGAGATTTCTACATTTACCGCCCCCTTGAAGGTGCCGCCCGCGTGCGGCGCACGCCTTGCATGCCCGCTTACGGCGGGCCTGGATATAGCTTTAGTTGACTGATTGTAAAATACACCTCTCTTGGGTATATAAAGGCTGGATACAAGTCCAATGTACCTTCGATTGTGCCTTTGTTATTATAAACCTTTTCTGTGCTTTTCTGAGCAATAAAATGACTTATAGGACCATAATACCTCCACATTTTTAAATCCACATCGCAGGGAGTATCCTTTATTCTATTAGAAAGGCGGCCCAAAGCGCCGTAGATTAAGCGAGATCACGCGATAAATTTATTTTCTTCTCGGATTATAAGATTAAATTTTAATTGTTGATATAAAAAAGCTGAAAGCACAACCCTTTTCCTGCCTCCAGCCGAGAAAAGAAAAATGAACCGACCTTTCCCTCGCTAATCCAGCGCATTAAATAGAACATCGCCCATTAAATTAAACCCCCCCCCATCCGGGCTCCAAAGAAAAAGGTTAAAACTAACCTTATTTTTCAACACCCTCCCCGAAAAAAAGAGCTCACCGAGCTGCTAAAAAATTCCGGCAGGAATCGCTTCGCAGCCGATCTGGCGTTCACTGCGCCACTTCGCCGTCTTCAAATTACTATAAATTATGAAGTGAGCTTTCGCGGGTACGCTTTTAGCGTTTACGACGGTTGCAGTACGCAGTAGTGCGCGCGGGGGTTGTTGGGTTCGGTCGGTGGGGTTTGGGGAGGGTGCGGGAAAGCGAAAATTCTCGTTAATGCTCTTACGGGGTCGAATGGAGGAGAGGACCGACCGAAAACGTTAATGAAGTCCCGATACGCCGCACGAAGTCAACGGCGGGCGGCGGTTCCTTTTTAGGGGCTGCCAAGCATCGGCGGTGGGTGGTCACCCCTTCCTCTTCTACGGAAGGAAAGGAAGGAACAAGAGTCAGGCATCCCGGATGCTATGCTTTCTCACCTCGTCCGCGCCTTCCTTTTACACCTTTCAACGTAATAAAACAACACTTTCATTGTGCGAGAGTTAATGTTGCGATCTTGCTAAAACTACGTGGTTTCCTATTCATCCAAATCAGTTTCCTCAAATTGATACCGCTGATTAGATCTTTATTTTGTTGTAGGGTGATTTACTTTACAATTATATTTTATTCCAGTAGCCTCATCATTACTATGCTAAACACCAATTGTTCTCCAATTGTACCGTTCCAAAAAGTATAATAATCGGCATATCCTGTAGAAAAATGCTATAATATTAGTAATCAATCATACATGATAAAGTTTATTAAACTAGAAAGATACCGGGAAAGGGTGGGATTGTCCCACTTCAATTGATTGCCGTCGGTCTAAAATAAATCAAAAATGTGTAGTAAACATAAATTTGAGATTAGAGGGTTGTTTAGCGAAAGTAAAAGTAAAAATTATATCCAAATTGGAAAACTCCGCCATCTATCTATATAATGATTATTTTGTTTTAAATTGGTAACAACTTGTGAATATATATTATATTAATTGCTATCATTGATATCTTAATTTGCTAAAAGGAATATATTGGTTGCTTGACTCGATGCTCTTCTTCATATTTCTTGAATCGTCACTCGCAAATACACTTTTTGCACTTCACTAGTTCTTGGTTTCTTGATAGTTGATGGACGCACTGACCGTCTAATTACCACTATAATTACTATCTATTTCCAATTTCCAAATTCTCTTGCTTTTCGTTTTCCACACCTGGTATGATTTTTATTAACCAATCACAATGAAGAGACACATTGAATGACTACTACCAATCAATGAAAATTTAAGGGATGATTACGTAAAGCTTAGTCTGCATAAAGTGGAACCTTATTGTTCCAATTTAAATAAGTTACATTAAACTACCTTGATTTCGGAGTGTAAAAATTTGGTTAATTTTCTACGTATGGGAATATCCTTTTTATACCTCTTTCTTATCTTCTATTCATTTACTATTCGATCATGAGAGCACCAGGATCTGGCAGAGATCGAGCAACTTCAGAACAAGATAACTGCTTCCTACTGTCAAACATTTTACGATATCGTCGACACACTGCAGTTCAAGCCCAACAACAGCGTTGTGACGTCAGGGGTGTCAATGTTAGGGAGTGGACTGTAAGATGAAGATTGCAAGAAAATAATTGTAGACCTTGTCGGCTGGCAAAGTGTCCAAAACTTACAACAGTTGATCTTGGAACACGACTGCACTGTCTATAGGAGCACCTTGAATGGATAATGCAGCAATGGTAGACTGTTCTTTTCTCAGATAAGTCCAGAATATGCCTTTATGGCAATGATGGAAGAAAACGAATGTACTGGGGTGCAATATCCGTACAAGGTAAAACCGAACTTGCTTTCATTGAAAAGGCAATTAACAGATACTGAGGAAGAGGTCTGACTGATCAGTGGTGTATATTGAGGAGATTCTGACAGATCATGTGGTACCTTACGCTGGGTTTATTGGTGAGCATTTCCAGTTTACGAACGATAATGCCAGGCTACAATGCTGCTAGGACCATCCCAGAATATTTTAGTTTTTCTTGCCAAAAGTTGCGTAATGCAAGAAAATCTCAATTCATTTTATGTCCTTCCTTTTTATTTTTCCACAACCCACTACTCCTCGGAATGTTCTTAGCCCGTTCACGTCATGTCCTTTCTGATCTTATTGTAACTTCTTTATTAAGAGAGAAAATGATGTGAATCATTAAAATCAAGCAACAATTGTTTGATTCCAGTTGATACATTAGCTAACATAACATTAACCTTAACACTGTACACTGGACACACTGTATATGTTCAAAACAAAAATTTCACTGAAACAATACTATCACAGCGGTGTTGTTGAGGAAATAGCCTTCAATTAAGTGAAAAATCATAAAAATTGGACAATTGAGTCAAAAGATATTTTATAACTTATAAAGTTATAACTTTGAAATTGACACACATTTTAAATGGGCCGATCTTTTTGCACGGAAGTATATTTTGTATTACAATTTTGTATTAGGATGATTCCACACGATAGAAAAATAATTCAAAATTCCTGGCATAACAAAATGGCGAAGGGAGGCAAATGGAAGAACGGAAAATTGGGCACAAAAATTCTGGCTCCTCCGCCATTTCTGTGGACAGAATTAAGAATATCCTGATATGTTTACGTTGCAAAAATATTGCTTTGTACACGACTTTTATATCAAATTATTATTAAAGGACTTCGTTTGACTTCTATCCGAGAAATTCAACCTCGACGATGTTGTTTCCATATACAAATACTTCCATAATATACCATACTTTTTTTATCTTTCCAACTCTTATCAAACTATAATTTATAACTATAATTATAAATTGTAACTAAAATTATAACTATAACCACAATATTTAATTGTCCTGAGGAACACCTGTTGTAATACATTTTTCATCTTTTATCCACGTTCAACGTATGGTTGTGTAAAATATCACGCAAACAACAGCAATTTTCTAGGGGCATCCGACGATAATGCAGCAATAATTCAGCGCGCTGTGTAGCAGCAGTACTACACCTCGAACTACCTAGCTATCCCAAGTTTTAGGGTATTGCGGACATTAAAAACTTTCCGAATTTATTTTAGGTGGGAAACGGGCTGCCGGAGAGTTCAGACACTTTAGCACTCCGCGCCAGCTTATAAAAAGGAATTAGCAGACTCCGAACTGTAATCCCCTGATATAGATTCGCCACTAATGCAGCTTAAACAAGTCTGACGCTGCGCTGCGCTGCGCTCTCAACCCCCAAGCACCACTATAACTATGTATATATGCCGAGCCGGAGTACCGGCCGTCCACAGATACAGACATAATTAATTTCGGTGCTGCGTCAATTTATAACCATCTAGGTCTCGTTTCGCTAGATCCAGTTCATAGCACCAGTAGTAGCTGCAGCGATTTCCTACCCGAATTGGTTTCCTCGGGCGCGTTATAGCTCGGGGAGGTCCCGGACCAGTTAGCCGGGACCTCGGCTCTGGGGAGACTGCCGAACCGATGACAATCATCCTCTATTTTTCGATACCCCAAGGCGAATTCGTCGCGTCCTTTTTTTTGTGTGGGAGGTTTGGTAAGAACAGGAAGGATGCAAGGGTGTGCCTTTTCTTCGATGATTGCAAGGATAACATTCTAAATCTATGAGTAAATACTTGTGAAGGGCCAAAATATACGCCTGTAACAATAATGATATGAAAATATGTAGGTACCTTATTATAATAACAATACACATATAATAACAATATTAGTCTTACACATCTGCTGTTAATGAATTTTGTTAAATCATCCGGTTTTTAGTCACCGAGTGGTTCCGCGTTTTATTCATCAGTGTTCTTCTTATCGCGCTTGTTTCCTTCTATACTTTATGTATGTTAAGTGCTGACATTTCTGTATGGGTTGGGCTATGGTTTCTATTGCGAGCTTTTGTCTTATGTTCACATTGTTTACTATAAAACCTAGTTAATGGAAATTCTCCGAAAGTAAGTCCATTATTTCCATACACAGTATTTAAACATAGTAACAAAAACACAGTATTCTAAAAATCTTTTGAATCAGAACACAGCTCTCAAATAGTTTAGTTAGCTGTTAGTATTGTTAAAATTTTGTATACATTGCATTCGCCTTGTTTGAACTTATCTCTTCCCAATAAATGAATCGGTGAGTGGAAAAACAGAAGAAGTCCAAATTGCCACACGTTTGGGGCAAACTAAAAAATGTGTATTTTACAAATTTGGTAAGCACAGAAAAGTTGTACTTAATTTCATTTGCAGTTGTTCTGGAAGTAAATTTTGGTTCAAAAGGCAATAATAAATAAGCAAGTAGATAAAACTTCGGCTGCACTCGTTCTGTTCTTCCAGTCAACGAAGCATGTCGTCGATAATAATCTCTTATTTGTTGAAAACCCTTATGCTATTAGCACAAGTGGTAAATAAAAATTCATCAAAACGAAAAGAACAACAAGTTTAATATTAGAAACAAAATTAAAACTAACAAAATAAAACAAAATAAAAAAAACAAAATTATTAAACTTGTCATTAGTCTTCATCATGATTTAATGTTTCCCAAGAAGTAATAGGGTAATAAAATTCAAGATCTTCCTTCTAAATAATGCATCACTTTTCTTAACTAAGCAATTTTTAGGTATTGGGTTTTTGTATGCTGATTTTGTTGGAAGTGTGGGTCGATTTTTAATGTCTTTTGATAGTTTGAAAGTGAGCGCGCGTAAAGTATGGAAACATGACAAAATCATTATAATTATCAAAATACACCATATGATATCAAATTAATATTTTTACCTTCAATTGTTTTTAACAGATGACGTCATCGACACTTTTTTTTTTAAATGATAACCTTATATTTTTTTAATGAATTTGACACCCTTTTAATTGTCTTAGTGGTAGCATAATATTATTATGGCCTTACATAAGAAATTTTTCGAGAAAGAGACATAATTGAAGGTTATGAAATAAAATTGACAAAATTTTCAAAACGGCTGAACCGAATTTAACGAATTTTTGGAATTAAGTATTTTGCAACCATGTGAAGTCACTATCGTTGATGCAACGTTTACAGGTTCTGATATATAACCTCAAACTTTTTAATTTGAAATAGAACAGCCTGTATATTTAGACATTTTCTGTTACAGTCTTCATTATTATATCAAAAACATCTAGAAATTAACAAAAACCTTTATTACTTAGGTCTAAAAACTAAAAGAAGAGAAAATTGATAACAAAACATTATTACATTTTCTACTGCAATTACTTTAGTTGGTTTATAACCATTGACAAGAATACATTGTTTTAAATTTGATCGGTTTATGTAGATATTTTTTATCAATTTCTTCTTTGTTAATTTTTAGACCTATGTAATAGAGGTTTTAGTTAATTTCTAGGTATTTTTGATATAATACTGTAACAACCGTAGTAACATTCATATTCATATTCATATTGCATAGGCAATGGAAGACTAACAGAAAATGTCAGATTTGAGGTTATATCTCAGATACTGGAAACATTGCATCAACGATAATAACGCCAGTGACTTCACATAGTTCCAAAATACTTAATTCCAGAATTTTGTTAAATTCGGTAGAGCCGTTCCGGAGATTTTGTCACTTTTATTTCATAACCTTCAATTGTATCTTTCTCGAAAATTTTCTTATGCAAGGCCATAAAAATATTATGCTACTATTATGACAATTAAAAGATCTGTCAAATTCATTAAAAAAATACAGGGTTGTCATTTAAAAAAATGTGGAAAAGCAGAGTATGTCCTGGACTTATTCTGTTCTTCCAGTCATTGCGTGAAGTACGGTGCTTCTACAGCAGTACTGGTAATATATATATGATTATTTTATTTCATATTTTCTAAAAGATCGAGAAGTTTTAAACAAAATGGCTATCTTAGTTTAAAATGCCAAATTTTGGACTTATTCTGTTTTTCCACTCACCGATTTAAATGCATTGCTTAGAAGATTATACAGGGTGTAAATAAATTTTAGTTGTTTTTTACACCAAATTGTTTAAATAAAGTGTTTTAGGTAACTTAGCTTCAAGTTTTTGTTTGCACACACCCATTTTTCTGAATTCAAATTTTGTAAACAATATTGACAAATGTTGGTAATAGGTACTGTGGAACCTTGATAGTCGTTCTTGATAAATTTCTTTGCGCTGGTTTTATCGCGACAAGGTTTTGGGTTTTTGTTTTTATTCTGTGCATGCCCACGCGTGACACTGTCAGGGCTATTTTTGAACGAAATTATTTCAGATAAAAGTATAAAGTTTAAGGAGCTTTGAGACCCGTTTGAAGTTATGAAGAAATTTAGTCAAGCCGCTAGAAATTTCAAAACAAAAATGGCAAAATATCGGTGTTTTACACCCGTAATAGGATACAAAAACGTTTCTTAGAGTTATCAATATTTTACAATTTTCAACAGTGTTTTCCTCAAACGTATTCGTATGTAAGACATAAAATTTAAAATCGTTGCATTCAGAAAAAATACTTCTGCAAAATTTCAGAGAAAAAAACTTAATGAAATAAATTATAAATGAAATAAAAAAGCAATCAAATCAAAAAAGGGTATAGCAATAATTCTTGTCTTGATTTCCATTTCTTGATCACATGTGGAGTGTATGTGGAATACATTTTATTGCCATCACTTGCAATTTCCTCAGTTGTTCTATTCAGGGTCGGTTTCTGAAATTATCATAGCATATCCGCCAAGGACAGAGAAGCAATTTTGGTCAAACAACGTATAGTCTATTTCAAACGTTTAAGTACCAACAAAATTGTATTGCAGAAATGGTCTAAGGCCTACCCTGGTGCATGGCCGATCGCGCAACTGAAATACGGTTGCGAACGTACGTATGAACATGTATCAATTGAAAATTAGAGAGATTTGTACGTACCTAATCCAGAAATGTGATGCGGATTTACAAACATTGTGATTGCAAAGCGATATCCGTCCAACAAAACAAACCGACATCCATCCGTGGCTGGTACTACACAAGTCACTACACAAACACACCCCATTGTGATCCCACGGTCCAAAAGATATATTGTTGATAAACCAACAAACAGCTGATTACTATCGTACGTAACCTACGTACGAACCTGGCGAATGTAGGTCATTGTAGCTCTGAGCGAGAAAGGCCGGAGTGGAGGGAGGCCGATATGTTGCCGGCGGCGTTGATATCTCACCAGTTGCAATACAACTATGGCGGAGTGTTGTCGATTTTCATGCGCTGAGCAGGGACGCACTCCGTGATTCTTTATTAATTTTGTAACGAATGCGCTAAGTTTGACCATACGTTATTTGACAAAACATGCTTAACATGTTTATTTCTCTCTAGTCCTTTCGTGCAAAGACGCACCGGATATATGTGCTTTTTGTATACGTTACACAAATGGCAGCTTCGAATACTTTTAGGAATACAAATACTGACTTATTAATGACTTAGCTTCTTGAGGTGGCGATTGAATCGGTGAGTGGAAAAAGTAACTCCAAGTTTTTGACAAATTAAGAAAAAATCTGTCTAATTCGACAACTGTACATTTAAGAGATTTGGTCAGCACTGGATAGTTGTTGTATAAATCTCATTGGTACTATTTCAAAAGTTAAATTTGTATTCAAAAAGCAATAATAATTTATTTAGCTGTTAGCTAAAATGTCGGCTGGACTTTATGTCGACAAAACTCATGTTATCATCAAGATTTGTGAATAAAATAGTAAAAAGGCATCTTTTGGAACAAAATAGAAATTAGAGAAAACAAACAAACATCATACATCGTCATATTAGTCATATTGGTTTGATGTTTCTCAAGAAGTAATAAGGTAACAGAACTCCAAACTTTCTTTATATTGCAAAACTTATTTTTATATTCTCAGAATTTTTTAGAGGTATCGGAGTATTTACGATTTCTTTTAATAATATGAAAGTATATAGGTTGAAACGAAAATAAAGTTGTCTTTATAATTCTTACGTAATAGTGTGGGTAGCAGTTTTGCGCATAATAAGTATTTGCAAATATTTTTTAATTATGATAATATCTTCTGCTGCCAGAAATCTTAGTATTTTAATAAGCAAAAAAATTGTTTATTTTATTTTTTTGGCATTTTTTGTTTATACTTGTATGCTGGCTATACTGACATAGTTCAGGACATGCAGCAGGAACAACAGAATGAGGTGCAAGCGTGGCGTTTACTTGTTGGACATGTAGACATGTAGAAATATTGTGTCTTTGTGTTTTCGTCTGTTTGCGGGTAGCAGCTGATTTGTGGATTTCGAAGAAAATAAGTAAAAAGTAAGGATTTATTGTGTATCTCTTTAGTAAGGAGATGAAAAATGAATAAGCGAGTAAAGCGTGGAGAAGCAGTTTTATTATAAAAATATAGTCATAATAGGAGCGAATTCAAACTCTCTGTGCCATCTACGGAGCTATAAAAATATTCTAAATTCCATTAAATTGGTAGTAGTTATTTTGTTAAATTTTTACCATTAAAAATCCACTCTTTACTATAAGAATATTAGTTAAAATTCATTCTTCTTCGTCCTTGTCCATAGCCTTCTTAACTAAGAATTCAGCATCACCAAACTGACCCTTCCTCCTCCTATATAGAACAGAGAGCATATCAAGACCGTCCTGCGTTTTGAATACAGATGTTGCTGATGTTACTAAGCTATTCCATAATGATGGTTTCCTGTTTTCTAATCTGGAATAAAATTCATATTAGTTATTATAAATACAGTGGTCCATCATGCATTTACTTGACTTTAATGACATCCCAGTTATTCTCCAAGAAATGAAACAACGTTGTGTAACCACTGGCCCCTCCGGTCAACATGCTGAAGATTAAATTAATGTCATTATCGGTAAAGTTGCCGTTTTCTTCCAAAACTGTAACATTCAGGAGCCTCTCGATCTTCCACGTATCAATCGGGCAACCAGCCAATTTCTTCAATAGATAAGTCCTCTCACTCTTCGATCTAGTAGCTGGGAAGTTAATGACTCTCTGAAGACCAAACTCCCACTCGTCATCGGTGCCGTATTTGAAAACCGGACAGATATACTCATCCGCCATACTTAAAATAAAATAACTTTTTAGTTATGCAATCATTAAACGATTTGTTATTCCTTACATATTTCCTTCATCTGGATTTGGAGCTTTCATCCATTTGCTGTATTGCTTCTGTGCTTCAACCACGCATGGTCTGTAACCAGCTTGGCAAAGGAACACCTCCGAATATCTTCGAAGTTGAGCTTTTCCATCGCTTTCTCCTTTGGATGGTTTTGGTCCCAATCCTTGGTGTATGAAATGGCCATTTTTCTTGGCCATTTAATGAAGTGACCAAGAAGTATCTATTAAAATCAGAATGAATTAGTCATTTGAAACCTTATAAAATTTGGAAATATGTTCCGTCCATGTTCATATGTCTTTAGTATACCTATATTTTATTTCATATAAGTGTAATAAAAACCTCTTTAGCCTTTGCAGATTATTTAAATTTTATTAAGTACCGGTTTCGATCATGGGATAATCCATCATCAGCTTAAATCTACAACAGTAATTACATCATTCAAGATAAAAAATCATCAAATTTAAAAAACAGTACAATTACAATAGAAAAAATATAACTTACGGTCATTTTATTTGTTGGTATATTTTATTTGTGTTCGTCATTTTAACAGACTACGTTAGGTGAGAATTAACTCATTCTCAATGACGGTTACTTATGAGCGATGTGGAATCCGATTAGTGTCACGCAAGCGGAGTTTTAACGCGTTAAAAGTCCACCGTGTCGCACAAAAACGTCATAATGGGACGTGGCAAAAACAAGGGACAAGTCGTTTGCCCGTTAAACCAAACATCATTCTCCACTTACATGCGAAACACACCCACCCGCTCTATAATCTCTCCGCGACTCCATTAAAGAGGGGATGCCCTCTTGCAAAGGGATGACATTACAATGCGCGGTCCGCAAAGCACCGAGAAGAATTTTAAAATTTTAACAATCGTTCGACACAGAACACTATGAGGACGAGTGATTAAAAGGCCTATTACTCCAAAATCACTTTATTAACTTTTTTAAATATTTTTTTTTCAACTTTATTAGTAAAAATGTGAAATTGTTTCCATAAAAGTGTGACAAACTGTCTCTATTAGCAACGAATCTGGCTCATGTATAGCAAATAGAGTCCTCTACTGTAGGGTTGATATATTGACACTGGACCGAGAGACCGGGGCAAATGGAGGGGTGAGACGGACAAAGGGCAAATAAACTGACCGGAAGCTAACTGAACCCGTTCGACCTGCAAATAAGATGTTCTGCTGCGATACTCCCTACAGTGTTATCTTCACACCGATACAATATTTGCCGTCACTGATACCGTTTGCTGTTCCTTACCCACCCTTCGAACATTTCATGAATTAAACTATTTACTTACACTTGGGGTTGCTGTTTTATTACCATCCATTATATTGTATCTAATGTTTTAAAATTAAACGATATTTTTTTTGAAAACCACATTTTTGAATATCTTCTAATTTTTTCTTCCGATATTAATTTTGGAGAAATGTTGTATTTTTCAGCCTAATTCATGGGTTTACTGCACATGAAGACATAAAAAAATATATTGGTTTCTTATACAGTCTGTCCTACTTGAAGTGGACTCTACTGGATACTGTTGTTTTATTAATTTCATTCCAAGTTTTGGGGATTGTAGAATAAAAATACAGTAAAGATACTATGAAAGTTGTTGAGATTTTAAAAAACCCCATTCATACCAAGACTAATTCAAATAAAAAAACTTTTTTAAAATTTAACCCTTTTAAACATTTATTATTTTTTAAAATTAGCTTGCGTTGGACTTATGGTAGAAAGTCACTAAGAAATTTGTTTATAATTTTAAAAAAATACTACAAAATATGATGAATTGTTAAATTATTAGGAACTTTGTTTTCATAAATTAAAAAAATCTGATGTGGCCAGGCACATGACTTTATCATACTATATATAAAATTAATAGTTTAGGTGCATGAGATATTATTTGATCGAGATCGGCTATGTCTGCATTAAAATAAAACTAGTAGACCTAGACAGATATCTCTATTAAAGCTGCGTTCGGATATTGTACTCCGTTGACACCGGGTACACCGTCCAAATGACACTGACGTGTTATTGGGTGTAAAAAGTGTAACGGTGTTCAATATCCGAACGCAGCCTATATTGACAGTAGCATTTTCAAGACATTAGCGTTTGACACTAGCTACTGTCATTAGAATCAAAATAATCTGACATATCCTGGCTACTAGTTTTAAAGCAGTACGCCCGATCTCGATGAAATAGAATTTGCTCATGCGGCTAAACTATAAATTCTACCAAAAAATGTCATATACATAAATTATGGAAAATTTCCTCTCCTTTAATTTATTATTTAACTATTTTGACGACATTACACAAATAGCGGCTCATTTGCAAAATCTTCGAAAAATGCTATGAGTAAACCACCAGTTCCTTTGGACCCTTTTCAACAGAAAGCTTTTCAGCTCTAAGTTTGGTTATAAAACTTCTAAATATGAAGTTTCGTCCCGATACCATTAGTAGTTTCTCCGGAATCGTCTCCACAAAAACGGGTACACACAGACACATACACACACACACACACACACACACACACAGACATTTTTTTGTACCTTGGTCAAAAATGTTCAGGGGACCCAAAAAGACATATTTCCGCTAAAATTTCAAAAAATTTTTTTGGCATAATTACAATACTTTACATACTGCGTATGATAAAGTAAAAAAAATTCTAGGAACAAACTTTAAAATTTACCACTATATCAATTGTCCCGGTTGTTTACTTTTACTTTTACTTCAATGAAATCATAAATTATCGATATTTTGTAGAAACTTAATACTACGTACTACTTCATACGTATGGGAAATTTTTAGTTGTGAACAACTTTTTACGATAATTTTATTTTGAAATAAATTAAAGAAAATTTGTGTGATCCTGTCGGTATTTTAATTCGAAATTAATAAAACTACGACTTAAGAATGTTTTACTCGATATTCACAGAAATATGAGAAGAATCGAATTAACACCTGTTTAAGTGGTTTAGTTCACACTGTATATATTATAATCTGAAAACGGATATTTAGTTCTTTTAGTCAATACTGTCGTTACTTCCAAAGTATGAATTAAGGTTGAAATATGATTAATATAATAAGAAAGTGGGATACAAGATAATCAAGTTCAAAAACAATTAGAAAGAAGCTGCATTTTAGAATAGGTACTATCAAATCGTTTTTTATAGGAGGTATTCAAAAATTCAGTAGCGCAATCTACCTGAAAATAGTGGGATTCTAAGACAAGTACAAAATAATACTTATCGCAAAAATGATAATAAAATTGAAGGGGGGTTAATCAGGTCAAAATTTATTGTGCCTGTCGCAAAAAAAGAAATGCAAGTTTTTGTAAAAACCGCCCAAAAAATCTCATATTTGTTCGCAAACCGACGTTTTCAAAGATATGCAACTATATTATACTCAAGACAACATGCCATATTTCTAAATGTGTTTAATAATTATACGGCATGGATACATCCAGGTGCCTGCATCATTTGTTGCACATAGCAAGATATTACATAATAATTACCATATTTTAAGTTATAATTTGGCATTATACTGAGAATACTGCTATCTGACAGATACTTTAAGAATGCGCTTTTTAATAGATAATGTTTAAAAAAACTATATCCAATTATGCTGTGCAGGTAGAAAACCCATGAAATAAAAAACACTAGAATCAGCTAGAATTGCAGATTAAAAATATTTTTAAAATATTGCAGATCATTTCGAGCATATTTTGTTCATGCTTTGTGTAATCTGTTAATGCCAAAACGTAATGACATAACCAAAAAATATTTATCATGTTTACTTGTTTACATTCAAAATCAGAATGAACTCAAGTGTTTCTGTGTCTGCTATTTCAAAAAATAGTATTATTTGTGTTATTTTCCATTTTATAAAATCAAATTAAACAGTGAGTTCTTATTTGAACACTGTGTATAATGATAATACTGGTTTGCGCACATGTAATCTTCTCGGGTATTATCGAAAATGTGACTTTATTGTTTCCCTGGAAGTCATTGGTAATACCCTGCAGTGTATTGGGAGAAAAAATCCGGGCGATTTACACGCCATAAGAGAGTAAAGAGGGACGCGGTAGAAAAACGAAAGCAAAACCGTCGGCAGTCAGTCCCGTGGCGCAAGCTACGGGATTTGGTGGGATTTCTGGTGCTCTGGAGCGTGCTATATAAAAACAAGGAAAAATCCCTCACCGACTCGCTCCCCAGACTGTAAGCGGAGCGCTCGCCCCGGCAGTAAAAATATTCAAAAGGTGATGACTCCCACTTTAGTCACACACTGAATAAAAGCAGTAACATTTGCAAGTTAAATGCCGTAAACACCACTAAAATAAATTTCGCCCCTTTTTTCCCATTCGGCGAGATAATGCAGTCATAAAATGTAAAAATGTATACTGGTTTTTATGGAGTGTGTAACTTAACACCCCCAATCCCTGGCTAGCCTTTGAATATTTCTCATTTTGTTCTTGTGAAATTAGGTTTTATTCATTTAGTTGCAACGGTTTTAAACCCAAATTTTATTGAAATAAAGAGTTTAGGTTAGCATAATGTTAATATTTATAGACAATAGTGCATTGCAAAATAGGAAATTCTCAATCATTTTTTGCTGGTGTTGCTTATGAATAAATTTCTGTCGTTCCTAATATGTTATACCTGTCTGAATATTATTTTTATCTGTCCGGTCCAATGTATCCGTGTCCATGTATATGAAAGAAAAATGATCTTAATTTCTTACTACAATTTGCTGGTTGCGATTTGCAAACGATGTGTGTTTGATAATGATTCCGATTAATGGGCCAATGTGCATGCATATACACTAAGGCTATAAAGTGGAAAATGATATCAAGTATGTGAAGTTGTCTGGGATACTTTTCAACATGACGATTTTGATCCCACGGTTGGCAGTAATAAAATAAATTCCATAAACAAACCTTTTACTAATTTTTACCTTTAATGCTATGAATCCAATGTTTAACCTTTCATTTCAGTTTGCTAACAAATTCTATTTTATTTTACATAGTTACATTATTTTTTGAAGAATAAGTTCATTCCTAAACACAACACATCCGAAAGATTAGTTTGTGTTTTTGGAACTATGTAAGGACTGTGTCACCGATCAACAACAAACATAAATGGCCACACACAGAAAAGTGATCTCTCGAACGAAGAGAGAATTACTTAAGAATTACTGAAGTAGTTGGTAGGTTCGTATATACGCGAGAGATTATTGACTTCAACCAACAAATTTCATTTCTTGGAATAATTTCTAGGTTTAAGAAAGTGGTTACTCTGGTGAAGTAAGTAAACAGTCTTGAATGAAGCGTATATTTTTATTACCGGTAAATATTTTTAGCTACTTAATGTAAGAATTTTAGAGATTTGGCACAAATACGTTTTCTATTGCTTATTAACAAGGTAGGTATGTAATATTTACTTACTCGTTCTAAACTGTTTCGTGCGTTACATCAAACTATTCCGTGTTGAAACGTTTATTGTACACTATAAATCACAATACACATCCCCAATAAATCACAAGGCACATCCCCTACGGGTACGTCGTTGTTGTTTTCGTACTAGAGGCTCCTATACGGCGCCAGCACCACACGCGCGAGCCTTGACAAAATCACGGTGCGCATATTTATTCCAGAGAAAGGGATTACTTGAAAGAAGTGAGAATCACTTCAGTTAAATAATTGGTGGGTTTTTATTCAGTAAACAATACTTACTTATATTAAATGTCTTATATTTTCTTGGATTAAGTAACTACGCACTTGGATGGATTTACTATTACTTCGTTGGAGAAATTAACATTTTTGGGACGAAAAATTCAATTACTTCTTTCAATACAATATTGGTTCTTATAAAGAGAGAACTTATTTGTTGACAGCATTTACCTGAGAAATTATTTTACTTATATTGAGTATGTGGCATTTCTTGTATATACCTAACTTTCTACATTCTACAAGTAAATATGCATTTGAATCTAGTAAATAAATTCAAGAAGTTATGTTTTCTCGTTCCAAATAATCACTTTTCTCGTGTGCAGCAGGAAGACCGATCATAAGCCAGTACGTCGGCGAATCCACTACAAAAAAATTAAACTTTTTCTATGGTAATCAGTTCTAAAACGAGTCAGTTATCATGTAGCTACCGTTACTGCTAGGGCCCAAACTGAAGATTCACCAACAATTAAAACTGTGGTTACCTACAATGGGCTCACCTACACCCTCAAAACGTCCCAATATCAAAGTTGAACATTTTGTGCCATCATTCCTTTCGCCATTTTTGATGTGGAAGAATTGAAAAAAAAAAGAAATCTACGTGATAAGTCTATGAAATAGTAAAAATCAAAATGTAAATCTACGCTAGGGGAGCCGTTTTTTCCGTGGAGAACTCTGGCCAATTTTTTTTTGTTTTTTCCGTGCTACTATATTGTGATATCGTTATATTGACAACGTATTTTCCGAAGGACGGCGGACAAATTGTCGGCTGGTCTTGGATGTGAACCGTACCTACCTCCTAGTCGGAAGACTAGGAGATACGTATAAAGTGAAACCCCGCGTGAAAACTCTTTGAAGTATCATTTTATTACGTTTCTCTAACAGATATCCTTACAAAAATAACGCGTCCTTCACGGAGTGTTGTAAGTAGAGTGAAATGAAAGCTAGAACCTTGAACTCAAAACAAGTAAAAACAGGTTTTTATTACTGTCGAACGTATGACCAAAACTGCCACGCGCCATGTTACATTGTCCTAGACTATTTGACGCTGACTTAACGTATGTTTTTTTTTTGTTTCATAGAGTTCATGATATCATTTAAATATACATCAACTGAGTTCCGTCTTTACCCTGAGGGCACGTGGGGCACGAGCCCAGGGCCCCCGGCGTGAGGGGGGCCCCACATGATGGGGGCCAAAAATGCCGAAAGCCGTTCCCATATATTTTTCATCGGATTAAATTAATTAACCAATTAAAAAAAAAAAACATTGGTTTCTTAATTCAACCCATATAATTAACAAAAAAGCAAAACAGGTGCAAATCATGCCATCTTAGTTGGATGTGTTTCACAAGCAGTAGCATATTTCCAATACGTCCAAAAAGTGTTTAATTTTTTCTCGGGTTCAAACAGTCGATGGAAGATATTGACAGAATGTTTAGGTGCAAATAAAGTTCTGAAGCCCCTCTCTGAAACCAGATGGTCTGCATACGTTGATGCTGTAAACGCTTTGCGTAATGGTTACAACCATATTTTTAAAGCTTTACATCAATTGCCGAAAACACCGATCAACCAGGAGAAACCAGTAACAAGGCACAAAGCATTGCAAAAAAATGGAAAAGCTGGAGACCATTCTCCTAACGGAGATATAGAATGATCTTTTGGGAATTATGAATATAACCAGTTTAACCCTACAGAATAATTCCATAACAATGGACGTTGCTACACAACTTTTGCATCTCTCTCCGACTATATCAGGAACGCACGCGGTTCATTCAATGAGTATGAATCAATTGCCAAAGATAAATATCCAATGGCTGATTATATCGATCAAAGAATTCGCAGCACACGCATCATCTTTTTTGATGGACCATCAGAGAATGATGTTGACTGGAAAAGAAAAATTTCACATAGAAACGTTTCTTCCTATCATCAATACATTGGATGCTCATCTAAAGCAACGATCGGAAGCATACAAGGAAGTTTACTAACGTTTTAGTTTTCTTTCTCAGTTAACAATAATCGATCCTGACCAGTTGAGAAAAAGATGTAAAGAATTTGCAAAATTCCACAACCGACATTAACGCTAATGAGCTCGCATCAGAATCTTTTCATTTACGACAGTACTTGAAGAACCTTCTAAATGAAGCCGCGGACATGAGTATCTCAGTCTTACATTAATAAAGACAGACAAATTAGAAGCGACATTTTCGATTATTGAAGTTGCTACAAGAATATTCCTTTGCTTAATGGTCACCGATTGCAGCGGAGAGCGATTATTTTATCAACTAAAGAGAATTAAAAATGAATTACGAACGGCTATGCTACAAGAACGACTAACTAGTTTATCAATATTGTGCATAGAAAGTGAAATCCTACAAAAATTGGACTTTGAGGATATATGAAGATTTTGTACTCCTGAAATCACGAAAGAAGTCATTTACATCAACGTAAGTGCATCCAGTCTAGAAATAGTCAATATATCACATATACGGGGTCATTATAAATGATTGTAGTCGAAGTAGACCATGATATCAAATGTAAATATTTCTGGTTGCCGCTCAATATAAATGGAATACCACTGTTCTAGCCGCAAAGGTTAAATTGGTTGCATAACCTATTTCAAGTTTGACAGTGGTTTGGGTATAGCGGCAAAAATTTATTAACATGGGCATGGCTTATTTCGACTACAATCATTTATAATGACCCTGTATTATTCAATTCTATTTGATTTTTTTCTTTCATCATATAACCTTACATTTGTCACATTGAATTAAATTAAACGAAAGTACATTTTGATGTTTTCTTTCACTTTTTTTCTCTTCTTAAAAGGGCCCCCTAAGTCTGTGTGCCCCAAAATACATGGTCTAATACGGCCCTGCCGGATCAACTACTCAAGCAGCATTATTTTTGGAAAGCTTCAAAACTTGTCGAAAACAAGTTCTTGACATATTGGTTGATAGTGATTTTGAAAGTAAAATCTTTGACGAAAAGAAAACTTGATACTTAGTTTTTTGACAGTAAACATAATTGAGCCAAGGATTTTCAAACAGTTTCTTCAGCTATAGTTATGTTTTTTAAGACAGGCACAGGGCTTGTCTGTCATAACAGACACAGACTTGTATGTCATATATAGACAAATTTATCTGCAGCTTTAGAACAGCGCAAAGTGTATCCAAAATAAAGGTTACTTATTTTACAAATTCAATTTCTTCTTATTGCTGTCATAAATTCATTGTATCTTCGAGGATTTATTTTGCTTGAGATTGATCAAAAGGCACTAAAGGATAGAAGTACATCTCCAAAACAAACCATATATGAAATAATACTACTATATAAGTAAGTTATCACACTTGATTAATTTTCGTATAACACAAACACTACTTGTAATTATTCACGTTATTTCTTAGTTTTGATTTATGTTCCACATAGAAATTCGTTCTCCTCAGGTGTGATGTTGATTATATCGAATGGGAATCTTGATTTGATTAGCACGAGTAGCTATTCTTCAGTATTATTAAAATTTGATCGTAAAATGAAAATCGTATTAGCTACTCACCACCTTGTGTGAGTCGGGTTCTCACGGTTACAGAACATTACGTGGGATATATCCCATACATTCCAGATGATCGATAAACACACATGTAAACATTTTCATCATTTTTCTGGGTTTGATCTCCTCTACTGCTTGCCATACTCGCCTTCAATTATCGCCTTTTGAAAGAGAGAGAGAGAGAGGGCGAGCTCCTGAATAAGCAATCATCCTCATGCAACATTAATGCAATTACGCCTCGTCTGAAGACCCTGGGAGAGAGAAAGAGTTATAGAGAGAGACGAGGTACGTTCATTCGAATTTCGGCGCGTCGGTCGGTGCATGTTCTTGAGACGGAATAAGTCACCCCTAGGCGACATTGATAATTAACCCCTTCGAGTGGGAGATCGCGCGCGGACTGCTGCTGCCTTCGGGGCCCCACCGACGAGAGGCCGGAAGGGCCGCCAACGAGCCCCGATGGGTTTGACGATCGATGGATCCTCTGTGTGTGAGTGCGTGTGTAGTTTTTGAGGGATGACGCTTTTCGCCCTAATTTCTGGGGGATGGGGCGGCCGGGCCGTCAAGAGGGGGTGGTTGGCCAAGAGAGCGCGCTCGCTTGATGAACTAAAACCATCGATCATCCAATTAGCCCACCGATCAATCATCCGCTGCCATTTACCGCCTGCTCTGCTGCCCGACTACACGCTCATCGGTTCATCTGCATACCGCACGCCTCACAATGTCATTCTTTAACTGCCTGCCGCCAGCCTCCGTTTCTGCCCCCTTTGCTGCTATCCAGCGAGCGAGCGGCTCAGGAACCCTTATTGCTTTATCCGAAGATTTCATAATATTTGATGATTTTGCGAAATTTTTGGGGGCGCATCGACGGGGAAAGGGTTAAGGCTGAACAGTGGAGGTATTGGTGTGTTAAATAGGGTTCTACAATTTACTTGTACCGTAAATGGTGGCAAGGATATAAAAAATCATGAGCAATGTTGCAATTGAATGTGGCACAATGAAATAAATGCTCTGAAGGCTATGAAATATGTATATTAAACTCAACTTAAGCGGCAAAAATAGATATATAGGAGATATTTGAGCAATATCTACCACAGTGAAAAAGCACATCTATTACTCCCTTGAAACATACGTTTTAAGGCGGTGTTTTAGGCAAGGCTGCAAAGTCGGTAAAAAAATATTTGACTCCGACTCCAACTAACAACCTGCAAGGAAAACATAGTTTCTGTTGTAAACCTTTCGACTCCGTCTCTACTGACTGATTTACCCTAAACTCCTACTCCGACTACACAGCCCTGGTTTTAGGTCATTCTATACTCTCCATTTGGCATTTCAGAGAATTGTTTTCCAACAATCTTATTTTATAAAATTCTTAATACGATTCTTTGATACAGCACCACTTTCTTATAATAAACAAAAACCAATAATATGAAGTCAAAGGTTGACTTGAAGGTTTGATGAAATTGTTTTCTGTGAGAACCGAAACAAGTTGTACATATTTTCAAATGTACTATAGCCGGTGATGTTTTACTACAAAGTTATTTTTTTGAAAGAAATAGAAATATCATGAAAACAGTTTATCATTATATAAGGAATATAAGGAAATTGTCAAGTTTTAACTACAATTATTAAAATTGTGCTAAATTTACTAATTTTCTCTGACATTTTTTCTGAGTAAAGTACTTTTATTTTCATTATTTTTTCATTATTACCGAAAAATAATTTATTATCATTTTCAATGCATCAATCATATTATTATCTTCAGGCTACTCATACTGCTCATACAACTCATACCGCGACTCCATGCAATCATGTACTCCAAAGAAGAAGGGATTGAATTGTTTCTGGTATCAATTAGGAAATACCCTAAAATATCTAGATCGTTGACTGTAAACCATAAATATATAAATATAAACCGGAACATATTAAATAGCCTTAAATATATTAATGATCATTTTAGCCTAAAATAATGACTGCGGCCGATACGTATTTTACAAATGATGGAGAATTGAAACAACTTTGCCTAAAATTGTAAATCAAGGTAGTAAGTTGCTTCCAAAACAAGAGCACACAGTAAGAACATTCATAAGAAATTATGATTAAGGATTAGGTAAGGATATAAATCGCGAGATTAATGTTTATACGCGAGCCGTAGGCGAGTGTGTAAACATACGTGCGACGTTTTATCTACGACTCATTCCATTTCATATAATATATTTTATCTACGACTCACATATATTAAGTTCATTGCATACGTATCTATGACTATATAATCCCCATCATGATCCACGCTAATAATGACACTTGCGTTGTATAATAATGACAGTTCGTTCAAATAATGACTTTATTATTTAAACGAACTGTCATCATTATACAACGCTAGTGTCAAAGTCTGTCAAAACCTACGTGGATGACAGTTATGTAACAGTTCACCTCGCCATCATTGCCAAATACATTTAAAATATTTGATATAAAATGGAATTTGTGAGTCGTAGATAAAACGTCATATTCGACTCCACACAACCGATATAAATCGCTCGCATGTTTACACGCTCGCCTACGGCTCGCGTATAACCTTCATGCTCGCGATTTATATCCTTAGTTATGTGCTTGTCAAATAATAAACTAATTAAATGTCAATAGTGGCGAGGCGAACTGTCAATTAACTGTCAACCACGTACGTTTTGACAGACTTGACAGTACTTTCCTATAATGATGATGTTCGTTTGAATAATGAAGTATTTATTCGAACGAACTGTTATAATAATATAATATTACAAAGCTACTGTCATCATAATCATCAGTGTGTATCATGGCAGGAATTATATAGTTATAGATACGTATGCAATGTACTTATTATATGTGAGTTATAGATAATAGTATATTATTTGACGAGCACATAACTAAGGATATAAATCGCGAGCATAAAGTTTATATCCGTTGTGTGCGAGTCGAATACGACGTTTTATCTACGACTCATAAATTCTATTTTATATGTAATATTTGTCAATGATGGCGAGGCGAACTGTCACATAACTTCATCCACGTAGGTTTTGACAGACGTTGACACTAGCGTTGTATAAAGAAGACAGTTCGTTCAAATAATGAAATCATTCTTTGAACGAACTGTCATTATTATACAATGATGGTCTTTATAATCATTGTATAATTAACTTATTATATGTGACTCTTAGATAATAGTATATTTATTTGGCGAGCACATAACTAAGGATACAAATCGCGAGCAATTAAACTGAGATTTTGATATTACTGTCAGTAGCGTTGGTTGCACGATTGGTTGACTATACGGCGGTTTTTCCATGGGATACAATACGTTTTTTTAATGCAAAAGTATTGAACATGTTACTCATTGTGGATTTTAAAATGAACTAATAGAGACAGATTCTTATTAGAAATAGAGGTTAAATTTTACCATATTTATAACTAACAATGCCTGTATAACAACAAACCTTTCTTTACAAAACTATCACTTGGTGTAAGCATGGGATTTGTCACTCATTTTCAATGCTTCTGATGTTGATATAGTTTAAAAATAGGTATGCTAAATGCGCTTTTGAAACGATTTGTGAATGTACCGTCAAATGTTATCAATCACACATTGTCTGAATAAAAGCTAGCGAAGAAATAGGTATAACGTATAACGTTGGCCGTTTAGCATTTAACGTATCTTAAGAACAGTTGGAAGTGGAATTCTCCGTTTCTCCAGTTGGCCCTGATAATCACTTTACCATCAGTTATCCGCATCTGCATTTCCTTCAATTTCCTGCCAGAGGGCGGTATCGCCATCCTTCGGATATTTACATTCCCGGCGCAGCAGCGGCGGCGGTCTCCCGTCTCTTTTCCTGCTGCTACACCTCCGCACCATTCCTGCGACTTGTCTCCAACGTTCAATTGGGGGGCACCCTCCCCCCTCAAGGCAGGAAGTATTCAAATGAATTTCTAATCTCCCGCGATCAGCAGCAGTTCGCTTACCGTTCGTTTCTAATAGCGTCTTAGAGCGTCGCGACGGTCGTCTTCCCAATTCCGATTTAATTACCAAAAATTAAATTTCGAAACGTTCTTTCACCCAGTTTCCGCCAGAGGGAGTGGTGGTTGCGCCTGGGGAAGCCCGCCAAATATAATACTTTTTCCAGTCTCGTGACATAGTAAGGAAAATGCGAGTCAGCGCGCTGGACGACGCCGAGGAAACTTCCTTGAAACTCGCGTAATAATTCATGGCTGGGTGTAACAAGGGCTCTAATTGATAGTCAATGGATGGAAATTTGAAGTACCGGGATGAATTATTGCTTCGGCTGGATGGAAGGGTTCAAAGCACCGACGACCTGATTCCTTTTTATGAAGTTTTTTATTAATTACTTTTCTTCCGGGGATGTTTTAATAAAGCTGGAACTGGGCGTAAGCATAAATAGGGGGAGTTGAGGGGGGGGGCGATAAGGGGCAAGAGAAAACTTTGTTTTAGATATTTTTATTTTATGTGCTTCCACCGGTGATGCTGGTGACGGAATGCTGGAAAATACCTGATTTTCTAACCTATTTTTCCAAAAAGACATTCAAAAAGAGTAATGATACGCCAACTACTCAGGAATGTCAACGCAAGAATTTTTCCAAAATCATTTACATTCACTCGATAGTAAAAACTCATTGACGTGCATCGCATGTTCTAGAAACATCATTTTTATTAGTGGAGTTGCTAGCATTTAAAGATGTCAAGTTCATTCTGCTACGCTACAAATTCGTTTCTTAGTCAGATTAGGGGGTAGGTGTTGATCATTAGGTGTTTATCGTCCATCTCCTACATAGCGGACCATTCCAACACAATGTAGACTCTACACTAGTTGGAAAGGACGCCCCTCAGATAAATGCAGGTACTTTTGCTCGCGGAATACACGAAATCTGTCATTCAGTGGCATTCAGCATTCTTAGCAAATTCTTCGTAACCCAAGAAAATAATCCAGCCAAATCATGGTTGATGCTGAATAGACTAAACTCAACCTCGTCGACGTCAATTGTTTCACAGCTCTTGATCAGATCTGCATACAGGTACATGACAAATTACATTTGGCAGATGAGCTGGCTCACTGGTTAAGAGCAATGGACCCAAATGTCCACAAACACCATAAAATTTTAACTACATCGAAAACAGTCAAAAGAATCTGTTCGATCGCACTCGATTTATTCTTTTGTGAAGTTTTGTTGTCGTCCAATACACTCTGCAATGCTGTTTCAGTAATATAGCCGTTTAGAAACTCTCGCTGGAACTCTCGCTGACTAGATTCTCCATGTCACGTACAATAAGGTTGGGGATAATATCAACAAACCAATGCAGGTTTTCAAGCAGACTGCAAATTCGCCGACTTTAAAAGAGAATAACTTCACTCAAAAAGGAACACTAAAACTATTTCATGCACTATCGTCTTCGAACTAGTTCAGTGAAATGTTTAACCCTTTGTTGCACAACCAAACTGCGAATATTTTGCACCAGATTACCCGCAAAATAAAAAATGTTATTACAATTTTTTCTACAAAAAAGGTGGTACATTGCAAGTAGTACTTACCACTAAACCTCCAAGAGTTAAAACGCAGAGCACAACGTGTGAAGTGTTAGTGCTTTTAAGAATTCAGGTTTAAACTGATCTATCAGATTAGTTTCAATATGTCAAGCATGTTGTGTTTACTACAAAAAAGGCACTGACGTGTAAAAATATAAAAAAATAAGCAACAGGAAAGTCCATTCAATTGAATGGTTACCATGACTATGGCAAAATACTGAAAACTGTACATAACGTAGTTATGTACAAAGGTTTTTATATTGATGGGAAAAAAAGAGTAAACGTGTTATTGGTTATTCTATAGGAGTCCCGCTATTCAACGGGAATGGCTGAACCACAGACTCTTGGGACGAATTTATTAACCAACTTCTGTATACAAATCCTTTTCATTTCTTCGTTATAATGCTTCGGAGTTCACTTCTTTAAACGCGAGTTTTTGTTAAGTATAACGAAATTAAATTGTTTAAAATTACATAAGAACATTTTTGAAAATAGTAAAATTTTGATAACTCAGGCGTCGTTAATTGTGTGAATTGAAGGTGCATAAGCTTTCTGATAGATTTATTTGCGCTGAACAGAATCCGGACTCTAATTGTGTTGTTGGTATTTTTGTGAATTTGTAAGGCCTGAACTCAATGCTTCGGTAACTGAAAGTCTCAAAGTTAACATGAAACTTGATACTTTAAGGATATCCTGAAAATTTGTTTAGGGTATTGATTTCAGTCACTATAAATTCATAGAATTTACCAATATCACAATTTTTACATGTTTACCTAAATTTTTGCGGAAAAGTTACATGGTGGGACACTTGGGAGTACGGATTCATCTTCAATCCACGTTTCACACAGTTATCAATTGTCTTTTTTTTTCGAAAATATTCTATGAAACACCACATAAGTACTTTAAGCATCATTTAATTACGAAACAAATATTTTTAACAGCCTGCATAGGTCAATTGCTTAAGGTAATTAAATGAATTAAATGCCTATTGTCAATAGGTATTACAAATTGTAATTTAATCATGTATCTTTTAAAAATTTTAAAAATGTTGTTAATACTGTCACGTTAATCAATTTAACTAGTTTTAGGCTATTTTAGGTGGGCTAATTGGGCGAGTAGCTTGTCTAACTTTAATATAGTGCGGATATATCAAACTAATAATATTTCCATAATAATTATTGTACACTTACCTTTATTTTATTATAATAACGCTTCACAGGTACCTACCTTATATTCTCATAGCGTGGGGGGTTGATATATTACAACATTACGAATAATCTATAATACCTTTACCACGGAGTACGATGGTCTATCCATCCGGACGTTTTGTCATGTATTGCATTTCTAAAAGTACATACATGCAAAACAATATGCGGATTGACTAGTAAACGTTAGATTAAAGCGTGAACGAGATGTTTGATGATTGTAGTTGAAATTTGAATACCATGTAAATTTAAACTTTTAAATAAATGTAATAGGAAAATAATAGAATAGACCAATGTTGTGGGTAAAGTTGATAAATCAGTAGGAACATTTCCTCCTACTAATTTTGCTGTTGAATAAAAGTATGTAGAAGTAAAACATTCCCAAAATTTAAATAGGACCTACCCAGAACTTGTTTATTTACATCAAAATGTAAAGTAAACCGGAAGGGCCTGCGACTGTTCGGATGAACGCGCGGACGATCGGCACGAAACAGTGGCCTAAATGTGACTGTAATGGAGACTACAATGGAGCAAGCAACAGCGCTAATGAAAACACAAACTATTAAATAAATACGAAATATAAACGGGAGACGAGATACGAGACCCGCGGCCACGCTAGGCGATTCCCTGGTTCCCTCAACTCTACACCAACGCATCGCATCACCCTGTTTGCATTTCATTTCGCCCAGCGAAACAACGAAAGCCACAGACCGCGCTGCTGTTTATTCGGCCACCCTGTCTGTCGTTATTAACAGCTAGTCGTTATTTTCCGGATGTTTAAAGTCGACAAGTAATGGATATAATTGTTAGAATAATATATTTGGTGATCTCAGATGTTTTCTTAAAAAACTAATAGATATTTTTTTAACTCACACGTTCATGTCAGGACTGGCGTGACGATGTTTGTTTGGTGAGAGCAACAAAGTGCATTTAATTATCTCATTAATAATTAATGCTCGATTGAATACTCAAAACAATTGGCTACCATATGATATTTTAAAAAGCAGAAGAATTAGATATTGTTACGAAGTAAATTAAAAGTATTAAAGTTATTATTATGTTCGAATAGGTTTTATAAAATAATAATGTCGACGACCTGAATTGCTCAATGCTTGCAGTTTCAAAGTATGGGTTTCAGACGCCGAGTTTGCACAAAACTCAAGTGAACAACCTCGACGTTTGATAACCTAATTAATGGTAATGACGTATTTGGACAATTGATATAAGTAGCCACATAGCGGAGAATCGGGGGATTGTTATTTGTCTGTATTCACGAGTGTGACATCCGACACCCGTACGAGAAGGCAGTGAACTGCCTTCTCAGCTGTTTTCGTGGACTGTATTGTGAACAATACACGCATGTAAAACCCCAGTGTGAGTTTTATTTACATCCACCCTGGCCTGGACCAGTCCCATAACGAGCTACGTAACATGGTGGAGGCGCAAAATGATCCCAAGGAAGAACAACAACGGCTCATTCAGGTCAGGGTGGCAAGCAACAAGAGCAGTAAGAGAAGAAACGAAGGAAGAGGAATAATTACAATGAAGCGAGCGTAGAATTGAGTAAGAAGAAGATTATGATGGGTCCAGCTGCAGATTCCAGTAAAATTTCTCCACCCCGCCCCCAAGGAGACATTCTCTGGAATTTCCCGCTCAAGTAGACGGACATTCGCAGATGCCGATTGGAAAAAAAGGAAGCAGAAGTTAGTATTTGTACATTTATAGTGTTATTATAGTTTAAATGTTTGATACGAAGATGACGCTGACGTGTGAAAAATATGAGATTGCCCATTCTCACTACGATGGAAGCAGTGTTTTGTCCCTGGTTCTCGAAGAGAGGAGGAATGAAAATAGATCCCACAAACAAAGCGGATGGATGGTCATCTACAAAAAGCTGCCGACACGTGACGCACCGCTGTACAAGCATAGGAGAGTCTGTGTACACGGTCGAAGTCGTCTTTAAAGATGTCCCTTAGGTAGATGACCATCGCTATCCTAGAAGAAGGAAGATGGTGAGAGGATCCGACAACCAGGCCAGATGTATAAGAATGGAACAAGTCACATACAATGGCGAAAAGATTGGATCTCAAATACGGATGGATGGTCGTCTGCAAAAAGCTGCCGACGCGTGACGCACCGCTGTACAAGCATAGGAGAGTCTGGGTACACGGTCGAAGTCGTCTTTAAAGATGTCCCTTAGGTAGATGATCATCGCAATCCTAGAAGACGGCAGATGGTGGGAGGATCCAATAATCAGTCCGGTGAATGAGAGTGTGGCAACCGCATACGATACGAGCACGACGAATTTGTAATTTTATGCGTGTAGATTTTACGGTCGAAGTCGTCTTTAAAGATGTCCCTTAGGTAGATGATTATCGCAATCCTAGAAGACGGCAGATGGTGGGAGGATCCAATAATCAGTCCGGTGAATGAGAGTGTGGCAACCGCACACGATACGAGCACGACGAATTTGTAATTTTGTGCGTGTTGATTTTATTTGTTTGTGTTTTATAGGGTGATTTTCTCTTTTTTGTTTTTGTATGTAAAAGGCAGTGAAGGCAGTGAACTGCCTTCTCAGCTGTTTTCGTGGACTGTATTGTGAACAATTATACACGCATGTAAAACCCCAGTGTGAGTTTTATTTACATCCACCCTGGCCTGGACCAGTCCCATAACGAGCTACGTAACAATATTTCCAAAGGTGGCCAAAGTTAATCAGAAAGTTAACTTCGTTGATCATTATTCCGTTAAGGAAAAAGTTAACTTCGTTAACCGATAGTCCGTTAATTTCTTACAAATGTAACGGAAGTTAACGTTAACCGTTAATCGTTAACTTTTAATAAAAAAAATTATAGGTTATGTTGAGTGCCGATCTACCGGTGAGTATGCAACCGAAATAACTGCGGACCTTTCTTGCGGTTGCATATGTCAAAATTGCCTTAGAAACTTTTCAAACTTGGTATAGTGTACCGTAGTGGGTACAGTGGTAACTAAAAGAACTACATTGCGACATACAAAGATGAAAAGATCAACTAAAGCTACTTTTATATCTATACAGTTTAAACCTGCACTTTCAACAATGCAGTTTTGAAAAATCTCATGCAATTTTATGATAATTTGTACACCATTTACATCTGTGCAACTTAAATAAATCGCATGGCTTGAACATCAGTGATTTTTATTTTTTGACAACGATAGTTGCTTTGGGTTAATAGCAAACATAACCGCCATGCTTTGCTATTAAATTATTGATTACGCTTTTCTTCCACACACAGTTTTTAAATAACAGCAAGCAATAACAAGTAACGAAATCTCTTTTTCTAAAAACCATTAAGACTGACAGGAGGTTACTCCATATTTTTACCCGATAATTACTGTGTCCGCGAGTGAATACCCATCACGCGTGGTCTGTTATTATTGGGAGAACCTTCGACATTTTTTATTTAAATTCTAAATTCTATAAAAAAAAGAATGTGACTGGTCACTGGTGTCAGATAGGAGCCTGAATTGCCTTAAACACCACAGGTTACGTTTCGCGTCTATACACAGTGGTGTCCACAGGTGGTGCCACCGAATTTTCGTTTTAGACAAAAATTCCTAGATTGTTGCTATAAACGCACGCACTTACATATTTAGAACTGATCGAACTGATCCTAATTCCATGTAACTTGGTAATTTTAAAATGTTTCATGGAGTAAAAAATAGAATCACTTTGGACTTGACGAATTTAATTGAGCGTTTGAATTGCACAGAATGAAGTAAAGGGGCCTTAAGGGGGTTGAAGTTCAAACAACTAAAAACAAAACAACTCGCGCGCATGCTTTATATACGGACGCCACGTCACACAAAGTAGTACGTCAGACATGTAAGAAATACCAAGTCCGAACTTGCACATAATGCCTATACAACCATTTGAAATATTTATTGATGATATTTCCGATTTAACGGACTTTCAAGTTCAATTTATTTATTTGCACATACAATATATACTATAATACAATGTACTATATTACAATAGATAAACGCATGTGGTTGAAATTCTTCATCCCTCGCGCTTCACCTCGAGACCGAAAATTTGGCAATCCTGTCCCGGGCTATTGGTTTGGAGGGTGTCGTCGTCATCGTCATCGTCTTTTGCTTACGGTTGTGCCGTTAGGATTGATCTTACTTTTAATTTGAATGGGTGCGGTTGGAGTTCTTTCACGCTTTTTGGTAAGTTGTTGTACTGGTGTGCCGTTTCTGTTGTTAATGTGAGTGCAAATTTCTTTGTTCTGCTTCTCTCTGTGCGTATATGGGAGTGTCCTCTCGTTGAATGGGTGTGCGTTTCACCATTAGTTTTTAGCTTAGTTTTGGTTTTTATTAGCTTGTGATTGATTTTGTATAGTAAAAATATGTTGTGGAATCGTATCAGTTTATTCATATTTAATTCACCTGTGCGTCTGTATAGTTCATCGGTTGGTGTTAGTCTGTCAAGGTTATACAGTATTTTTAATATCTTATTCTGTTGTCTTTGGATCCTGTCCAAGTTCTGTTGACTGGTATCGCTCCATATAGATATAAGGTATGTGTTTAGTGACGTAAATAAGGCATGGTATAGTTGTTTTCTTATGTGTTGTGGGATTAAATGCCTTACGTAATATAGGAGTGCTATCGTTTTTGCATTTTTAGTTAGTAAGGTGTTTATATGCGAATCCCACTTTAAGTTACAATTTATTAGTAGTCCCAGGTAAGCTATTTCCGTGTTTTGTTTTAATTCGACGTTGTTAATATGTATGTGAAGTTTCGGTTGATGTCTTTTATTGTTAAATATTATGTACTCAGACTTGTTTTCGTTTACAGTTAATAGGTTACGCAAAAACCATTCTTCCACTGTTTTCATATCTTCGTCTATCATTTGTTGCATTTGGTGCGTCGTTCTTGCAGAGTACAAAATGCAGGTGTCATCCGCGTACATAAAAGGTTACCATTCAGTCGTAGATCGAAGAAATCGTTTGTATATATAATGTACAAAATTGGAGGTATATTTCCGCCTTGTGGTATTCCGTATTCTGCGTATTGGATGCTGCTTTCGATGTTGTTGAGTCTGACCTTCTGTGGTCTGTTGCTTAGGTATGTTTGTAGTATGTTTAGGTTTTTGTCTTTTATCCCCAAGGTTTCAATTTTTTCAATAAGTTTCGTTTTTGAGATGGTATCGAATGCTTTCTTCAGATCGATAAATATTGTGCTTACGATCTTTCTCTTGTCTAGGTTAGCCTTAATTTCTTGAATCAAGTCAATCGCCGCTGATGTCGTACCTGAGTTCTTTTGAAACGCATACTGTTGCTGGTGAATTATGTCGTATTTGGCTAAATGGTGCACAATTCTTCTATGTATGATTTTTTCTAGGATTTTGCCCAACACAGATAGGAGCGATATTGGGCGATAGTTTTCTACTTTTTTCTTGTCTCCCTTTTTGTAGATGGGTATAATTATGGAAGTTTTTAAATACTCCGGATATGTCCCCTCTTCTATCACTTGATTTATTAGTCTTACAAGAATTGGACTAAGGATGAGTTTGTTTTTCTTGATGATTTTCGGTCTTATGTTATCGAACCCTGGGGCGGTGTTATCTTTAATTTCATCAATTATATCATCTACTTCCCTTGCGTCTGTTGGGTTAAAGTTTGCTATCGGTGTTGCTTTCTTTGTGGTCTTATTGTTTTGTTGTTGTGCTCTGATCATCTGTTTTTCCGCCAACTTTTTTCCAACTGTTGCGTAATAGGTGTTTATTTCTTCTGCAATTTCCCTTGAATTTCTTGTGACTGAGCCGTCTTCTTTAGTTATTTCATATATTTGCGAGTCCTTTCTTAGTTTTCTGTTACTTAAGGTGTTTATCAGTCTCCATGTTTTGCTGGAATCTCCACGACACTTTTGGAACTTTGATAAGTAGTATCGTTTTTTTGTATCTTTGATTAGGTTATTTGTGTATTGTTTCTTTTTCTCATATTCTGATTTTAGGAACTCATTGTGTGGGTTTTTTCGGTGTCGCTTGTATAATTTATTTCGTTCTGTGATGTTTTTAATTACCACTTAGTCTATCCAGTCACTTATCTCTTTTCTTTTTAGTGTTTTTTTGATTTGGTTGGTCTCAATGATGTGTTGTAAGTGTTTTGTAAGATCTTTGAAGGTTTTGATCGTGAAGTTGTCCAATTTTGATATGTCTTGTTGTATTCCCTTAAAATTTGTTTGTGTATATTGATAAGTCTTATAGCCTCCTACGCTTCTTGCTTTGCTTTTTATCCAGGTCATTATCGCTTTGTGGTCAGAAATTGCTGATTCAATGATATTGGCTCTGCTTATTGGGACGTTGTTAGTTGCAAGAACATGGTCGAGAATGGAGTGGTTTCCATTGTCATTCGTTCTTGTGTGGTACTTGTTCGAGATTCTGTTTGCTATACTATAATTGCGTTGCAGGATGATGTTTTTGTATTGCTGAGTAGTGGAGCTTTTGTCAAGTAGGTTTATATTGAAGTCTCCGACAATTATGTGTGGCTTTGTTCTATTTACTATGTTATGTTTGAGAGTTTCTTTAAAGCGGTCGAAGGTTACATGTGGCGGCTTGTAGAGCACTGTTATAGCTACATCATAGGTTTTTATGTAAATCTTGATTATTTCTATTTCATGTATGGTTTCATTCATCAATTCATTATATTCGATGTCTTCTTTTATGTATAGAGCCACGCCTCCGCCTCGGCCGTGTCTAGAGTTGAACAAGGCATTGTACTGTGTCAGTTGGTAGAGGTTTTGTTGTTGTGGTGTTAGCCAAGTCTCTGTCACAGCTATGATTGTAGGATTTAGAGTCTTTGCAATAATCTCGACTTCTGAAATCTTGTTTTTGATGCTCCTTACATTATGCAGGTAGATACTGTAACTTATTTCATTTGTGTTCATCGTGGTCTTTATCTTGATTAGATTTTGTTTAGTATTCGGTTAGTCAGTCTAAGGTATGTTGTTTAGATCCTCGTTAGATTTGATTCTTATTCTTTCGCTATTTTTGTTTTTTCGTAGGTATATCTTGCCATCTCTGGTCCACGCAAACTCATAGTTTTTGGCTTTTTTTACTTGTCTTGTCTCATAGAAAAGAGCAGTTGTAAGCGGGGTTAGGCGTTCATTGATGTAGATATTGTTTGTTTTTCCTTTGAGTTCGCATTCATTTGTGTTTATTGATCGAATTGCCTTTCGTGCTTCGAAGATTGTGGCTTTCTTTTCTGATGTTTTTAGATCCACAATTATCGGGCTATCGTCTCTATCGCAGTCCTTTCTATATACCGAAGACATGTCCTCTCTATCTAGCTTTACATTTATCCCTTTCATCACCTTTATCACAGTTTCTTCCACCCTCTCACTTTTACCCTGTACTGACACTCCAGAGATTATGATGCTGTTCTTTATTTTTTCTTTTTCCTTTGATTCCAAGAAGGTCTCCAGAGTTGCTATTCTCTTTTTCAATGTTTCATTCATTAATTTCTCTTCATTATAATATTTCTTCAGATCTTTCATGTCTTTTTTCAATTCTTTGTTTTCGTTCTTTAGCTCCTCCATTTTGTCTGACATAAATGCCACGGATGTCTGTAGTTCCGTCACCAGTCGCTTCCACTCTCCATCTTCCACCAGCTCCTCTTCGCCCTCGCTTGCCGCATTCGCATGCTGCTCCGGCTTTGACTTATTCCTCGTTTTGGTCATCTCTCCTTGTGAATCGGACGGGTAATATTGATGCAGTAGGCCGCGCAAGAATGTGTGATTTAAAAAGATTTGGTTTGAGGGTCACTGGTTTTCGGAGCTATGCTTTGCACCGGTTCCGCCGAGCAAAAAAAGAAAAATTGTTCGAGTCGTGTTTCCGAAATTCAGGACTCACCTCGTGTTCACGAAATAACTTCGCTGTTGTTACTGTTAATCAACGCTGTTCACGATATACTAGTTCCACGCACTTTGCACTATCGTTTGATAACAGATTTAACTATTTTTTGTCTTTTTTCACAAGGTTTTAGTCGTTTCACTGGACACTATGTTTCTCATATACTTATTGGCACAGCAGTTCCCAACATTGAATTAACGGATGATGAATGTAGCGGAAGTTAGTAACGGGCTGAGTTAATGGTTTTGAAAGTTAACTTAACAGTTAATTCGTTAACGAAAAATTTAACTTCCGTTAATTTACGATTAACGGATTAACGCTTTTGTGCCCAGCTTTGGATATTTCTATGGGGAACAACACATATACCACCGAAAAGCAATTAGTGATGTTGTTGGAGCGCTCTCATCGGTATATGGACAAAACGTTATCCAACAGACTGTATATTTTGTTATCCAATAGACTGTATATTTTGTTATCCAATAGATTAGGGACACCGTTTTCCATAGACCATGTTGATGGATAGAACTTGGTTAAGAATGGTGGTTTTGCGTTCTTATAACCAACCAGCTGGCGATGGACTTAATTCCAACTTTTATCGTTAGGGATTGTAGGTTCTTCTTTGTAACACCACTGGCTTTCATAATTTACAAAAGCGTGTATTCTGTTTCTTCCTTCCAGATTTTCAGTAGAACTATCCATTCTGGTGCCTTGTGAGAGAGTTTCCTGCCTTTCGTTTTTGCTTCTTCCTTCTTGGCAGTGAAGCATCTTAGTCCTGTACTGTTCATTTTCTTCTTTGATGATATGCTGGAATTCCTGCCGGGTCGTGTTCTAACATCCGCTGATGACCTCGAAATTTTTTGCGATAACAGAATACACTGATTTTTCAAAAAATTTTCACTTTTGGCTTTTCCGCCTCCTTCATGGCAATCAAACCGTATTACCAGTGTCCTGTACTGTTCAGTTTCTTCTTTGATGATATGCTGGAATTCCTGCCGGGTCGTGTTCTAACATCCGCTGACCTCGAAATTTTTTGCGATAACAGAATACACTGATTTTTCAAAAAATTTTCACTTTTGGCTTTTCCGCCTCCTTCATGGCAATCAAACCGTATTACCAGTGTTGTTCATAAGAGGATAAATCTTGGTCCTTTCCTACTTGTTCTATTGGAATCCCTTCTGTCCATCCACAGACTACCTCAAACTTTTTGCGAATGTTTGAGATCGTCGCACTTCAATCTGGGTTACTCTAGTGCTTGACCATAACGTCGATCACTAGAAGAAGCAATCACAAGGTACATAACATAGTCACAAGTATAACACATATGGTCACTTAGTGTTTCCACTAAAAAGAACTCTCAAAAGCAGCTTCTGCTCGTTTCATCATCAATTTGTTTGTCTGATTGCCGAGAAAGCTATATTCTACACTATGGTTTACAAAATAAACAAATCAAACGAGTCAGTTCTGTATTTGCGTCTCAATTCGGTGTCTTTCTGGCTTAAAAACCTTTACCAGAACAATACACGAAAATAAACGAACGAATTTACCCTCACAATCTGAGAAAACGTACAAAACCGTAGGAATAATCTCGAGCAGCTGAACGGCGACGACTCTGGCGAGATTGGATTTTAATTTCGCGTAGAAAGGGCACCGTAATATTGTCAAGGAACCGCATGTTCCATCCCGCTCCATCCAGAGGAGAACGTTTACTACTTACTGCACACGTATGTGCTCGCCTCCGTCGTACAACGTACGTACTATTTGCGCCTGTGTCTGTGGGTGCAAGTTCATCGGCGCTTGGGGTGCCCGTAGACCGAGCCGAAGGAGTAATGGACCCCCCTTGCGAATCAATTCACTGTCTGATTGTTTCCAGACGAAGCCGGTTTAATGGGATATGGAGGAATGCGCGGCTGGCTGCTGGCTGCACCAGACACACCGCAGTAATAGTAAATAACTGGTTAATTGAATATTTCATAAATATAATTAGTGGCGGGAAGCTGCTGCGTAGTATTGCCGCTCGGCATCGATTCCGGTTGGAGCTTGGCGTAGGTCGAGGTTATGTGAAATGTCAAATCGATGCTTAGCTAACAGAACGTACTCTCAGACAGATTTTAAAGGGTAAGGACTGATACTACAGCTCTCGTTAAACTGTCGGGGTAAATGAAAATACCTACCCGGACAGCCAATACTTTGTGGCGACATTGACCATGCATGTTAAATGCAGCCAATGTCAAACCTTTTGTGCGCTGGTTGAAAATGATTGTTTTGTAATGACCGGAAAAGATTTGAAGTCAACTCTCGAGCAGAGCGGACAAAATATAGTCGAACTGATTCATACATACAAAATTGCTTACAAATTGCTTATATGCACATATGGCATACATAAAAACGTTGCTTCTGACCGCAGATTTCGACAAATAGAGAAATATATTATTTTTGTATAGAGATCAGCCTTGACCAAAAAGTAAGAGAGTAAGTAGGTCACGAGAAATTCGGTTTTTGGATTCATATATCTGCATTGGTAGCCAGAATCCCAATAACAACTGTTGAAGTGTTTACCCGTTAGTTTGTGTTTTGCCTCTTTGTGCAAGCATTTACCTGTTTCGGTATTTATTAGATTCAATCGAGCTCTCTGTTTGTTTTTGGCAAAATACCTATGAAAATCTATGTAACATGAACCATGAACATGACCATGACCTTTATGTACTGGAGATCATATTATGTGAGCCTCAAGACACAAATCCACCAAGACGTAGAAACAGCCAAGTAAACCGACAAGACTTAAAAAATATGCTTAAAACTGAAACTTGGAGACAAATATCGGACAATTCTGACCCAAATGCTTAATTTACCTATTTTCTAAATACGCTGTTGAGCTACTTTAAAATTGCTTTTTCAATGAAACAAACGAGACCAAGGGAACAACATATATGTATTTAGAAAATAAACTGCTTCCGGGTTATGCCGTGTGTCAAGATTTGTTAATGCTGACGTTTCGCGAACCAGTTGCTCGCTTCTTCAAAGCTAATTGAATACTGAAGACCTACCAAGAAAGTCTGCCTTATATACCTAAATTTACACCTCACTGCGCACATCTGGAGCTACCGCTCCATGTGCTTTTCCACCTGACCGCGTTAGGATCGATTTCCAGACCCTACTAATGTCAGTACCGTCCTCGCGGTTGTCAGGATGTTTGTAAATTTCGATGGCTTCTCTAATAAGCCTTCGATGGTAATTACCCACTCTTGCCAACATCTTCGCGTCATCGAAATCCATTGTGTGTCCCGACTCGTGGCAGTGTTGAATCTTGCCTAGCCGGGTGTCCCTACTGTGCTCCTTGATTCGACATTCGATGCTTCGTCCTGTCTGTCCTACATAGCATGTTCCGCACTCACATGTTATCTTGTATACCCCTTCGTTCTTCAGGACTCGTGTGATGTGATATCCTTTGGGTTAGGCAAAAGATCCTTTACCTTAGCTGGTGCTCTGTACCTTACCGTGATACCCGATTTCTTCAGTACTCTACCGATTCTCTCTGATACCCCACTTACGTATGGTAAGCAAGCGAACCCCTTTGACTCTTGCGGTTCCTCTGTTAGTCCTTCCATCAAATTCACGATGGAAATAGAAGAGGATAATCAGCTGCCTTTCTTGGATGTGCTGGTTTACAGAACGTCAACGGGTAGGCTTGGACATACAGTCTACCGTAAGAAGACACATACCGATCGGTACTTGAACGCCAAATCACCACCACCCCCAACCGAAGAGAGGTGTTATTAACACTTTGTTCAACAGAGCCGATAAGGTATGCGACTCTAGCACCTTGGACGACGAACGGAAACACTTGGAGTGGGCCCTACGTCAGAATGTAGTGAAAGCCTACGTACTTACTTAACATATATGTATATAATAATGCAGATGTTGCAAATGAAGGTAACTCTTCATTTTATGTACTCATGACGAAGAGTATGTAATATCTGCTTCATATCAAGAATATGCAAAAGATACAAAATATCAGATTCAATATGCATCATAATTTGTACTTTTTCATCTTCTTAATATGAAGTAGATAATTACATAATCCTTATCATTAGTACGTACATAAAATGAAGAGTTTCCTTCATTTGCAACATCTGCATTATTATATGTATGTTGTTCCCTTGGTCTCTTTTGTTTCATTGGAAAAGCAATTTTATAGTAGCTCAACAGGCTATTTGGAAAACAAGTAAATTAAGCATTTGGGTCAGAATTCTCCGATATCTCTCTCTAAGTTTCGGTTTTAAGCATATTTTTAAAGTGTTGTCGGTTTACTTGGCTAAGTTTCTACGTCTTGATAGATTTGGGATGAGGCTCATATAATATGATCTCCTGTACATGACGTTCGTGGTCATGGTCATGCATGACCATGCTCATGGTTCATGTCACATAGATTTTCATATTTTCATCCAAATAAAAAAGCACAGTCGACAAAACTTAAAACTTGACCTTTACCGAACAATAACGTTCGAGATATATGAAATACCGTTTTCTTGGCCAATTTTTCTAGAACTCGTAACTCTACATTATAGTACACCATAGTACAACTTAGCAAGAAGTAATTCCGCAGAAATTTCCTAGAAATACGCTGACCTTCTCAAGGTCGTACGTCGGAATAAAGTCCAGGTTTAAATGGCATGTTTACTGTTTCTTTGTTCATAAAATATCAAGCTCTATCATTGCTTAAAGTATTCAGGACCCAGCATATGGTTTTCGTAAATGTATTTCACAATAATTGCCGCCCAATATATATTTTAGCTTGGCATAGGTCAGGGTTGTGCAAACGGCAAATCGATGCGGGGCTAAAAAACTGTTTTGGTCATAAGTATGAAAGTTTGTTGATAAAGTTGGAACGTATTTTCTGAAAAGTAAAGTAAGTAGATAAGCCCTTGAAAAAGTTGCGCCGGTCGCGAAAACTTTTCGAAAGTTACTTTGACTTACTTTCCACTGGTTCCACTCATTGCGTGAGAATACCGGACATAAAACTGAATTGCCCAGATTTCTTCGTCGCGATGTCGCTTGTGCTAGTTCAGTGCTAACTTTCAACTTAGAATAAGATTTGAGCAAAATTTCATTATTTAAATAATATAGTCACATAATAAGTATTTCTGTTTGTAGAATGTTGACTGATTGACAGCCTCATCCTGCACTATTCGTTCAATATTATCTAAATTCTTTAATTTCTTTTTTTTTTTCAACATTTTTGTTTCGCCAATATTGTTTGCACTCACACACCAGTACTTACACAATTTTCTATGCACTGCACTGTGCATAATAAGCTCAGCAGAAACATCACCAAAAATACTTTCTTTTAATGATGCCTTTTCCATACTCAGTACGAATCATGAATGATTTTACGAAATCAGCAATGGTCTTAGCGCTCTGTCCTCAAGAATATCTAGTTTTAAAATATCTTACTTCTTACAAACTAAACTCAAAGTTATCAAAAGAAAAAGAAAGCCAACAAAACTAATAATAAAGAGCTTCCGTTTTTCGCCAAGAGGGCAAAAAAGCACCTAAAGGACAAAAGAGTAGAATGATGAGCGTTCGGGCGCACGTTTAATTAAAAAAATAATCCAGGTCGGCAGACCCCAGCCAGCAACGTGGGGCGACCGCGTCGGTGTCGAGCTCACTTAAGTGATGAGCCGGCAAAATGACGTCGAGCGAGTGAATCAAGTGTTTGTGTAGTTGACACCCTTTTCGGAATCAGATTTTCCCGTCCGCTCTGTCTCGCTCTTTTTCACCGGGGGTGGCCACCGTTGGAAAAGCCGACGCCAGGCGTCCGTAATGCATCGTCAAAAGAGACGGGACGGTTTTTTACACCCTCCGTTCATTGTAACGCCGCCACCACCACCCCCGTGCCAATTCTCTCTCCGATTTCATCGTTAATCAACAGGTATCTCTTGACGACGATGAGGCTTCAAAGGAAGGTTTTCTTTCTGGAAAATCAAAGGTTTAGCTGGAGAGGACTTTTCTCTTCCATCAGAAGGAGTCAGTTTTCCTGATAATCGTATGGCAGATAATCTAGAAAACCTTACTGCTTAAATAATACCTAGTGGTTAAATTGACAGAATTACGCATACTAATAGTTTCTAAAAAATGGTCCACATACAAGTTAAAAGGTTATTTTTAATGAAATTTTTAACTTTCCACAACAATACAATCATGCAAGTTTAGTTCACTAATAAAGTCTAAATTTGTAGGTTCTAGACTTTTCACGCATTTTATATTTTTTCTTATGTTTTGCATCTTATGAACTACCTCTGTACAAAAAAAAAGCAAATCTTTTCCACTAAATTTATATACAAGGGTGTTTTTATCTAAACTACGTCACACTGTAAATATTTGAAATTCTGATTTTCTATTTATCAATAAGAAAATGTGACGTGAATTATCTCAACATATTTTCGTTCAGGTTTATTGTCGTTTGATATTAATTACTTAAAATTTGTTCTTTGTTAAACCTTTTCGAAATACAACATCTTATACAGCAATCGAAAGTGCAAACATAGCCTACAGTTGCTAATTAGATTTCTAAAAAGTTATGAACTTTGATCATTTTCATCCTAGAAGGTGCGAGTATGGAAAAATACATCGTGTGAGAGTAGTAAACTATAGTGCCTTTTTCATCGGCATGTAACAAAATGCAAACCAAATGAAAGAAGAACCATACCCCCACCTATGCTTGTTATTGCTAAAAAAAATCACAAAATTTTTCTTGTCTATTTCTACCTTCGAATATGCAATGATAGAAGTGCGCCACTTCAGAAAAGCAAACATTGCAAGTAGATTGTTTCATCTGATTGTAACAAAATATACACCAAATCAAGGAGCTAGCTTACCTCCACGTATGCTAGTTATAGCAGCCGAATGCGGTTATTAGTGATTTAAAAAAATTCTTACTCTTTGATCATGTTTATCCTCTCAGATGCGAGTATAGAAAAATACATCATTTCAGTTACGCAACTGTTTCCGATGTGCCGATGCCGCCACAAGCAAACCAATAAACCTCGCTTGTCGCTGCGATTCTAGCTGCAGCAAAAAAAATACCGGTCCCTTTGGCGACTATGTCACTGAGAACTAGGGATGAGTCGTTCGCGAACGAACTGTTCAAAATGAACGGGTGAAATGTTTGAACCGTTCGAACCGACTCAGCGCTGGCAAAGTGAACGGGTCAGTAGTTCGTTCGTTTACGGCGCTTACGGACTCGGCTCATTTCTGCTCAAGGTATAGACGGCTCAAGGCAGACACACGCCTGGTTTTTGCGACGACCGGCGCTGGCGCGGCGGCGTCTTTGATGCACGTGTTCGTTTGTTTCCAGTGCCGTGTAAAGTATTATGAAAAAAATATTTTGGTTCGTTTATTTCTGGTTTGATTGAAGAATGAAGATTCGTCAACATGTTATGGATCTGTACAAATATTTTCGTTGCGTTTTGAAATTGTTGAGTACTATTGTTGATCGACTTGTTTAGTTAAACATACAGATTTTTTTGAAAAGTATTATATAAATTCAGTAAAATAATCTTTCGAAAATCGCTAAAACATCAAAATTATTTATGCAAATACCATTGGCTTATTATAAGACTTAGTAGTATTTTTATCAGATCTATTTTTTTGTTATTACTGAGCAGGTAATTTTTATCAGCATAAACTACAAGAAAAACTAAGTTAAATCAGAAAAATCAAGTTCTAACAAACGATTCATTAAACGCCTCATTATTCGCATGAGTTGGGCCGTCGCGCGTCGGTATATTCGCACAAATGACCTTCTGCCACATAGGGCCGCTGCGACAGCTGAATGAAGATAACAGCAATGCGCGCGTCCTGTGTCTCGTTCATTTTGAACGGTTCGTTCGCTAGATCCGTTTATAACCTATATGAAATTCGTTCATTTTGAACGTTTCGGTCGCTCGGTCGGTCCATGTGAAAGTCGTTCATTTTGGTCTGCATGAACGGGTCCTTTTAGTGTGCCGGTTTGACTGCACCGGCGTTGATCTGTACAAACGAGAAACGATGTTGATCTGTACAAATAATTTTTCATAGTAAAATTCAATATTGTTCTAATAACGTAAAGTATGCAGGTTTAGTGAATAAATTCAATTTTATTTCAATTTTGTTACTTTTTTTCCGAAGGATTTTCCTTTTAAATTGGCACATCTGACCGTAAAAACGTTTGAAATCATGATTTTTTGGGGCACTCTTAGCGTACTTTCGGGCTACAATAATTATTGTAGATGAATGTGCGCTGCTTCTTCTTCTTGCGTACATGTTGTTACGAATGGATGAAAACAAATGATTTGTGTAATTTGAGTCTAGCGCTGTTAGTCTTAGATGTATCTTGTAATAAAACAAACGTAATTATGTGCGAATTTTGGCAAATATCAACTTTCTTTCTATTTTTTAACTAGTAATTAACCCGGGTTAGTAATTATGATTTAATCTATCAGCAATTTATATGATGGAGTATATATGGAGTACATTATTGCAAATACGTAGGACGGTTAAACTTGAATACTTTTCATACCATCTGTGAAAAACTATCGATCCACTTAAAAAGCAGACAAATTGCAAATTAGATTCGATCGCTTTTGCGTGCATAATTGGTATACCATAATATATCGATTATTTTCTATGAGTTTATTATATAAGACATGTGCTACACTATTTCCCAGATCTTTCACGTCTTTCACGTACTATGACGTTTTCTCGTCATAGTATAGAGCAGCGTTTCTCAACTGGGGTTCCGCGGAACTCTGGGGTTTCGTGTGATGTCGTCAGGGGTTCCGCGGAAAAATAGTAACAAATAGCGGTGACGGTCACCGGTTCATAGGCACATTATTCAGTGTTATTTTTATGTATTATTTTAGCATGGGATTATTATTTGAAATATTTGATTAATAAACAAGGTCAATCCATGAATAATTTTGGGTTGGAGCCCTTCTAACCCAATAAACCACTGTTATTTCGATATTACATCCAACGGGCAACATTCTAGACTATTCATTAACTTCAATTGAGAATATTACTTACAATTATTTGTTACATAAAAGCAAAATAGCCTCTAGAAAACAACAATCTGGCAGAGTTATTGGTCAAACTCTAACATTATTTGTTTTCAATATTTTTGCCTTCCAACTGTGTGACAAAATAAACCTATAATTTGAATCTGCTGCTCATAATGGTACTTTAGGAGAAGAACGGAGTTGTAGGTGGTGGATTTCAATATGATCTTACATTCCTGATAAGATAACTAACCGGACATGTTGTGAGCTTCTATGACAAAAATTATGGCGGTCCCCATCATAGAATATCAATAAATATACAGAGTGAGTTGCAATTACAGACGAAAATTTATGCGGACAGGAAACTAAAGTGTAATTTCAAATTTCGTGACGTAATTAAACAAAAAATAATAAATTAAATTGAAGTAAGTACTAATTTTGACAATGAAACAAATTTAAAAGTGCTTCACCTATTTTTATTTATAATTTGGTATGTTTTTGCATTTAATTTTCACCTCGAATTATAAATTACCTTGTATCAGTTCTATTTTCAATATTGTGTATGTATGAGCAAGCATTTTCTTATTTAACAAACTTTAAGAGAAAATAAAGGGATCATCTGTTATAGATACAATTAGTGTGTACAAATATCTTCTACTTGGGTGTTTATTCCCACACTTTTCTTTTCCCAATACGTAATTATTGTTCTGACTCAAATGTTTCATAAGGACTTATTTATTTTTTCAATACCTTCAAACATAACAAAATATTAATAAATCAGTATTTTAAATGGCTCTAACTTCTTAAGGAATATTATTGTTATCAATAAGTCTATATGAAACTTTTACTCAGAATAAATGTTTCTTAATTTTTGTATTTTGACCGATGATTTTTTTTTTATTTTTTCGTGAATTTATTTATTTAATTATTTGTAAAAGGTACTTTTTGTATTCTTCGTTTTCGCATTGTTTGATTGGTATTTTCTTCTTCCTTCCTTTGGTAATACTTGAAGGAACTAAAAAGAAAAAATAAGTTTGTACCTAGAGAGAAATATCTACAATGTTACAGAAAATGAATGTAATAATGTACCAAAAAAAACTGTAAAAGAAGATTTAACTGTAACATCGCTGGTTATTTGGTACCAGCTAAATTTCTGCATTGTTTTTACAGAATTCACATATTCCACCAACATATTCCTGTGAAATTAGAACAGTATCACCTTAATTTGACAGGGCATTTTTTAAATTTTACAGGAAAAATACTGTAATTTCACAGTAGTGAGTAATATTCAATCATTGAACTGCGTTTCTTTACAGACTTGTATCTGGTTACTTGAAATACGTTACGCGTTTTTCTGTACGCAAAAAATACTCGAAATGCCTTGGAGAAGACATTGTATATTTTTTTGTTGGGGTTCCGCCAGGTTCAAACTCTATTTAAAGGGTTCCGCAAGAGTAAAAAGGTTGAGAAACGCTGGTATAGAGTATACTTTTATTTCCCACTTAGAGAATTCGTCCTTAAAAACCTAATAACATATATGTCTTCTTTAACATATACATTGGCAGTTTTAGAACCGCGCCATAGAAATTATATTCTATCAATACTATGTATGCATTTCACATAAATTGTAATAACAACACGTCCTTCGCACACAATATTGAGAAGCCACGTGGCTTATAACGTTATGCATCGACGCGGATTGATTCCGCAGACAGGGTGGTTGGACAATGGGAAATCTCGGCCACCGTTGACGCAACAATTCGGCAAATTCGCATTCAAGAAATGCAGACAGCATAGAAACGGCAGCGGCGGCGGTTCTCATGCGACATTGGCAACTACGTCGGTGGCGGTCTGGGACCGACGTACCCTCAATTGAGCAACACCTGCCTCAAAGTTTGACCGGCTGTGAATGCCGCTGCTGCAGCAGCAGTCGAGTGCCTACAATAGAGTCCGCTGGTGGGTTGCTGGACGCCCTCAATAACCGCGATTTCAATACAGTTGACGCCTAGCAAATAAGATATTGCACAGACGTCAAGCGGTTTGATTGGAAATAACTTTGTATACGGGACTGGTGTCTGAAAGGGGTTTGGGGGTACAAATGAAGTTACCAACCGAGACTCGGACCCCCGCGCGGCTCGTTGCATACAAGCGCACATGAATTGAATGCGCCACATTCGATATATATTTAGTGCACAAATTCCAATTTGCTGCGGGGTCCGATGTATACCTGAATGTGGCCTGTCTGTCGAAACTTTCGGGTGAAAGATCCGGCCTCGGACGCGGGACAACAGCCGACAATCTACTAAACGTCAACGAGTACACAATTCACCACCGGAATCTATTCATAGCCGTTTCACGTGTTAATATCTTTGGTGTAAAGGTTGTATCATGGCTAAAGGAGCTTTAATTGGTCGATAGCAATTCACTCATGTCAACGGTTTGAAACAGGAACATGCAAAGATCGCAAGGTCTGAAAAATAGGATCAAGAACATCCACCGAAATAGATAATACATGACAAACTTTGTTAATTTCATGACAAATTCATTATACAAAAATAACATTTTTGGGGCGTATTATAAAAGGAAACTTTTGTACACCATAAACAACAACAAACGATTCAGAAACTCCTAAAAGGTGGATCCATTATTTTCACAATTCAATATTCAACATACGTTTTTCTGGGTAATCTTGTACTTCGACGTACTAGTGATTTCTCTGCTGAAAATCGATAATTGACAAAAAATGACACCGATCTATTGTTTTAGCAAATGAACTGATGAGACCGCAGTAATCAATACATCATCAAAAACGTAGAGCAGCTACTTAGGAGAGATACACTATACCCCATTATAGGAAAGTTGCCCAAAACACGAACCTCAACCGCTTTTTCCAAAACCGTACATAGCAGGAAATAGCAAACTATTTTTCCATTTACAAAACAGATGCTTAACAAAGTTATAACAGAGTATTTCACAATTTTCATGTCTTTATCTGGAAAATTTTCATAGGCAAGACTGGACATTTCTAAATCAGCATAAATATGCAATAAAAACTACTGAGGACGTAACTCAAAAACGACTTAAAGCCGTACACAAAAAGATGGGCGTAATGGGGATATTATTAAAATGCACAGTTTCGATGTTAATAACTTTGCTCCATATCTTTGACAAGCAGTATTTTTAATGAATTTTGTCTTTAAAGGCTATTAAAACCAAGTAGGTTTTTTTTAAATGGCTATTAAAACTAAGTAACTTATTGCCCTAAGACTTAACAAAAAGTGTATAAAAGTTTCATGAACCGTTTTTGAACTGAAAACAAACATTTTATAAAGATTTAATTTATTATTTTTATTCTCTATATGTAGAAAAAGATACGTATTACGTTTTACGGGAAGTGCTCCCCCTTCCCTCCAGCACCACTGCTAGGAAATTTACACAGCTACCCAGAAGCAAGCTACGTTTAGTTACGGGTATGTTCACGGGTCACTGTGGTTTACGGAAGCATCTTCATGTGACGCGTCTCGCTGAAACGTCTATATCCGAGCTTGTGAGCTAGAGGATGAGATGGTAAAACACATTTTATGTAAATGTCCAGACCTGGTAGAATACAGGGGACGCTTGCTGGGGGATCCATGGCCGACCATGGACGGAATCAGGAACGCACCTCTGAGCTGCGTCCTAGCCTTCGTTAACAATCTAGGCTGGTTGATATAGCTGGAGTGAGCGCAGGGGGAGGCACAAGGGGCCAAATGGGGCCTGGGTGCCACGAGGATTATCCTTGACCTCCAACATCTTACATACATACATACGTTTTAAATTGCAAATAACATTGGCGCGACATTAGTGTGGCTTAAAAATGTTGACTTATTTTGACGTTGCTTTTCTTTTGTTATGCGCAACGTAGAATATAAAATGAGAATATAAAATAAAAAGGTTAAAATCAACATTGTGTATTCGTCAGAGGTATGAAATTTTTTTCTTGGATGACAGTGGTCATTAACCTGGTTAGGTTAATGATTTAACAATTAGTTTTTCAACACACTTATTACGGTTGTGTTAAAATTAGGGTGAGTAACAAAATATACTTATACACGGAATATTCAGGTGTTTCCATTCAAATTATAAGCTAGACTGAGCTTGAAACATTTGCTAATAACACAAAAACTACTCTCCTCAGTTCTGTCGAGTGTAGGAACGGATTTTTTTGAATATCGGCGTTTTTAAATTGATTCCAAGAAGACTACGACGTAGCCACCAATACTTATAAAATCCGTCACCTAGACTTGACAGAATCGAGACAAATGTTTTTTGTATTATTTTTTTATTAACAAAAAATTCAGTGTAACGTATATTTTGAATGGAAACACCTGAAAACGGTGCGATCAGATTAAAAGTCATGAAGTATATTTGGTTGCCCATCTCCAGTTTACCGCCACTTTAAATGCATACTATCGCCAATATTAATGCCTTAATTAATGTCATTTATTTTAAACGACGCACAGTGGGGTATTTGACCCGAAAACCTGGCCAAAATTATTTTTTCGCCAATAAGGGCTCTAGATGTGTTGTTTTATTTATGTATAGCATTTTAACCTTCATACTAAGTATTTGAAGGTTAACAACTTAATAAACACAATAAAACAGTACAAAATATGGAAAAAGCAAACTGCATTAAATATTGTTCTTCACTGCAGTACACCTATTTTAAATTAATTTTTGCAACAAGATTTGTCATCAATAATTTTTGTGATTATATTTCTATTACTGTGTGAAATTTACAAAAATGTATATGGCATGTCCTGTTTAAATACGCATAATAGACGGATTTAAAATTGTACAATACATGTCATTTCTGAGTTATATGAGATAGTATTTTTGGGTCTGTTATGTTATGAAAATTCTGAAAATGTTTATTTTTTAAGACCAGTGGTAGAGGAAGAAAATGAAAGTTTACACCAGTCGATATTATGTATTGAAACTGTACATACGCTATTCATGCTATTTTCTGTACGATGCATTCCTTTTAAGACGTGATAGCAGAGGCAATTAAGAACCTATTTAACCATATTTATCACTATAAAAGCTATTATTTTTAGCATTATTTCAAAATTGTCTAATACTTATACTTATTGTTTCCATGAAAACTTTCAAAATGTGGTCATCCCTTAAGCTGAAACGGTCGTTTTTTTAGTGGTATGACTCTAATACGCATGTTTTGAACCCAGATTCGCATTCCGCATAAACACATTTATCGGAAACGCCTAACCAGCTTCTATTCACAAGCTTACTATTGTCTCTCCTCAACAATAATCTATTTTAATGCAGAGAAGGTGCAAAGTATTTTCTTGCCCTGTATATAAGTCCGATTTGCTTCAAGCAACAAATTTCCAAGAAATACACATATAAGTACAAAGGTTAAGGTTTTCTTCGGATGATTTTTAGGTCATCGGGGTTGTTTCCTATACATGATCCAAAACGGAAAAATATACGTACAGAACGGCATTTACAACATAAAAGATACATTGAACATAATATTGTCAATATCTTGATAACCGTAATCATTTGAATATAGCTAAATATGGTTAAATATGTTCTAAATTACCTCTACTATCACGGTTTCAAGGAATTGCATCAAATTACATATAAGCGTGTATATCAATTCTTGGATTTTCCTTTACAACGTGATAGAAATAAAATCACAAAACCCGCATCCGCAGCAGATTTTGCAGTAGTTGTAATGTCAAATATGTGTACTATAATTTGAACCACTTTCAAGAGCTCAATTAAGCTAAACTCTAAACTAAAACACTCAAATTCTGCATAAAACTGTTTTCTTTATAATAGCGAATGTTCTCGGCCCTGCAATAAACCAAATTGTGGGTAAATTTTAATAAAAACAATGTCGAATGAAAGTTTATACTACTTGCTTCTAAAGAAGGTATAATGAAAAAGTCACATTTTTCCTTAACACACAAAATTGCAACAGTTTTCAAGAGCGTCAACTTATGTGCATCTACATATGTGCAGCCATAGTAAAATCTAACTGTTGGCTGACAAGGACACGTGGCGCAGTGCTCAGGTGAAAAAATATTGCCTATCCCAGTCCTTTACCTATCCCAGAAACTGGTTTACTTCTTGGAATTTAACAATTTAGAAATTTGATTAATGCCAGCTTTTTGGGTCAAATACCCCAATGTGCGACGCGACATTTCTTGTAATTCTATGGAATAATTACCATTAATAAGCATTCGACAACCCTTACCGCCAACTATTATTCTCACGATAGTTACGTCCCATCAAAAACACACTCATAAACCGATTTAACACAGCCGTACGCTGTTATACATGCAAAATAAACTACCCAAGGCCCATCTTGAGGGCTCGAATAGTTGTACCATGGGTAATTACAGCTGCGAGATCGCGCATATTAAGATGACTCAATGGCTTTAGCGGCTGATTGAGCGTCGCCAGTACCGTCTGCACGATCCGGCAAGCCGCGGGCACACTCTAGTAACTGCCCCTCATTGGAATGTTGTACGGGGCGTACAATGGGACGTTAAAATCTTGAATTATCATCCGGCGCAACCCTTTTACGATCTATCGGGGGGCAATAAAGGCGCCCATAAGCACCCTCGATAAGCGCAGAGCGCGGCCCTCCGACGTCGTCGTCTTAAAAATTCAACTAACGTCGCCGGGCTTGAAAAAAGAACAAGTTCGCGGGATCAAGTGCCCACCCTGGGGAAATCCGGCAGCCTATTACGCGGCCTCTTTTTATACTGCGCTGCGATTTATCGCGATCGTTGTTGTTTAATCTGCTTTAAATGCGCTTGAAGTTTAATTAAGGATCAGTTTGGTGTTCGTTTTGTAGTGTATGTGGATGAAATCGCATCTGGAGAACCCTACTCTGTGCTCAAGTTTACATGCAAACTGTTTATATAGGTGCAATATGGCTACTTTTGTTATTATTGGTAATATGACTGGACATCCCGCCTTTCATCAAATACTCTTGATATTTCAGCTCCAGTACCTTTACTTACAGTAAAATATTTAAGAGTTCAGTAAACATCGGAAAAATTTGGGTAGTAATCAGAAAACCTGGCCCCAGCATAGAAGCCAAGCCTGCGTTTACTTCTTATTACAATAGGATGAAAACATGCTATAGAAATTGAAATCAATAAAATAGGTAGATAATTTCTACTACAAGGTGGATAATAAATCAATCAGATATAATGAAATATAGTTTTACTAAAACCTCATCCCCTGGCACATGGTGACAGTAAATATGCCACTGAATATTAACTACCAGCATGGTGTACTACATGTCCAATGTGCAACTGCAAAATATTGTATTATATTATTATATTATATTCATAATAATATTATAATATTATTATTATATTATTATTATATTATTATATTATAATATTGTATCATATTAATGTGGAAGAATAATGTGACTGTTGGTAAGTTGTTGGTCACTTCCTTAGCTAATGAATTCTTTGTCATTTGTTTGTCAAAAACAGCCTCGAAGCATCGAAGATTATTTTTTGTAAATTAGAATTTCGAAAAATGGTGAAACATGGGTTTCTTTATCTTTATGTTATAATCTATTTAGCACACGTTAGACACGTTCTTTAAAAAATAATCAACCAATTTGTTTTGTTGTTTTAAATGCGAATTACAATTTCCAGGGCAGTATCTAGGGTTTCACGCAATAGGTACTTTCATAACACGACATCGCCGTCTTCCTTCACAACCTTTAGCTGCTTTTTTATGGTAAAATAATGGCTTCTGTATTTTAAAGCAGAATCTAATTACCAATTTGCTTGGTTGAAACATTCACGATTGTTGAAATGCAAGCAATATCAAACCTGGCACTCCGCGCCTTAGCCTCACGACCCCTATACCATATGACTCTCCATGTGTGGAGTCATGCCCCCTCAACCTCCTCTCACACTCAATCTCAAAGATATATACAGGGTTAGCCAAAATTTCCGGAACACCTAAATAATACTCCAACCATAAGAAATATCAAAAATTTGTCCAAACAGAAATCTTTTGGCTTTAAACAAGCTATCGTCTAAATATATTTTCAATATACAGAGTCCTTATTTTATTATAGAAATTTGGTTACCTATCCATTTTTCCACCCTATATATTATTACATTTTATAATTCTAAGAAATTTTTATAGAAATCATATTTTTTTAAAATGCATTATTTTTTTTATATGCTATTAACCAAAAATATGCAAAATTACTATAACTCATTAATAATTCTCCAACTATAAAAAAAATCAAAAAATATTTCAAAATAAAGGTTTTTTGGGTTTAAACAACCTCTCGTTCAAATATATTTTTAATATACAGGCTGTTTATTTTATTATGGAAATTTGCAAAACTTTCCTTTTTCTCAACAGAACATCCTGTATATTTAACATTTTTTAATGCTGATTAATTCTAAGAATGTTATGTTGGAATTATTCTTTATAAAATTTTAATTTTTTAGTTATAAGCAATTATTCAATACTCACGAACTTTTACTTTACATAAACGGGTAAAAAATAAAAAAAAATCAATAGAAAATAACAACACAATTAAATAGAATTAAATTAAATGTGCAAACTGTCACATTCAAATAAATGTGTATGTTTGTGGGAAAATATTCTTAATTCGAAGTGGAATGGTAGAAAATGGAATGGTTTGGAAATTTCCATAATAAAACGAACACACTGTATATTAAAACTATATTTAAACGAGAGGTTGTTTAAGCCCAAAAAACTTTTATTCGAAAATTTTTTCGAATTTGTTTGCATTTGGAGAATCATAATAATTTATCATAATAATTTATGATTTTGTTTTAATGAGCTAATCAACGTGGAATATATGCAACAGATGGAGACGAAAATTTGAATTGTCCCCGCTTTTATTGTTATTTAGTTCCCCTATATTCCAAATAGTAGGCACTTTACAACAGATGCTGTGTTTTGTGTATGATCGACAAAGTAGTTAACCTTTTGAACCCTACACCAATTAAATAGTAAATTATCATCTTCTCCAGCCGTGAAATATTTCAGTCGCCACTTAAGTTTCGTCTTGAACGGTGCATCAGCATTTGAATGAGTCCCATCAGCATAACAGGGCGGCGGCAATCACTATTATAATCTCCGTTTAGCGTCCCAAAAATTGGCACTTCCTCGCTCCGCGTTACCGTCTCCGTCGATCGAAATGGGTACTAATTCCAGTCGAATTCCCTCCCCGTCCCAATATTGCCATTCCGACCGAAACGTGTCCCGAATTCGGTCTTCCTTTAACCAGAAACAAATAAACCTCGTACCTGTTGTCGTCGCCGTCATCTCGCCGTTTTATCGTAATTTGACTTATATTCCGACCGTTTCGCTTCGCAGCCGGTAGATGTCGCGACGACACTCCGCCAGAGGTCGCTCTTTTTACGGGTTCGCCTTAATTAAATCCCCTCTTGACATCTAGCGAGCTGTTGTCACCGCCGCTGAAACGGCGAGATTTCTACGTGATGCGGTTTCCGAAGTGCAAATTGGCCGCCCCCACGACACCGCCGCCGCTCTGGATCTCGCAACCGGAATTATTTATTTCGTTTTAACCCACTTGCCGACGGAAACCGCTTTGTCGTCTCTGGTTTTTGAGGTTTTCTCGAGTTAAATCCTAAGACCTTACCGAAGGGAGATAAAAATTAAGCGTGGAAGTGTTTCTATTCTTCAAACGGAAAGTAGACTACATACATGTGAACTATGGTTGCTCTAGTCTTGTTCCGAAATTAATTATAATTAATGATATACCAATTACAAAAAGTGTTATTATTTGAAATAATGATGACCATGCTGCTAGGCTCGTTTATCTATTACAATGGAATAAGTACCAACAATACAGAATAGAACTACTAGCTAGAAATAGTTCAAAATAGATGCGAAGTGTGCGGGGCACACAGGAGCCGTAATAAAATGGCGGTAAAGGTTAGATTTTGCAATGCCAATTTAAACCATAAACTGAGTTCAAATATACAGAATCTGCATTAAAAGCACCAGTCCAAGAGATCTTAAAAAGAAGTGAGAAATGTATTTATATTAAAAATCAATGATGATGTTGAAACAATAATGATTTTCCCAAATTCAGACTTGTACTGACTTTGCCTGTTTTAGTTGCTAAGCCTAAGCGCCCAGTAAGGATTTTTTTATCGCCGCGAATAAAAATTTGCACCACATATATGGGCGCGTTCTTGACAAACCGTGTGTTTCATAACGGTGGATACAAATTCGCTGTAGGGAAAAAGATAAGCGGCGCCTTGGCGAAGAACGCTAGAAACTTTTCAAAATTTAAAAATGACGTAAATGGACTAGGGAAAATAGAATAGTTAGGACAATTATTTCAGTTGAAAAGGCGATTGCACAGTCAAACAAAAATGACAAACGACCAGAGAAATTTTAAAAATCAAATCTGGATGTGTTCCTTACAAATAAATATACAGTATAGCTCCACAGATTGAGGTACACAGAGGAAACAAAATTTTTATTGTGATTTGTCAAAAATTGCATACTCCTAGTTGTGGGTTATTCCGCAGTAACGTGTCACACCCGTCACGCTCGTTTAATGACTATACATAACCAATTGGGGTTTTTATTATTATTTTGATGCAACATGATAACAAAAAGACAAGTCATCTTTTGGAATTGTGGTAGATAGATGTTCACTGATAAGTTTTATTGAAAACCTTTTTAAATAGCCTTGACGGTCGTTACCGGCACAGCGATCTCTTGGTTTTGGTAACCTAAAATTAAAAATTCACCGCATGATCCTAGTGTTAAGTTTCTATTCTAATAAAGTTAATAAATAATTCTAGTTTCTATGTCAAATTTAGGCTAGCTACTATTATATTGATTGCATCATGTGTAGTAGCTAGAATAAGCATATAAATAAGCCACTAATCTTGTCAAAGACATTAATAACAAAAATGGGAGTTAAAATCAAAGTACTACCTGACAATGTCACACAAACATTTTCCTAATTATATGTAGATATTGTGATATCACAAGATGCCAACATGGTATTTTCAATTTTAGAAAAATATGAAAATATATGAAAAAGAAGTTCGAAATAACTTCTTTGCCAACATTTTGATGGTAGTTTTTCTAGCACAACCTTGCTTTGTAAACAGCAAAACTCTGCCATGAAATTTATTTCTCGCTTTATCACGTTTTACGTTATTTTGTGACATCTCATGTTGATTTTAAAAAAAACTATTTTTATAATATTGCCTTCTAGTATTTCAATTATACATGCAAATTATAAAATTTCAGATTATAACTTAGAGCCGATTGATACCCAGGTAAGTATTTAATCGTTCCACAATACCGGTGGATAGGCAACTGATTTTTTTCCGAAAGGCCCCAGAATTTTGTTCGCACACACAAGAAAAATATCACGCGCCGGGCCTGCTTATAAGCATTTACTAGAATTGATATTGCAATAATACGAAATCTATTTTTCTATGCTATATTCTATTATTACTTTATTGGACATGTTTCGATGTCTGACTATCGATATCAGTCCGGAATCTACAAAAAACTTAATCTTAGAAATATGTTACCATTTGTGGCACTATAACCTAACATTAGTTTGCATACAAAAAGAGAAAAAAGAATTGTAAAAGAATTGTAAATTTACTTGTCAATGTTTTAAACGTTCTTTATTACAAAACAAATTCTGCTAGGGTAGCAGTGGTGATACTATCTGGACCAGCTTTATACGTCTTACGATTAGGTGCATTAAAAAATGTGGTGCTGTTAGGTAGCTACTGCAAGCCACAATGTGGCGTTGTTTTAGTTAGAATAGAATTAACAATTTGTCCTGAAGGTTTCTCCAAATATACATTGCCTATTAAATAATTGCACAAATTCTTTCTTTTATCGTGATTTTCAATTGAGGACACACCAGATAAATTAAATTTGGGATGTTTATGACGAAATATTTTAATAATAGCTTTCAATTCTTTGTACGGGGTCCAGTTAAAACTAGTAATGATCTTTTGTTTGAAATGGCAATTTAAGAAAAACATTTATTATCGATATAATGCTATAGTTTGTAGAATTTTACGTAGATCGGTTTTCCTTGAACACCTGGCTTACTATCGGTTAGACAGTAAGATGCTTAGTATAGAAATTGTACATGCTTAATCCAGCTTTCTGCTAATTAACAGCAGGGAAATGCCAAGCATGACAGGACCACAAGTGCTCATCAAAAACAGTTAGTGCACGGACAAACAGTTAGCGACGCTGATAGCAGTGCTGATAGCGGCGCTGGTAGCGGAGAATTTGAATACATTTGAATGCTTACGGCTATGAACAAACAGGCAGCGGCGCTTCGAGCGGTGCTGCTAGCGGTGCTGCTGCCGCTGACTGTCTGTTCATGGCCATAAGCACCTGTGTAACGCTCCGGTACCAGCGCCGCTATCAGCACCGCTCGAAACACTGCTATCAGCGTCGCTGACTGTTTGTCCGTGCAACTCTTTGGTTTGTCAATTTGGCAGACTCATTACAAAAGAATAACACAACTGGATCGCAGGCTTCCATACCGAGCAAATTTGCGTCGGCGTTTTTGAAAAACTTTGTATCTCTTCGTCAATACTTCAAGTAGGTCGCGTTTCTAATTTCATCCCTAGAGCAAGTAAGTAATTAAACTTCTCGCCGTCGATTCAAGAAGAAAAGTTCAGCTCTCTTTCCTACCGTAGTATCCGGTCTTCAAACAGAAACCTTCCGAGTTTGCATAAACCGCCGGAAGCAGCATCAATTTTCTCTAGTCTTTTCGAGGTACCGACAACCGTCAGAAGGGCGCGGGCGAGCGGCGGCGACGGCAAACTCCAAGATAAGCGGATAATTAGCCCGCTATAAAGGTGCGAATTACAATTAAAAGTCAAACAATTAAATCAGAGTTTCGAATTAATAAAGCGCTGTACAAACGGGCGGACCGGACCGAAACTATATTTATACAGTGTGCCGTGGAACCTTCAGGAAGGGTTCGTTGGTTTGGAGGGGATTTAGAGGGACGAATAGGTGGGTTGTAGCTCCCTCTCTTGGGCCAGGGCACTACACAACGCTAATTAGTGTAGTTCTCTCGAACAACTGTTCCGGACTGCAAACTTTACAAGTGTATGGTGCACAATAATTTCGGAATTGATGGACGCCGCTCTATATCGCTGACTAATCTTAATTGAGCACCACTCCCATCTCCGTCTTAATAACAACAAGGTAAGCATTGAGGAATATGGCTTTGGATCTCGGACGAGTGATGCAGCATCGGCATCGATCAAACACGGTAAACATACTCGAAAGCGCTGTGCGGCTATAACTCAAAATTTAAACTGAGCAGACTAATTGGTGCATAATCATAGGCGCCATTGCATATTATGGGAAAGCCACCTCTCAAATAGAACCTTGGTTGGGTCCGATACGGCTTGTAGTCCAAAAGTCCAAAAAACCGAAAAAGTGACACTCATAGGACTACACCCCGAGATCACTTACAGGAAGCAAAAACGGAAAGTTGTTTTTTCAGCTACCAGTACATGTATGACATATTAATTTATTTCAATCTGCTTCCATAAAAGAAATTTAATAATATGCACAATATTCTAGACTCTAAGACTGTAGAACTATACATATAAGTTTACAGATTACTTAAATAATCTGTAAACAAATAAAACCTAGTAATTACCATAATTAGGAACAATATATAAATAATAGTCTACCGTTATTGTGAATTTTTTTCGCACAATTGGTAATCAATCAAAACTTTACAATAGCAAAAATAGGCATGTCAACATTTGTTTTTTTAAGACATTTAACATTTAACGATGTATATGGATTTGACGCCCCTAATCTACCCCACAGTGCCCTGAAAACTACCCAAATGAAAAAATTTACATATTTCAGAAAATTGACCGTTCTAATAATTTCATTATCTTTTTTCTCATAGGAATCATTACTATAAGCCTTATGGAATGTTTATAAGCATTTGTTACTTCATTTCCATTTGTTTAAACAAATTCTATTTGTTTAAATAATTGATTTTTCTAGCAAATCCGTCTGAATTCTGCTTTCTGAGTTCGAAATGGCAGTTTATTACCTTAGAGGGACATTATTCATTAAAAAAATGTCTTCATATTGTTTAAACAACTTTTTCATTTTCTTTTGGAAAAGGTCCATAATGCAAAGAATAAATGTAGAATGTTGAAAATAAATAAACGCCTCTTAACTTTGCAGATTTATTTAAATTTATATTGGTACCGGTTTCGGCAATGCTGTCATCCTCAGCCAAAATCTACACAACAGAATGGACCAAGTAAAATCACATGCAAGGGGAAAAACAATCACGAAAACTTACTGTCAAATAGTTAAAAACTTCTATAGCTGCAGGAAATCAAAATACTTGCGTCATGAAAGCGGTTTGACATCTAAATACAAATAAAATAACACGATAAGTATACATATGAAACTGATTACAGCATATAAATTAAAATCGAAAGGTGAAAAAAATCATCAGAGCAGCAGCGAGCATACCATTTTCATTTTCAACTTTATGGAAGAAAAGTCAGTTTATTTGTGAAATTAACTTAGTTTCACGTTCGAGATATCTAGTCTGTATTATCTAATAGACCCACATTTGTTTAAACACATGCCATTTCTTTAAAAAAATTTTTTTGCGTTTCGCCGAAAATTATTTTTTAGATCTGTCTGGCCAACTGTTATTCTGAAGTGACATCATTTATAATTTGGGCTGATTTCCAGTGTTGCGACACACAGTGGTAGGAAATCAGAATAAGAAATGGAGAATAACTCCCCAATTTCCCGAAAAAATGATTTCAAATCATTTCAATTTTTTCGAATAAATGAGACCAATCTAAAAAAATGAATTTTAAGTGAATTGCAAACCAAAATTTGTTTAAACAAATGGAATTTGTTTAATCAAATGTGGATTTATTAGGAAATATAGATAATAGGTTTGTTAGACATCTCGAACATGAAATTTATAAGTTAATTTCAAAAAGAAACTGCCTTTTCTACCCTAATTAGAAAAAAGTTGAAAATGAATAATAATTGATTATTTAAACAATCGGAAGAAAACTTTTATTGAATAATGTAACTGTAAGATAATAATTTGCCATTTCGAACTCAGAAAACAGAATTCAGACTGATTTTCGAGAAAAACGAATTATTGAAACAAATAGAATTTCTTTAATCAAATGTAAATTAACTGACAAATGTTTATAAACATTTCACTAAACTTATGGTAATTTCTATGACAAAAAAAAGAGACTGAAATGATAAGAAGGACCAATTACCTGAAGAATGTAAATTTGTTCATTTAAGGGTAGTTTTCAGAGCACTATGGGGATGGGTTGGGGGGCGTCAAGTCCATATGTATAACAGCTCAAATTCTTCCTTGGAAAATCCTCTACAAGTCGTTAAGTAGTCTTAAGTTTTCCCAAACCACGAACAATTATTTGAAAAATACCAAAAAATGTCTTCTTCCCATGCATATTCCCTTGTATATTTAAGGCCTCGACAAGCACTGTTAAAAATCAAAATTTCAACAACAAAAATTTAGACAACTGCCCCCCCTTCCGATTTGAGCTGGATACGCCCATGGATAAGGCTATATCCCCCGTCAGGTATAGACTACAGGTCCCTATCGACCAAAATTAAATTTATAAATCGCAGTTTTCCCCGTATTATTTCAACCGTGCAGTGTGTGAAATATTTTCCAAGGGGGAGCAACCCTCTATTAGTCTTCCCAGCGACTTGACGTTCCCTAAGACGCTACGGCCCCAAAAAAATCGAGAGGCCGATCGCCAGGGTAATTAATTATTTTTTCTTGGCGGCATCGAGTGCCGTCTGCTTTCTTTTACCTAATTCTGATCGAGTATGCGGGAAGGAGGGGGCAATAAAACGCACCGTTCGCCGCCCCCAGCATCCAGATTGCCGCCGCCCGCCGCCACTCGTGCATAGCTAACGATCGCGCGACGATTTGCGATTTGCACAGGAGGTACGTGACGCACCTCGGTGCCGCAAGACGACGCGGAAATTTCTTAATTTAGGATCACCGACCTTAAGACCGCCGATATTGATGGCTTTAATTTGCGTCTCGGGTCGGGAAAGCCGGAAAACGCTTGGGAAATTCGTCGCACCAGCGTGCGAATTCAGATTATAGTCAGGGTCAGATTTTTAATGGCGGATTTCTTGGTCGTACCGATTAATTTCGGTAAGGCGAATGCAGATGCGAATCGCTATTGTGTTCAAAACCATGAAAATAAACATCTTCGTGGTTTCAAAATCCATCATATATTCCGACGCATGGTGGTGCTAGACACCTCAGATTATTGAACCTTAACGAACATGTTTGGTCTTCATTTCGGTGCACCTTAGGATCAGATTCTAAGATAAACAATACCCAACAAATATCCTGAAATTATATCTAAAAATTTAAATGTTTTGTGTCACGTCGTTTGTCACTTTTTATCAGTCCAACGACCACAGCTACCTGCATTGTGTTGTGTACGGTTTCAGTAGGTTGTAAGATGCATTACTAATATGTTTTACATTGAAGAATTTACAAATAAATCTTCCAAAATATACTTGGAAATGGATTTTTAACTGTGAAGATGTTGAGATGTTGTAGATATTGCACACAGAAAAGTGATCTCTAGAACGAAGAGAGAATTACTTGGATGAAATTGTTGGTAGGTTCCGTATATACGCGAGAGATTATTGACTTCAACCAAGAAATTTTGTTTCTTGGAATAATTACTAGATTTCAGAAAGTTGATACTCCATTGAAGTAAGTAAATAGTCTTCAGTGAAGGCCTATTTTTATTTTCAGAAGTTATCCAACTTGCTGCAAGTATTTTATAGATTTTAAACATTAGTTTTCTATAAAATCCAACATAATTCTCCTCCCTAAACGGAAAAAATCAGAGCAAATAATAGATGATCCCGCCCAGCCAGCCTTGAGAGAGGATTATAATATCATAGCTGACACACTGGCCCCGCGATCGCATTTTGAGCGCTTGTAGATACATTTACGACAACACGACAACCAACGACACCCACAGATCACTAATTGGAGCTGTTATCCAGCATTTATATACCCAAATATGATGACATTTTACTTACTTAGGTTAAATATCTTATATTTTCTTGGTTCAAGTAACTACACACAGGAATGGATATATAAAGTACATCGTTTTTTGACATGTTTGGATCGATAAATTGAATTACTTCTTTCAAGACAATATTGGTTATTACGAAGACAGCATTTATTTGTCGAGAGCATTTATCTGATAAATTCAATTACTTTTATTGAATAGATGGCCTTTCTTGCATATACCTAGCATTCTACATTTAAGTGATTATGCATTTAAACCCAGTAAATAAGTTTAAGTAATTACGTTTTCTTGTTTTGAGTAATCACTTTTCTGTGTGTGCGACTATACAGGTGTCCGTTACAATACATGGATAAATAAATAGGTTAAATGAAGAAGTGCCCCTGCGTTTGTACTTGAATTAGAGAAAATTTTAAAAGTTTAAAGATGGACAGGCGTAGAAGCAATGGCCAACTGTTTTTCTTATAGTTGGATTTTGACATTCTTAAAGTAGGTTTTTCTTTGGGTTGCACAGTCCATGCATGGTAGGCAGATTTTAGGCAGATTGTATTCTATTATGTTTTTCATAGAGAATAAGAATTGATTTAGATGTTTATTTTAATGCAACGACATTCTCGTAAATTTCTGTAAATAGTTTACAGAATAGTAATAATAATTTACAATCTAGGTTGACGCTTTTCTGGATAATACAGCAGATGTGTTTTTTTACGTATAAGATAATTTTATCTCGAACACTATATCCTACAATTTTCATAAAACTTTGGATTTAACTATACTAGTAATAGTTTAGTTAATTAAAACTTACTATGTATTGATAATAAATAAAATGATCTTGCTTTTTAATTATTTTCATTTTGCATCCGAAAAGACTGTTTTTTTGTCAAAAATATCGTCGGGTTAAAGGTAAAAGTCACTAACTAACAAGTCACTAAAATAATTACGAAAATCTGACTTTAAGATGTATTACCAACAAATATAATGATATTTTCTGGATGATTAATGCATTTTCGAGTACTTAGAACACTTATTGATCGCCTCCTTGTACAAGATGCGCATTTAGAAGCATTTGACTACAATTAATTCGTGTTTCAAGAAAATGTAACAAAATGTTAGTTAGTGACTTTTACCTTTAAGCCCACGATATATAATATGGCAAAAGGGTCACGCTATGTTATAACTATTGAATCTATTGTGTATATACATATTTTATTGATTTTTATCCTTTGGAAATAACGGACGTTATTGACACATCAAAAATTGAAGGCAAACGGATATTTTACTCCAAACAAATAGACTGCTACCAAACTTCAAGTGAGGTACATCCGTAAAGGCAACGCAACGCTACATGTTCGTCTATTTGGCAAATATCGTTTATCGAAACCTATTGTAAAAGTAAAATATTTTCCAAATAACCGATTGTGTGTACCCGGCGTAACGCTTTTAATGTTTTTTTGATGTTCGCTGTTTGGTTTCGCATTGAAAAGTGCATCCACGTCTGTGGCTTCAAACGTCTACCTCCATTGGATTTGGAGTAAGAATTTGAAATGTAATGTTTTTGTCGATTGCTTCCAACCTAAGAGAGTTATGTTCCATTTGATAATAAATAACAAATAAGGTTCATTCATATATCTATGAAGGTAACGATATTCTAGATTCCCATGCATTGAAAAGTTCTTTGTTTTCATTTGATTAACAGAAACCAAAATTCAACAAATTAAGTCAGTTCCTTACTTTCGACACGTGGAATCATACTTCATTCATGTTTGTGCATGTATTGCAAGAACACGTCAGTTTTCTATTTAATTAATTATAATAACAAAGGAAAAGAGTCTGTATCTGCGAAAAGATATTCATAACTGGTCTATGTGGGTTAACTTAAATTTGTAATTTACAAATTATAACTATAACCTATTTTACTCTAGTTTGCCTATAGTATTTACTATAAAACGATTATTTCAAGAACTATGTGTCTAGATATATTTACCGAACATAAATACACAATAAATACAATATACTATAATATTTACCTATCGATCGGTAGGTCAGCGATGAACAAAATGCCAATCAATGTTAAAATGGAAATGTTATTAAATAACCCAATTATCGATGTATTCATATTTTACTTCTAAATAATTATCCACCACCTGGACAATGACTTTTTTGCTGCTGTCTTGCACCGGTAAATACCATTTGAGGGTAATGACAAGTCGAATGGAATAAGATCGGTTAGGCTAAATCTGCCAATATCACACCATCAGAATTCAGACCCAACAAACATCAGCAGTTCTATCCCTGCATGCAGGCCGTGAAGCGGTTAGCTCTCGAGGAGCTGCGGCAAGAGCAGGAAATGAGGTTTTTAATTGACAGCGGTGGCGGCAGCATACGTCGCACAACATGCCTCCGCAGTTTGCATATTCTCCGCAGGAGAGAGAGCAGGGCCGGCAGGCTCCTCGGGCCGCTCCCGTGGGGTGGTCGAAATCAGAACGAATCGCACACAAATGAGCAAAGCCGAGGTAACCGGGGGCAGAAAGAGAGGGGTGTGGGGCCGGTTGGGTGGGCATGGGGTGGCGCATATTGGTCTAGCGTCCCTTATGTGTGTCCGCCACAGATTCCGACTCCTAATTAAGAACGGGGGTGTGAGAAGGGGGTCTCAGGGTCCAAGGAGGGATGTATATTGATCAAGTCAGACAGAGACCGCCGAGCGAGTTATTATTTCGGTGGCGGAGCGGGCAGCCGCCCCCTCTCGCTTTGCATGCGCGCGCTAGGAGTCTTTCCTACGTACGGCGGCGGAGGAAATTAGTAGAAGAACGGGCACGGAAGGTCACTCTCTCTACAACGTAGACCGGACGGACCCTTCATTAAAAATTAAGATACGCCCATAATGAGAGATTTGATTAAAAACACATTAGGGGTGTGCGGACGCATGGGTGCGTATGCGTAGCTATTCCTAATTTATTAGGAAAGTACGATACCGTTGCTGCCCCCGCCGCGTTAATCCTTTACGCAAACCGTATTAATTTCGGGACCGCCAACGCCGCACCGCGCGCAAAAATGATTACGATATTACGAGATGAGATAGGGTTCAGTAATGGATGCCTTTTTTAGGTCGACACAAATGGGATTTATTTATTATATTTAATTTTAAAGGAACATCCAGATTATGCATATTCTACTTTGTTTAGAATGAGACATGTTGCGAAGCATGATAGAACTAAAATATATATAATAATAAGCATTATTATTCATCGATATATTGATATCTAACAGTTTTCAATTCAAATCGCGGGTTTTGAATAATTTCCCTGAAACCATCTTCGGAATCTTGAAAAGAAATGTACACGTTGTACAATGAACCCAAATACCCAAACCAAAATTCATAATTATAACTTGCTCTTAAGCCATCTAGGGTGTAATTAAAGTAAGGAATAATTGCTATAACGATTTTAAGAGTTGTTTTTCAAAAATCTTTTTAAATGAAAGTGTTTTTGGATTGTTTGCTACACATTATTTTCAAATGGAATGGTATCTTGAATAGAGATTTCTTTTATGAATTCAGCGACGTTTAAATTTTATGTACTTATTAACAATACGAATCGCTGATTGAAATCTGAGGAAATATTGAAGTCTGATGAAATTTGATTTTGTTATATGGAAAGTACCTATACAGGATGGGCCATTTTAATCTAAACACATAGTTTACCTTGAAAAATATTACCAAACCTTTACAGTTCACAGTACTAGACTGCACCTATCAACCAATTTCCGTGTCAAGAATATCTATCTTCTTATGGATATATGTGGTACATTTTTAGATTTTTTGGACTACTGCTAGAAATTTAAATAGTTTGTATATTTAACTTGATTATATCGAACGCCGTTACCTTTTGATGCAAGCACTATTCGAAAAAATGTCTATTCGAAAAATATCAATACAAAATTTATCGTTCCATGTAAACAAAATAAACCTGACTAGTTTTCATACAATCGACATAAAAACGCAATCTCCAAAAAGTCAGTAAATGTCAGTAGATTCTAATTTCTAACACAATAGTGCTAGTACTTTTTTTTGTAGATTACTAAAATTTAACCAAATAGATTATAGAAAGTGTTCAAATATGAGGATCGATATTCTTGGAATAGAAATTGTTTGATAGAAGTAGTCCAATATTATAAACACTCTGTATAAAAACTAATTGTCCTATGTCTTGAAATTGATACTACCTGTTATTCTAAATAAAATTTAACAACTTTCTAATAGTTGAGAAACGAAAAGTACTTGTTCTCTGTAGTATGGTATATGCATTAAAATTGTTCAACAAATAAAGAAATATACGTAAATATCAACCATTCCATTGGCCTCATTTTCAAGTCACTATCGCCATCTATAACTAAACCAGTATCAAGTCCCTGTGGTCCCTTCATGGAAGAAAAGCTTTGTGTATTTTTTTTCGCAGTTGGTGTACTTTTTAGGATTATCAAACGTTAAGATTAAAATTGCCCAGATTTTATGTTAGATATATTTATTCACGCTGAATATGAATCTGAACTCAAAAGATATTTCTGGTGTAAAGTTTTCGAATAATAAATTGAAGTCAAAATGACAAACATTATTTTGGCATTTTGTGCGAATTTATAGCGGCTCATTCCAGTTCCGTAGAATCGTCACAATATACCTTCTCATACAGCCTTAAACAGTGTTCTTTTACCAGAGATCCAAAAGGTTTTTTCCATAAATGTGTTCCAAGCACAGTTGTTAATTATGTGGCATGTTTATAGAAAACTTATGAGTTCATCGAAAACAAACATACAAATAATAATAAGTTTGTTTTTTTTTAATACAGAAAAAAAGATTTACAATAAATTTAATAGAAATTCCATTTGGTAAAACAGCAAGAAACATTGCTATGGCAACTGACTGGCTTTCTAGGCAGGAAACCTACCGCCATCCCTCAAACGAGGATTTAATCAATTGAACCTGTGTGCATGATGTTAAAGAACTCTTACTGTAGGTTGAAAATCTTATAGCCGTTTTACACTACGCTATTAACGGCGTAAGAAGTTAAATTAGAAACGGTTTAATATATTAAGCAAGAAGTTAGTTCATTTTAATTTGTTTGTGTGTGACACTACACAGGTTGTTGAAAAATTAGATTACTTGCGAGCATGCGCGTGCGCAATAATTTACATAAACTCTCCTCTGATGGTGGCAAGTGGCAACTACGGTAAAGCATAAACATAGGTTTACCGGGATGGCAACAATGTTGTCATATGGGAGGGAATTTTTAAGGAAATAGTGACAATTGGATTTTTTGTGTATTAGAGAAAATTATCATATTTTTGCAAGCTCCTAATATCAAATGTATAATATTCGTTGAGACGAGACTCTTTATTATTATTATAGATAAGATTCTTTATAATACATAGAGCAATAGATTTTATATTATAAATAAATCTTTATAAGAGACAATATGGTTGTTCTATTATTCATTGATTTGTCCCTGGGTAGAGTATTTTATTTATCGCCGCTGTATCGACACGGCGCGGCGGTAAAAGATTTTGCCACCGTCAAATTTAGGTTACTACAGCATTTTTTGCATAATAAATCATTATTGTGTAATACTTATGGAACTAAATTGAAAATAAACCCGCTTGGGTGGAAAATCAGGCCAAAAAGTGGGAATTTTTCAAATAATGATGAGAATACAGACGGTTGGGATGTGACAACATTGGGTGGCAAGGCAACAGTGTGGCAACAGTGTCACTGTCAGATCTATATATATAGAGACAGATAGAGACAGAGTAGGTTATGTTTATCAAACTCCATTATTTTCGTTTATTATGTATGTACCCTTAGACCATCTATAACTAGACGGAGTACGGCCTATCCCAATGCATTGGCTTCTTGTGGCCCAACATACCTTGTCAATAAGGTCGAATTTCGTGTAGATTCTCGTGCACATTGTTCGCGCATGCGCACAGATGCTAGATACCGCCATTATTTTGAACATATGTTTACATCGAGGTTATGAGTTTGTTTACCTATGTAGATGCATGACTGCATGTAGATGGTACCTTGGATGGTTAAGAGGTAACAATGGGGCGAAACTGCTGCTTTTGTAAAAAGGCAGCATCAAAAAATATAACGTGTCACAGGTATGACCTTTATTACCGCAATACAGTAATATTAAATTATAACATATACCTTCTCGTAGATTTCCAACAGTTCAAGACTCAAAACAAGCTCGGATTGAAGCTATACCTATAAAAAGTCGGGGTTTTAAAACAACTGTGTTGTGTTCAAGACACTTTTCTAATAGCGATTATAAACTGGGAAAAGACGGAAGACCATAACTCTCCCGTAGTGCGGTGCCAAGTATTTTTGTTATGAGTGATCTACCAAATGAAAATACGGACACAGATAGTATGAGCGATGCAGTTGTAGCAGACACTAGTGGACACACAGAGTCAACAATCACTGCCACGGCTACGAGCTTTGAAAGTGCCACACAGCGCAACACCAACGGAACATCCTTCAGCACTGCCAAGAAAAAGGAGAAAATTTATGTAATATGTAACTTTGTTTTAGGTATATTTTAACGTTATTTTATTGTAGCTACAATCCTCGATATATGGGTGACGTACATACTTCAGAGTTATCTTCGTCTCCTCAAGCACGGGCAGTTTTAGCATTAGCAAGAACTACCATAAGCAAGAAAATTGCTCGAATCCGCCAATTGTCTCGTTACAACATGCGATTAAGACAAAAAGTGTGTAATTTATCAACATTAATGGAGCATATTATTTGTGTAAAACCATGTTATTAGAATCAGAAAAAAGAGTTCGTAGTTCTTACACCAAGACCGTTTTGTTTAAAAACCAGTGGTTAAATTATGTTCAAATAAAATATTTTCCTATTATAAGTTGTATTTTGCTTGTAGTTTATTACCCATATTCCTATTAAAGAAAATAAACAAATCATGTATAGTACAACCAACTTAAACTTGATTCGACAGCGGTGCGCAGAGCGTAAATATAATGAGTACGTGACGTGAGTACTGCGCAACGCTCTCGATGCAACTACTCGCTGGTCAAGCTATACAGACAAATGAAATCTTACACGCAAGAATACATTTTGTCCAAACCTATAAAAAAATGGATTCTGTTGTTACTATATAAATATATAATTGCTCTTGGATGGTTTAATTGCTTTTTTAACAAATGTCACAATTATAACAGGTACTACAAATGTATGTACATTCAAAAACAGAAAAGGATTTTTATTTTGTGAGGTTACTTTTCACGCCATACGCGACTACCTAATTCAAATTTGACATATAGCCGCCAGTTTAATCTGACCGCTCATTGGTGCGTTACATTGGGAACGAGAAAATATACGACTTTCGACCTTATTATCTTTGGCCACAAACAAAGCCCGTCACGCTCCCTCTAGTCATATAAGCTCGATGTATGTACCAAAGGAATTAACAAGGGTGGGAGTACAGAAATGGTAGAAATGGTTACAGCGAAGTGATCAAGGACGTGGAAGTGTAAATATGCTTCGATCGAAACTATTGATCGAAGTTGTGGACTGTTGTGGACATATGGTGGACACGCGGTTACGAATCATACGGCCGCGCTATGGGCTGCGCGCAATGCGCAAGACACGTCCAGAAAATTGTGTAGAAATGGGACAGAAGAAACAATTTCGAACACCAGATAGTTTTTAACGCAATTTCTGTATGAAACTACGCAATTTTCGATTGCTTCAAGTTTAGAGTAACTTCTTACGCCGTTAATAGCGTAGTGTAAAACGGCTATTACAGTTCGATAAACTTTCTGGGTCTAAAGCCTGCAAAAAAATTTGTAACAATTCATCATTGTGTTCATATACGGGGTAAACCAGATATAGGTGATAATATGTATCTAAAAGATATGAATACAAATTGTTTAGTTGGAACAAATAATAACTATTTTTTACTGTATTATCGACGTAAAAGTATAGTCGAGACTCGAGAATTTTCTGTGAATTTAGCTCAAATTGAATAATAAAGACGGGAAGAAAAATGAGCGAGGGAAACCCGACACGTCGAACTTTCCGTCTCGCACGTTCATTATCTTGATGAACAAGTCCCGGTAATAATGGAACAAGTGCACCACCAGAGCTGCATTGATCTATGGATGTTAATATTAACAAAGCAAACTTGCAGCGCCCGCAAAAGTTTCGAACGTCGTCGTTGTGACGTTGATGGTTTATTTTCGGAAATATGCCGCGCAAAGCATCTCATCTTCCCCGCGGCACGTACACATCGGTTACTTACTTCGGTGAGGCCTTCTTCTAATTAATTATTTAAAAGTTGGTCGTTATATTGCGGAGATCAAGTTTATTTATTAAGGCTTGGAATAGTTTTTTAGAAGCTCATTAAGTTAATATTTGTTGAAGATTTATTGAATCTTCTGGCAAATGTGTACTTACATATTCCATTACTACCTAATGATCCGACAAAAGGGGAAATTTGTTCAATTTTATTTCATATAAGTCATTCCATTTACAGACCAAGCTCAAGACCAAGCTGGCTTGAAATGGATAGTATTGAGTAATCTGCAAATGTAATATTGTCTAGAACCTAGAATATTCATCATTCAAATATTTTGAGAAAACAGATTCCATTGAATATTCATATACAGGGCCTACAGCCTATACTGGGTGATTCAATTTCGAGGCTCACCATGGGGATCTCGCTTATTAGTGGAGATACAGGCTATGTTTAAATTTGGCAAAGTTTTGTATTTTTGTGCAGATCAATTATCTGAAAAGAAATTTTAGCTATGACTTTCCATTCTAAAGATATCCGCAAAAGACTGAAATGTTAAGATATCGTTTTTATTTTTTTATACAAAACCAAACGTAGCTAGGCATTTGAAACAAAAACATGGATCGTTTAGTAAACCCCGCAATTCTTATAATCCTCATGGAAATGTTGAAAACGATCAAAGAGACATTTTGGAAATGGTAATCGTTAGATTACCATAATTTGCAATGCTTCAACTACTGGTTTTTAGATAAATGACGATTCTCGGATTTCTACGCGGGAAGTAGCCTCTAATTTGGAATTGCCACAAACACGTGTTTGCAGAGCACTACGAACAAAGAAATTGAAACCGTATAAACCCCACACAAGTCAAACTTTGCAGTTGTACGAAATTATTTGAATCAACAATTTCCAAATCGCTGGGTTATATAAACTTATATAAACTTGCTTCTTTTACAATCTGAATGTTTTTAATCCAAAGCACTCTCGTCAGTCCGGCGCCGGCGGTCTGTCGTAACCTAGCGCCAGTTGGGTACCTGATAAGCACGACAAACAACGAGAAAAAAAAGAAACTTTTTTTTATTATTAAACCATTGTTTTAAAAAATAATGCCAACATCTTATTTAATTTATTAGAATAGAAAATTCAACATGGCGCCCATAAGAAAAACAAAAGTTGGCCATGGTTACGCCGCCATCTTTGATGCTATTTCAAATTAAAAAATAACACTGCATTCCTTGTTAAAAAGTAGCTGTAGAATGTTTTTGTTTCAAATGTCTAGCTACGTTTGGTTTTGACGATCCATGGTCGGCTAAATTTCTGTCCAATGCTAGGAATTTTTTACCATTGGGCATTTCTATGAGAACAATAATAAACCCTTATATCACGCTTTTCGCTATTGGTAAATGGCATTTTACATCCACAATCCACCACAATTAAGGTTTATTTGGTTAAATTGCAAACCCAACGCTGAGCGCGCCGCTTGATCCAAGTGCATTTTGTTGACGTTGCTTGGCAACGAGTCCGGCGGTCTGTAACCAAGCTCCAATTAGGTAACTGAAGGTTTTTTTATTATTACACCATTATTTTAAAAAATAATGTTAACATGTTATACATTGCGGAAATGAGAAAAAAACACGACCATCGGAAAATGCCAAAATTCAACATGGCGCCCATAAGAAAAACAAAAGTTGGCCATGGTTCCGCAGCCATCTTGGAAGTTATTTCAAATTAAAAAATTACACTGCATTCCTTGTTAAAGTACCTGTAGAATGTTTTTGTTTCAAACGTCTAGCTACGTTTAGTTTTGCATAAAAAATTAAAAACGATATCTTAACATTTCAGTTTTTTTGCGGATATCTTTAAAATGAAAAATGATAACTAAAATATCTTTTCAGATAATTGATCAGCACAAAAATACGAAACTTTGCCAAATTTAAACATAGCCTCTATCTCCACTAATAAGCGAGATCCCCATGGTGAACCTCGAAATTGAATCACCCGGTATATACTACAGTATGATTGAAAAATAATAAATTGTTACATTTGCTCAAGATTAAACTATCAATATTCACATCTAAATTGAACATTACTTAATCGTAGGTATTCAAATCCAAGATATTGTTACGTAGCTCTTAATGGGGACGGCTCTAGGTCAGGATGGAGATGTAAATAAAAGTCGCAGTGTTGTTTACATCGTTCGTGTATTGCTGACCATGCAGAATTCCAATACTACAGCTGATATCTAAAATACAATAGTCGCGCTACACTACAAGTAGGTGCTGCAAACTACTGATCCCGTTCCCATCCTTTGCCGTGGCTTTTATATTGAATTTGGCAAGACGTCATGACCTGTTTTGAGCCCCCAAAAGTCCTGAGTTAGGATTTTTTGTTGCACAGGGCCTTTGATATAAATCATAGTTAATTTGAATGCTTGCCACAAAGGAATGGCTTTGTTCCGATATGAAAAGCCTGACGTCTGCATTTCTGGACAAGCAACTGTCTGCAGGTTGGGCAGGTTGGGTTGGATGACCTGACCTCAATTGTACAATGCAATTAAACTATACTTCGTAACAATATCGGGTACAGGGCTAATGTGTGAACCGACTCACCAATCAGGAATTACAATCAAACAAGACAATGTTCAAAACATATTCATTTTAATCTACATTTTGCAAGTGGCGATGTCACGAGATTTAAACATGGTTTGTTTAAACGTATTTCCAAAAATTAGAAAATACGGAAAATATTTATACACAAAATTACCAGAAAAAATATTATCTTGTGTTTTTTGTCAAGTATCAGCACATAGTCTCAAAACACGTAAAAGTTCCGATACTTTATCTCGGGTATTTATTCATAAAATCTTAAATACAATTCAATAAATTAAAGGTAAAGAATGTAAAATTGTCCACCGTATAGTGAATACTTGATATTTTTGACGGTTTTTGAAAATTTAGTGAACGACCGAGTTTGCTGATTTTAATATATTTTTTTAGTTGCGTTTACTGAAACTAGCGATAGTAGTTTATCAAATTAAGTATGTATTCAAGATTTTTTATTGCAAACAAACAACAAAAACAACAACAAATGATAAAATATTAAAATTGAAAAAGGACATTCAAATTTGATATCTGAACATAAATTCAATTTAAAACAACATTTCCCTAGTATGGTTAGGTTTATCTGAAGACATACTTGGTGACTTTTACACCTCAATTAGCATAAGTATTGGATATGATTTAGTGGACTAGTATCTCCTGCAATTGGCGACGACTCTTATTGAATCTTATAGATTTAATGTCAACAAAAATCTTAACAACTAACCAAACAAACAAAAATAAACTATGATAGTTTTCTATGATAGTACTACCATATAACTCAAAAATTTCTCAAATACAATATTTCTTCTGTTTTGCATACACGAGCTCATCGTCACCGTGTGTATCACATTGCAATATATCTACTTTCCACTCTTGCCAGAGCTGAGAGTGAATTTGGTGCAAAACCTGAACAATAATTATAGTCAGAAGACACTAAATGGCAAAATTTTGTGTTTGTGGCCACCAATAAGGGAGTTATTGAAATGGGATAAAAACTAAAAAGAATACACAGTAGAACGTCAAAAATCCGAACGTCAAAAATTAGAAACGTCAAAAATCCGAACACGTTTTAAAAGAGTTTAAATACATAATTATGTAATAGTTTGTTTAATATATGTATATTTAATCGATTAAAGTTCGAAAATCCGAACAATTTGATAATCCGAACCACCGTCGGTCCCAATTAGTTCGGATTATCGACTCTCTACTGTATATAAAAATAGTAAAATTATAAGTGGGACACACGTAATACAATGTCAATACGGAGTAAATACATTAATTTTAAGGGGTGGTAGAACAAAAAGGAACAAACAATTTCAATATTTTTTTTATATTCACATTTTTTCAACCTCTTTTATTTAGATCAAATAATCACAGATCAAAACACTTTCTATTTTCTTTACTCATTCTCACCTGTACTTTCATGTCCTCAAATCATACAAACCAGATTATTTATGTACTTCGAGAATTCACACCGTCTAGTTTGTACTTGCCTAACTTTCTTTTCTTTTCTTTGCAGATTTGACTGCAATAGGACGACCCTCGGCCGTGAGGGCGATGAGCAAGGTAAGATCACTCGAGAAGAGTATTTCCGTTGGTGGCAGGCTGTAAAATCCCCAACAAGTGGTTTACAGGAGTGAAGTGGCAGCTTATACGCCACCTTAGGGTTTTCGGTCCAATTCGCAAAGATTGCTCGTGCGGTCGACCATTCACATATAAATATGAACGCGATGGTACTTGACTGGCACGCCATACTTCCGGCCGAGGGAAAAGAACCCGGAATCGGGTATATAAAAGTCGGGTCGGTTTAGAGTTGAGAGGGTGCTAACCTTGTCCATAAAATCACCCCTGGTACGCTCGTTACGAGTAGGACCGTAATAAAAACCGGTGTAATTTAAATCGTGTAGATTATTGGGGATTTTGGTGGAATAGTTCTTAGAATCCGGTACCGATTTAATAAACTTTATATATTGTTTTGTTTTTATATAGGTTTGTAACTTAGCAGACCAAAATTACCGATTGTTTTCATATTGGAACAATAAATTGGATTTACATCGGTTCTTGTCATTGTACCATTAGGGCGCAAAGCATGGATGGCATGTGACGTAATTGACTTGCACTTTTTATAGCAAGGTAGAGTTATTTCGAACATTTTCTTTCTTAAAAGATATTTCCATATGCGATATTTTTGCCATTATGAAATTTGATGATATAATTATATACATGGAACTATTTCTAAATTATCGTTTTACAATAAATGGAATGTTATTTCTCTTTTTACCACAACGTCTTCTTTTAAATAGTCAAAATAGTATTCGAAATGAATGATAGTTAATAAATAACGAGAAATTTGGAAAGAATTCATTAATACTTCGAAATAGCTTTACATAGAATTGCACGATCAAATTTCATGATCAATCTCATTTTATTCTGTGCTCCTAACCCGTACCAAATGTCAAAATTTTCAAGGATACAAAATTGTCAAATTAGAATCGATCTTTTAGAAAAAGAAATCGATATATTTCTGCGATAAAAAAGAATTAAGGACACCATGTACACATACGTGTTGAATTGATAAACTCTTCCTTCTTTGAAGTTATAAACAGTGAAATAGAGTAACCCACCTGTGGTCTTTGACTTGTGAATTATTTGACTGATTTGTATTTTCGGATCAGAACCAACATGTGTTTCCTGTGACATGTCTGTAAAGTTTCTGCTTGTCACTGTGTAAATTTGGCATACTGTAGGTTGTAAATGTTGCTTTTTGATAATTTGAGGACAATGAAAAATCGACAAATAATTAGATCTTTAGCAACCAGATTAATATCCTGAAGAACACAAAAAAAATACAAAAAATTTAAAATTACGAACAGTTTTAGGGTAATTCCATAATGAATTTATTCTATGGAGGTGAATTAGATTGTCATGAGGAAACCTCATACAAAGCTGCTCCCTGGGGTAAATAAGTAAGTTTATTTCTTATAAATCTTTTATTTATATACATGGTCGTCAGTTCGTATGTCTGTCCGACTCCGAGGCTGCCACAACCGAATTTCTCTGGATAGAACAAAGATTGCACGGTGAATTTTGGCATAGTTTAAAAGTTTGCTAATTTGGATATGATTTTTCAATAGCCAGAACTTTCACTTGCTTGGACTTGTCCCTGATATCACGAAACCCTCATTGGGCAAGTATTCTGGCACTTAACTTGATACACCCATGACCCAATAATTCTTAAAATGCAATATTTAACTTTTGCGATTATAACAATATTTTAAAGGAATATCTACAAGAAAATGTTTCAGGAAACTAAACTAAACTAAAGCTGAAATTGCAGTACAATCTACTGCGAAGCTAGCATATATTTTCTAGTCGCGGGAATTGCACAGAATCTTTCAATATCACCGTCGAGTAAGCTGTTGGTAATACCAACTATTGACATTATAACCATCATATTGTGACATTAACTGAAGTAGCTACCCCTTTGTTGGCAATCACATTAACGTCTTTGCATCTTCTTATGGGGCTGTAGCGGAGATGGTAGCTTCCCCGAGTGGATAAATACGCACACAACGGTTAAACAATCGATTTATTGGTTGTCCTTTACATTGGTATGCTTGCTAAATAACTAACTAATGACTGCATGATGACTCTTGCTAACACAAAATGTTCTATCCTTTATAGTGGGTCTCGAAGGTGAGATATTCGAATGTCTGTCAGTGGCATAGTTTCTGTGTTTCTGGTTATTTAAATTTCTTAATACACATTCCCTGGCCATGGCACATGTACAAGAATTCTAAGCTGACCTTACTAATTGATTATGTTATGCCTCTAAACGCTCTCGAAAACGTATAGCATAACATAAATATTTTCATTTTGGTAATGCTGTCCTACTTTTAAATTAGAATAATACGTTTTTTATCAAATTGCACTTATAATGCTTGCACTTATAATGCATGCACTTATAATAATTATACTGGATATTTCTATACCTTAATTATACGTTCTGACCCTTGGTCGAGTACCTGATGTTGAGAAACCTTAATTCTTTCATCTTTAGGCTCCTTCCTGTAGTCGTTCCGCCCAAATATGTCTGCTTGATCTGATGGAATTTGACATCTATCCATCTTTTGCTGGTTCTGTCGGCAGACAGGACACACCTCCATCTTCCATTGAGATGAAAAGTTCTTCTAGATTGCGTCTTTCTTCTTTGTTGCTTCTTTTTCTTTCTTCTTTGGCGCTTCTTTTTCCTTCGGCTTGGTCGCTACTTCTTATTTCTTCATCGCTTCTGCTTCTTTCATCTTTGTTGCGTTTTCTACTATCTTTTTCGTGGTCGCTCTCGTTCCTAGACATAATCATTATTCGCCTAGCTTCTTCTTGTGCTATTCCGCCATTGGAGCTCTTGTTGCTGCAAGTGATGTTGTACTGCTCCAAGTGACCATCGGGATAACAGCGCGTCCAACATTGTGACGTTAGATGGGTGGTTAGCCCTTGGTGGGCAACCACCCTTTCTTTCCCCGTAGGGATAAGACTCCTCACAGCGGTTAAATAGTTAATTTACTTGTTGTACTTTACAATGGTATGCCTGCTAAATAACTAAGTATTGACTGCATGAAGACTGATGCTAACACAAAATGTTCCATCGTTTATAGTGGGTCTCGAAGGTGAGATATTCGAATGTCGTTCAGTGGCATAGCTTCTGTGTTTGTTGTTATTTCAATTTCTTAATACACATGCCCTGGCTATGGCACATGTACAAGAATTCTAAGCTGACCTTACTAATTGATTATGTTATGCCTCTAAACGCTCAACGTTACAGTATTGTAACGTTGAGTGATTTAGTCCAATAACATAATCAATTAGTAAGGTCCGTTTTGATTTTATGTACATTCATGTGCCATGGCCAGGGCATGTGTATGAAGAAATTGAAATAACAACAAACAGAGACACTATGCCACTGAGCGACATTCGAATCTCATGTTCGAGACCCACTACAAAGGATGAAACCATTTCTATATTGTCATCATGCAGGCTTTAGTTAGTTATTAGTAATCAGACCAATTTATAGTGCAACTGAATAAATTAATTGTTTAACTTTGTAAGCGTATTTATCTCTTCGGTGACGCTACTATCTCAGCTATAGCCACACAAGAAGATGGAAAGACGTTAATGTGATTACCTACGTGTTGTGCACAATATAACAATAGGTTTTATATGTTGACCAGTGACTCTTAACTGATCTTACTAACTGAAGGTTGCCGATAATAGAAGACTGAAAAACTACGGGTTAGACAAAGTCAGATCAACCTAGAAACAAGCTAAGCTAAAAGCTGTTTTACACTACACTACTTTCGTCTTATTCCATAATTTTTTTCTAAACTTCTTTTTATTAACAGTTTAACTTGTAACGAGATGTGGGTATACTAGACACACTTTTTTATTTATTTCAAAATAGCCAACCTGCTGCAAGCAAAAGCGTTTAAGGTTATGTTGTTTGGTTACTGTATGCTAGTTTATTTCTGCAATAGATTGCTGTAAACATATCGATGCAAATTAGTTTACATAAATTAAACCAATTGTACAAATCGTGGCGCGCCCCTGTGAGGTTAAACGTATACGTTACTGCGGTATGTCAAAACGAAACAAAATGTCTCACGTTGGCACTGTTGGCAGACCTTACAAATGCCTGTACAGCGCATGCGTCTATGTTAACATAGATTTAAGAAATATAATAGCACGGCATTTTCAAGTAAACAATTCTTCAGCACTTTTTTCTAGTTACTAAAAAGTAGTTTAGAAAATGACGAAAGTAGTGTAGTGTCAAATAGCCTTAAGTGATGCAAACCTAGGCAAACCTGGCTTATTAGCACGGAATTTGATTACAACTGTCTTTTTCTAACTCGTGCTTTACTTAGCATCGCTTAGCCGATGAATTTTAAGATTCCAGATGAGATGTTTACAAAAACTGACAGTTACCTTAGGCCACATTAAGCAATAATATCTACCTTTGTACATAAACCATCATCGCAATCTCTCAGGATTAATAATACATCCCTAATACATCCGGATTGTCGGATTGCATCCCAGATTCATCAGTTATCCAGGCACACATCTAGTTAACAGGGCTTGCGGTTCCCACATCGGGATGTACGTACGTACCTGTATCAGTGTCAGCGGGAACATTACCGCGGACAGGAACCGTTGTGTCGTCGACGTGCCCCAACAGCACCACGACCAGCTGTAGTAGTAAGGGAGACGCGACAGTAGCGACCCCCTACGGGTTCTAACAGTTCGCTCGCGTGTCTGCGGCCTATAGTTCTCCTACGCCAGTAATGCCCCCGTAATGTTCGATTTGTCCCAACGCGCGAACGTCTCAGGCAAATTGTGATGGAGCGAGAGGGAGAGAAGAAGCTTTCCGAAGCCTCGATTCTCTTATTCCAACAGGGCTACCAACCTCGGGAATCCTCGCTAATGTACCAGACAAGCTGATGAAGACAACTCGCCCGCAAGGGACCTGGAGCACTGGGAGTCGCCGCTCTCTCTGTTCTCTGACCTCCTCGGTAGCCGGTTGCTTCCGTGGTTGTATGTAGTAGTACGATGGTTCTCGGTGGTTTAACCGATACACGGGACCAGCCTTGCCACATAAACATGATATATGCGCTATGCCGTAATTTCATCTGACGCTTCCGCCTTTAGCGTCTCGTTCTTCAATTACAACCGCCTGTGCTGGGGTTGCGCCGAGAGAGTGGTAGTGGTGGCTTTGCTCCCCTGGTCGCAGCTCTGTTTTTCCAATTTCCCGCGATAAATAATGGTGAAATTGGTATACAAAGGGTCGTTAGTTACCATTAAGAATGGGACTTTACGTTATTTTTTTTGTCTGGAAATACACACCTGCAAAGGTAATTGCTTTATCATAGTCAAGTGATCATCGCAGTATGGAAGCATATGATTAAACTAATTATAGTACAGTTGACTGACCTAAAATTATTCTTTAATACTCATATTTCCAACTTGACAAACTTTTTCTGGCGGGAATTAAACGAAATGGACGTGAATGTGATTTCGACAAGATGTCGCAACCTGCAAAGTTACCAGGTCGTGTCACCTCTCATGTTGAAGACCAAACCTGGCGACCGAGAAGTTGTGATATAATCTCTTTGGATTTATTATATTAAAAAATGCCAATACGGGCTAGAAATTATTTATTTTCACTAAAATGATAAAAAATCACTAAAGTATGTAATCCCAAACGTTTTTAAATGGATTTATGTTGGGGGACTATCGATTAATACACGATATATTCAGACGAGACACATCTGCAACTGTTACTAAATTTATCCTGAGGCATTTGAAAGAACAAATGCCTCAGGTTTCGATTATAAATCGATTATAAACACCTATATGCCTGCTTTATACGCTATACCATTGTAGACATTCGATACGATCTAACAAAAACGTGATTTGATTTTATGGTTTTATTTATTTTATAATAATACTTTTATGAAAAAACATTACTTTTATTGAGCATTAAGTAGTTTAAATGTGGCAAGCATATCACAACTATTGTATTACTTAACTGAATAAATAATTAAATAAATAATAAATTTGTTTAGATTAATAAGCAAATTAGATTAGATGACAAAACAATGGCAGATTTCCATTTACCCAACATGTCAAAAACGTAGGAGTCAAATACAAATGACTATAAAGAGGAACAACAAAAATATTGAACACATGACAACCGATTTTTTTCGGTAGAATCTAAAAGCCAATTATTAATTGACTCTGGTTTTGGAGAAAGACATATACCAAAAACGAGTTTTGTACATCTGTTGCCATTGTTATCTTAAACTGGACAATATTCACAATTTCTGGCTTTAGATTCTAGGAAAAAGGTATACCAGAATGATCTGTCACGTGTTCAATATTTATTGTTTCCTACCAGTGTAGTCATTGGTCTTCAATTCATGTTTTTAATATACACACAAACGATTTTATTTGATTAAAGTTAACAATTGTGAAATACATATTTATAAAAATTAATCAACACAGACCAAAAGCAAAAAATAAAAACACCGTACTATATATACACAGACTTTGCAATACTGAGGCGAAGCTTGTTTACACAAAATACTTACATTTAACAATATTGTATCAGAATTTCTTCATAACAAGCAAATTCTCCTCTAACCTGAAATATTGTCAGAGACGCCTTAATTACTGTCTGTAATAATCATAATTGACTAGAAGGGTGACGTGTAGAGAATCAGGTAGCATAATATACTTAAGAAAAACATTTATTTAAGAGCCATTTTAATGTATAGTATATTATGTGACCAAAGGCCACTGTACTGTCACCATAAGTAACCGAACTGTCGCAATAAGCCACAACTGCCATCGGCGGACTGTGTCTCTATGGTTGCGTACATATTGAATACAGTTACCTACTTGCTGTCGCTCGTGCTCTAATATATAATACGATGCATCAACAAGAATCCAGTCCTCAATCCGAGGCTTGGTTCCATCACGGTAAATTCTATCAATAACTTTTCTTCATTCACATCAGAAAAAATCCAATATCAACATGGTGCACATAATCAAAGGCTTTTACAAAATCCATTAAAATCCAGGGTACATTCGCTACAGCATTAGAAAACATCTACCAAACAAATCAAATAAAAAAAAAACATTATAATACACAGCAGTGCACTTCTTGCACTCTCCAAATCAAAAAGTATGTATTCAGATCCGATATCGATTACAAGCGATAAAACAATAAAAAGCGCCGTTGACGGCGTCATTAAGGCCGACACCTGTGGCACGCGAGTCCCTCATTATTCGACGCCGCGGAGCACCGTGATAGCTATTGAACAGGCCGCCGGAACCCCCTACCTTCGGTGAATTAATAGCGTTCGATTATTTTCGTAGTCGACGATTCTCGGCCCGTATACCTGTAAAACCCTTTTAATGCTTTCAACCGTCACCGGTTAATATTTTATATGTAGCAAGTTGCTGTCGGCGTATTACCGTCACTGAATAAACACGGTAGAGGTCGCTGTATGCACGTATGGCGTCAAAACTTAAATGGTGGAGGTGCCGGTGCCGCGATCTGTGAATAAAAAAACATGTTCGACAATGCTGATGTCAATAATATAGTGATATATCGGTAATGATATTATAATGCGTTTGTTACTATTACCTGTGGAATTCATTGTGTGTGTGTGTTGGTGTTTTATTTTTTTCTTTTGAATCGGGTTATCTGTATTTTTATGTTCTGGTGAAGTATTCAAGATGTTTCGTAAACCAACGTCAATTGGGATGAGGACAGGTCAGGAACGGCCAGAATAACTGAATCGGTGAGTGGAAGAACAGAGTTAGTCCAAAAAGGGCGTTTTTCAAACGAAGAAAACAGACTGTATGATTCGACAAGTGTACAATAATGTACATGTCACAGATTTATCACCACAGAAAAGTTTTAGTGAATCTCATTGGTGGTTGTTCTAAAGTCAAGATTTTATTCAGGAAACATTAATAAATTAGCTATAAGCCAAAACATCGGCTTGCCATGGACTTAGTCTGTTCTTCCACTCAACGACATGTTTATCACTAATTATTATCACATATTTGTTGATAAAATTAGAAACCGAAAAGAACAACAAATTTAACAATTGGAACAAAATTTAATCTAAACAAAATAAACAAACAGTACTGTAGTATAAATTAAGAAATTAAATCTTAAACTCTCTTAAACTTTGCAATATTTTTATTAGATATGCTCTGGTACCGGTTTCGACATTATGTCATCTTCAGCCAGAAATCTTGTTGACGTTAATTGACTGTAAGTTTTTATTATTTATTTAATTCCATTTGCTATTTGTCGTGATTTTTCGTGTACAGATTTCTGGCTGAAGATGACGTAATGTGGAAACCGGTACCAGAGCATATCTAATAAAAATATTGCAAAGTTTAAAAGAATTTTATTTCTTAATTTATACACATCTCTTTGCAACATGGGCCCGAATCATACCAATGGTAGTACTGTAGTAGTCATATTAGTCATCTTGATTTTAGTTTCCAAAAAAGTGGTATGATAAGAAAAACACAAATATTTGCCTTCTCCATGCTGCAACACTTTTCTTAAGTCAGCAATAATTTGGAAGTCAATAGGTATTTATTAATTAATACGAATTAATTAAGGGCGATTAAGTGCGATTCCTCTATTGGAAATACATAGTTAAGGATTGTGAATATTTTTGAATTAGGTAATAACTTCTGCTGCCAGTCCTCTTAATATTTCAATAAGCAGACTGATTTGTTTTTAACTTTTGTGCTGGCATTGTATTGGTGCTGGATTAATTTGAAACTTTTACACAACCTTCTCTGACGCAGAAACCGGTTTAGTACGTGGGATTTTTTTTGCAATTTTGGGCAGAATTGAACACTTTTTATTCGACAAATTTCGAAAAAATACGTACTTACTGAACGTTATCAAAGAACATTTTCGACTGTAATTTCAACTAAATCGAGTGCAAATTTGTTGAGGTATCCCTGTTTGAACGATCCAGAGGTGAAATGCTGGTGCGCCGCCATTTTGTTCTTTTTAGTAGGTGATTAAAAAGTTAAAGACTTATGTAAAAAGAATATATTTGTTTTTCCAATCAAACTGATTTTTTGTGTTTTCAATAAACTTAATGTATTATTTTTTAACTCCAGGGTGGCGTTAGTTCGTATCTAAATAAAATTTTTTCTTGCTATTTTCAAACTAGTACTTTCGAAAGAAAACAAAGACGCATTTGCCTTAACGCATTGCCGCGCTCATGCAATGAGTAGAAGAACAGAATATGTGTAGGACATACACTATTCTTCCACTCTTTGCATGGGGCACGGTGCTGCCACAGCAATACCTTAGTTTAAAATGTCAAATATCTTAGTTTTAAATGTCAAATTTTGGACGTTTGTTATTCCAGTCAACCATTCAACTAAACATGACTTAAGGGGAGGTTCGCATGTAATCGGTTGAAAAAAATCAAAATTTTTATCTTTCCTATTTTAAACCCAAGAAGTTTATAAAATAATCCCCTGAAGCTGTTTTTTTTATTCTCGCAAGTTTTACGGTTTTATAGCCTATGGTATTCACCGGGCAAAATTTTCAGCATTAAGGCGGCGCAAAGCGATGTTTTTATTGAAATGATAATTCTCGGTGAAGCTTTAAAATAGGAATGCGAAATTTTGATACAATATAGAGAACGAATATATCTAAGTGCTTATGTTGAGTAAATTATTATTTCAATGAATTCATATAAAAAAGGAGTTTTAAAAAGTATAATGTTTCTACCTTCTAGTGTAGAGTTCACACCGATCAACACTATCAAACAACACCGATTCAACCATCACGTTTTTCCAGAAACACGATCTTTCAAACTGGCATGCGCGATTACTATTAAATCGTTTAAGGCTCCCGTCTCAATTCAAATAGCGAACTTCTCTCCAAAGCTTCGAAATTTAGAAATCACCGGTTGTAGATGGCGCTACTATAACAATGTCTGTTTTTATTTCGTATTTATTACATTTGACGTATGGTATAACTTAAAGAAATCAACGTATTGCTTTCTATTTGTACAAATATCCCAACTGGACAGTGTTTGAGTTTTCTAGTCGATGATGTAGTACCCTCACAATCGTCGCTATTCTAAACATGGTTGCCAACTCACTACAAACACGCACTACAATACTCCAGAGTGCAGGTCTAGAGAAGTTCAGAAGAAAATAACTTGTGCTCTTATAGTTAACATTTAATTATATTTTATAATGCATTACAACAGACAATAATCAGACTGCCATCGAAAAGCATTTCTGTACTCCACGTCAAAATTTGCATAAATAATTTTCATGAATATTGAAAATCCTTTCCGATGGCACTTGCATAAGGACCTTCAGAATCGAATGGTAGCGATCATTTCACGATTGGCACAATAATTATGACGTGGATAATTATGTCGCGTTTTGGGGGTCGGAGACGGGAGCCTTGACGGATCGATTTATTCTTTTTTTCCCCTAAAGAAAATACTTTTTATTGGAGGCTGAACCTCATAATAAGTAAAACTTTTAAATAATTATATTATTTATACCGATATGAAAACGAAAAAAAAGCTGTAGAAAATCGAACTTAAAATTCAAACAGAAACCATTTTGTCAATTTTCAACTTTTTTAACTAAATATTGGTTTAGCCTCCAACTAATTTCATCTAGATTCCCAGCCCTTTTGAAATTTCGATGTCTGGTTATTTTTGTCGGAGCTATCGTGCACGTCGTTAAGATAAGCACGCCGCGTAGGGCCTGATACGTCCTACGACAGTATCCACTTCTTGCATATATGTAGTTTTTTCAGGCACATTTTTTTTTGTACTCTAAAGTATAATAATAATATACCAAAAGAAAAAATATTGATATCTCTTAGAATTTGTTTGCAAAATTGTTCCAAAGTAGAGCTGCTATTTAGGTCTCTACATAAGAACCTCCCCTTAAAAAATAAAATATCATGGTGATATTAGTACTTGATATTCGCAAAAAGACTCTACCTTAAATCAATATATAAGCCGCACGACCCACAAATGGTAATATTCTGCAATTCTGTTTGTTTTTATCAATATTACACCATGCTCTCGAACGTAATCAAAGGTTTCTCAAAAAAAAATCTGTTTTAAGTATTTCAAATTTGCATCACTCAACCTTTGACCGTTTACGCTGCAAAACAATATATCATGCTAAGCTGTGTTAAAAATGCTCATATCTAAATTTTAAAATGATATAAATGGTATTTTCTAGTATCTCCTATATAAATGCGGATGTTGAGATTAGTCAAACAGAAACATGTTGCGAAACAAAGGGGCTGTTTCATGCAGAATGTATCATTCCAACGTGCCGTGTTCATCAAACCCTAAAAACTAAATGAAATGCGTGCATCAAACATTCCAATCAACGCATCAGCCTCATCGTGTATCATATCTTCAGTTAAAATGCCTAAACTGCAATCTCCCGGTTTTTCTTTTTTAACCGCATTTCATTTCAAAATCCGCTACATACTCACACTTGACAGCCTCCAGCCGCATAAACCCACATCAAAACAGAACACGATCGCCAAACCGTTGTGATGAATATACAAACTCCGCTCTGGAAACTAGAGCGAAAAACTTCTCTTTTTGTCTCACATATTCACTACTCTATGCGCTTTGTGCGTATTTTTCAAAAACGGCACACTGACGCAGTTGTCTGGCATGGAAGTACGTCCTATGAATGAATATTATCTTGTCCCATTGCGTATTGTCCACCAGCAAAAGAGGATTATGACGCCGTCCTGTTGTTCTAATGTAACGTAAACCGTTAGCGATAACGTTTCGCTTTATTTATTCGCCCGGTGGTGTCTCCCTTTTGTATTTAGTGTCAGGTGTGTGAATTTTTAGGTGTTCCGAGACCATTCATCTTTACTGCCGGCAGCGAGGCGTGATTGATGCTTTTGGAATCGCGTTAACCACGGCAGTTCTCCGATAAGTTCGGTGTGTCTCTATGGGGAACAGAAGTTTTTTTGTTCGCTGGTGGTATGAATGTGTACCGTAGATAGCGAGTCGTTATTGGTTAACTTTCTAGCTGCTGTTGTAAAGTTTATTTCTAGACATGGAGATAATGTACGTCGAAAATAGACTAAACATTTCTGGATAGGTATAGACAATTTCAAAATAACCATAATACAAACTAATAAATTTTTCGTTAAGACTGGATCTGAAAAAAAATGTGAATTGAGTTAGTTTATGAGTAAATCAGTGTCTGAAAAGCTAAAAAAATACAAAAACACGCGCTTGATTTCTCACAAACTAAGAGTTACTTAGTTGTACCTTCAATATTTTTGCTACTGGCTAGGATTATCATTCAATTTCAATTATTGTTCTTTAGAGAAATTAAATAACTGAAAATCTGTGATTACTGTAGATTACTCAATACTCATTTTCTTCGATGAGTATTGAGTACTCTACTAAGTACTCAACATTTTGAAATTTGAGCATTGAGTAATCTACTCAATGCTCACCTCCTGAGTAGAATTTCCTCTCCTTTCAGGCAAAGTACATACTTGAAGTACAGTCTATACTTTCAGTAGTAGTAAAGCAAGGCTCCTCAAACAACGACCCGCGGACCCATCTGGCCAGTAAGAGATTTATATCCGGCACACGGTTACTTTTTAAAATACTGTCTATGTTATAATGTTTTTTTATTAACTTGAAGATGCTTGGCATATTGTAACTAATATAACAGAATAACGATTAATTTATTATTGAATTCTTAAAACTAGGTACTAAATTACGTAATACGCTATCCGCGGATGTCCTTAGGAAGTTTTTTTTTTATTTAATATTTCTGAAAAGAGTTAAATCTAATACGACAAAATAAAATTAGTCAATTTTTTCTTTCCCTATGTGGCCTTCCTCTTAAAAAGTTTTGGGACCCAAGCGTTAAAGCGAAACCTTTTGCTTGAAGTAAAAACAAATTTATATTTCTCTTATACACATTATTAAAAGGGGCGTTTATGGTAGTGAGATCGACGTCGGCCTTGAGTCTGTAGTACGCCCAGGATGTGGTTCCATCTAACGGTGCACTCAAGTCCTTGTGTATAAACAAACATACTTACTTAATTTGTTCAGCCGATTTCTGCCCTTTGCCAATAGGCAGCTACTGTAGTTGTTGTCAACTGTTAGTTATTATTGATCTGAGCTGTTGGTACTTCTTCCTTGTCTCGGTCTGTGGACTTTATTACAGAAACCTTCTTTACAGAGCTCCGAGGTGACAGTTCGTAGTAATTCGACACAATTGCATAAAAAGCAGATCAACTTGATAACGGCTTGGTCAATTTTAAAGAGCTATGTCTTAAAATTTCACCCATAAATTAGCTCCTTTCCGGGATTAATGCTATGGGTTTATTCACCATAAAAGCATATTAAATAAACCAGTATATTGTGTCAAAAATTAGCTTCTTTTCTTTTATTAAGTTCATGATTAAATTTTATATTTATCTCGGAACAATGTCCTATGCTTACACATTCCAACAGTACCTTACTTCTACACATCAGTGTAATAGTTTCGACTCCGATCTGCTTTTTATGCGCCAGTGTTTTGCATGTAACTGGTATATGGATAAACGCGCCTCTTGAAAAAATACTAATGTACATTCGATTGTTAATAAAACAAGTAGACTTAGTTTTTCGTAGTGTCAGTCCGAAACGCTCTTTTCGTGAAGTACAAATTTCCCAAATTACAATGGAATCCTCGCCATTGTTACGACCAAATTGCATATCCAAAAACATGAACGATACCACTGCAACTTTAAAATTTTTTGTTATATGTTTCAAAAACTTATATTTGGTAAACGGGTACTTTCCTATGTCTCACAAAATTTGCAAATTATTTATTATTATTATTATTATGAAATATATTCAGTCTCATAAGTTTCAATAAGAATTATTTATGTGTGTTGCTTTTTACTTTTTAATACCACTTATTTGCGGACGCCATAGAATATTGAAACCCAACACTTTCCGCGCCGGACCCCAAAAGAGCAACCGTATTGGATTTTTCTTTCATAGCCTGATTTTCGTCTAATTTGAATGTGCTATATTAACACTAACGAAGTGAAAACTGCGGACAGTGACGTTCAGGAAATGTTATACCTGGTTTGTGATAAACTACACTTTTGGACATTGGAGACTTGTTCCGACGCGACGTCCCGATAAAGTCGATTAAAGTCCCGACGCGTACTCGCGTTGTAGTACTGGGACAACTTATACAATACCATAATGGTACCTTGTCTTGTGTACTCTCTTATAATTTTTTTAGTTTCCACCGCAAAGGTTTTCATGTTGTTTTGATATCGTTTTATCGCATTTATTTTGTTTTCTTTTTTTAATGTTGGCTACATAACACATAATGAAAGTAACCAAAGTTTTTACTCAGTCCAATAACAAAAGATAACGGACCGATTCTAGTATGCTTTTTCTCCATGAAATATGGGTTAGAATCTGACAGAAATGTCTTGTTATTATTTTTTCCGTCCACTATTGTTCCAATATTGATATCTCTGTTTACATGAAGTAAGGTTGCATACACAAATTTAACAACCTTGTTGGTGAAGATAATTATAATATAATATTAAAGAAAATTTGAATCAATCTAAGAATTCCAAAAAAGATAACAATAAAATTATTAACTAAAGATGACTCACTTCACACCATTTTCTATACATACGATTATAAAATTATTGTGGTACTAAAAAAAGGGAAATTTTTGATGCGAGTGAGGTTTAAGAAATGATTTTGTGTGTATTATTGCTCCTAGAATTTGTCTTCCATCGACAGAAAATATTTGCTGGAATAGGTAAAATCTCACTGCATTTTTCCCCGATTGATTGTGCTTATCCCAACAATGCCACACTAAAATATGGCAACCGTAGACATGTGACATAAGGAGCAACTATTAATGACTCCCAAAGTAAACTTGATCATTTTCTACTTTACAAAATGAGGATACAGATGCACAGTAACTTTATTTGTTATAAATTAACATACTTAAAAACTGTCTTTATATTTTATCGTAACCTTGCATAATTGCATAATTGCATCAACTCATTATGTTTGGAATATTAGGAAATTTAATGTTTTCGCTTACATGCAATATAATTAAAACATCACGCAAGCCTGTCCATACTGTCTCTCGTAAATGCTGTTTTTACTTTTATTGACGGGTGGAGTAATAAAACCGGAAATGAAGCGCAAACACACATTTGCGTGTTCCTGAGAAATGCGCTTTCTAAGCGCCAGCATGAGATTTCAATTAAAAATTTCGACAGTAGCATTAAAACCTATTTCATTTGAGCTGACAAACATCTGATGTTGCTCTTCTATTGCTATCAAATTTGGGAATATGGTATGGAGTTACGGATATGCTTCTTTAATTCCTTGTCGAATGAAATATGAATGAACATCACAGCGTAAATCAAAATATATATAGACATTACGGTACATCTGAAATATGCGGCGACACCAGACTTCATATTGAAAATTATTTGGGAAAGAAACAAAATGAGCAAAGTATCCACTTCGGGTATAAAATAAAAAAAAATCGGAATCCGAAGTGATGCAAATTGGCAAAATCAACTTACGAAAATATTGTTCGAGAGGCGAGATTTGACGGGGGTTCACTGGCAGGAGGGTGAGAGGCGACCGCCAACAAAAAAGGAACCGAACCGCCAGACATGTCAATCAAAATTATAAACAAGAGGGTGCATATTTCAATATTTGCCTGGTGCGGCCGCAACAAATCAATCCGTCCGCGAACGAAACCAGATTCCGAAAAACGACAGAGAAGACAACAGACCACCGCCGAATTAGGGATGGCTTGGTGGTAGAAAGAGACGGTTGACGAACCCCACCGAGAGATTTTATAACCTATTTAAATGCACCGCCGTGACTCCGTTCGTCCGTCATCTCGAAGATCACGGGGAGAAATTGAATCGGCAGGAAGCTGTTGCCTCTTGGAATCATTAAAATTTGTACAAATGGTGTCTCCCCTCATGCCTTTCCTCCCTCTCGCTACCTCGCCGCGCTGCACTCTTGGATTATTTCATTACTACTGCGATTGAAATTTTCTCAAATTTAGTCAATTTTTTCGAGACCGGATTTTTATTCTACTCTAATGCTTGGAGTTCTTTCGTGTTAAATGGATGGAAGGGACACGTTTCCTCTTTGCATTGAGGGTTGATTATGGCGTTCGATGGGACTGTCGATAATGCTTCAGATTACTGTTCAATTCGTTTTTCTGTCGGATTGTACACAAAGACGAAAGAAGCAAGGGAGTGTCTATTATGGTTATAGAAATTGTTTCTCATGATGCCAGTTACTGTTTCTATGATTATTTTGACACTTGGGAATAAGTTATGTTGGCATCAATAATTACAGGGGGGCCTACAGCTTAATGAGGACTCAAATCAACAAATCAACTTTCAACCAAAGATGATTTGACCCTTAAAACCCTTACTGCCCAGGTGGGTTGGTGAGTTGAGGATCGTTAATTTGCCAAAAAAATGTTTGGTGTGAATAGAATTCGAACTTACGTGATTACGGAGTTGGTTTCAGCATTTGGGCGTCAACGAAACTACGCATACTTTTTGAAATTGCAAAATTTTAAGAAGCCTTTTGAAGCACCATGATTACAATGGTGCTTAAAAGTCTTACAACAACGTTATAACGAAATGTTTTCTATAACTTTAAAAGAAAGTAATGTTTGTGTCTAAATATATGTATTTCACTTAAATAACTATTCCCAATAAATTAATCTCTACAAACAAATAATCTGGAGTATGGAATGGAGTAAATATTTGTTTTTTCAAAGAAATATATTTGACTCAAAAGAATATGGTTCTTAAAACCTATATCTTACTGATTCTATGTTATTTGGGGGCTGAGCTTATAAATATTTGCTGATATAAAAAAAATAATCAAACCTTTGAGACTTTTATGTGTAATAAAATGTGCGTGTTTTTTATTGTCAACACACATTAACCAATTTTCACTTTTTTTGTCGAATACACATTATAGTGCAGGCAAATTATGTTGAGAGTGGGTATTAATTGTAGACAGGAGTTTTATCATTGGAAATGGTAAAGGGGCTCATAGTGAACGTAGAAAAAATAAATGCAGGTCATGGGGTGGTATAATGTTTATTTGGGGGGGTTGAAAGCGGGTGCAAAGTATATTATTGCGTTTTCCGGCGAAACTTGATGTTTTATCCAAAAGCGTCCTATACTAAGTTGTAGATCATAAAAAAATCTACAACATTCATATGGGTCACTTTTTACTATGACCTCAAAATTTCCGAGAAAAATGCGAATGCCAATGCCAAAACGAATTTTCTGTTTCTAATTTCTTGTTGTCGCAACAATAATTCAATTTTAATCAAATTTTGTGAAAGCGTGCCTTTCTATACCTTAAATAAGTATACATTTTTTTATTACACAAAAAACAAGAAGTTTTTGAGATATTTAGTTTTTTCCGTCAAAATCAGACCTTTTTTAAAACAAAATTCTGTGGTGAAAAATCGTCGTACAGAGTTCTTCTGGGACTCAATTTTGTTGTTTTTACATGTACTTATTGATATAATAATAAAAACAATAGTTATTATTTAACAACATGCTCAAACATTGAAAAAACTCAACAACGACCTTTGCAACACTGAATTTTTCAGTAATTGTTCATTATTTGCTTAAATTTATAAGAAAATTGCAATACTTGTTACGGCACATTAAATTGTACGGAAAAAATACAAAGGAAACTGGCTCTAATTTCTACACTAATGCTATAACCATTAAATTAGAATAAGAAATCTTCAGATAAGTAAGCAAAATAACAGTTTTTGGCTTAGAATCAAAAAGTATCCAATACAAAAGTTGTAAGTCAAGAAAAAATCCACAAATTTTGTAGAGGATACTATATAACATAACCTCAAAACTCCCGAGAAAAATTGCGAATAAGGCAATGATTGGCATAGTTAAATAATTATGCCAATCTATAAAAATCAAATAGAAAATGATAAATAAATATTTTTCATTTTTTATTTGTAAATCTGTAGATATATATTGACGGGGTGGGGTCGTTCGGAAAAAGATATTTGAAAATGCAAGTCGCGGTAGGTGCAGCGTGTCGTATACTGACGATGCCTGTCTCTCCGTCTGGATTCCACGTTGTCAGCAAGGCCCTACGAGGTGCGCCAAGTTAATAGTTTCCTCCAGGGCGGTGAGCGAACTCATGTGCCAGGGTTGCGTACCGTCTTTTATCCTGCTCGGTCCAGGTCGTGTGTCGACACGTAGTGGAAGGGGGTCCTACGCCCTCGCTGGTAATGGAGCGCACTGGTATTAGGGGCGTGTTACAATATTAACTTTTGTAATTTATTATTATCAATTATTAAAGTACTGTTTTACATTAAATGTTATCACATTTTTAACTAAAGATTTTTTCGTCAAAACTAAATTAAAATTATAAATTCTAAAAAAAAATGAATTTTTCGCATTTTTCTCGGAAGTTCTGAGGTTATGTTATATAGTAACCTCTACAAAAGTTGTATATTTTTTCTTGACCTACAACTTTTGTATTGGATACTAAGACAAAAACTGACTATTTTGGTTACTTATCTGAAGATTTCTTATTCTAATTTAATGGTTATAGCATTAGTGTAGAAATGGGTGAGAGTTTCCATTGTATATTTTTCCGTACAATCGAATGTCGTAACCAGTATCGCAATTTTCTTAAAAATTTAAACAAATAATGAACAATTACTGAAAAATTCACTATTGCAAAAGTCGTTTTTGAGTTTTTTAAATTTTTGAGCATGTTGTTAAATAGGGACTATTATTTTTATTATTGTGTCAATAAGTACATGTAAAAACAACAAAAATGAGACCCAGAAGAATTGTACGATGATTTTTCACCACAGAATTTCTTTTTAAAAAAAGTCTGATTTTGACGGAAAAAACTAAATATCTCAAAAACTTCTTGTTTTTTGTATAATAAAAAAATGTGTGCTTATTTAAGGTATAAAAGGGCACGCTTTCACAAAGTTTGATTAAAATTGAATCATTGTTGCGTCAGCGAAAAATAAAAAACAGAAAATTCGTTTTGACATTGGCATTCGCATTTTTCTCGGAAATTCTGAGGTCATAGTAAAAAGTGACCAATATGAATGTTGTAGATTTTTCTATGATCTACAACTTAGTATAGGCCGCTTTTGAATAAAACGTCAAGTTTCGCCGTAAAACGCAATAATATGCTTTGCACCCGCTTTCAACCCTCCCAAATAAACACTATACCACCCCATGACCTGCATTTATTTTTTTTACGTTCACTATGAGCCCCTTTACCATTTCCAATGATAAAACTCCTGTCTACAATTAATACCGGTTTTGGCTTATAATCAGTTAATTTGCCTGCACTATTATATAAAATTCATCAATATTATCAACTAGTGAAATCTTAAAAAACAAAATGTCACCGTTGATTATGTCCTGTAAGACGTCCTGTGAGACGTCCTGTAAAATAACTAAGAAAGTTGCATTCTCAAGTACTCTGCCTTGTCAAAATGTCAATATTTTGCTTTTTAATCATCCCATTATCGGAATATTTATAGGAGGTGCACATTTTCTACTAAAATTTTGCATCGTATTATCGGAAATTCTGGTAAAGCTGTATATTGCGATACAGGCTGAATATGCCTCAATCACACGGGATCGAGTTTCAAAACGTATCCAGTTGACGCTATGTTGACTACGTGCTGTTATTTCAACAAGGTTTACAAACTCATTTTGCTTAGGGGAGAGTAGTACACAATGGAACAGTTTTTATTATTGTTTAGATATATTTTGTGTTTCAATTATCAGAAACAAAGTGAATAGTGATATGTAATTGACATGGTGTATATGTTACGGTCATAGTGATAAATAGGTTATTATTAATAATTACCGGTTATTATTAATAATAGCCAAGTGGCGAGGTTAAAGTGAAGAATTTATCACATGAACCGGCTATTATTAATAATTTCCAGCATGCTGTGGTCAATGTGATATATTTCAATTCGATATTGCATTAAGGTGATGCTACAATATAATAGAGCCTCAGATTTGGAATTCTGTTAGTATCTACATAATCGCCACACAACGAATATATTCACTGGGTTTTCAGTGTTAGGCCTTTAGTGACGTTACTCCTGACTAACTTATTTAGTTACTACTCATGACTACAATAAGGAAGTTATCTAAACGACACAAATGTGATACAGATTTTATTTGAGTTACCTACTGGTAATTTTATTTATTAAGAATATATTTTATTTTTAAACTGATTCCTGGACTTGAGAATTATTTTGTTTTTGTTATTGTTATATTTTTTCATATATCTATATAAATAATGTACCTATTTAAAAGTCTTTTTTTTTGTTGGTGATAAACGCTTTTATAATAGTGTTGTTAAAAGGCTATGCATAAAACTCAAGATAACTAAGAACCACTCTTGTTGTTGAAACACTTGTTTAAACAAATACCTCACACCTAATTTTGCAAAGATTAAATCCACTATGCTGAACGCGACAACGTAATGTATACTAATTAAGATTTTACTTTTCAAATCATGTTTGTTCGGTTTTTTGTGCTACATTTGTTGCGCGATTACTTTTGATTGTGTTGTGTTTTTTCTAGCTTTTGGCTGATGATGATCTAAGGATCGAAAATAGTACCAAAGTAAATTAGTTATTTATGCAAAATTAAGAGGTTTTAATTAACTCCTTTCCTTTATCTCTTTTATAATAACCGCCTTATAAAACAGATTATATCCGTCAGATATTAGATATGCTTACGGTAGGTATAGGTAATGGACAACCTAATGTAGGGAAGATTGGGGCAAGTTGTTACAATGTTTAATCTTTTATTTATAAAATAGTACTTTATTGTCAAACACCAAAAGTAAAAATACCGTGTTAGGAACAGAACCATACAAAAATGTTTGCATCATTTGTGCGGTGCAATTTATGTAAAAACATCTATCTAAACTAGTCTCGCATATTCTTGCATGTATTTGCATGAAAATACAATATTGAAAAAATTATTATTAAATGGGCAAAATTTCAAGATAATTGGGATTTGAGAATTTACTTAATAAATTGTAATTGTACATTTACAAAAAAACTACCCACATGCATTAAATATAAAAATGGGTGTTATTGATAATAAAATGGTTACCTTTTTTGAACACCCTGTATAAAATGTTCTTTTTTATGTTTTCGTCATTGAGCCGTCCTTGGATGTATACCAAATATCAGTACCAATTATATTGTAGTTTCTAAAGTACGGGGAGACAAAAGAAAACATTCTATATTATCAATGTTTTGTATCATTCGTAATTTTAGTCATTGGGCTAGCCGTACTGATGATTTGCGTCAAGTAAATAAATATGATAGCTTACATAGTAATCAAAATAACTTAGCTAACTTCTTTGAAGACTGTATACAAAAGATCTTTTGTAAAAAGTAATGTTTTTATCACTTTTACCGAGCCCGTTAGAAAATTATTAATAATAGCCGGTCCATGTGATTATTTAAGTGTTTCTAATCACATTGACCAAATGATGCGGTTATTATTAATAATAGCCGGTAATTATTAATACAAACCACATTTATCACTTTAACCGTAACATATACACCATAAGTATAACCTAAGTTGACATTAAAAAAAAGTGTTGATTTTAATAATTAAGTTAATATAGAATATATAGCAGGATGTTATTTGTTCCATTGTGTACCACTCGTGGTACAATGAAACGTAGCATACAATGAAACGTGTTTATTTCCACTCAAAATAAATTTGTAATGAGAAAATAAAAATTATTTCAGAAAATAAACACAAAATAACAATAAATATTTTACTATTTTAACCTAAATGCATTATTTTCAAATTGTTTTAAAATTTTAAAGTAACAAGATCTCTTTTTGCTGCACGGAGAAAACATTTGGGACAAAAGTTGACAGGGCTCGAGGGGGATAAACGATAGTGATATTATCAAATTTCGATTTGAACAGGAACTCCTTCCGGTAAACCGGAAGTGGGTGATTTTGGAAATAATCTAGGAAAGAAGGTTGTATGAGGTATCATCGGAAAGCTATTTTAAAACTAAATTCGTGTTTCATTTCATTTCAAACTTTTCTTTAATGTGAAGATTATCTTATTTATTTATTTAGCAGCACTAAAAAGAACCTGCAGTTTTTCTTTAGTTAAGGTGATCCGATTCAACAACAGGCGATAGATAGCTATCGATACTATAGCCAATGGACTCAATGCATAATTGTATAGATAGCTGTTTATCGTTTCTTGGTTTAAACGCGGATTATACCGGTTATATTATGCTGGTGTTTATAACAATATTTATTTATACGTGGTTTAAAGAATGTTATAACGTGTTTTATAAGATGAGAACTTCAGACAGTTAAAAATCACCGGTGATATTATCAGGTCACCATTCAGTTGTGTTAAATAAATACTTTAAGTTTTTGTTTATTATTAATTAATTATTAATTTATTTTATTTGAATTCTATATAATTCATTTTGAAAGTCAATTTGACTTTGTTAGAATTGTGTACTACTAATGAGTGTTCCATTGTGTACCACCCAACATTTTTTTCTTTAACAGTGAAGAAAATATTTGCGTGTGATTCGACAAACATAAAATAGGCAGAGTATGACTAGAATACAACAAAATATCAATAGATGTTCCATAAAAATAAAAACATTTCGGTATAATGTAATTTTTAAATTTTTAAGTGCAACTAAAAAAAATCTGATGTGGCCAGGCACATGACTTTATCATAGTATATATAAAATTAATGGTTTAGCTGCATGAGATTCTATTTGATCGAGATCGGCCATGACAGCATTAAAATAAAATAAGTAGAACTAGACAGATATGTCGATTAAAGCTGCGTTCGGATGTTGTACTCCGTTGACACCGGGTACACCGTCCAAATGACACTTACGTGTTATAGGGTGTAAAAACTGTAACGGTGTACAATATCCGAACGCAGCTTATATTATTGACAGTAGGTATTGACAAAACATTAGCGTTTGACACTACCTACTGTCATTAGAATCAAAAAATCTGACAAATCCTGGCTACTAGTTTTAATGCAGTATGACCGATCTCGATGAAATAGAATTTGCTCATGCAGCTAAAGTATTGATTGTACCAAAAAATGTCATAGACATAAATTATTCAGAATTTCCTCTACTTCAGTTTATTATTTAACTATTTCGAGGAAATTCAAAAAATGGCGGCTTATTTGCAAAATCTTTCAAAAATGCTAAGACTAAACCTCCAGTTCCTTTGGACCATTGTCAGCAGAAAGCTTTTCAGCTCTGTTTGGTCATGAAACTTCTAAATATGAAGTTTAGTCTCGATATCTTTAGTAGTTTCTCCGGAATCGTCGTCACAAAAAACGAGTACACACACACACACACACACACACACACACACACACACCCACACACACACACACACACACGCACATACACACACACAGACATTTTTTTGTACCTTGGTCAAAAATGTTCAGGGGACCCAAAAAGACATATTTCCGCTAAAAACTCAAAAATTATTTTGGCACGATTACAATACTGCGTATGATAAAGTAAAAATCTGATGTGGCTAGGCACATGACTTTATCATACTATATATAAAATTAATAGTTTAGCTGCATGAGATTCTATTTGATCGAGATCGGCCATGTCTGCATTAAAATAAAACTAGTAGAACTTGACAGATTTGTCGATTAAAGCTGCGTTCGGATATTGTACTCCGTTGACACCGGGTACACCGTCCAAATGACACATGTTATTGGGTGTAAAAAGTGTAATACAATATCCGAACGCAGCTTATATTGACGGAAGTTATTGTCAAGACATTAGCGTTTGACACTACCTGCTGACATTAGAATCAAAAAATCTGACAAATCCTGGCTACTATAGGTTCAATGCAGTACGACCGCTCTCGATGAAATAGAATTTGCTCATGCCGCTAAACTATTGATTGTACCAAAAGATGTCATAGTCATAAATTATTCAGAATTTCCTCATCTTTAATTTATTATTTAACTATTTCAACGAAATTCCAGAAATGGCGGCTTATTTGCAAAATCTTTAAAAAATGCTAAGACTAAACCTCCAGTTCCTTTGTACCCCTTTCAACAGAAAGCTTTTCAGCTCTAAGTTTGGTTATGAAACTTCTAAATATGAAGATTCGTCCCGATACCTTTAGTAGTTTCTCCGGAATCGTCGCCACAAAAAACGGGTACACACACACACACACACACACACACACACACACACACACACACACACACACACACACACACACACACACACACACACACACACACACACACACACACACACACACACACACACACACACACACACACACACACACACACACACACACACACACACACACACACATACACACACACACACACACACACACACACACACACACACACACACACACACACACACACACACACACACACACACACACACACACACACACACACACACACACACACACACACACACACACACACACACACACACACACACACACACACACACACACACACACACACACACACACACACACACACAGACACTCACACACACACAGACTTTTTTTGTACTTTGGTCAAAAATGTTCAGGCTTCCGCTAAAATCTCAAAAATTTCTTTTGGCATGATTACAATACTTTACATAATGCGTATGATAAAGTAATAAAACTTATTAGCTGATAAATGTTGAAATTGCATTGTAAATCTCCTGTCGTTTACATGTATCCATTATAGGCATATTAATAGCAATCTATGAACACATTCAGAAAACTATACCTTTTCGCATTATTTTGCTAGTAATTCGACGTGTTCCATTGTGTACCACTCTCTCCTATTTAATATTTCTACCCATCGGTGTTTATCTGCTAATTGTTGGTCTTTAAATCAAATCATTGCTGTTATTAGAATTTAATAATCTAATACCCATTTTAGCATTTTGCGCAAAGGTTTACTTGAAATTATGCATCTTCTACACTAATTCAGTCAGATTTTGGAATGAACTAAGAAAACATGTTGACGATGTTGAGAATTGATATGGCTTTTCAACAGAGTGCTTGAGAACTTTTCCAAGTTACTTAGTTACTCCTCAGTCTGTCGAAAGTAGGCCAAAATGGAAAATCACCATTTTGGTTTTCCGTATAGTAACTCCAAAGAAACAACGAAAATCAGTCAAAGGTTTCAAAAGTTATTAAACATCATAGTTTAACAAAATTGGTATTAGACTCTTTTAGTTGTGTATTTCTTTCTTTTTTGGTAGCTTTGCGGTTACTAACGGTAAAACATCCTTCAAAACCTACTGTCCCACCTAACCCAAAGCTTGGACTTACTGGGATTGGTCCTCAAAACCTTCCATAAACAAATTTTCAATCTCTGGTGATTGTGGTGAAACCATTGCTACATCTACAACTTTTTCAAACATTTCTGTATGACCACATGAAGAATGACAATATCCGGTAGTTATTATGATTCGCTTCTATAACAAAATCGATCAGCAGAGAGATTAACAGAAATTCTGTCGATCAAAATAAACTGCAATAGAAGACATGCGACCCAAATAATCAAGATCTATATTCAACTATGCATTAAGAGGAAAACCTGGAAACGAACGTTAGTTTATAACGACTAATAATCTTCGCATAATTGCTGCAGCTCGGTTTTCTCGTACACATGTCACGATTCAATCCCGAGCGTATAAATGCCGTAACCGAGTAATTTGTACCTAAATCCGAGGTGCGGAAAACGCGTATTAATATGTCGTTTATATTGATTATCAATCATACCGAGCGTTGGAAATTATTCATGCCCGTCGTCGATTAGGGTTGTAGCAATGCACGAACACGACACACAGTCTATCTACATATATATGTATAGTCGACTATGCCGACTATACAGAGATGTAGTAGAACGTGCTGGCGACACATCCTAATGACCGCGCGACATCGACGCCCCCTACGAACGTAACTAACACTAATACCAGTTGTGCGCGTTGAACACAAAAACGCTTTTACGGCCAACTAGCCGCTGGAGCTTATTCCCACGCGACGAAGACGTCGTCTCGGATCTTCAAAAATAGTTACAGATGTCCGCCTAGGGGCTTCACCCGAATCGAAAATATCGTGAATGAGCAAGTACACCCAAGAGCCTACTCAATCGTTGCGAAGATTTGCGATTTGGTAATATGACGATGCTGAAAGGCGGTGCTTCAAGTTAACTATAAATAAATAAATTACTTGCAATGATATCTCAACATTCTCAAATAAGACTGATGTATGTTGATAATTTAAATCGTCATATTACATTGAAGGAAATTATGTCGCCTTTGCCATTTTATTGGAATCATTATATCGCACATTCAGAGTGATAATGGCGAATATTGGTAATAATTTACAGTTTTTCGTTCAGTTTTCTTGTATAAAAGATATAACTTTAATATAACTTTAATTATAAAAACTAGCTAGAGTGTTTTACGTAAAAATTGGCAGTTCACACAATAGACTATAGAGTAAATAATTAAAAATGTAAAAATGTGTGATTTTTGTATTGGAACAGAAAAATTATCAACGTCAACGTCAATTTTGAACGTAGATACAACATTTTACCTTTGGAAGGTAAATTGTAAATTTTTAATCTTTTCTTTAAGAAAAATAAACGCTATATGTTTTTTGCACAAAATAGATATTGTAAATATGTAATAGATTTTTATCCAGAAATATGTATTTGGTTGCTCTTTTGAAATAACTTGTTTATTTAAATTAAACAAAATTTTGTCTCTGTGTAAGATTTACTATCAAGGGATCATCTAAACGCTCAAATGGGGGTGAAGACATGACGAAGAAAAATATTTACTTAATAGGACAAATTTCAACTAAGATAGCAAACAAATGTTCTAATTCAATGGCTACAAAATACAAAAGCATAATATGCAGGGGCCCGGTTTTGAAAACAAGAAAAAACTTAATTCTTTTGTCAGATCACCAAAAATGTCAAAAATTCCTATTTTTACATTATCATTGTAGTTTTGATTGGATTTGAAAATTGACAATTTATGATATGATTATGCCAAACGGAAATTGGGGGATTCCTGGTTCAAATCCAGGCGGAGGTGTTTTTTCCAAAAATTATTCTCTCCTCGATTAATAATTATCTATCGCTTCTTTAATTGTAGGTATTTATATTACTACAGTGTTTGAGTTATTTTTGCTAATTATACTTTATGAAGGTTCAATTACAATCAAATTGTAGTGACGTAAATTTTAACAATAATAATAATAATAATAATAATAATAATAATAATAAATGCCTTTATTTCTCCCAAGCACAAAAAATATACAATACACTAAAAATTCAACAAAGTAACTTGGATGGAGTTGGCGAAGTACAGGTCAACACAATAAAAGTGTTGCCTGCTCAACTTAACCAAATTAACAAATAAACAAACCAAATTTAAACAAACCAAATTTAAACAACCAAACTTATAAAATACTAATTTAGGGCACATACACGTTCGCTCACTGCTCAAGGAAAAGTTTCGCAAATAATTTCCGTTTAAAGCCGGAGTTGCTGATGGGTATGAGACATGGCGGCACACAATTGATATTTTTTGCGATACAGTAGGAAAAAGCCGCGTAAATAGTTCAGTTGAATGCTGTGGCGGAGTGAGGCCGCCCCTGTATCGCAAATTCAGATTGTGTACATCGGTGCGGAATTCAATTTTCTGAAATAAATAGGTGGGTGATTTATTCTGCATTATCTTGTGGAATAGAGATGTCGAGTAGAGAAACCGCCTATTTGCCATATTAAGCCATCCAGCGTCTTCAAGTTTATGTGTTATATGCTCCCTCATCCTAATCCCATGTATTAAACGCAAACATGAGTTCTGAAACTTTTGTATTCTTTGCTTGTCGCGATAATCCAAGCATGGTCCATACACTGCGCTACAAAAATTCATCCTTGACAATACCAAAGAATCACACAGCATTATTTTTGATTTTCTATCAAGTACATGTCTAATGGAATATATCTGCTTCAAAGAGCAGTACCCACGCTGAAGACAAAGAGATACATGTTTCTTATAGCGGAATGTATTATCAATCGTTAAACCCAAATTTTTATGACTTTCCTGTATTGGTATTACGGTGTTATCAATGCTCACAGATACGCGATCCAAAACCCCCTTCCTGTCTACATTTCTTCCAAACACCAACACAGCCGACTTATTCGGATTCAGACACAAACAGTGTTCCTCAGAAAATACTCTAAGTCTATGCAGATCCTCATTGATTAATTGGCACGCATTGTCCACTGATTCCGAGGGAAAAGAATAATAAATTTGCGTGTCATCAGCATAAAGGTGAACACAGCAGTTATGAATAGACTTACAGAGTTGTGATGTATATATACTGAACAGAACAGGGGCTAAAATCGTTCCTTGACCCACTCCCGTTTTTACATCAACCCAGTCAGACAATCGACCATCACAGCAGACGGCCTGTCTCCTATTCCCCAAAAAACTAACCAACAATGCTAGGGCTGAGGGCTGAAGGCCAATGTAATGCAAAATTGCAACCAGAGTAGCATGATCGACAGTGTCGAATGCTCTAGAATAATCTAGCAGGACCAACACCGTGATCAACTTTCGATCGGTAGCCTCCAGAATGTCACCCGTCACCTTAAGTAGCGCCGTTTCGCATCCATAACCCGATCGGAACCCCGATTGAATGGCTGGTAAAATGTCATTATTGTTCAGGTGACATCGTAGTTGCTTTTCCATAACTCTCTCCAAGATTTTGGAGAATACGGGGAGGATGCTTATCGGTCGTAGATCTGCGAGGTGCTTTGGTGCTGCTTTTTTTGGCAATGGGGTTACCAATGCTTGTTTCCATCCATCAGGAAATACAGACATACTGATACAGGTGTTGATAATATGGGTAATATGTGGCAATAAAAACGGTATACACAAACGGATCACCTTTATACCAACACCATCGTGTCCCAACGCATTTGTCTTTATGCCATTTATAATTAACTCAACCTCCCCCTCGCTTACCGTACGGAAGTCTAAATATGAATGAATACCCGAATCTGTACTGTTTTCGTAATGGTCCAGGAGGTTCTTGTTAGGAATACTTTGTGGAATGCTATTTAAGAAAAAATTATTTATTAGGTTAGGATTATTAATATTCGTTGGAAGAGCACCAGCTTTGCTCCCAGATATCATATTGTACCTTCTCAAATCGCGCCACATACTACTATAAGCCGAGTCCTGAAAACAGTTGTGAAAGAAAAACCTTTTTGCCCTAATTACAGTTGAATTGACGTGATTGCGCAATGCTTTATAATGATCCCAGTCTGCAGGTAAGCGAGTACGTTTAAACTTTGTCAATGCATGCTTTCGCTGGGTCATCAGTACTTTAATGTCATCAGTCAACCAAGGGGAAGGTCTCTTAGTAAACCTTGCAACCCTGTAGGGTGCATGAATGTTCAACAATGCCTCTATGTTTTTATTGAGAAAGGTTACCTTCTCGTTAACGTCTGCGATATCATACACATTTCTCCATGGTATACTTTGAAGGTGATCATAAAAAACATCACGACTAAACAACCTGAACGAGCGGTAACTCTTTACTGCTGGTATTCTCTGAGACTGTCCACAGTGTAAATTGCAGTATACCATATCATGATCCGCCACCCCATGCACCTCCGACACCCCAGCCAATTCTATTAATTCTCTATTATTCGTGAATATTACATCAATCAGCGACGATGATACCGCTGTAGTACGAGTTGGAGTCTCTATCAGCTGTGAAAGCCCAAACGTATCTAAGAAATCTACAAATGCGGCGGTGGAACCCGAAGCAATATCAAGAAAATTCACATTCACATCGCCCATACAAATCAAGTCATCACAAGTCGGAATTATACTCGACATAATATTCTCAAGACCGTCCAAAAACTGTGCAACCCCAAGTGACGGAGGCCTGTATATGACTCCAAACGCCACCTTTCGTTTATTGAACCGTACAATAATCCACAAATTTTCTATTTCATGATCAGTAACTAAAACCTCATACCTGACATCCTGTTTAATATAAAAACCTACCCCTCCCCCTCTTCCAACCAAACGGTCGCATCTTTCGAAACGATACCCATCCACACCGATGTCACTTGACATTATTCCATCATGCAGCCATGTCTCGCTTACGCCAAAAATTTCACGACAGTCTCCAAGTAAACATTCCCTAAAACCATTAAAATTATGAACCAGTGAGCGAACGTTTAAATGTGCAGCAGAAATTCCATGCATTTACAATAAATAAAAAGCAGAATAAAAAAAATTAAGCAAATTAACACAATTTAATAACAAAATAAAACAATGAACTCAGCTAAAGCAAAACAAATGAGAAGCAAACAAACACGTGCGCTCCCTGCAACAATTAATAATAAGAAAGTGATCATGAACATAATCATATTAAAAATAATCAATTAAGTGGCTATACAACAAGGAGAGAACAGAAAAAAGAGAAACCAGTACACTTTCAATAAATATACAAAGAAAATTTGTAACAGTATCAATTTTTGTAGCCATATGCAGTAAGAAAAAAGCAGAAAGTGATTTGATTTGATGTGTAACAATGACAAAAAGAATGTAAATAAACACACACGAAGAAAAACTAGAATTCATACACTGAAACAAAGATTCGTGCTGCGGTACTGAATATGCTCATCTTAAAACGGATTGAATTCACCGCATTCAATACCGATGTAATAGAATCAGTTATTGGTACTCACTGTTTTGGGCGGAACTTTAGCTAAATCGATAGCATCCCTCACCGTGTATTTCACGTTATTCACTCTCACATAAATTGTTCCATCGAACAACCACACATCTCGATAGCCATACTCCTTTACAACCTCCTGGAAAAGTTTATGTCGCGTTGCAGTAAGATCTTCAACGATTCTTAGAGCAGATCTGGATTCCCTCAGCTTCTTCCTGCCCTGCAACACATCTCGCTTGGTTCGATAGCTAACAAACTTGACGATTATCGACTGCTTTCCATTGCTGGCTTGTCCAATCTTATGACATCTATCTATTTCCGTCCGTTCCACCGCAATATTCATTTCTTCGTTCAATATTTTTAACACAGTGCCTTCGACGTCACTCCGACCTTTGTCCACGTTAATGGTAGCAGAAACACCATGAGTGCGAATATTGTTTCGGCGTGAATACTGTTCTAAATCATCACACTTACTTCGTAGAGCGGCGTTTTCCATCTCCAGGTGTTGAATTTGTTTAGTAAACACTGCCATTTTGTCTTCGATCACTCTAGCGAGGCCCGCCAACAACTTCTTAGTAAGCTTGGACAAAAACGCCTCCTCGTCCAGTGCCTCGTGCATGCACTCTTTGATGATTTTCTTCTGTTCAGTGTTACGTGTACTCATAGTTACAGTACTAATAGTTGCAGAAACCAGACACCCTTCAACCAAACACTTTTCAATAATTAACTTTGTAAATTTACTGCATAAATCACTGAAAATACAGGGAGCAATACGCTACCGTGCTACTACCCAAGCATGCGCATTATATGTTCATATTTGCCATGATGTAAAGAAATCATCTTAACATGCAAATGGCAGAAATTAGGAATGATAGCGGGTAACATGACAACAAAATCACTAAGTCAATAGCGACACCAAAATGTTGTTTTAAAATACAACAATAGAAATACAGTTCTGCTTTTTATCATAAAGTTTGAAAGAGAATGTTTGGATCAAATAAGAACAAACCTATGATTTGATATGAAAATTTTAAGATTTTCTCAAAAAGCGGGACATTTTTAAACCTCCGCGGGAGAAAATGTAAAACAATTGGCCAAAAGCGGGACGTCTGGTCACCTTTTACAGTATACTGCTTAAAAGCGTGGGTCCTTAGATTCTATAATTTTATAATAATTGGATATAATTATATAATAAATAAGAATTTATATAATGTTTAATACTTATACTAATACTCATCCAACCGTTCAAGGTCGCTGAGAACTAGTTCACAAACATCAAAGGAACCGCCCGAAGTGTCGCATCTTACACTATTTAATCTGTGCCAGAACCTCGATTCTATAACCCGTGAACGTCCCACCATCAGCGGATCACCGGTGAATGTTTTCTATACTACAGTGTTTAGCACAGAGGTGGTATATATGTATGTACATATGTGAAAAGTTACAAAATGTTGCGTTTAGGTATATATTGTGTTGTTACTTCGTAGATAATTTTTTCGCAAATATTTTTTGTCATTTTCTTAAATATAGCTATAGCAGATATAACATATAAACCCAAAGTCATTTCATCTGGTGATTTTATCGAAAAAGTACAATCGAACCAATTTGCAATAATTGCTCTGTATAAATGGATGTAATTAAAGTTGATAAATATTGCCGAATAATCGACATGTTAGGAAATAAATTGATATTTTTTTCTGTAATATTATTGCCAGATGACTATCTTTACAAACGATTTCTCATGGCATTATCAAACAGTTGCCAGAAAAAAATATTCCTTGTCTTCTACAGTCCCACTTAAGAATGTAACACCCTTACTTTTTTTTATCAGATTTCAGTTTCTTCTGTTAATAAAATGGAACACGTAATAGTCAACTTATTGAGAAATCTCTAACCGAAATTAAGTCATAATATTCGGAATTTTGTGTCGACTAGTTCTAACTACAGTTCTAAATAATGAAATTCTAAACTTCTAAACACCTACAGCGTTCGCGTTTTATTTCAAGTATTTGCCACAATACTAATTTTAAAACCCAGTCAAATGATAATCTTTCTTTTATCTATTTCAAAATTGTTCCAAACAGTACTTTTTGTCATTTTTGTGTTAATACACACGAGCCGAAAGCGAGTGTGTAAACTTTTTATGTAAACTTCTTTCAGCCAAGTATTAATTTATTTATGATAATGAGATTATATTAGGGAAACCATAGCATCTTTGACCCTATAAATCATAACATCGTTTTGAACGTTTGATTTTATCGAATTATAATGAAAAAAATATAGAAAAAATATGAATAAATAATTATAGTGAACAAATGGTTTCTTTTAAATTGATTAAATGTTGTTCTTCATCGCCAGTACTTGTAACAACTAACATTTAAAAAACTATCAATAGTTTTATAAAACCTTAACAATTGTGGAAGATTGACGTTTAGTTTATAATTAATACACAAAGGTTCATGCACGAAATTATCAGCGCAACCCACAAATTTCTCGGCATTTAAACGCATCCTCGCACCACAATGGTTCCTCGAAATTAATATTTTTAATGCAGATTTTATACCGTCCGTTCTGTCCGGGCGTTTCGCCCCAAATTCGTAGGATAAGGCCTCTCCGTGACGAAGGAGGCGTCGGCGTCGCTGTGCGACGGTAAGCCGACGTCTCCTCAGCCTCATCTACATATGTTCTCGTCAGCTGTGCTTTGTTTCTGAAAAGGGCTTATTACGGATGCAAAATTTCCCATTCATATTCAAAATTTTATATCCCAGTTTTACCACTAATTTATTCAGCTCCGCAAGCCCGCATTCTTTCCCCCCGACGTCGTCGTCGTCACCGTCCCGACGCTCATTCCCGGGACGCGCGCGGTGACTCCAACCTCCTCTCCCCTTTTTCCCCTAACGTGAAGCGGGACTACCGCTAATTCCACAGCCAGCGAGATTTTAATAACTCGATCCGGGCGGGAGAATCAGATGATCCCAATATCCGCGGTAAGAAAATTCGCCTTCTTAAGATTCGCAAATATAGAATCGCTTAAATTGCGGGATTTAACTTTCGAACGTAATTTATTTTTGATGCTCGGATGTTTATAATTAGTTAGGGAAAGGGAAGAGGGTTTTAGATATGCTTGTAAAAGTTTAAGTAACCTGGAAAGCCTGAAAATCATCATCTATTTTCGTGCATTTCGAATCAAGAAATGCAAGATCATGGAAGTTCACGTAGGTAGGTAACAACTCAGGTGGTGAGACCGAAAACTAATAGTAAATTTTAATAAAGGTTCCCGCTGATTTTTTTTTAATTTGTTGACGTTCTTTTTTTGTATCTACCTATATTTTACGCACCTATATTTTACGCACATATATTTCTTATTTTGTACGATTTTATACACTGCACAAGTCCATAATGACGTTGTTTATTTACATTTAAATTATATCAGTTTAAAATTTTTTCGCCAATAAATTTGCTGGAAACAAGGGAAACTTTCTGGTTTCTTATGGATGGTCTCATTCTTATGGTTTTATACATATTTGGGTTCAGCATTTATTAGTTTCAAAAAAGCCATCTACTACTATATACTAAACGTGACTCACACTCCGCGGAAGAAGTTTACGAGAATCGGCGAATCGGGGGAACGGTCTGCTCCCCGGAGAAGCGAAAATCGGCGCCGCAGGCGCCGATTTTCCGCCTGAAATTTGATTCTACAGTGCTTAGGCTTTCGATTTCGTCCAATTTCCGCCCAGTTCTCGTTATTTTTTACCTCGATTCGGCTAAATTTATGGATTATCGTTTGAGACTGTACTCGTCAGCGCGTCGCCATGGCAATCGATCGAGGTTGCTAGGCAACGGCCGCGCGCTTCGCGACGCGGTCACCAAACGGCGACACATCGTCATGTCGCTGTTGGGGTTACGCTACGAAGCAATCGATGGCGTCCCGTAACCGCTCCGAACGTACGAGCATAATCACGTCGCGCGTGTAAGAGCATACGGGCTTTTTGTCTCTCTCGCTTCGGCGATCTACCTAGGTCGACCAGCTGGCCTATTAGGCCTGCACATTCTCCTAGTGTTTAATAACTAAATTTACAAAACGTTTGATTTTTTAGAATCTCTGAAAACCATTGGTACTTCTTGTAGTACTTTTTAATTTAAATCACTGGAGAATCCAACTTTGGTACATATCTGAAAGGTACATAAATAAAGGCTGTAGGTACATATCTGAAAGCAATGTATTTTCTGATACCACGATTATTATTATAATATGTTCCAATTTATATGCGCATTAATCCCTGGCAATCTTCGGGCGCCATAAAGTAGATATGATTTTAAACAACACAATTTTTTGCATTTTTATTTGAATGTTACAACTTACACTAATAAATGAACATGTGTCGTATATCCAAACTGTGCCATGCTCTATATTGCGTATAGTTGGAAGTGTGACCTCTTCGCAAATTAACGCAAGTATGTCTGAGAAAAAGTGTGTACAAAGTAACATTTTGTCTACTTTGTTTTTCTAGTTTTAATTTGTATTGCCTCTAGTTTTATTATGTCAAAACAAAGTAAACTTAATTAACAATGTTTTAAGCGCGCATTTAGTCTAATAAAAATTAAATTATCAATTTGTAAAGAATTAAAATTTAATTAATTAAGAAAATTAAACATTCAATAAAAAACAACTAATTTAAGGTGTCTGAGTGTCAAAACGGTATCTCTAGCGGACTACAAATAAAATAGTTATGAACAAAGTACGGATTAATATGGATGGTTATATTTATCTTTTTATTCCAAATCTGGCTTAAATATTATTTTCTTGAATAGTGAATATCTAAACCAGCGTTTCTCAACCGGGGTTCCGCGGAACGCTGGGTGGTTCCGTGTGATGTCGTTAGGGGTTCCGTGGAAAAATAGTAGCAAATAGCGGTGACGGTCGCCAGTTCATGGGCACATTATTCAGTGTTATTTTTTATGTATTATTTTAGCATGGGATTATTATTTGAAATATTGGATTAATAAACAAGGTAAATCCATGAATAATTTTGATTTGGAGCCGTTCTAACCCAATAAACCACTGTTATTTCGATATTACATCCAACGGACAACATTCTAGACTATTCATTAACTGCAATTGACAATATTACTTACTGTTACATAAAAACAAAATAACCTCTTGGAAACAACAATCTGGCAAAGTTATTGGTCAAACTCTAACATTATTGGTTTTCAATATTTTTGCCTTTCCAAATGTGTGCCAAAATAAACGTATAATTTGAATCTGCTGCTCATAATGGTAGGTACTTTAGGAGAGGAACAGAGTTGTAGGAGGTGTATTTCAATATGATCTTACATTCCATATAAGATAACTAACCTATCACCAGACAAGCTCTGAGCTTCTATGACGAAAATTATGTCGGTCCTCATCATAGAAAAAATAAATATACAGAGTGAGTTGCAATTATAGACGAAAATTTATGCGAACAGGAAACTAAAGTGTAATTTCAAACTTCGTGATTGCATTTATTTAAACAAAAATAATTAAATTAAGTAAGTATAATTTGAAGTAAGTACTAATTTTGACAATGAAATAAATTTAAAAGTGCTTCACATATTTTTATTTATAATTTGGTACCTATGTTTTTGCATTTCATTTTCACCTCGCGTTATAAATTACCTTGTATCAGTCTAATTTTCAACATTGTGTATGTATGAGCAAGCTTTTTCTTATTTAACAAACTTTAAGAAAAAATACAGAGATCGTCTGTTATAGATACAATTAGTGTGTATAAACATCTTCTACTTGGGTGTTTATTCCAACACTTTCTTTTATCAGAACGTAATTATTGTTCTGACTAAATGTTTCTATAAGGACGTTTATTTTTTCAATACCTGAAAAAATAGTAAAATATTAATAAAACTGTAGTTTAAATAGCTCTAACTTCTTAAGGAATATTAACTTGTTATCAATAGGTCCATATGAAACTTTTTACTCAGAATAAATGTTTCTTAATTTTTGTATTTTGACCAATGATTTTTTAATTTATACTGAATTTGTTGATGTAATTATCTGTAAAAGGTACTTTTTGTATTCTTCGTTTTCGCATTGTTTGATTTGTATTTCCTTCTCCATTCCTTTGATAATAGTTGAAGGAACTAAAAGGAACAAATAAGTTTGTACCTAGAGAGAAGTGTCTGCAATGTTACAGAAAATGAATGTAATAATCTACCAAAAAAACTAAACGAAGAATTAACTGTAACTTCGCTGGTTATTGGATACCAGCTCAATTTCTGTATTGTTTTTACAGAATTCACATATTCCACAAACATATTCCTGTGAAATTAGCACAGTACCATCTTAATTTAACGGGGTATTTTTTAAATTTTACAGGAAAAGTACTTTAATTTGACAGTAGTAAGTAATATCCAATCATTGAACTGCGTTTCTTTACAGACTTGTATCTGGTTACTTGAAATACGTTACACGTTTTTCGGTACGCAAAAAAAATACTCGAAATGCCTTGAAAAGGACATTGTATACTTTTTTTGTAGGGATTCCGCCAGGTTCCAACCCTATTTAAAGGGTTCTGCAAGAGTAAAAAGGTTGAGAAACGCTGAATTATTCTGAACACTCTCAAAGAAGGTTATTTATTGTTATTTGTGATGACTTTTCTTGGCAATTATTGTTTTTTTAGATATAAATTAATTAACCTTCGCCCCAAAAACTTCACATTGCAAAATGTTTATGAATGAACCCAAGTTTTTCTTTCATGTTTAGCAAAATGTCAGATATCAATTACGGCCACCCGACTTCTAAAATATAACTACTATTTTTAAATGATTATGGCCGTATAACGATTCGAGATCTCTTGTCTTTTCAATACTAAATTCTTTAATTAAAATATTAATACAATTTATCAATTATTAATGTAGTTATGTTTAGCGACATATCGGTGAGAGGGGAATGGGGATCAGATGTTGTCAAACGCCCCCATCTATCTATGAACATATCAACCTGCTGGCATTAGATGCGTGATGTATGAATGTGGCAACCAACAGGTGGTCATCCGGGATCGTGACGCCATCCATCACCGACCGGATGGGTTGGCAATCCGTCAGTGCCGCCGTCCACGATATTATGTTATTATCGACCTTGACTGGCATCCCCACTAAAAATATCCAATATCACTTCGCCACCCTATGCCACCGTGACCAAATTATCGATTAACATCGGCACATCATCACGTTTATTTATGTTATTTTGAGTAGTAGGGGTACATTCTGTTGTATAATTTTCAACAATGAATGATTTTTTTTGTTACGTGTTTTGATTTGCGCAACATTTAAACAATACACAGTACAAATTTCAGAAAGAAAATCGAAAAATTAACGATTCCACAGCCTAGAGTCGGGTGATCCTCAAAGTCGATTTTCGGAACCTTTTTTTAACCTCCTCCCGTACCTATATCGTTCATATTTTAAAGTAATTCGTTTTTATAATGAGTTTTTAAAATGACTACCATTTTAATAAATAAACAAAGTTTAATATTTTTAGATATCGATAAAAACATGAATGGACAACATTAAAAGTTCGGGAAAATCGTTGCACGTCTGAAATTTAAACTGCTTTTCTCGGAACGTTGTTTTGTTGGTCATTTGGCACGATTTTGGAAAAACTACCCGACCAATTTTAAAAATTATTTCGGCATTGTCTTCGTGGATTGAGTCGCTATATACACAATTTTCCATTTGTTACAATAATAGTTGTGGTCTGCACCACAATTTTCGGTTAGTTTCGACCGTGGAATTGGAAATTCTTCGAATTTCTTCCTGAAATTTTTACATACGTGCCTGAGCAACACTATACAAGTTTTGACAATATTCATTGATAAGTTTCTTGTCAAATGTTTGATGAAAGGTTCATGAAGTTTCAATCAAAGTTTTGCGAAGTGTTAACACGAGATGACGCGAAAATTACATTATTCATTATGTTTATTCATGCTATTTGCAAAATTGCTGTAGATATTACTTTCCGAACACTTTTGATGTTGAAATAAATATATATTAAGATAGAGACAAAACACAACGATAGACTAAAATTATTATTAGACTAAAATAGACTAAAACAGTTTTCCTTTACTTGGGATTAGTAGGGTAGGGTGGGGCTCATTTGGACATAGGGTATTTGGCTATTATTGGCAAACCATCTTAGTGTTTATTCCTTCACTCTACATTGTAAATGCATTATTTTTCGTAATTATTTCCTCAATATTTCATAAAAATCAGCGTTAAAAATTGAATCACAAAAAGTCCCGCCAAAGCGATACTTTATGTTGTGTGACGTCACACGATACTAGATGTCAAATCGGCCCATATGGTCTGTCAGCATCGGCATCGTCGCCGTTTGGTAATTCTGTTGTATGATGGTATGATGTAAAAGTGACTAGAATAAGTTATCTTTCGTATTTTCAAACCAGGTATTATCTGACAGCTTAAGGTTAAGGCTAACCTAACCTACAAAGTTATAATAATAATAATAATAATAATAATAATAATATTCATTTATTTGCCCAACAGTTACCAATTACAGGACAAAATTTACAAGATTAACAATAGGTTCCAATAATAATAGTAATAATAACAACAACGCAGACACAAAAACTGAAATAAAAAAAAAATGTAAATTAAACATTATTATCTAAGAAACACGCTAAACCACAAAAATGTCCTCATAAGCACTATTGGCATTCCGAAACATGTGATTAAGCGGCGCCTTCAATCCAGTGTTAGTCTTAGCCGGAATGGGTTGAAAAGTTGACGCATATCGGGCAGAGGTCCTCGGCACATGAAAGCGTACGCTGCCAAGCAATGACGGACAATCCAACTTGTTGTTTATCAGCTTTCTCAAGAAATCCGCACTATGTAGCTCACGACGGTGGTGTAACGACTCAAAGTCATGTGTCTGTAGCAAGAGCTCATAGTCGGAACCCTGCATGGGATAAATACCCGTCTGGCGAAAGCTGAGATATTTTAAAAACCTCCGTTGGATCCTCTCAATGGTCAGCTGATGCGAGATGTAATATGGATACCAGACCATAGAAGCGTATTCTAACTTACTTCGAACAAATGCAAAGTACAAAGATCTAAAAACGTATGGATCGCTGAACATCTTGCACATTCTTAGCACAAAACCAAGAGAACGGGACGCCGCAGAACACACACTCTCAACATGACCAACAAACGACAACTCTCCGTCGAACCAAACTCCCAGATCCTTAATGGCGTTCACCCGTACCAAAGTTCTCCCCGATAGAGTGTAGGTAGACGGAATTGGGTTCCGCTTACGAGTCATAGACATTACTTGGCATTTTTCAATATTTAACGGCAAGCCAAAATCGATGCACCATGTACCAAGTCGGTCGAGATTCAACTGAAGCAATCGCACATCATCCTCAGATCGTATGGGAGTAAACAGCTTCAAATCATCCGCATAAGCAAGAGTATGACAAGAAAGCGTCTCCAGCAGGTCATTAATAAATAGAAGGAATAATAGAGGCCCCAAGTTTGATCCCTGTGGAACGCCAGATGAGGAGAGATACTCATGGGATTTGTAACCGTTATAGAACACATAATTCCCTCTGTCGAGTAAGTAAGACGATAGCAACTTCAATGCCGCTGGACACAGCGGCACTTTAGTGCTATTAAATTCAAACGGGAGAAGCATAAGAGCGCGTTCGGATAATCGGGTAGGGTACGGTGAGAGTGACGCGCTGCATAATAGACGAATTAACGTCATACGGCGTTTATCTGCATAGAAGAGAGATACAGCCGACCCAGGAGCGCGTTCTGATAACCCGGTATTGTACGGTGAGAGTGACGCGCTGCATAATAGGCAGACTAACGTCATACGGCGTTTATCTGCATATAAGAGAGAGACAGCCGACCCAGGTTATCTAAGCATTGCTCTCCCCATACTCTACCCTGACAAAACGAACGCGCTCTAAGCGTAACGAATGACGTCAGTGGACATTGAGCCAATTACAGAGCGTTTTCAATCACGTGATAGGACGTGAATAAACTTCAATTTTAATTTTGGTTTTTAATAGAAATAAACAGTTAAAGTAATAACAAATAGTTTTCTTAAACTGTAATCTATTAGGTGACTATAATACAAGCCATATTTTTAGACAGTCAAATACCCAATTACTCTTTTCCTCTCTATTTGCGAAAATACTTCACAAACGTAATGAAATATATAGTAAATATAGTTACCGTATGAATAAACGGTTTCTATATTTATATTTGTGTTTAAATATTTTTGCAAATGGAGAGGGAAATTGCAATTGTCCAAAAGTGCCCCATGTCCAAATGAACCCCACCCTACCCTACTGTTTAATGCAGAATATGGTATAGGGGTCTTCACTAAGTCTCAAAATTAAAAATTAATACGCTATATTAGTGCCAAACATATACCCGAACCGTCCGCAAACGTTTTTTTAAAAGAAAAAAATCGGTTCGTATTAAAAATCGATCTCGCGCTGTGATTGGTGTGACGTAGCATGCTTGGTCGATGGCCACGTGACATGAACTAGTTACGATGCGATTGTCATGCCTTCACTCTTTCTACAACACAATTAGTGTAGAACTTTTTTTGCTCTTTATTACTAATATAACGGAAAACCGTGCTTTTATTGGGTTGTTAGAGCTTGAAATAAAAGTGCCAACTAGCTAGACCTTTTCATTTATTCCAATATTTCGCCAGTAAATTCTGGCTTCTTCAGGGAACTAAAAACAAAATTACACAATACCTGAACATGACAGCACTACAATCTAAAAATGGATGAAACATACCAAATAACAGTCTCAACACAAAGTCACAATAATCGACGATAACGGCATTAAACAGACAAATACAGTGTCGAATGTACCAGTGCAAACGTTCAACTAAGACTGAAGGACTCGACAAGGTGTTTTTTCCTTCCTATACATTCCAAACTGCACACAACCGGTACTACTCGAATAGTCGCAAATAAATTAAAAAAGTAAAATTAAACAACTTGAAACAAACTAACAAACTTACAAACGACTACATTATATCACAATGATACAACATGAATAAACCAAAACAAATTGAGGAAAATGACGAAAATGACAACTTCCACCCTCTTAAAAAATTAATTCACTGATATCAGCTACACCTATGGTGCTACTATTTGCGTCAGTGAGGTTATTGTGATCTAAATTTAGTAAAAAACTATAAATATTGCTCAAATTTTCTGTGTCCGATCGCAAGTTCATGGCATCACTCGTTCCTTTTATTCCAATCATCTCAAAAAAGAGCCTCTCACGCAGGTTACGCTTTTTAAACAGTATTTTAACATTGTCGAAGTCGATATTGTGGCTTTTATTTATGGCATGCTGAGATAAAGCGCTAGTTAGTTTGTTATTTCTAATGTCGAGCCTATGTTGGCTCATTCTTGTTTTCAACCAATTGCCGGTTTGGCCTACATAACTAGCATTACAATCCGCACACGGCACACAATAAACTACATTGGACATATACTCTGATGGAGTTTTTTGTTTTAGCTTGGTAAAGAAACTCCCCACTGTACAAAGATTGTAGTAACCAATCCTCAAACTTTCGGTGCAAAATATTCGAGGGATGAGGTGCGAAAAACCAGGTATGAAGGGAAACCTCCTATAAACAGTAGGATCACTCCTGTTCGGGGCCGTTATGTCAGTGACCACTCTTCTAGGATTGACACCAAAAATTAACTTCTTAAGTATGTGTCTGGGGTAACCATTATTGAAAAAGAGCTTAAGCAATTTGTGTTTGTTCCTGGTGTGAAAGTCTGGATGTGATAGTCTCATAACTCGGTTTTTCAAAGCCGTGACCATGTTAAGTTTCTGATTAATCGGATGGTTAGATTGAAAGTTCAAGTATCTACCCGAGTTAGTTTTTTTCTGAAACCAGTCCGTCTTAATTTCGCCTTCCTCACCCCTCATCAATAAAACATCCAAAAATGGCAACGACCTGTCGACTTCCCTCTCCACAGTGAACTGAATGTGGGCATTAAAACAATTAAACTTATACAATACAACATCAATAAATTGCGGCGGCAGGGACAGCACCAAGTCATCTACATATTTTTTAATAAAGCCCAATTGGCATGGCAATGTAGGTATAATTCGTAATAAAATATAATCTAGTACCAAATTAGCGATAATCGGGCTAAGCGGAGAACCCATTGGGGTCCCAAAAATCTGACTATAAAAACCCCCATCCCATGCAAAGTAATTACATTCAAATAAAAACTTTAATATTTCCAAAAACAGAGCCTTATCTACCGGTGTAACGTCACTAATGAGTTGCCACTCCTCTTCAACTATCTGAAGGACCATTTGAAGAGGAATGCACGTAAACAATGAGACCACGTCAAATGACACCAAAACGTGGCCTTCCGGCAACACAAAACCCTGATACATTTCCACAAAAGTGAAGGAATCCTTAATATTGAACTCACTATAATTCTGAAAAGCATTCGTGAGAATGTCCGCGGAAAAAACTGACAGATCATAAAAAGGCGAGCCAATACAAGATACTATAGGTCTTAATGGAATATTTTCTTTATGAATTTTGGGTAGACAATATAATTTTGGCGTCGTTGCATTGTAAACTGTTAACTTTTTTTTGACTCTCTCATCAATATAAGATTTTGAGTGTAGCGTCTTTGCCATTTTATTGTTCTTACGTTGAAACTTTTCCGTGGGGTCGCAACTCAGCATTTTATAGGTGTTGTTGTCACTCAACAGTTGGTAGGTCTTTTCTTTATAATCTGACTTATTTAAGATAACAGTAACAGCCCCTTTGTCAGCCTTTGTAACAATGATATTAGAATGTTTTTTCAGAAAGTCTTTACATCTACCACCGACACTCCCCCACAGACCCACCTCGTTCCTACCACTCAAAGCAAACTTGGTCAACTCATAAGCCACGCGTGATCTCACGATATCCCTACTTTCGTCAGGAAGTAGTCCCAACAAGCCCTCCACATCCGATAAAATACCACCCACATTACTCTTATCAACCTTAACTCGAACACCGAACCTGCCACCCAACGACAAAAAATTCTTTACATCAACAGGGAAATCAACATCGGTTAAATTTAGAAACCACTTTTCATTATCATTAAAAACTTTCTCACCATGACTACTTACATCTCCGAGACGGGAAAACTTCAGTATGTTTTTATTTTTCACATATCGAAACCGCTTGTCATATCTATTCTGAACTCTGCCAAGAAATTCGGTACAAACGTCTGTCGGGACACGAGCTACTACCAATCTCTTGCAATCGGCCAACAACGATTCGAGTTTGCGCAATTTACTGTGAGTTATCTGCAATTCAAAGTTAAGAACCTGGCTAATCAATCCCTTGTTGAAACGATCCAAAGAAGAATTTATCTTTCCGTTGCCTGTCTCCATCAACTGCATAAGCTGCTTGCAACCATTCCCCACGTGTGCGGGTGTGATCCCTTGTGATTTACATCTAAGAAGGAAATTTCTCCTGTTTCTGGTGTTAGCTAACTTATCCATAGATGAGAGAATTCTCTTAAACTGATCCGCCACGTCCAATCCGTACTGCCGCTCAATATCCTTCAAATACCCCATTCTATGATTCACAATTAGTGTAGAACTTTTTTTGCTCTTTATTACTAATATAACGGAAAACCGTGCTTTTATTGGGTTGTTAGAGCTTGAAATAAAAGTGCCAACTAGCTAGACCTTTTCATTTATTCCAATATTTCGCCAGTAAATTCTGGCTTCTTCAGGGAACTAAAAACAAAATTACACAATACCTGAACATGACAGCACTACAATCTAAAAATGGATGAAACATACCAAATAACAGTCTCAACACAAAGTCACAATAATCGACGATAACGGCATTAAACAGACAAATACAGTGTCGAATGTACCAGTGCAAACGTTCAACTAAGACTGAAGGACTCGACAAGGTGTTTTTTCCTTCCTATACATTCCAAACTGCACACAACCGGTACTACTCGAATAGTCGCAAATAAATTAAAAAAGTAAAATTAAACAACTTGAAACAAACTAACAAACTTACAAACGACTACATTATATCACAATGATACAACATGAATAAACCAAAACAAATTGAGGACACGAAAATGACAACTTCCACCCTCTTAAAAAATTAATTCACTGATATCAGCTACACCTATGGTGCTACTATTTGCGTCAGTGAGGTTATTGTGATCTAAATTTAGTAAAAAACTATAAATATTGCTCAAATTTTCTGTGTCCGATCGCAAGTTCATGGCATCACTCGTTCCTTTTATTCCAATCATCTCAAAAAAGAGCCTCTTACGCAGGTTACGCTTTTTAAACAGTATTTTAACATTGTCGAAGTCGATATTGTGGCTTTTATTTATGGCATGCTGAGATAAAGCGCTAGTTAGTTTGTTATTTCTAATGTCGAGCCTATGTTGGCTCATTCTTGTTTTCAACCAATTGCCGGTTTGGCCTACATAACTAGCATTACAATCCGCACACGGCACACAATAAACTACATTGGACATATACTCTGATGGAGTTTTTTGTTTTAGCTTGGTAAAGAAACTCCCCACTGTACAAAGATTGTAGTAACCAATCCTCAAACTTTCGGTGCAAAATATTCTGGCGAAAATATTTACTGGCGAAATATTGGAATAAATGAAAAGGTCTAGCTAGTTGGCACTTTTATTTCAAGCTCTAACAACCCAATAAAAGCACGGTTTTCCGTTATATTAGTAATAAAGAGCAAAAGAAGTTCTACACTAATTGTGAATCATAGAATGGGGTATTTGAAGGATATTGAGCGGCAGTACGGATTGGACGTGGCGGATCAGTTTAAGAGAATTCTCTCATCTATGGATAAGTTAGCTAACACCAGAAACAGGAGAAATTTCCTTCTTAGATGTAAATCACAAGGGATCACACCCGCACACGTGGGGAATGGTTGCAAGCAGCTTATGCAGTTGATGGAGACAGGCAACGGAAAGATAAATTCTTCTTTGGATCGTTTCAACAAGGGATTGATTAGCCAGGTTCTTAACTTTGAATTGCAGATAACTCACAGTAAATTGCGCAAACTCGAATCGTTGTTGGCCGATTGCAAGAGATTGGTAGTAGCTCGTGTCCCAACAGACGTTTGTACCGAATTTCTTGGCAGAGTTCAGAATAGATATGACAAGCGGTTTCGATATGTGAAAAATAAAAACATACTGAAGTTTTCCCGTCTCGGAGATGTAAGTAGTCATGGTGAGAAAGTTTTTAATGATAATGAAAAGTGGTTTCTAAATTTAACCGATGTTGATTTCCCTGTTGATGTAAAGAATTTTTTGTCGTTGGGTGGCAGGTTCGGTGTTCGAGTTAAGGTTGATAAGAGTAATGTGGGTGGTATTTTATCGGATGTGGAGGGCTTGTTGGGACTACTTCCTGACGAAAGTAGGGATATCGTGAGATCACGCGTGGCTTATGAGTTGACCAAGTTTGCTTTGAGTGGTAGGAACGAGGTGGGTCTGTGGGGGAGTGTCGGTGGTAGATGTAAAGACTTTCTGAAAAAACATTCTAATATCATTGTTACAAAGGCTGACAAAGGGGCTGTTACTGTTATCTTAAATAAGTCAGATTATAAAGAAAAGACCTACCAACTGTTGAGTGACAACAACACCTATAAAATGCTGAGTTGCGACCCCACGGAAAAGTTTCAACGTAAGAACAATAAATTGGCAAAGACGCTACACTCAAAATCTTATATTGATGAGAGAGTCAAAAAAAAGTTAACAGTTTACAATGCAACGACGCCAAAATTATATTGTCTACCCAAAATTCATAAAGAAAATATTCCATTAAGACCTATAGTATCTTGTATTGGCTCGCCTTTTTATGATCTGTCAGTTTTTTCCGCGGACATTCTCACGAATGCTTTTCAGAATTATAGTGAGTTCAATATTAAGGATTCTTTCACTTTTGTGGAAATGTATCAGGGTTTTGTGTTGCCGGAAGGCCACGTTTTGGTGTCATTTGACGTGGTCTCATTGTTTACGTGCATTCCTCTTCAAATGGTCCTTCAGATAGTTGAAGAGGAGTGGCAACTCATTAGTGACGTTACACCGGTAGATAAGGCTCTGTTTTTGGAAATATTAAAGTTTTTATTTGAATGTAATTACTTTGCATGGGATGGGGGTTTTTATAGTCAGATTTTTGGGACCCCAATGGGTTCTCCGCTTAGCCCGATTATCGCTAATTTGGTACTAGATTATATTTTATTACGAATTATACCTACATTGCCATGCCAATTGGGCTTTATTAAAAAATATGTAGATGACTTGGTGCTGTCCCTGCCGCCGCAATTTATTGATGTGGTATTGTATAAGTTTAATTGTTTTAATGCCCACATTCAGTTCACTGTGGAGAGGGAAGTCGACAGGTCGTTGCCATTTTTGGATGTTTTATTGATGAGGGGTGAGGAAGGCGAAATTAAGACGGACTGGTTTCAGAAAAAAACTAACTCGGGTAGATACTTGAACTTTCAATCTAACCATCCGATTAATCAGAAACTTAACATGGTCACGGCTTTGAAAAACCGAGTTATGAGACTATCACATCCAGACTTTCACACCAGGAACAAACACAAATTGCTTAAGCTCTTTTTCAATAATGGTTACCCCAGACACATACTTAAGAAGTTAATTTTTGGTGTCAATCCTAGAAGAGTGGTCACTGACATAACGGCCCCGAACAGGAGTGATCCTACTGTTTATAGGAGGTTTCCCTTCATACCTGGTTTTTCGCACCTCATCCCTCGAATATTTTGCACCGAAAGTTTGAGGATTGGTTACTACAATCTTTGTACAGTGGGGAGTTTCTTTACCAAGCTAAAACAAAAAACTCCATCAGAGTATATGTCCAATGTAGTTTATTGTGTGCCGTGTGCGGATTGTAATGCTAGTTATGTAGGCCAAACCGGCAATTGGTTGAAAACAAGAATGAGCCAACATAGGCTCGACATTAGAAATAACAAACTAACTAGCGCTTTATCTCAGCATGCCATAAATAAAAGCCACAATATCGACTTCGACAATGTTAAAATACTGTTTAAAAAGCGTAACCTGCGTGAGAGGCTCTTTTTTGAGATGATTGGAATAAAAGGAACGAGTGATGCCATGAACTTGCGATCGGACACAGAAAATTTGAGCAATATTTATAGTTTTTTACTAAATTTAGATCACAATAACCTCACTGACGCAAATAGTAGCACCATAGGTGTAGCTGATATCAGTGAATTAATTTTTTAAGAGGGTGGAAGTTGTCATTTTCGTCATTTTCCTCAATTTGTTTTGGTTTATTCATGTTGTATCATTGTGATATAATGTAGTCGTTTGTAAGTTTGTTAGTTTGTTTCAAGTTGTTTAATTTTACTTTTTTAATTTATTTGCGACTATTCGAGTAGTACCGGTTGTGTGCAGTTTGGAATGTATAGGAAGGAAAAAACACCTTGTCGAGTCCTTCAGTCTTAGTTGAACGTTTGCACTGGTACATTCGACACTGTATTTGTCTGTTTAATGCCGTTATCGTCGATTATTGTGACTTTGTGTTGAGACTGTTATTTGGTATGTTTCATCCATTTTTAGATTGTAGTGCTGTCATGTTCAGGTATTGTGTAATTTTGTTTTTAGTTCCCTGATGAAGCCAGAATTTACTGGCGAAATATTGGAATAAATGAAAAGGTCTAGCTAGTTGGCACTTTTATTTCAAGCTCTAACAACCCAATAAAAGCACGGTTTTCCGTTATCTTTCTACAACGTTTGAAAAGATTGACATTAACTTTGGACGTACGTCTTCTCAGACGACTGTCACTTTTGACAACACGCAAAGATCACTTGACCCAACTATACTAATTCGTTAACAGAACGCACACAATGTCCTCCAGATACTGTACGTACTGTACATTCAACTCGATGCAGTTCTCGTGCCCGTAGGTCCAATTTTTTCGACTGCTCTCCACAGCCTAGGCTCGCTGAGCTCACCAATCTTATGACGTCAGGGGGCGTTTTGGCGCGGTTTAAACTTTGATGTTCAATAACAATTGAGTGCAGATATTCGGATATTGTACTCCGTTGACACCGGGTACACCGCCCAAATGACAATTACGTGCGTAAAAAGTGCAACGGTGTAGCTTCATGAAACGTTTGATAAGAAACTGGGCAAAGAAAATTGTCAAAACTTGTAGCTCAGGACTCATTTTATACTCTTCTTATCAAAGTGGTCTCTTTTTCACAAATGGCGGAGGCGCCAGGGTATGATCTGTCATATTTTTGTAAGCCTTCTATTTTTATTTATATATATCTATATATATTTCGAGTACAATCCTAGCTATAAAATATACACGCGCCCGAACATTCCAATGGCGATTTCTCATCGTCACACCACTTCCGCCTTTCATCCCTTCTATCGTCGTGTGTAATCCTGCAGGATCCGACCGTGACATCCTTCCCTCATCTGTCTTAGCTCGCATCACATTACTGATGCGAGGATTCTTCTCCTTCGGTCTGATCAGCCGCGATTCGTGAAGAGACAACCGTCGCGGCGCCTTGGGAAGGGGCGTCTCGATCCGGATTACGCACGCCAACACCTGCAGCACGTGAAACATAGGGGAAAGGATAATACGCACTCGTAGACGTAATTTTTTACCGCGTTAAGATTTTATTCAATCCATGGGATGGGGTTGGTAACGTCAATATTGAGATGTGTGGTAATTTTTCAACTTCTTTTTGTGTTGTTAACAAGATGGAAGAATAATTTTCGTGCTATAAGTCAGAATCACTCAGCTAAATCCAAACTGCAATTTTTTGAAATTAGGTGTACTTTTTACGTTTTTCTTTTTCATTGTTGTTATTTTCTAACTCTTATGGCTGGTATTTTTACCTTTCTTTAAGTTCTGAATATGTTTTTAACATTACATATTTTTACAGAGATTTTTCTGTAATGATAAAAAACGACTTAAAATATGGATAAATAGTAAAAAATCTGATGTGGCCAGGCACATGACTTTATCACACTATATATAAAATTAGTTGTTTAGCTGCATGAGACTCTATTTGATCGAGATCGGCCAGGTCAGCATTAAAATAAAACTACTAGAACTAGACAGATATGTCGATTAAAGCTGCGTTCGGATATTGTACTCCGTTGACACCGGGTACACCGTCCAAATGACACTTACGTGTTATTTGGTGTAAAAAGTGTAATGCAATATGCGAACGCAGCTTATATTGACAGAAGTTATTGTAAAAACATTAGCGTTTGACACCAAGACTACCTACTGTCATTAGAATCAAAAAATCAGACAAATCCTGGCTACTAGTTTTCATGCAGTCCGACCGATCTCGTAGAAACAGAATTTGCTCATGCAGCTAAACTATTGATTGTACCAAAAAATGTCATGGTGATAAATTATTCAGAATTTCCTTATCTTTAATTTATTATTTAACTATTTCGACGAAATTCCAGAAATGGCGGCTTATTTGCAAAATCTTTAAAAAATGCTAAGACTAAACCTCCAGTTCCTTTGGACCCTCTTCAACAGAAAGTTTTTCAGCTCTAAGTTTGGTTATGAAACTTCTAAATATGAAGTTTCGTCTCGATACCTTTAGTAGTTTCTCCGGAATCGTCGCCACAAAAAACGGGTACACACACACATACACACACACACACACACACACACACACACACAGACATTTTTTTGTACCTTGGTCAAAAATGTTCAGGGGACCCAAAAAGACATTTCCGCTAAAATCTCAAAATTTTTTTTTGGCACGATTACAAAACTTTACATACTGCGTATGATAAAGTAAAAATCTGATGTGGCCAGGCACATGACTTTATCATAGTATATATAAAATTAATAGTTTAGCTGCATGAGACTCTATTTGATCGAGATCGGCCATGTCTGCATTAAAATAAAACTACTAGAACTAGACAGATATGTCGATTAAAGCTGCGTTCGGATATTGTACTCCGTTGACACCGGGTACACATGGGGTACACCGTCCAAATGACACTTACGTGTTATTGGGTGTAAAAAGTGTAATGCAATATGCGAACGCAGCTTATATTGACAGAAGTTATTGTCAAAACATTAGCGTTTGACACCAAGACTACCTACTGTCATTAGAATCAAAAAATCTGACAAATCCTGGCTACTAGTTTTCAGACAGTACGACCGATCTCGTAGAAATAGAATTTGCTCATGCAGCTAAACTATTGATTGTACCAAAAAATGTCATAGTGATAAATTATTCAGAATTTTCTCATATTTAATTTATTATTTAACTATTTCGACGAAATTCCAGAAATGGCGGCTTATTTGCAAAATCTTTGAAAAATGCTAAGACTAAACCTCCAGTTCCTTTGGACCCTCTTCAACAGAAAGCTTTTCAGCTCTAAGTTTGGTTATGAAACTTCTAAGTATGAAGTTTCGTCCCGATACCTTTAGTAGTTTCTCCGGAACCGTCGCCACAAAAAACGGGTACACACACACATACACACACACACACACACACACACACACAGACATTTTTTTGTACCTTGGTCAAAAATGTTCAGGGGACCCAAAAAGACATATTTCCGCTAAAATCTCAAAAAAATTTTTTGGCATGATTACAATACTTTACATACTGCGTATGATAAAGTAAAAAATTGATTTGAAGCACCAAGCATCATCAGTATCTTGCACAATTAACTATGCTTCTGGTGCCTATGACATGTTATGTCCTTTTTTATACTTATTTCAATTAGTCATTACGGTAAGTCCGTATAATCTATTAAATTGTATTCGCAAACCAATGTAAACAAATTTTAAGATAGCAGGAGAACAAAGGCCTACGTAAGAAACCTTCCTTTAACTTTATTTTCTTGTACCTGCCGCTAATGAAAAATCTTGCGTTGACGAGGAGAAGGGAATAACTACTTAAGATAAAAATGTTTATTTTATCCCCCCCCCCCCGATCACAGCTTCCTGCGTTGGTTTATATAAAAGTTGGTCACTGTAATGAACTTAAAATGTGAATCTAATGGTGCGTACTTTTTTATGTTGGAACGTATTTATTTCATACATAACACTAAATCTTTCACGGCTCAATGTATACTGTATTGACATTGCATATACGTAATTATAATAAAATTCTAATTGTGTACATTGCTCATTGATACCAACTGATATTTTTAGCTCGATCTGTTGCCTACACAGATGTAGTGTAGTATGCATATATTTGTGATATTTTCAGACGAATAAGTAGATTTAAACTGATTATATTTAACAACGCCAAGTTTTGACGCGGACGACGCAAACGACTACAAAAATAAACAAATTGGAATGCGTATTTATCGGTTCTGTTCGTTAATAACAGTAAGCGGTGATCTCGGGGGGGCCATTAAAAGTTTCGTCTTCTTCATCTCCATCTCGATGGCAGGCAGCAACCTTTCCGCAGCAACGTCGGCGTCGTCTTGAAGTCGTCACGCGTCCATCGTCGCATTAAATAATTTTAACAAGCGAATTTTTCCCGGTACGGAACCTTCAATCAACATAATTAGGAATTTTGCCGTCCGACTGCCTCCACGATGGTAGGTTAAAGGGAGAATAATATTTTCCTGCCTCCTTACTAGAGCTCCATACGAATATTTAAAATTTGTGCGGAGCGATGTGCAAATTTTTAGCGTGCTTAAAATTGGGTGATGAAATTTAAAGCACAATATTTTATATAATGCTTTTAATTTCACACAGGTTTACAATAAGGTAATGCCAGTTTTTCGATATACCTACATGACTGTCAATTAGTATATCCAAACAATTAGAATACGCTATTATTTTCTTTGTTCGAGAGATACCAAAGTTACCTACTTCAAATATTTATAATTCATTTACAAAATGTAATCTATTAACAGATCCTAGTGATTGTCATTTTGGTGGAGGCGATATCTATTCCTATTTCCAGGGCCGCATTTATCAATAGGCAAAATAAGCATGTGTCTAGGGGCCGGCGAAAGGGGAGCCCGTAAGCGGCCCCTTTCGCCCTAAATAAAATAGGGGCTAGGGCCCACTAATTGTATAATAAATAAATCGACTTAGAATTAGAATTCGAAGTTATATGTAATTTTAGAAAATTATATATAACAAAAATACTTAATACCAATAATAATACCATTTATTACAACACAAATTCAATTGCATATCGCCCATATACTTCGGGACCGCGTTGAGAAATAGGTCCGGAAGTCGGCGGCCCAATATGCATGATTTCGGTGATGTCAGTAGTTTTTTTTCGTAGATTATTTTTCCAATGTTTTTTTGTAGACGAGCCTCCATACACATTTTTTAGAAAAATAAGGTAAATATTTTAAAAAATTGGTTTAATATAACTTTAGCTTCCCTAAAAAATAATTGGACTTGATAGAATTCCGTTAATTTGTGGATGCCAGATTTTTTAATAGGACACGTGGCAATTTTGGCCGGTCGTTTAACGCGCTTGCAAAACTTAAAAACGATGATCTAAATACCCTCTACTAGGATGATATCATCAAAACATTTATTGAAGCCAAAATCAGAAAAAGAACATTGGTTTGTAAAATAATATATTTTCATTAAAAATTTTAATAAAAATTAACAACTTAAAAAATGCGTATTTATTTCATTAAAAAATATTTTTATTATTGGGCTTATATCATAATATACGATATGTAGGTTAAGGGGCCCGGAATTTCAGGTGTGCCTAGGGCCCATAAAATCCTGGACGCGGCCCTGCCTATTTCTGTTTTACTTTGTTAACAACACTAAACTTAAGTACTACATATGACCAGGGACCCTATTCTCGTCATCTTTTTGAAGCGAATGTGAGTCTTTTCGAATGGTCAGGTGGAAGGAGTGGGGATATCAGCGGTTTCCCTCTGGAACGTATCTATGAGCAAATTTGCTTGTTGGTAAGAACAATAACGCACGCGCCGCGCCCATACGTTCCAAACACATGGCAACCGCCGATATCCCCACTCTCACCTAACCATTCGAAAAGACTCACATTCGCTTCAAAAAGATGACGAGAATAGGGTCCCAGGAATATTAAAACCAACCAAACCGTCTAACGTAGTTAAGTTCGCTTTGCCGTAACATGGAGTGGGAGAATTGACCGTACTGACTGATCGCAGTTAGGTTGGACGTTCGAGCCGCTCCTCATCCGATTCTTAGTATCTGTTCAGATGCAACGGTGTTGATTCTGCAGTAACGATACTGTGGTAGAGAATTTTATTAAAATTACAGTTTTTAGCATATACAGTAGGGTCATGAGTAGGGTGGTCCTTATTTTTTAACTTTCCTGTATATAGTTAATTCCTGTGAAATTTTCGATCGATGAGTACATATTAACTTGTGCCCTAAGCGGGTCAAAATCGAGAATAAGTACAGGGTGTCTCACGGAACTGGTACATTAGAAGTTTCTCATGTTCTACTATTTCTGGACACGTGAAATCTTGGAATTAGAATTTACTCGATCTGAGCTCTTCGGCTAAAATATTCTCAAGTTAACTGTCAAGTCCGGTCACCGGAAGTCGGTATCAACTTTGTTATTTTAAATGGAATGATATAATTTTAATTTTATTTTTGGTTTCTACGTATCAAAATACATCATTTTTAATAAGGGTTCCCTATACCTAAATATCACCATTTTTGAGGTTTTTTGATTTTACTATTTTTTTGGTTATTTTCGCGGAGACGTTTAAAACTGAATATCGCGGTTATTATTGAAACTAAAAATTTGATGATTGATGGTCCAAAACTAGAAACATAGCCAAATACGACGATGTTTAGTTCATCATGATATCTTATACAGTGTGTTCAAAATTTACAACACAATAATTGAATTTTCAAACGTAAAAAACTCATTTTTTTCAAATGGAACACCCTGTATACTGATACGCCATTCCATGGGAAATTTTATTCCCCATCAATCAATATTACGGTTCCCTTTATCTATCTTTAATAGTTTTTGAGATATTGTTACTTTTTCTTTAAATCCATTTTAAATACTCCCATTTAATAATGGGGACGAAATTAGATACGAAATTTACAACGAAAATTTAAATAGTGATAGATATTTAGAACTTTTGCGTGGATGTGTGAACAATTTTTGCGATACTCTTTCCCTCATTATTTTACGCGACTGCTTTTATCAAATGGACGGTGCACCGGCACATTCTTCGCATGTGGTATCCATTCAACTTAATCAGATGTTAGGTGACGGTAGGTGGTTCGGAAATAGGAGACCCTGGCGGTGGCCACCAAGCTCACCAGATTTAACACCATTAGACTTTTACTTCTGGGGTCATGTGAAAAGTCAGTTCTATTCCACACCAGTTAATACTCGAGAAGAATTGACTAACAGTGTAGTAGCCGCCATTAATGGACTTCAGCGACAAGAAATCCGAAGAGCGACGATGACAGTAGTACAGCGAAGTGTTTTAAAATGTTTGGAGCAGAACGGGCAGAATTTCGAGCAACATAATTAAATTTTAATTTAAGTTAGATATCCCAAATCTATTATTTTAGTTTTAAGAAACCTTTTCAATATTTTTCTGTTTTCCTGCTGTTCCAAAGTTGTTACATTCCTATAAAAAGGAATAAATTGTTTTGTATTTAGTTTGCATTCTTTTATACTAACAATATCTCAAAAACAATTAAAGATAGTATAGGGAATCCTAATATTGATTGATAGGGAATATGATTTCCTATCGAATGGCGTATCGGTATACAGGGTGTTCCATTTGAAAAAGAAATGAGTTTTTACGTTTAAATATTCAATTATTGTGTAGTAAATTTTGAACACCCTGTATAAGATATCATGATGAACTAACCATCGTCTTATTTGGTTATGCTTCTAGTTTTGGACCGCCACTCATGAAACTTCTAGTTTCAATAATAACCGAGATATTCAATTTTAAACGTAACCGGGAAAATCACCGAATAAATAGTAAAATCAAAAAAACTCCAAAATGGGTATGGGGAAACATTATTAAAAATGATGTGTTTTGATACGTAGAAACCAAAAATAAAATAAAAATTATATCATTCCATTTAAAATAACAAAGTTGATACCGACTTCCGGTGACCGGACGTGACAGTTAACTTGAGAATATTTTAGCTGAAGAGCTCAGATCGAGTAAATTCTAGTTCCAAAATATCAAGTTTCCAGAAATAGTAGAACATGAGAAACTTCTAATGTACCAGTTCCGTGAGACACCCTGTATAATTTAACAATATAACGTGTTATAACGTTTTTTTAAAATATTATTAAATTGGACTTATTCTTGATTTTGAGCCCCTGGGGGTGCTGGTTAATACTTTTTGATCAATCTCAAATTTCAGAGCAGATAAGTATGGATATCGAAAAAAATAAATCAAGAGAGTTCTACAGAAAAAAACATCAAAGTTATATTCTTTTCTATATAAATAAGGACCACACTAATATACAGGGTGCACGAATGATTTTTTTGTCAAAATTTCTAGCATTATGTGGCTTCTGTCAGCCATTTTACTAATTTAATTTAAATTTTCTAACGACATTCCCACAGGCTTCATCATTTTAAAACAGTTGAATAGGATCTCAAAACTATAATCATCGAAACTTAAAACACACAACTTAACATTATATGGCGTAAAGAGTGAATGCCCAACGTTAATAGAACTCTAGTCGCATAATCCTCCAAAAATACTCAATCCCCTCACTAACGTGACGTGCATGCAGCTCTAAATGAACCAACCCCCTAGATCCCTTCCGATTCTTCTTAGTTCTGCACTCCCCGCACCCGCGTCTCGCCGGCCAACGTCGAAAGAAATCTTAATTAACGGCTCTATTGTTCTGCGCTGTGGAGACCCGCTTCTTCGGCGGGCCGCGTCACCGCCAGCCTTTATCATATTTAAAGCAGCTAACGCAAATCTGATGTCGGGTCCCGTGTCCCCATTATAAAGCCCATAATGACCCGTGCAGGAACGCCGGCACGTCTACACCGGCTCAGTGCCCCCGGACAAGAAGTCAATAATACTGTCACTCAACGTGGACGTAGATCAAGAAATAGTGTCAACACTAAAGCTCCAGCGAAGATATTAAACTATGACACGAAGCTTTCAAGTAGATTCAGGGTGTTTAAGGTTAACTTAAGTCAAAACTGAAATCATGAGGGTATATTAGACATTGGTTATCTTCACTATTATTTAAATTATTCTTGCTTCTTATTTTATCAAAAATTCTTTTTTTTTCATAGCCCATATCTTCAAAATGTTATAAGACCTGAGAAGCAGTTACGGTATTTTTTAATAATTTTAAAAGAATATATTAGGTGTTTCTACCGGCTGTTAAGAAAAATTTATTAAGTTTGTAATTGAAAAAAAATAATTTTTCTTTACATACTGTTGCCTACCAGAATTATTAGCTAAATAAAAAATATGATGTGGCCAGGCACATGACTTTATCATACTATATAAAATTAACAGTTTAGCTGCATGAGATTCTATTTGATTGATATCGGCTATGTCTGCAAAATAAAACTAGTAGAACTAGACAGATATGTCGATTAAAGCTGCGTTCGGATATTGTACTCCGTTGACACCGGGTATACCGTCCAAATGACACTTACGTGTTATGGGGTGTAAAAAGTGTACGGTATACTATATCCGAACGCAGCTTAGATTGACTGCAGGTTGTCAAAACATTAGCGCTTGACACTACCTACTGTCATTAGAATCATATCTGACATATAATCTGACATATCCTGGCTACTAGTTTTAATGCAGTACGACCGATCTCGAGGAAATAGAATTTGCTCATGCAGCTAAACTATTGATTGTACCAAAAAATGTCATAGTCATAAATTATTCAGAATTTCCTCTAGTTTAATTTATTATTTAACTATTTCGACGAAATGCCAGAAATGGCGGCTCATTTGCAAAATCGTTGAAAAATTCTAAGAGTAAACCACCAGTTCCTTTGGACCCTTTTGTACCAAAAGCTTTTCAGCTCTAAGTTTGCTTATGAAGCTTCTAAATATGAAGTTTCGTCCCGATACCTTTAGTAGTTTCTCCGGAATCGTCGCCACAAAAAAAACGGGTACACACACACGCGCACGGACATTTTTTTGTACCTTGGTCAAAAATGTTCAGGGGACCCAAAAAGACATATTTCCGCTAAAATCTCAAAATTTTTTTTTGGCACGATTACAATACTTTACATACTGCGTATGATAAAGTAAAAATAATGCATAAACTTTTTAGTGTAGATATCCGAACATTTCACAGATTTCCAATTACATAATCTGTCAAAACTACAATAATTGAAAATAAATGATTAACCTGGCCAATAATTAAAGATATCGATTAAATGACTTGCGCTTTTTCGTAGAACCTGGATCTGAAAACCGAAATTATGAATTTAATCTAGTTTGTCAGAAAATCAAACACGCGCATTTGTTTCTGAAAAACTAGACATAATTCAAAACTTCTGACTTCTCTACTTCGGCTCTTTCAAAAGAAAGAAATTTTCTATCTTGCGCCGCTGAAGAAAGAGTATTAAATAGAACCCTAAAAGGCCCAAAGCTTTGTTTTCTCGTATAACTCTCTGTAAAGACCTTAACGAAAACAAAAAACGAAAAAAAATTAAACGGATTTTGCTTTTGCTGGAAAGCGTGCGTTTTATTTTTACAATACAATAAAAAATCTGATGTGGCCAGGCACATGACTTTATCATACTATATATAAAATTAATAGTTTAGCTGCATGAGATTCTATTTGATCGAGATCGGCTATGTCTGCATTAAAATAAAACTAGTAGAACTAGACAGATATCTCGATTAAAGCTGTGTTCAGGTATTGTACTCCGTTGACACCGGGTACACCGTCCAAATGACACTTACGTGTTAGTGGGTGTAAAAACTGTAACTATGTTCAATATCCGAACGCAGCCTATATTGACAGTAGTATTTTCAGCGTTTGACACTAGCTACTGTCATTAGAATCAAAAAATCTGACATATCCTGGCTACTAGTTTTAAAGCAGTACGACCGACTCGATGAAATAGAATTTGCTCATGCAGCTAAACTATAAATTCTACCAAAAACTGTCATATACATAAATTATAGAAAATTTCCTCTCCTTTAATTTATTATTTAACTATTTTGACATTACACAAATAGCGACTCATTTACAAAATCTTCGAAAAATACTAAGAGTAAACCACCAGTTCCTTTGGACCCTTTTCAACAGAAAGCTTTTCAGCTCTAAGTTTGGTTATGAAACTTCTAAATATGAAGTTTTGTCCCGATACCTTTACTAGTTTCTCCGGAATCGTCGCCACAAAAACGGGTACACACACACACACATACACATCCACACACACACAGACATTTTTTTGTACCTTGGTCAAAAATGTTCAGGGGACCCAAAAAGACATATTTCCGCTAAAATCTGAAAAAATTTTTTTGGCACGATTACAATACTTTACATACTACGTTTGATAAAGTAAAAATACTATGTAATACTTAGAAATAATATGTACCAAAAACCGGAAGGGGAGCGGCTGCCCCCCTTGCCTACCCCCCCCCCCCCCTGGATAGACCTTGTTGGTTCAATAGCTATTAAAGAAGCATCGATATTTTGTTTATAAACACAGTTTATTTATTTGGACATTTTTTTCGCTTTGCAATAGTCAGTCGTATTTGTTAGGAACTATTTTCAAATATTTACCTACGTTAGCTATATGCCAGGTGTATATCCGGTATTGGATTGCCTGGGTATATACCAACAAAAATAAATACCTTGTATTTGTCCAAACATGTGTGACAAATACATAGTGAGCTCAATTGACCGCTGACTGTAAAAACATCGTATTTCCTTTAATACAACACATACCTACTTGTGATATTTATATTTATTATACACAATAACTTAAATATTTGCTTTAAAAGTCGTTTTCAGAGCGGAGCCTTAAGATTTGACCAGCCTGTATAAGATTTCCAAGAATTTGAGGACCATTGTATTTGGTCCTCATCCATATACTTCTAATGATGGGTCGTCGTGAAAATCCCTGTTTGATAATTTTCCAAGACTATCCATTTTTCATAACTAGGTGCGAACATTATCCTGTGCAAAGATTGTATTTGAGCAGTTTTACATGGACATTTTACAAGGAAGAATCCGCACATAATCCTTACATACTTAGCAAAACAATACTTTAGTTTATTTGTAGCTTACGGGAAGTAAACTAAATATGTTGTATTGCTTTCTATTGGTAATTACAAAACATTAAAAAATGTTGGACGCATATGAATGGAAAGCTGATTTATTACAATGTAGTCTAGGCGTCAAAGTGTTTCTTGTCTTTGTGGAATTGGCTTGGACCATCAATTTTCTGATTTATTACAATGTAGTCTAGGCGTCAAAGTGTTTCTTGTCTTTGTGGAATTGGCTTGGACCATCAATTTTCTTTCTTATTGGTTTCTGCGATTAGTAAACATTAAGTTCTGAAAATATAATTTAAAAATATTATCGGCATCTTTTTTGAACAAATTAAAGTCTGTTTATCTTTTTTTACTTTATCATACGTAGTATTGAGAGAAATGAGATTTTAGCGGAAATATGTAGATACTTTGGGTCCCCTGAACATTTTTGACCAAGGTACATAAAAATGTCTGTGTGTGTATGTGTGTGCGTGTGTACCTGTTTTCGGTGGCGACGATTCCGGAGAAACTACTAAAGGTATCGGGACGAAACTTCATATTTAGATAAATGAAACTTCTTTGCTGATGATTAATAAATCTTTATTGGTTTCTAGTATATATATATCATGATTTCGGGTTTCACCCCGTCTTCAGTGCGTACTACCAAAGAAAAATCTGATGTGGCCAAGCACATGACTTTATCATACTATATATAAAATTAATAGTTTAGCTGCGTGATATTCTATTTGATCGAGATCGGCTATGTCTGCATTAAAATAAACCTAGTAGAACTAGACAGATATCTCGCTTAAAGATGCGTTCGGATATTGTACACCGTTGACACCTGGTACACCGTCCAAATGACACTTACGTGCTATTGGGTGTAAAAAGTGTAACGGTGTTCAATATCCGAACGCAGCCTATATTGACAGTAGTATTTTCAAAACATTAGCGTTTGACACTAGCTACTGTCATTAGAATAAAAAAATCTGACATATCCTGGCTACTAGTTTTAAAGCAGTACGACCGATCTCGATGAAATAGAATTTGCTCATGCAGCTAAACTATAAATTCTACAAAAAAATGTCATATACATAAATTATAGAAAATTTCCTGTCCTTTAATTTATTATTTAACTATTTTGACGACATTACACAAATAGCGGCTCATTTGCAAAATCTTCGAAAAATGCTATGAGTAAACCATCCGTTCCTTTGGACCCTTTTCAACAGAAAGCTTTTCAGCTCTAAGTTTGGTTATGAAACTTCTAAATATGAAGTTTCGTCCCGATACCTTTAGTAGTTTCTCCAGAATCGTCGCCACAAAAACGGGTACACACACACACACACACACACACACACACACACACACACACACACACACACATACACACACACATACACACACATACACACACACACACACACACACACACACAGACATTTTTTGTACCTTGGTCAAAAATGTTCAGGTGACCCAAAAAGACATATTTCCGCTAAAATCTCAAAAAATTTTTTTGACATGATTACAATACTTTACATACTGCGTATGATAAAGTAATAACATGTTTTTTTAAAGATTAATTATTAATCACCCGCAAAGAAGTTTCATTTATACAATTCCACTGATGAAAAATGGAGTCATTCCTCGCCGAATTCATATTTAGAAGTTTCATGTCCAAACTTAGAGCTGAAAGATGTTTTGTTCAAAAGGGCCCAAAGGAACTGGTGGTTTACTCTTAGCATGTTTCAACTATTTTGCAAATGAACCGCCATCTCTGTAATTTCGTCAAAATAGTTAAACAACAAACTGTAGCGGAAATTTTCTGTAATTTATACTCTATGAAATTTTATGGTAAAATTAATAATTTACCTGCATGAGGATACTTTAACAAAAGCCATACATAGCAGACTCTGTTGGTCGCTCACCGCTCTGTGCATGTTGTATATACAATAAATAGTTTAGTGAAGCATTATTAGTTTTTAATCGCACCAGCAGCGCTAACCCGACGACACACATCAAAACATTCAATTTGTTCGACATCGCTCGTATCTGCATTACGACGAGCTTGAGTAAGATTAAGTTAAATAATAAATTAAAGTAGATGAAATTTTGTATAATTTACGCCTATGAATTTTATTGGTCAAATTAATAGTTTAACTACATAAGCAAATTGTATTTCATCGAGATCGCTCGTACTGCATTAAAACTAGTTTGCCAAGGTTTGACATATTTTGATTCTATTGACAGTTCATCAACGTTTAACTCTGCTGTATAGTATGTTAAAATCATGTGCCTGGCCACATCAGATTTTTTTACGATTATCCCGCGAATGGCAACCTATAAATTTTAGTTGTCTTTAATTTTGATTATCATTTCCCACAAAACATGTCTTTGTAGGTTGTCAATCTGTTTTTTAGACGGTGTTACCGCGCAACACTAAATGTTGCGCTATCCGCTGCAATAGCATTATGTAAGCAGCCGCTGCATTCTCAGTTCTCTTATTAATTATGTTCAATGTGTTCAATAATCCGCAATTATAAAGTACGTTTAAAGTGCCAATGCAAAAAAGTGGATGGTGCGAGCCTGTTCCTCAATCCACTGATGTTTCACCTCTGAAGCTTGCACTACTAGGACATTAACCTGTTTCATTTACCTATACCAAATCTCCAAATCGACACGAGCGAAGCCGCGAGCACCATATAATTGTGACGGCTCATACAATGACGTCGCGCTATCAATTGTTCGACTTTTACCTGTCTCATTGTTATTGTAGTTGGGGATATAGCTCAGTGGTAGAGCGTTCGCTTTGCATGTGAAAGGCCCCGGGTTCGATCCCCGGTATCTCCAAAGACTTTTTTTTGATAATATAAATAACAAAATAGAAAGATTTTAGCACGTTTCAGGAACGATATATTTTTTACATTTTTTGCCATCTGTTATTTGATTTAAAATCTTTAATTAAAACACCGCAGATGTCATACCTATTTCATTCATACTTATTACTTAAATCTTCGTTCTAGGCGTTCTGCAACCGACTTTCTTCCTGTCTCTACAATAATTCATAGCTAGGGTTTGTCGGTTTGTCAAACGTTCTTTGTGACATTCGAAAACCCGATTTAAATTAAAAAACAAAACGGTTTTATAGGCTGGAATTAATATGTGAAAATAATTAAATATTTGATTAAAATCATTGGTATGTGCATTGATGTTTTTAGATAATAAAAACTTATATTGCGTGTCCTAGAATATTTCCAACAAATTTTTATTAATTTTATTATTACTGACATAATTAATGTGTTCGATTTTTAATTTTCCGAAGATTGATGCATTATTTAAAAAGATACATAAGATAGACGTAAAAGAATAATTCGGTCGTACATCAAAATATCGTCGCTCCAGTTTTTCTTCATCCCGGTCAAATGATAATAAATCATTCGCCTCTGTTTCCCGGGGTGTATTAATTGGTTCCATCCCCGGCGGTTGAGCACCGAAACGTCGAAGCGTCCCCTCGCGCGACTTGTCTTTTTTTCTCCCTCCGAGATCCGTCGCCCCACTCCTCCCCTTATATTTGTATACATTAGATGATGATTCGAAACCTCAGAAGGCCGTGGAATGCTAATCACTCTCGGCGAGCCAACGTCTCGGAATAATTAATTAGCATTCTTTCTTATATTCTACGTGCTTCTCCTTTTTTGCGCCGTTTCCGGAACAACCCCAGTCGCCGCGCGCTCATTACATCAAAATTAGATTTAAAAATGTGGAAATTGTATCGCTGATTGCGATTCTGTGGGCCTCTCCACAGTGTGCCTTCTGTAGTGGAACTGCTCCGACAACAAAGTGGATTTTCAATTAACCATCGAGTGTAATGCATTTAGAGAACGCCGCTGTGCTTGCCGAGCGAGGATTTTGAAAAACTTCTCCCCCGACGGGCCGTAGTCTTCTTTTTTCCTTACTTGGTATGGGCGACTAGCCGTGTCGACTAGAACCCCACAGATTCTTATTTAATTATATTTTTTACGATTTTGTTAATTACTGAACGAATTTTTTTGTTGTAATAATGGTTCTTACACATAGTTGTTACTTTTTATGTGAATAGACAACACTTATTCTTATTTTGTCAGTATAAATAATTAAGTGTTTAATTTTTTTACAGCTAAACAAGAAACGGTATTCGTAATTCGAAACTTATGAATCATGTTTCCTGGGGATCTATTTTCAAACTCGTGACTAGCGATCACACACTCTTGCATTGGAACCGCGATAGTGGGGAGCATGCACGTTCGCTGTCACGAATTTGTAAATACCCCCCTGACACCATATAACAAAGGCCCCAAAAGTCTCGTACACACTCTATGATACACTGCTCAAAAAAGTTAGGGGAACCCTTTTTTCGAAACCTGTAACTTTTTAAATAGTAGTTCTAGGCAAATCAAATTTGGTATGCATTAAGGGCATATATTTAACTAAAGAAAATTAGAAAAACAATATTACAATTCTTAGTTACTTCTAAGTTACACTTAAAAAGATAAATTGATAACGCAAAACAAAATGGAAAAAATGTCAAGTATGCTTTAAATTCACGTATGAAAGCCTACTAAAGATGACAAATGTTGGTGAAGTCTCTTGAGTGACGAATCTTAGTGAAGAGCAAGTTGCTCGTGATGTCGCCCTTATTCAGCATGGCCACTCTATTCGACATGCTAGCAGGGACCTTCGACTTTTCGACTTTTCTGTTGTTCAGCAGTTTTCTGTTTATAGAATCGGTTTCGGGAGACTGGCCAATATGTTAGAAGAGCCGGAAAAGGTCGAAATCGAAAAAATACTCACAATCAAGATCGATTTCTTGTCCTTTCCTCTACGACCTAAGACGAGAACATGGTATAGAAATTTCTGATCATACTAGGGCGAATGAGGTTTGCTCTGGATAACAGAGATTGGCAACTTCGTCACTGGCCGTCTGTACTGTTTACAGACGAGTCCAGATTTCATTTAACTCGTTGCGACGGTCGAGTACGTATATCTAGACGTCCTGGTGAACGCTACGCAGCCGCTACTATACAGGAAGTGGATAGATTTGGTCGTGGATCTGTTATGGTTTGGGCTGGAATAAGTATAGACAACAGAATTAATGTTGTTGTGGTTCCTTGTAGACTAAATGCCATGAATTACAGCAAAAACATCTTGGTCGGTCAAAATTTCATCCTAATGTAGGACAATCTAAAGCCACATACCGCCGGCATCACGAGAAACATTTGACAAGCACGTGGAATTCAGGTCATAGAATGGCCGGCGTTAAGTCCTGACCTGAATCCTATTGAATACGTGTGGGATCAGCTTGACCGACGTGTTCGCAAGCGCCTTAACCCACCACTAACCATACATGAACTGACACCAGCCCTGAGGAATGGAAAAGCATACCCCAAGAACCTCTTCGCAGACTAGTGCAAAGCATGCCACGCAGGTGTAAGGAAGTGATTCGTGTTCGTGGATATACACTGTATACACTGTATACGCGTGCATACACTGTATTAAACCTCACCAGTCCACAGAAAACCTGACTGTCATCGATACTATGACAGTCATTTCCATTTTGTTTTGCGTTATTAATTTATATTTTTAAGTGTTGTTTTAACTTAGAAGTAGCTCAGGGCAGACTTTAGAAGATTTCTTTAATACAATTTTGTTAAAACTTTGAAATCCACACTACGTTATTTGACAAAAATTGCGTCTATGTCCTTGGGCAATATGCTCCTACAAGGTTAGCCGTTATGTCTGTATCACCCTGTATAATTATTTCTCAAGCTATTTATATAACTCACCTCAATATTCAGACCATATCACTTTCGCCAGACCGACGCTGTCCAAAGTATACATTTTTCGCCAATGCGTGTCGTTTCTTTATGTTTCTCCCTGAGAGCCATGGGTTATGGGTGGTTTTTCTGGCGTTTAGACCAGAGATTGAGATGTCTAGTAATAGTTTTAGCAGAAGTGCTCATTTCATGGCTTGTCTTGAATGAAGCAGCTAACTCTTTTGCCGTTGTCTACGATATTTTAGTGATAATTGCGCTAACGATCGGTATTCTCTAGCAGGTTTTGCGATTCTTTTTTCTTCTAAGTTTAATAATTGCACACAAACGTAAATAACATCTCTATTTTTCTGCTGAACACCCTGCGTAGTTCAATAGTTCAAACCTTTGTCAATGTCACAAGGATTAAGATCGTAATAAATGCAGAGCTTCAACTTTCTTTTATCTTTAAACCTTTAAAATAAGCAGTCTAAATAAATGTCTAAATCTTTCATCCAGCGCTAAATATAGGAACTGGTATGAAACAAGCTGTGAAATATGTTTAGACAAGACGGGACACTGTTATAAGTATAACACAACCTGATGAGGGATAAGTATTTGAAAACCTGTATAAATTCATTAATTATTCCACTGGGTGTCTCAATCTTAGACCACCAAATCATCACCTTGCGGTAAAATGATCTTGCATTTTTTAAATTGGGAAAGCTTGTGACGATCATGGTGATTTTTAGACAATGTGGTGAAATAATCATCAAGTTCAGCAAAACAGTTATGAGCAACGACGTTTAGTAAAATAGAACATTTTTTTATGTTTTACGTACCGTAAACTTGGGTGACTTTAGTCCACTTTTGAAATTTGAAGTCTGGTAACTTTTAACAGATTAGATATAATTACTCATACTTGTGCTATTTTTTGGGTCTTTGATAGTACTTCAAAAATTTTAAAACACTAATATTTCCAACGTCAGGATATACTTCATTTATGTATATATATATATGGGTGGCCAAAGTCAGAATTCATTATTGGGTCACTTTGGCCATACTACTGTTTATCATGCCAATGAAACGATAAGCTAGTGTATGCTCGAGTTTGGCCACCAAATATGTTTTAAAAGTGTTCAAGAACAAAATATGTTAAAATCAGCAATAAGATCATGACAAAACTATTTTATGACTATTTTAAAAAATAATGCTAACATGTTATACATTGCGGAAATGAGAAAAAACACGACTATCGGAAAATGCCAAAATTCAATATGGCGCCCATAAGAAAAACAAAAGTTGGCCGTGATTACGCCGCCATCTTTGATTTTATTTCAAATTAAAAAATAACACTGCATTCCTTGTTAAAAAGTCAAGTTAAAAAGTTTTTGTTTCAAATGTCTAGCTACGTTTGGTTTTGAATAAAAAATTAAAAACGATATCTTAACATTTCAGTTTTTTGCGGATATCTTTAAAATGAAAAATGATAACTAAAATTTCTTTTCAGATAATTGTTCAGCACAAAAATACGAAACTTTGCCAAATTTCAACATAGCCTCTAGCTCCACTAATAACCGAGATCTAATAAGCCTCAAAATTGAATCACCCGGTATAGCTAGATATAATTTTGTACTTCTGGTATAATGAAGAAACCTCCTTTGGACGGGACAGGTGTTTTTATTGCTTGTAAAATGTCATCTTTGTCATACCACAGAAATGTCATCATTTGATGGCCATTTCCACTGAGAATGCCCGACTTTACTTTCCTCGATTGACTACACCGAGCACTTTAACTACGTGGGTATTGCAGAAAGATATTCCTAACAAACCACAGGACTAATGTTATCGGCGGCAAATCATAGATGCTGATAGATTACTCAACACAAACAAAGTTGTTCATAGTAACAAAATTGGTCAATTTTCAAAGCTATCTTCTGAACGCTGCCACAAAAAAAAATAAATTATCAGCTAACTTACATTAAGCACCTTTGTATTCAATATAGTATCTAAAATATAAATAATCAAAAATACTCGCAATGTTTGAAATATTAACAAAGATCTAAACAAGATAAATAAATTTTCGAATAGTGGCCAAAGTCACCCAGGGCGGCCAAAGTCACCCAAGTTTACGGTATTGCATATTTGACTTAAACATGTGTAGGCAACTGAAACTGCATACAAAACAAGATTTGCTTTGACGCCTCTTAATTTTAGCCCCGCTTAATAAAAGAAATACATATCATGTACAACTTACGTACAATTTACAGCTACAATTCTGTTATGTATAGATAAGCGAAAATCAAGAAAATGTTAATTATGATACCACACAAATAATATAAACCAGTAGCCCCAGCGAATATTCTCCTTGGAACAATTAAGGCAAGACTTAACCACGAAAATTTATGCTTTGTGTCGGTGATTTCGCAGTGTCATTAACACGTCAATAAAACGAATTAGAATAGACCGTATCGGTAACCACAACAAGCAATAACCGTCATTCCGGCACACCCCACCAGACACGACGATCTATCAATAAACTCATACACGGTGACTTTACAGCCCATATAAATTTTACTACCCATTCGCTATGATCCTCCACGGGTTCTCCGTCTGCCCTCAAACAAAAAAAAAACGTATACCGGATCCTGGAGCGCTTTGTAATATTGATGGAGTGAGTGATTTCTGAGGGATCCCTAAGGGGGAGCTGCCTGCGGCCTGCTCAATATTTAACTGCCGCCGGAAAATAATTCAGATGATTTTATAGGTGTTCTTTTTACTGGGCCTCGGCGGTTCGCCCTGATTATTTCAAATGATTCGGAATATTTTATGAAGAGGGATGTTTAAAATTGAATTAACGACCGAGCGGGCGAACTCCGCTAATTCCGCACGGATTCCCTCTCTGACCGACCGAGTCGTGGGCGGACCGCGAACGCCGGAAACCAGAAAAATCTCGTTACTTTTATACCGGCTATTCAGCTGGGAATTGACGCCGGTATTATTTATTTAGGCGTGATTTTTTTGTTGAGGAATTCCTTTTTTGTTTTTAATTTTATAATGTTGGACGTGATGAGTAACGGTCTTGCAAACTTTACAACGAGATTTCAAATAAGGTGTAATGACTCAAATTTTCTCTAGATTTGGGAAGAAAACCACTTTGCATCCAAGCATCAAAGAGACAAATATTCAGAGTATCATTATTTTGTTTAGTACAAAGAACTTAGATCGTGAAATACAGATCTTTGTGTCCCAGCCCAAAGATTTGCTGCCAAGTATGATTTTACACACGTACGTCAACGTGTGCAAAACTACAGAATGTTTAAAAGTGATTAAAATGGACTATACTCTTTGAGTGAATGAGAATATGTGGTTTTAGTTTAGATGATCATAAAAAGGAGCACATATTTCAAATATTATATTATAAGGAAATAATTACAGTACTTTTTAAAATTTAAAAGATATTGTCACCACCGGCTGTAAATTTTAAGGAAAGCGAATTAACATTTCATTTGTTTATCAAAACCACAGTTATTTATTTAATTCAAGGGAAATCAATAAACTTTTGAGTGAAAATACTAGAAACATATCGCAAATTTCCAATTTCATAATTTGGTAAAAATACAATAATCAAAACTGACCATAAGTGACAGTAAAAACTGGTGTGCCTTTTTTGTGGAATATGAATCTGAAGAAATTTATTTAAATCTAGAGTGGTCAGTCTAACTTTTTAAAAATTATGTGTAGAAAAACGCAAAAATTCAACAAAACACACTATCAATACCTAGACTCAATTCTGAAGTTCTTTATTCAAATTCAGATTCTAGGAAATACAGCATGCCGGAATGAGTCGTGACTTGCAGATCTGTGAAATGCTGTGAAATCTACTCGCAAATTTTTGGATTAAGTTAATAATAATTGTGGTATGCTAATTTATTGCACTTCATTTTTTTAAATACAAATTTACTTTATTTATTTTCAACAGCAACTCCTATACATTTTTTAAATTATAAAACGAAAAATACTGTACTTGTCTTTCTGACAGGTTATGTAAATTTTACAAAAAAAATACGGTATCCTAATGTCCTAATGAACAAAGACTGTCCATTTAAATATCCAATAAAACGTGGTTAATAAACAAATAAGTAAAGGTTATATTATAGAAAAATATGTTGAAAATTGTCTTCGCGAATTTTAAAAATTAAGTGTAAAATTAAGTGACACTAAAATTTATTACATTTTATTTAAGTGACACTATGCAGTATACATAAATACAACAAACTTGGAAACTACATAAAAAATCTCACAGTTCCAACTTTTAAGTTAAAAATTAAGGACCTTCTGAGAAAAAAAAACAAATAGCTTCAAAAACGAAACTAAACAAAGGAAAAATAAAAAGAAAACAATAATAAACTAAAAGAAAAAAGAAAAAAAAAGGAAAAAAGTAATAAAAAAATAAATAAACAAATAAAAAAAATAAATAAGTAAAAAAAAATACACATAAACCCTCCATACCGGTAACCCGAGCGTTCAACCCCCATGAGGATTAGCCAGCCCCGAGGTGAAGACAGAGGGATGACTACAAGCAAGTGAACTATTTACTACTGTATATATTAGTTATACATATATTGTAAATATATTCAATGAATAAATTATTAAATAAATAATTCACGTTTTTTTATGGTTTACGATTGCAATTTATTTTATGTACGATGATAATGTTGGTCAAGGCCAAGTTGGTCCACAAGCATGTCCTCGTCGGTCTCCAGACCTAAACTCTCTAGATTGTTTTTCCTAGGATCGGTTTAAAATAGTTTATCGAGTTTATCCATTGAAAATGTTGATGACCTCAGATATCATTTTCCAATCATTTTCAACAATTAACACTTCAACAATAATTTTGGTTTATTATCGTTAACAATATGTACAAACATACAGAGATTCTGTCATAGTTATTAAATCTTCCTATAACTTTAAACCTAAGCCGTTTCTGGCATACGTGTATATATGAAGTTTTATGATATAAATAACCCACGAAATCAGCCCTTAAAATTTATCACATATATTTAAAGACCCCTGTATAATAGCGCAAATTAATCTAAAGAACTTAAAAAGACCTATTAATTGTAAAGGTTGTTATTCTATATACATCGTACCAGTTTCGGCTAATTGCTGTCCATCATCAGCGAAATGTGCATAAAGCGAGCAAAACATGAGAAAACCAAGTGACAGCAATCAACTTAACGTTAAGTTTACGTATAATCTATGTTTTGCAAAATCAACATTTGCCTTACAGCGAATTAATTTGTAGCCCGGTCTATTGCACCTTATGTGACAGATCTGTCAGATTTTTTGCGCTAGTTTTAGCACGTTAAATAAGTAGATGTGCCGGCTGCGGTGACCTGAGCGTAAATATAAGGAGCAAGAGAAGCGACCCGCCCATCGCGTCCTATAAATCTTCTCATTTAACGGGCTAAAATAGCGCAGCAAATCTGACAGATCTGTCACATAACTATTGAGCCTATAGTATGAAAAAAATAGTCCAGGAACATCTCTACGAGTAGATGTAGCGCGCTCTGGTTACTCAGCTCCCGTTCAGAAACTGGTGTATTTACACTCTGTCATTAAAAAAATGCCACGATTATAAGCTCGGAGTACGCTCTGCTAGCATCATGAACGTAAACGTAACAAAATTGTAGATTTTACTTAACGAAAAATCGATATTATTAATGGATTACGAGATTTCTACATTCCTTTTTTTAACTTGCGTACAATACACACACGCTCACTTAAAAACTGATTGGGTCGAACATGTTTTTGGTGGGGACACTTATGCGTTCATTTAAATTATCGTATTATTCTTTGTTCTCTTTGTGGTACATCTCTAAGTTCAGTTCTCTGCCTCAGTTTCATCTATGATGACACTATTTCACCTGGTTTCACTGGGTTCTTATTGGTTAGTTGTCTGAAATGAATAGACAGATCTGTCGTCCTTTGCTGCTTTTCTTTTAATCATCATCATTCATTATGAGAGTTTCTGTACCAGTCATGGCGTCGCACAATTCTCTGCTCATACTAGGCATCCACAATTATAAAAAAGAAGTTTTGTTTTACGCTGGTTTATATTTCCATAGTAAGTTAAATTGAATTTGAAATGTTACATATATAAGAAAAAGGCCATAATCACACTGGTTAAAATGATAACTTTCAACAAATTACCAATTACCACATATATTGCACTCAATCGATTTTCAATTGACTGGCTACCGAAAAGTGCCTATTCCTCCGCACAATATACCAATTCTTCTGCAACACTACCCTTGCAACTGATTTTCCACGCCCATACATGCAGATACGTCTTGTACATACCCCTAGGGGTCTGATGTACCCCCCAAGGTTTGGGTGTTCTTTCCGTTTGACATTTGTCCCATTCGACGTAGTAAAATTTGTCGGATAGGTGGCGCACCTGTACGTTCCATTTGGCGCGTGATAAATAGCCCTCGTTTTCCACCACATTCCTCATCGAGGCTCTCGATGCTCACTTGTTCGGGATCCCCTCCCGATCAATGCGTTTCACCCCTACGGATCGTATGTTCGGATTAAGTGGCCTGATGTGTCATGCGATACGATGCCCCACGGTCAAATAGAGTTACTACAGCATACGAGTGTGTAAGTTGGACCGATGTCCCTACGTAGTACTGGAAATACAAGGTATTTCGAATTGAAAAAATACAGTGTATTAGCTATGAGGATGAATGGGTACATAATGATAGTATTTATTGTCCAGCGCATATGATATCTATAGAATAATATTACCGGGTGACCCACGCCATAGGAACGTCCATTTATTTTTTTTTGTTATGACGTTGAACGCATCAAATTTCACAAAAAATAGACAAATAGACAAAAAATGAATTTTTGGGGGATACTATGGGGGCCCAAAAACTTATTAAGCGTCAATTTTTTGTCACTAAGGCAACAAAAAATTGTTTATTAATCTAGGTCGCTATCAATTGATGAAAATAGTCCACAATTCTCAAATAAACACTAACTTAATCTATTTAGGCCGATATTTTTGTACTGACGCCCTCTAGTATGATTTGCTGAGGATGATGTTGATTTGTTGAGTCGTTTTTCCCGTGTACTTCATAGGTACACCCTGATAATTCGATATAAAACATTTTTTTCGATTACAATGACACCAAATACTTGATATTTTGCTGAAAATCGTAGCGTGGAAATATATAAAGCGTATAAAGCAGGAAATCAAAAAAATTATTTAAGCTTTAAAAAAATTATGAATTAAATTACACATTTTTTTGTTGATAGAGTTCTTCTGACGCGTCAACATAGATTTTCATCATCGATGTCATTTTAGGTTATATGACAGTTTATGTAATTTGACACTGACTGTTCTGTAGTACAGAATGTTTTGATTGGATTGTTTCATTTTACATATGTTCGATTGGCTATAATGAAGTCGTCTAATTGGCTCTAATAAATCGTGCATTAATAGAAATCGGTCATTTATTTTATAGAATAGTTACATGATTTTCTATTCACTAAACAGACTCATAAACAAACGATGGACGGAAAAAGAATATTATATGCGATAAATTAGACGCAGGAAAACACAATCAGCATGTTTATCTTTTTTTGTTCTTTTCGTTCATTTCGCCTTTTTTTGGGCATTTTGCCTATTCATTATTTTTGTTCGTCTGGAATTTTTTTCGTAATTTTGCCCTTTTCGGCCAGTCCAAATTTTCGACCTCATTCTCCTTCTGGTCCTTTTTGTCGTTGTCGCATTTTTCCTTCTTTCGTCGTTTTCGATCTTTTTGCCTTTCTGACCCATTTCGCATTTTTCTTTGGTTTTTGTGCTTTTTGTCCTTCCTGTCCTTTTCGTCTTTCTCTCAGTTTTCGTCCGTTTGTCATTTTTGTCCTTTTCATGCGTCTGGTATTTTTCGCCTGTTGCCTGTTTGGTACTTTTTGTCCTTTCTATTTTTCTTTGGTTGAGTTTCTTTCGACTGTGGATTGTTTCTGAGGTTAAATAAAAGACGCTTGTCAGTCTAATGGGTCTTTAATCTTAATAATTGCACATGTGCCTACGTTTCGCTTGTATGATCTCCAGCTTCATCGGGGCCTACGGTTGAATGGAAAAATCGTTAACTTTATACAATTGATGGTGCAATTGTGCTAGTTATAATTGATGACTAAAATGTTGTACATGAGGATTCCTTATACTGCTTACTAGTGTGAAAATTAAGACAAGTCGAGTACAACATTTTAGTCATCAATTATAACTAGCTATTGTATAAAGTTAATGATTTTTCCATTCAACCGTAGGCCCTGATGACGCTGGAGATCGTGCCAGCGAAACGTAGGTACATATGCAGTTATTAAGATTAAAGACCCATTAGACTGACAAGCTATTTCTTTGTTTTCCTGCTTTTGGTCTCCTTTGCCCTTCTGGTCCTTTTCGTTCTTTTCGTATCATCCTCCTTTTCTCTCCGTTTCTCTCCGTCTCTCATCATTTTTGCCTTTATGGTCTTTTGCGTCATTTTCGTCCGTTTGCTCTTCTGGCCTGGTTTGTCTTTTCCGTCATTTCGTTCTGTTCATCCTTTTCGTTCTTTTTGTAATCGCCCCTTTCGTCCTTCTTATCCTTTCGTGTTGTTTTTCTTTTTAATATTTTTAATAAAAGACGGAACCGATAATAAAAAATATTGTAAGATTATTAAATAGATCTTCATGAAATTATGTTAGGGTTATTTGTCGATGTACAACTGCAAAGCTCTGGTTTTTGCGCGAGTGCTCCTCAACTAATGTTCATCAAACGTTGATCCTAGCAGAAGGGCTACAGGCAAACGTTGCAACGAACAAATGTATACGTCCAGTGATAAATAACAACCAGGGGCGACGAAAGTATCGCGTTAACGCACCCTCGACGCGCTCGGTCGGACGCGTCCGTGTTTGTCGCAAGCAGCGCGACGGCGGCCAATTTACTAAGTTGACTGCCGTTAACGGGTGCGGGACGAAACGGCACCACCGCTACCGCCACCGGTAAATCATCCCGAATTACGGCAGTAAAGTATCTTTATGCGCCGGCGACAAATGTTTTTCTGATTACTCCCGGATTCGAATCCCGGCCTTCCCCCTTTTTCCACCCGAGCCGCCGTTAGATTAGAGGGCGAGTCGTAAAATAATCATAACGGCCGTCAGTGAAGTACGTTCAGGTCGAACCATTTGAAGGATACGTTGGTAATACCGACGCGATTATTGTCGTTTTTATGGTCTTCGGGGCTAGGATTGAGGTAATTTTACTGATATTGTGGCTTGCGCGTTAGTATCGAAACCAGAAATCTAACAGTAACTTAAATTGCTGTGAAAATTTTATTTTTATATTGTTACATCAAAATGAAAATGTTTGGTATGCCGATTCTAGTGCTAGTTGACCACATACCATATGCATTAGAATTCTTTTCATCCAGTCACCCAAGATTGGATTCTTATACCTCTTCCAGACTCTGGCGAGACATATCGAGAGACCGCGAATCGGGAGAGTGTGGATGCCACATTCACCGAAATCCGCTAACATTCGAATTGCCAGAAGTCTCTACTGATTGATAAAAATCACGCGTTCGGCGAGTGACTCGCTTCTTTTCTACGCAATCGCTTCGATCCATTCAATGTGGATTTTTGACGCGGATCGAGCAGTTTTTGTGTGTACCCGAAGGTATTATTTACGACAGGGGGGGTATTATTTTCGAGCATCAATGCACCCGAAAAGTAGGTAACGAATGGAATAATTATTTAGTATTGAAATAAAAAGATTTCAAAATATTGAACACAATAAATTTATATGCAAAATACAAATAGTTTACATTGATATTAAATTAAATATCCGATAGTATTTGTTTCTCTATTTGTGACGTCCCCATTACTATAATATGTCAGGAAAAAAAATCACATACGCTAAGTAAAAATGGAAAATATACCAGATAAATTTATTTCTGTATTATTGAAGAACTGCAAATGCATATGAATAAATTAACCATCCGTATTATAATATTACTAATGAAAATTAAAATTAATAGCAATATTAAATCAATAACTAATTAAAACTAAAGAATATATTATTTATCTCTTTCAATTAAATCTTATCAGGTCCAAGTTATTCCAGTCTTATTTTTCTATGATGTGTGAATCTATTGTGTCGTTTTGGTACAGTTCTTTGATTACTTGGGCCGGCTGAGAACTACCTGGTAAGTAGGTATAATTTTACCCTCATTAATGGGGAATGTCGCACAGGTGCTTCTCGTAGTTGGCGAAAAAAAATATTTATTCACTGTCGACAGACATTCAACAGTTATTCTTGTTTTATCTTTCTCGACAATCGTAAATTACGACTGCGATCTACATAGGGCAATTACTAAGTTATTCATTGATAATATCGTTGTTTCATACCAGTATACAGGGTTGGTCAAAATATCCGGAGCACCTCAATAATGGTCCAACCGTAGACATTTTGAAAAAAATCAAACAAGTTGTTTGATTTTAAACAAGCTAACGTCTAAATATATTTTTAATATACAGAGTGCTTATTTTATTATGGAAACTGGCAACCTTTCCGTTTTCTAATAGAACACATATTGTCATTTACATTTTATAATTCTAAGATTAATTCCATGTATTTTTTGTAAGAATCTTTTTTTATACAATGCATCATTTTTTTATTATACCTAAGCAAATAATCAAAACATAAACTTTTATTTTAACTAAACGGATGAAAAATAACAACAATTAAATAGAAAAATAAAATTAAATGTTAATTAAATGTTCAAACAGCAAATTAAAATAAATGTATGTATGTGTGTGGGAAAATATTCAGTTTTAAAGTTCAGAAGTTTTAATTAATTGCTGATAAAATGATGCATTTTCTAAAAAATGGTTGCTTCAACAAATTCTTTGAAATAATCTTAGAATTAAAAAATGTAAAAATATGCAATATTGTTTTATTTGAAAAAGGAAATGTTACCAAATTTCGATAGCTTGTTTAAAATAAAAAAATGTTTTTTCGTTTATTTTTTTACGGTTGGAAAATCATTTAGTTGTATCATTATGTCTTATACATATTATTATATGGTATCTAATATAAATAATCAGAATAATAGCATTTAATAAATTCAATAGCATTTAAGAAATTTTTCAAATATTTAATATATTTTATATTAAATATTTATTTACGGTATTCAATTAATTATTAATTAATAATAACAACAATTTCAATGATAGTACGCATACACACTGTACGCTGAGGCAGCGGCTACTTCAGCGACGTCCATTCTGACTCACCCGCAGATGAACACTGAATGCACGAGCCGAACCCCGAGAATGTGGATGGCCTTCTTTTCCTGCTATGTCTTACCCAGGCTCGCCGAACGTTTCGCCGATTTATTCGGGTTGAGTCTGGAGCTAGCATTAGACATTGTCCTTTATGGGGGGCGGAAAATCTAAATCTGGATATCCACAAAGTAAATACACACATCTGACATCGAATAAAGAAACCGACCTAACACAGATAAGTAGTTAGGTTGGTTTCTTTATTCCAGGTGACATACAGGTCAGTAGGTCAGTTTAATCTTAAAATCGTCTTGAATAATGCGCTTGCAAAAAAACGGCAGGAATAAAATAAAGAGATAATAACTATATATTTTTGATTCATTATAAAATTTTACAGCACTACTAAGATAGTACTATCCTTACACTTATTGCTTTGGAGTTGATGTTTTGTTTATAACTATAGGAAATATATTCGAATGGATATAATGACATTTTCCGTCGATCGTTTATTTATGAGTACTTTTAGCGAATACAAAATCGTTCATTAAACAGTTCCATAAATGCACGATTTCTATTAATGCATGATTTGTTATAGCCAATCACACGACGTAAAGACGTCGTTTGATTGGCCAATCGAACATATTTGAAATGAAACCTTCCAATCAAAACATACCGCCCTCTAGAACTGTCAGTGTCAAATTGTCATATAACCTAAAAAGACATTGGCGAAGAAAATGTAGACGACGGCGACGCTAGAAGAATACGATCGACGGAAAAATGTTGTAACCAACTCGAATATTAAACGGCGATTAATGATCTCGACAATTAACGCTCTCGCTGCGCTCGAGCGTTAAACAGTCTTGATCATTAATCGCTCTCTTTAATATACTTGTTGGTTAAATAACTATTAATTTATAGCGAAATTTTATGTCTATTTCATGACACAGGACTACCAATTTTCGGAGTGATTATTACTGATTCAGATTCACTATGTAATGTTTTTTAGATATGAAATTGGATTTACGTTGTTCGTTCGCTCTTTTATATAAAAAATAGATTTTATATACATTAGGGTTGCTTTTATATTGAAAATTGGATCGATCAATACATATTGGTGGTTCAAGGGGTTCCAAATCGAGATTATTTTGTTTTACTTCAATAGATTTACATACCACAGGTATCAAAAAGATCATTTAACTTTTGAGTTTATATATCAGAGCATTTTCCAACTTAGTTTATCAATAATTTAATAATCTAAGCTAAGTCACTATCCTGGCTAACAGTTAACAAAATCTAATAAATGAACACTATTTCTGGTATGCTGGTATGTCTCGGAATAAAAAAAAAAGATCTCATTTTCTAAAAAATAGACAAATAAAGAATATTTTACGGAAAAGTGCTCACGACAATTTCCACATGTTCGATTCTCTTCATTGGTAAATAAACTAAATACATACTTGAAAATGTGAAATGATCTGATATCTAGACCCAAGTTGAAAGATTTTTTTTAATATCTTAAATAATAAATTGCTTTCGGGTTACGAAGTGTGTTAAAGTTCGAAAATGCTGACGTTTCCCGAATCATGTCGCTCGCTTCTTCAGAGCCCTGAAGAAATATTCTGACCGTGAAAGCCTACGTACTTAAGTTAATAACTGTTATATATAAATTAGTTATATTAAGAAAAAATTAAAGGTATGTTTTTTAAATATGATCTGACACCGTTTAATTTTGATGCCCTTGATGATAAAGGAATACATTGACAAACATCGGCAAACGGTTCATGTGCTGAAATTGATGCTTAATTAACCAAGCACCCATCAAAGTTTGATTGTCAAATTTTTACTCTGCTCTAGTCTGTGTAAGTACTACCCTATGGTACTACCGTTGAGAGAAATGGTTAACTCCTCGTAACTCCTTCACTCAACGGTTTTGCGTTATTATAATGTGTTCTGGCATAATTTGTTATTCTTTACCATTAAAAATATTTTCGTTTTCTATTCTGTGTTTTTAGTTTTTAGGTGCTATCTACTTTTCAGTCTTTAACGAAAAATGTTTAAATGTTTAACGACATACTGTCAAAGTAATATTATAGGTTAATAATATGTTAACATATAGGCTGGATGTAAATTTTAAATCCAGGTTATGGCTGTAATTTTTAATTTATTTAAAATTTACACCCTCCTGTATGTCACCATATTATTAACCTATAATATTTAGAAACGGATATTCTGATATTTATCTTTTTAACGTACTAAAGAGAACTAAAGCGTAAATTAGTACATCATCAAATGTCAGTTCTCTTTCACTTTCGCTTTTCAGGGGCCAAATCAACAAAGTATCAGACAAAACTTATTTGAGTTTATAAGAAGTATTACAGTTGGTACTATCATCTGTTGCTATCTACTTCTCCTCAGCAAATATTTCGAGAGTCATAGCAAAAATCATACGCCATGTTCTAGATTCCATACGATATCTTAATTTTTTTGTTTTTGTATTTTAGTACATTTTGTAGTATAGAAACATATTACATCATTTGAGCCAGTATTTCTGATGGCATTATTAGTCGTTTTATGGCTAACATCACGCCGCTCAGTCACTTGCGGTTATTTTACCGGTGCGGCTTGAAAGGGTTGGTTTGGCAAGTGATTGCAAAAGCGTCACCCTTTGGCAAGGGGCATCCAAACGATGCCGGGCGTCCGAGCACAGATAAGCCTTGATGTGGTTCCCTTTGATTCCAGGTGGACGACCGGAGGACCACCACCGGATTCAGGAAAGCGACCTCCACAACCGTCGAGCAGAGCAGCAAGTGAGTATGCGGCCAAACATTTCTGAGAGAGCTTTGCGTATTTTTAGTGTTTGATTTTTTGTTGGGATACGCCGAATTCCTGCAATGACGAAAGTAATTTCGTTTGCTGGGCGTACGGGGTGAATAATTTGAGATATTTTGCGATTTTATGAAAACATAAGTGCAAATGTTAACAAATATGTCCCTTCAAGCATGGAATATTAGTGAAAACAATGATGCTGAATACGTCTCTGTTTGAAAGGTTTTTAGAAATAGGATGTTTCAATAATCAATAAACAAAGCCGCTGTGTACCATTGAGTGCAATTTCAAATGCTTTAGAACGTTGAACTGTCTAGTATCCAGTGATATGCCGCTATCTCTGGCAAAATTGGCACTTTGCAAGGAATAACAATTTAAAATCTCCTTAATCTCTTCAAATCAATAAACCAAAAAGAAAATCTAAAATGCATGGAAAGAAAATACAGTGTCGCTCCGATTAGACAAGATATTTTTCATGTCTTCATGATTCATCAAAAATACAAAATACAAATACATTTTTCTTCAGTGATTTTTTTGGTACAGCTACACTTTAATGTAATAAAACAAATGTTCAAATTGTTGGCACTTAGCCCTCCTATTGCAACTCCTTATGTTTGAAGCTTATTATCTGTTAATTTATTAATTACAAGATTAGGAGCTGATATTTTACCTGCATATAAAGTCCTCAATAATTATGTGACAGATCTGTCAGATTCGTTGCGCTATTTTAACCCGTTAAATGAGTAGATTTGGCGGCTGCTGTGAGCTGACCGTGTAGATAAATAAGGAGCACAGCACGCGACCCACCCACAGCTTCCAACACATCTTCTTTCTCATTTAATGGGTTAAAATATCGCAACAAATTTTCCAGATCCGTCGCAATTATTGAAGACTTTGTAGGTAGGTGAAAATGCCAGACCTATGTAAAATACGGCAGGGGACAGAGAAACCACCCATTACAAAAAGTGAATAACTTTTGCGATAACACTGCTACAAATTTCAACGTTTGCGTTTCCTCACTTATACTTACTTATAACGGTATTCTTCTATTAGTCTATGGCTACTGATAAACCCAAAGTAATCATGTCTGGTTTTGAATAAATAAAAAAAAAGTTTATTAATAAAGTCATTCAAATTGAAATTCAAACTGTTTGTTGTTATAGAATCAAATACGTCCATTATATTTAATAGAAATACAAATTTTTATATCAAATTGAATTGATAGATTCTCTAGTTATTTTTTTTAAATTGTATCAAAGAATACAATTGTCTAAAATAAAGTAAATGACCAAAGAGAAGTAAAATTGAGAAATTAATGATTAATAACTCTGTGAAACATGGATTGTGTGAATGAAAATATTTCAATTTTAACATATTAATCAGTTAAGTTGATGACTGTAGATGTTTAAATAAATGAATAATAACTGAAATATCGGAATCTAAAAGTAGAAATTTTGAATTGGCTCTGGCTTTTGAGAAACTAATGCTAAATACGAATTTTGGAATTTGGTTTCTTTGAAAGCTGGACTTAATTGATCATTCCTGTCTACTGATTCGGTTACGGAAAAGCGCATATTAGATATTATTGTAATTAACGTAAAAATATTATTATAATATTATTATTGTTATTTTCTATAAATATTAATTCAATAAATAAATTACAGCTGTTGGTAATCTATAAATATTATTTTAAAATTATGTTGAACATTTTCAAACCTTTAATTTAAAAATATAAATGTTTGGGTTGTTGAGTTTCTAGAAACTATGGTCTAATTCAAACAAAAAAATTGTAAGATAGCTATTATATGCCAGATCTTAACTCCAATTAAAAAACTACTAGATTTCACGTAAAAGCATTTGGACCAAAAGTTACTACTTCCTAAGGGCTTTGACTAAATATTTACCACAAAAACGACAGTTTCTTGTTAGACAAGCGGTTATAAAATGTTGCAAGACAGTACGTTCTACGATGACAATAGTGTCGCTCTGAGGACGCGAGGACACATACAAGATCACTATAACAATCCTCGCAACACGAGGACGGGTGGAAACTACGTATATACGTAGTTGTCTATTGTCTTGCATGACAGCGAGAACGCAAAGCAAACATTAGTCTGAGATATCGTCTGAAATGATGACGTGCATCGGCTGGTTTGCTGGTACGAGTAACTCTCCCTCTCTGCGATGATTCTTTGGTTTAACAAAGCAACCCTCTGAAAGAAAGTCCCGCATTTTTCCCATTTATAATATAATCAGATACGCAAAATTATGAAATTTGACGATTACTTTCGATACACCCTCCGTGGCGTCAAATCGGTCGCGATCTTTTTTCCGGGCGAATCAAATTCACCCTGATTTAAATCTATTACCCCGGGGTGGTTCGCGGTACCGGCATAGATCATCCGCTGCCGAAACTTTTCCGAAAACATTGCATATCTCTGTGTATGCGCGCAAACCGCCCCGTTCCTAAGACCGCCCGCCCCCAACGGTTCGCCGCCACCACTAAATCATGCACGGCGGGCCCCGAGATACGGATCGATCTCTGTGCTCCCCGTACGACCTGACAACAAAAGTTTTATTGCCCCATATCGCCAGTCCGAACTGGGGGTCGCATAATCTAACCCAATGCATGGGGACGCACGTAAGTGCGGGTAGTATATGTATATCTGTATTTGGACGGATCTAGTAAGCGGGGTCTGTGGTGCATGCCGGAAGGACTCCGGGGTCATAAGATATGCCAGTCGATAAGTGTGGACACTGTTTTAATCCCTACGGAGGCGAGTGATAATCCGACACGAGTTACTCATTTTATTCAACTGATATTATAGCATTTCTAACATATGAAATATAATTTACGTGGTATCGTAATAAGAACTGTTTAGACCATGATCAACACAAGACGAGATATGAAAAAAATATTTATTGCGATTTCGCTGTTCATGCGCCTTATTTGCAGTTTCAAAGAATACTTACTTTTTTTGTATGCGTCCCATTCCCTCACATCTCATTCCTTTCCTTTTCTCCTCAGTCTTTGCTTCCCCTTCCCTTCTTTCAATTAGAGGAACTTGTGTAGTTCCGTTATTTTTTTTATTAATTAACACCTCATCTGATGACTATGCAGCTATATTAATCTAACATAAACTGTAAAGTATAAAAGGCTTTCGATATTAAGTGTTGCCATAGTGTTGCCAATTGGTTTTACTTAAAGTTTTCATGCTCAGCGCATTAAACTTCACATATTACACGTTGCTCTGCTTTGGTCACCTATCAGTCATCACTAAGGTGACCAGAATTTGATTGAGGGGGTAGTAATTAAAGGTAAATACTTGCGTTATTATCAATATGATTTTGAGTTGGGTTAGAATACAGATATAATTTTACAGTTTTGGTGATGCTGATCAAAACATAATTATTTTACACATTATTTAACACTGTAAACATTCTTTGTTATACCATATTTATTTCAATTAGATTAATGTTTGTGGTGTTTTTTGTTAAAGAAAAATGTAAAATTTAGGCCTATTGTTGTAGACTAATTTTGTTTTCAGTTGTTTAAGTATTTTTGTGTTATATTAGGTCCAAAAAGGCAACTTTATGATTACTCATTTGATTTGAAAGAGAACTCAATTTGATAACTCATCAACTTTTTGAATTGTTATTTTCCAAAAAAAAATCGTTGATACACCGTAGTGTATCTCGATTTAGCTTTATTCAATCTTTTAAATAATTCATGTTGTAAAGTTTAACCCTTTTCCTTACTATAATTTCGTCATATATAAGTTTTTGTACCAAATTGAGTGAATATGTAAATACACTTTCATCCAGAAATAAATATATTGTTGCCTCTAATGAAATAACTTATTTATTTGAATTATACAATATTTCTCCCCAGTGTAAGTTTGACTATTAAGGAAACACCTTAATTCTAAATTTGTGGTGGTGGTATGACGAAAGACTAATAATTATTTTAGGTTTCAAGAAGACGGTAAATAAATGTTCTAATTTACTGGTTTTGAATATTACAACAAAATATGGCAAGTTGAGAGGAACACTCTAAAAACCACGCTAATGCTTTTTTTCAGATTTCGTTACAGACAAAGAAAAAACAATACAAAAATGAAAATATCAAAGCTTCTAGAAAAGAAGTTAAAAAATTGTTCACTCTCACTGCAATTTTAATTGGGATTTGATCTATTACAGGAAAACTATAAAAAGAATTCAATAAATTGTTTGTTCATGGGTACAATATTACAACCGTAGATTTTCTTCAACTTAATACATCAACGAAATTGACAGAAAAATTATGGTAGCTAGACTGAGAAATTTATTTACCTCTGAGCGCTATCTATTTCATAAATACTATCAAAGCAGAGCAGTAAAAAACAACGGAGTCGGATGTGTTTTTTTGTGATATAAGTTGCAGGAACAATAATGCTAAATTAAGAATTGTAAACCATATTCTTGAAATACTGTAGTTTTGTTTAGTTATTTTTGCTAATTTGGCATTGTTTAAACTAAAACCAAGTTGCTACGCCTGGCTTTACAACTAAATCATCTTCACGTACAAACGAAATGTGAACTTTATATTCATTCAGCCGACAGTATTGATGTTGACAAACTAATTAATATTAACTTATTATTATTATCGATATTAACTTCTTATTATTATGGTATGTAAGTACCTATGATGAGTAATTTAAGATTTTGTTTGGGAAATATTTTAACTACATCAATAAAAATACTGTTACTGCTTTCATCGAACGCTGTAAAAAATAATGTATAGACCAAAAAAGAACAAGAAATATGTACTAATAGACAGTGTATAGCGTAACTACAACAATGTTAAAATCTTCCTAAAAAGCGGGAAATTTTTAAAATATCGCGGGACGCGGGACAAAGTGTAAAATCCGGGACGTCTAGTCACCTTAGTCATCACTCACATGAATCACATGAATATTCATATATTCAATAATATTCGTCATGAATCTCAGTGATCCTAAATATTTTCCGAAATTTTAACTTATATACCGTTTGTTTGCATTTGTAAATTTGTTAGTTCAAATTTCGTATTTTGTTAATTAAAAGAGAAGCATTTGGTAATGGTTAATTGTTAAAATAATCCTACGTATGGTGAACTGTAATCGAACGGACTTGATCAACAAGAGTTGAACCCGAGTCAGAATTCGGCATCACTGACCAATCATAGCATTTGAACGATTAGCGCTATGATTGTACCAACTTCACGTCAAAAAAGACCACCTCCAAGTTTTATGTACGCCAGAGTGAAATATGTTTACAATAGTAGTGGACCACAAAGACTTACTGGTGTCTATGCACACATTTTGTGAACTATTTTCACTCTTTTAGGGACTCAGTTTCCAAATATCCTTTCAGTTAACGCATACTTTATAAGAACAATTTCAATTTTTATGTTGTAGCCTCAGCAGTTTGGTACAAACTATTTTATAGATATTAATAACAAAATACGAATTATACGGAGGTATTTTTTCTAAACTGGACGATGCTTTACAACAGATTCTCCAGGTTTAAAATGTCACGCAATACGAAACCACCCAAGTAACACCCAGTGGAAATGTGGTAATAAATTTACAGCATAACACGTAGCAAACGTAAGTAGGAACGTACGTTCATTCTATTCTACCCGATCTTAAAGCCCGTCATTAACGTGGCCGCATTTTGTGCTTCAGGCCAGTCAGGTACTCGCGTAATAACCGTCGCTATCAGCGGCAGGGGGCGCTATACGCTGGTTACAACCGTTCCCCTACGTGACACATTGTGGTCTGCATAGCAATAAAAACCGCCGACGATGAATATAGATAAATTCCAGGAAAGGTGGAAAGGCTAAAGAGACTAATTTGCGAGCGATAGGAATATTGTCCCATATGCAACTGAATTCAGGCAAACTCTAAGCTTTAGGAAATTTATAGCAGCTGAACCGATTTCCTAAAAAAAACGAAAGGGTAACAACGGCAATCTTCAGGTTTGTGTTTTCGACTAAAATCCTGAAAAGTGTCCCTGAAACACTGAGAGCAATTCTACAACTGGTGTGAACGCTACGAAATAAAACAAATACAAAATCACAAAAACCCAACGGGATGAACAACTTTCGACCCCAGAAAGCCACTTTCAAGAGCATTTAGCAACTATCCACAAGAAGTACAAGAAGTAATAGCCTGTTATATGATACCAAACACTCATCGTCAAGCCTTTTCAAATATAACGTTGTGTCATGTAACTGTATAATTATCTTATTATATAATCTTATTTTATCAATTTGATAACGCACTACCGCTTCTTTTCCCAAACTCATCACAAAAAAAACTGGTTTGCCAAGCCACTCTACATACCTAAGAAATGCCATATAAAACTTTATAGTCTCGGGCATAGGTGATTGTTCTTTGTTTATAATAGTTTACTGCACGTAAATTAAACATAAACTCTGCCATAACAGCTACGTCAAATTTCAAATATGTGGAGTAGAAGCTCTACTGATTGAGACGTGAACATTATTTTATTCATACTACATATGAGTAGGCACTCACAAAGAATACTTTTAGAAGTATTGGTTCACAGTGAGCATTCGCTCCAGACTTTTATTATTATGACCTGGCGTATTAACTTCAAGATATTGAACACAGTGATGTGGACCGGGTAAATACCCTACGGGTGGGAACTTATAAAATGGGTATTTACCCGTGTTTTACCCCTACTTAGGATAAATACCAAAATTTTGGGTATTTATCCTTTTTATCCTTAAAACACCATTTAACAACATTTCAGAGATATTTATACAGTGTAACCGTTTTTTTCCCGCGAGAATTATTTTTAGATAGTAAATGTCGTTCTGATCATCACTTTTCATATCACTTTTCGTATGGACCTAATTGTTTTCTCAACGCTAAGTTCCAGACGCTTGAAATATTAACTAAATAAAGAAAAATAAACATTAAACTAAATATCAAACAATCCTAAAACTAAGAAAGAGTACAATCAACATCCATAACAAAATTAAAAGTAAAAAAATTTAAGTAAAAAAATTCAAAATGTTAAAAATAAACTAAATTAACAAATGAACGAAAACAAAATACATGAAATTTCTTAGACATTTGTTACTCTACAAGTAATTGTCATTCTATAAAGTATAAAGTTTCTTTCATGCCGCCTTATTGGGGTTATCAATTCCTAAAGAAGTTAAGTCACAGTTTTGCAATTATTTTACAATTAATTCCAACGGTTGTAATTTTTCAAGGAATAAAGAAACCAAATGGGTCCAACTTTTTGGGAAACTTTTTACTCAGTGTGGCATTTCCTATCTGGAAAAAAATTATGCGGGAAAAAAATGGCACACTCTGTAGATGTGCACTCTTGATTACAAATAATAATGAGAAATTGATTAATAACACACAAAAGCTGCTATTATATCAACTATACTTACCTACTAACCTACTAACATATAATCATAAGTTTCTGCTAAATCTTCTTCGATAACAGAATCAGAAAATATGGAAGATTCACACGATTAAATGGATGAGGATGACAAGGAAATGTCTGCTCTTGATATATCGTCAGACGAGACTGATATTTTTATTCTTTATTTTAAAAATGTTTTTATTTTTATAAGTATAACCTTTATTTTGTGATAAGAGAAGGCCTTTTGATTTTGAGATAAAAGAAAAACCTTTATTTAGTAATTAAATATTTCTTTTTACTGCTATTTTTAATAACAATATAATATTTATAAATACCCCTATAAATACCCACTTTGGGTAAATAGCCGGGTGTTTGCCGGGCACCCTTGATAGCAAATACCCGGGTATTTAACATCACTGATTGAGCATAAAGTATATACTCATTTTTATTCATACCACCCATTGCACACAGTACTCCAGTGTGCATCGGTTAGTAAGCAGTAGCCAACCTAATTTAAATATCAATATTATTTACGGTCCCAAAATGAACTAGTTGTCACCGTTTTTCTCAGCTTTTCAACCACCAGTACTGTCTTTAGTTGTGCCACAACTGATTTTATAGCGTGACAAACACACCCTCACACCTGCGTCTGTCAGCCTCTTCCAAGGGAACTACCGTTGACATGGTCCACACGCATGCTGGATTACACGAAGAGGATTAACGCAACGGGAGGGCGGAAAGAAAACCGAACTAGAGTAACCTATAAATTAATGAAGAACGACGCTGATGCCGTGTTTTTGTTCGACTCTCCGCTTTTAGCAAGATTGCCTCCTACGGAAAATTCGTACTGGGTGTTAATTTTCCGATAAGTTATTAAGCTTAGGATGCGATGAACACGCATGAGTTTATTTCGTTTTTCCATCGGTCTTCTATTTTAATGCAGATTAGTATGTCAGATGTCTGGGATTATGGTGTTGGGATATTGTGGAGCAGCCTCTATAAGATTTCATTGCATGGCTTATCATATTAAGGGATGGCCATCATGTGCTTTTCTCAATGTTCTAGTATGTTATTACTTAAGCGTGTGATGACGAAACATGTCATATAAAACCTTTCAAGCTGATTAGGGGAAAGTACTAACCTTTGCAACTTGCTTGATTTGTTGCCATATTGTGATAATTACTGCAACTTAAGTTTAAACTAATACTTTAAACTAATTTGGTGGAAAATTTAGATAATTTTAATTTTAAATATAGCTGATTTTCTTTGCTTAACCATATTAAAAAATACAACTCTAGTGCCTGAGGAATTTAGTGGCTACCTCTAAACTAAACTTAAAATAAAATAAAAAATATCATTCAATGTGTTAGACTCACATTGAAAATTAGTCCAACGTTGGCAATAAGTAAATATTTTGTTTAATAAATATTTCCAGAATTCCAACTGTCTCAGAGTAATTTTATATAATCCGAATTTTCCACTTTCTGGAAAAGAGTTATTAAATAGTTATATTTGATATAGTTGTCATATTTTACATTGACATTATTGATATTGTATTTAGTTTTATCAGTGTCCCTGGCAGATTTCGGAGAAAATGGGTTGTTTTTATACCCCACGCATTTACTGTGGTAGGGTATATTGACTTTCCACAACATTTGTAACACCCTTAAGGAAGCGTGGCAGGTATAGACTCGTATATTTAGCTATGTCCGTCTGTCTGTCTGTTCATAATTTTGAAGTAATTGATCTGAAATTTGGTGTACAACCTTATCTCTTAAAAAGTAAGCACAAGTTCGTGAATAGGTGAATCGGTTCACTCCATACTTTTTTTCTATATTTTATGGTGGGTGGGTATTTTAGCTTCAGCCCAGCTGAAGACAATTTTCTTACTAGTTTATATTGAGGTATTCAGTTGTATCGTTTCAATGGTGATCGGAACAAAACCAAGACGAATTATTATGTTTGCTATCAGTTTTATTGAATTGGCTCTAGTTTTTGCGACAATGCCTCCTGTTTAGAATGCACGAAAGAAACAAGATAAACAAGTAAGTTTACTGTACCAACATGTTCGTATATTGTTTGGTAGTTTTCTCCCGGTAGCCTAGAAGAACTAGGCTAGAGCCATATCATTTTTTGAAAGTCGATTCGATGATGTGACATCGTGTAAGTTTGGTGGTCAGTAAAGAGCAAATCCATCACAGTTTTCTTTAAAACATTAATTTTCCTTAGTAAAATGCCACCTAACAACACATCTATATTTCAAAAACAAAATTAATAGTGATAAATACCTGTTTTAATATTCCAAAATGTCTGGTATTTATACTCATTTTTCATGAGTATAACAGTTTTTCATCATTCTAATATATTCTTGTGTTTAGTTAGATCTAAACGATCCTCTTTAGTAGTATATGTATAAAATTTCTGCCGCCATTCGAAAATATCCAAACGGCGTCCATGAATGCAATATTATTAACAAATGCATGTGATGAGACAACTTTAGCATGGCAACAGCAAATAAAATATTTACACCCAGTATTGCCACGCTATATAAAATTAAGTACGTAGCAGATTTATACGCTTTTTAGTTTTGTGTCCTAAATATTTAAGAAATCCTGTAATAAATTTATAACAAACTTATATTGTTGGTAATGTGTTTTTTACTACTGGCCATACATATTAAAACATATTAAAACATATTAAAACATATTAAAACATATTAAAACATATTAAAACATATTAAAATAAAATTTAAAAAGCAAACATTTTGTTTTGTTTTACTACAATGATAATACATACCACAGTTGTTAGTTAAAAAACTCTGATGTGGCCAGGTACATGACTTTAACATACTACATATAAAACCAAGTAACTCCATGAGATTCTATTTGATCAAGATCGGCCATGTCTGCATTAAAATAAAACCAGTAGAACTAGACAGATATGTCGACTAAAGCTGCGTTCGGATATTGTACTCCGTTGACACCGGGTACACCGTCCAAATAACACTTACGTGTTATTGGGTATAAAAAGTGTAACGGTGTACAATATCCGAACGCAACTTATATTGACAGTAGGTATTCTCAAAACATTAGCGTTTGACACTACCTACTGTCATTAGAATCAAAATATCTGACATATCCTGGCTACTAGTTATAATGCAGTACGACCAATCTCGATGAAATAGTATTTGCTCATGCAGCTAAACTAATGATTGTACCAAAAAATTTCATAACCATAAATTATTCAGAATTTCATCTACTTTAATTTATTATTTAACTATTTCGACGAAATTCCAGAAATAGCGGCTTATTTCCAAAATCTTTTCTAAATGCTAAGACTAAACCTCCAGTTCCTTTGCACATCTTTCAACAGAAAGCTTTTCAGCTCTAACATTTTTTTGTACCTTGGTCAAAAATGTTCAGGGGACCCAAAAAACATATGTCCGCTAAAATCTCAAATTTTTTTTGGCACGATTACAATACTTTACATACTACATATGATAAAGTAAAAAAAACATTTTGTTTTGTTTTACTACAATAATAATACACCACAGTTATTAGTTAAAAAAAGTAATAAATAAAATATATGAATAAAAATTTTCGCTTTTCAGTCTAGAAAAAGAGCATTACACATATTTCCTGGTCCTTCATTTGTCAAAACTATAATAATCAACGCTAGTGACTATCCTGGCTTACAATGAACAACATCCAACTAGTGAAAACTGTTTCTACTATGCTTTTTTCGTAGAATCTGAAAGCGGAAATTATGAATTTTGTCTATATTTTAGGCAAGAATGAATTTGTGTTTTGCAGTTTTCTTAAAACTAGAAAAAGAATCATATTACAAAAAGTCTGATTTTCTTCATTGTTGGCCAGGGTAATCAAACAGTTTAGAGTTAATAAGTGTGGTATGTAAATTTATTGTAGTAAAACAAAATTAAATTTATAATCTATTTTGAGCCTCTTGGAACACTGATTAATGTATTGATCGATTTCAAATATCAGAGGAATTTAGTATGGATATAAAGAAACTAATTGAAATGGTTCTGCATAAAAACAATAAAGTTTTCAAAATAATGACCACCCTAATCTTCATAATAAGAAAAAAATAATAATCGGACCCATATGGGGTACTTTACTAGGTATACCTTGAATTTCGCATTATTTTCAAGCTGTGCGCTTTCCCTCGAGGAAAATGCAACCGTAGGTAAACAGGCAACGCCACAAATCACGTGGCGATTTTTTTGAATGACACTTCGGTAATTAGAAAAGTCCCCGTCGCGTCGCCCCGGAGATTCGATCTGGGGCCGCCCCCGGAGGACTGCGCGCGAGGGCGAGAAAAACTCCTAGGTGAGCTCGCATAAATCTGGCTATATTTACGGTGCCCGACTATATCCAGTAGATCGGTCCGAGATATGCTGCAAGAGCCCTGCTTACTAGTGGATTCCCGGCCAATTCGGAGTCCATATATCAAGGGGTATATCACGGGGGGAACAGTAAATCAACGGGCAATCCAGGTCGCACCTTGCATTGACATTTCATACAAGAACAAGATAGATAACTGATATCGTGTACTGGCACGTTTTTGCCAAAATAATGCTTAATATTAGAAGTAATACGGTATTTGAAAAACATGTAAAAATAAGATCAGGTTCTATGTCGACGTTTTAAAGTTTGTAAGTTTAAACATTTTGTCCAATTGTCTAATTACACTTTCACAATCATCGTGAACACTTACTTTAATCTACCTATATGTAATTGATATTGCGCAAAAGAGTGCAATATTGTCTTAGTTTAATTTTTATCTATCTGTTCAAATAAACGAGATGCCAATGCATTCGTGACAACCTGTACGTTTCATTTAGGAATACATGTCGATTACAATTTTGGACAATTTTGGAAAACTGCTCCAACATGAAAAATGATAGAAACCAACAAATTGTTTTAAACAATTTAGCTCTTACTTGTTTGCACAAAGACAGGACCCGCGTCATCAATTTTACTATGGTGACTGTTTCGTTTGTTACACGACCTTATATCGAGATACAGAAAAGTCTGTGATTCAATCATCGGGATACAGGAAAATCAGGATACTGTAATTCATAGCAAAATCTACAATCAACGCAGAGTTTTGTTAGCTGTTAAAGCTGTTAAATGTAAATAATTTCAAATCAAATGCCATCAACGAAGCGAACTACTCTTTTGCCTGAACTACACTATACAATAGAGTGACCAACCGTCCCGATTTTGGCGGGACACACCCGGATTTTGAGCACTTGTCCCGCCTGATGAAGCGTCCTGAATTTTGTCCCGATTTTTAAAAATGTTATTCTAATGTCCAGAATTTCCTATTCATAAGCCATCCAATAATGATTTTGTTAGCATATAAAAGTGTACCATACTTTACTCAACAAAATGACTGCCGTATCCAAAAGAAATATAGGTCATTGAGATATTTTCTATCCAATTTTGAAAACATATAGCGTATTTAGTTAGGATACATAGGTACCTTACTCAACAAAATGACTCTGCCGTATCCAAAAGAAATATAGGTAATTGAGATATTTTCTATTCAATTTTGAAAACATAGCGTATTTAGTTAGGAGGAATCATTAGAACTAGTACGTCCTACAAAGAAAACATCCATAGCGAGATTAATTTTGTGTCAATTTTGTGTCAAATCTCATGTTATACATCAAATTATAGATAAAGGTGCATTACTTGTTGTGGTAATATATACTAATAGTATATTGTTATTGTTGCATCCATGCCACGTGATAAAATATGTATGAAGTGAAATGTTGATATATGGAATATTGATATTTCTACGCAAAATATTGTACAGTTATACAGGAAGGCGTAACTTAGATCAATTATGTGATACCTTTTTCAATTTTAACTTTTGTTTGCCGTACAAAAAAAAATCGCGAACTTAGTCAATTTTGTGTCATATTCAGTAACATTATGTCAAAAACGATCAAAAATATCAAAAATCTATCTCTAGACGGAAAATTGTATACCTTTTATCTTTAATTTGGTGTATAGGTTTTAAGATTCTGTGAACTAATAGCTAAGAAAACCCCTCAGAACTTTTACGTGTTGTGTGAGTAGAATGTAGGGGGTACGGATTCCCCTTGTGTTTAGAAAATCGACTGTTTATTCTGTAAAAGAACAGATCTTGTGTATCGAAATTTCAGTCAGTCAGGATTGACCAAATTCTATAATAAATATTGTTGACGGACAACGTACTAGTTTGAGCTCCTGATTGGGCGAATGAATTTGCCTTATTAGTACTTGGGTGCCAACGTTTTGGAGTACCAATGACTGTGTACTTTTCCCTATAAAGAACTAAAAAGAAAAGCATGTCATAGGCCCCGATAGCATAGATATTTGTATATTGTGCTGGATACCAAAAGATTAAAAGTTTAAATCCAGGTTTTGGCTTTAATTATTATTAATTCTATATAATTTAATATTTACGTCCTATGTGTCATTATTTGCTCTTTACATATTTTAAGAAGCTTGATGCGCTATCCAATGATTCTGACATAGATAATGATTAGAAATGTACCTGGAATATATATTTTTCTTCCAACAGTTTCACTTCCACAGTTAGAATATTATCAATTTTCAAGACCTTGTAACTTTAAGGCATTATTCGTACTTATTAGATGTTTATTGTATTTCACTGTCTTCGCCGCTAAAAAACTCCACCAAATCACGTGATTTGTTTCCAACTGATTTCCAATAATGAAGTTTCTTTACTGAAATTGTTAAATTTTCGTTTCTTGACTATTTATCCAGATTGTAATATTTTTTAGATTAATGAAAAATATCTGTAAAAAAATGTGGATACAAGGTTAATTTAATTTTAAACTTTTAAAGAAATTTTATGAACAATAAAGTGATGATGTTTTCCTTTGAACCGAAATTTGATAATAGTATTTTTCTTTATTACAAATAGGCATCGATTAAAATTTAAAATTAATCAAAATCAGTTTGACTAAATTATAAACACAATACAAGTTTAAACATTGTTTGAATAAATGCTAATAAAATACGAGTGTCAACCACTTTTGCGTTTAAGTACACTACTTATCTCAATCGGTCATGACGGTATGTCCGTACTATCTTTTCAATTGTATTCTTAGAAAAATGTAAAAGAGCTAAAAAAATTAAAGAATAACAAAGACCTAGCTTAGAAAGTTAGAAACCTAGCTTTAACTTTATTTCCATTTATCTACCGCTGATCAAAAAGCCTTGCAATACTTAAGATAAAAGTATGTTTTTATTGACAATATGTTATTTATCCCCCCCCCCCCCCGAAGTGTCAACCATGTGCCAACACTTGACAAGGTAGCTCAGGCATTATACAATGAAAGACTTCCATTAGAATACATATTATACGGTTTTCATGGTGATTGTTTGCGCTTAGTTTTAGAGCTCTGATGTGAAAACATCGCAACTACAAAAAGAAATATTCAGATTCCGCGTCTACGCTGTGGTTTACGTCTTGGATTAAAGAATTGTATAAAAAAATCCATTTTTATATTGTGAGTTGGTGTATGTGAATTATATTTGAAAACCCGAAAGATATAGAAGTAAAATTCATTTTATATCATATTTATTTTTGTCTAGCCCAGCTCCTTATTAAATCTAGCCATTGTTTACCACCGCTACTTAGTATTTGATAGTATTTGGCTGGGTATTTTCTAAAAATAATATTCGATATAGTTCTATGGAACTTGAAAGTGAATAACTGAAACGTTGCGTCATCGCTTCAATTGTGAGCGCATCATAATGTCCATGGACAAGTGATGGTTTTATGATTAGATCAGATCAAAATTCCGACGCGTTCGTTTTAATAGAGAGGGCAGAAGAGAGATTGGCAGGATTGAAGTTTATATATCCATCTGTCTCTGGCTCGCTGCATTCATCATAATCCGGAATGGGGTATATTGATAGAGGATCAATCACAGGGTTGTCCTCCGGGATAAAGATGCCGATACGGAGTCCTCCCTTTTAATTGTCATCCGATCTAGATTTGCAATTAGATGGCGACGGGGAAAAGCTTTCAGATAGTTCGACGGGTCGCTGATAATTTTCGAGTTTTAATTCGGTATAGCGCAGTATAGTGTGGAATTTTTATTATTTTTTTTATTTTCGAGAGCTGATAATCAATCAGAAAAGTTTTGTGGATGGAAAATCCCATGGTGCGAACAACTTTCGGGTTTTTTGTAGTCCATTGTATAGGAAATGTCATCGTATATTAAGATAAATAATGATAAAATGCACCATACCATACACAATATGCATTGCATTATGGTGTATGGTATGGTGCATATTATCATTATTTATCAATGCAATGTAAAGCGCAGTATATACAGTTTTGTGCGATATAACTTAATAAAAACCTTAAAACTTAAGTTGCTATTAAAAAGTGATCAATGTCATCAAGGGCATGTTAATAGCTCAAATCAAGGAGTTAGGTCTGATTAAACATAATTTGATATACACGTATAGAAATATGGGCTTTCTTTAAATTTATTTGTGATTTTTTCATTTTAGTTTTACAATGTGCACATTAGATAATTCTGACTTTTTTTGGTATAACACATAATAAAGAACCAACATTCTCATCAGACAAACTAAATACGTTTTTTTATCGTTGTAGAGTTCCCAGAGGTTCTGCTGGTAACTAAGTTTTAATTAATTTTAATTGAATGTTAATTATATAAAAATTAATAAATATATCTCGTAAAAATGCAAAGAGGTTACTTTATTTGCAAAACCTATCAAAATCAAGTTTTCTTTTTTTTTCTTATTTTTACATAATTTTATTCAAAATCTTGACGTGATATACATTGGAGCCAGGATTTGTATTCATCGTAAGACAATATATCGCAAATTCCTGCATACGTATTTCAAAATTATTTACAAATACAATAATAATAATTGTCTCTTTTATGGTTTTATATAGTAAGATTTCTGAGACTTCAAAGACCTTGGAATATGTTTCTCTGAAACCGTTTTAATAAAACTGCTTTTAAAATCATACTTGTGCGAGTGCTAATGCCATAGCAATTAAACAGCTTCGGAATTGTTTGACACACTAGAATTGTCCCAATAATTTGAAACAAAAGATTATACTATGATCACGTATTTGCTGGTTTCTCCAATATCTGAACGAGTTCTTAATTTTTTGATACTTGTACCTTCAAAAAAATCTTTGTTTTTGAACAACTTGGAAATCATTATTTAAACATACTGCTTATTGATGTAATAACAATTATGGCAAATGATGGCGACCATATTAGCGACTTTAAAGCAATGTCAATTTTTTCGGTTTTTTCTTTTAATTTATTTTTTCTGTTTATTCATTTTGATTGTATTATTGAACTTCATGTCATATTAATAGTGGTTTATTTAAAAATTATTAAAGAGCAAAAATTGTCAATAAATAGCTAATAATAAATAATATATTGACAAAAAATACATTAAAAATCGTTTAAGTTATTAAAAAGCTAATTCAGTGTAATTTAAAAAAAAAAGTGCGATTCGCCAATTTTAGATTTGTGAAACTCATTTTTTTACTTTTAAAATGGCAACCCCCTATTTTTGTCCTTGATTTTGATAAATGCTTTATTTTCCGTAATGGCAGTGTAAATATTTTATTGGTTTACTAAAGAACATTTTCGAAAAATTTAGCACTCACACACCCGCCAGTTTCGTTTTTTCTATCTTTGACAAAGAATCCACAAAACAGCTGATTTATACAATCTCGTTTGTAGCTATTGCACTTTAGAGCTAAAGTATATCTACACAGTGATGTGGGCCGGGTAAAAACCCGGCGGGTGGGAACTTATAAAATGAGTATTTACCCGGGTATTTACGCCTAGTTAGGGTAAATACCTAAATTTTAGGTATTTATCCTTTTATCCCTAAAACACCATTTAACAACATTTCAGAGATATTTATACCGGGTGTCGCAGTTTTTTTCCCGCAAGAATTGCTTTTAGATAGTAAATGTCATTCTGAGTATAACGTTTCATATGGACCTAATTGTTTTCTCAACGCCAAGTTACAGCCGCTTGAAATATTAACTAAATAAGGTAAAAGAAACAATAAACTACATATCAAACAATGCTAAAACAATCAATACCCATAAAAAATTAAAAGTAAATAAATTTAAGTAAAAAGTTCAAAATGTTAAAAATAAACTAAATAGACAAATGAACGAGAACAAAATACATGTGAAACTTTTTAGACATTTGTTTCTCTACAAGTAATGGTCATTCTGAAAGTTTCTTTCATGCCGACTTATTGGGTTTATCTTTTCCTAAAGAATTTATTTAATATACAGTTTTGCAATTATTTTACAATTATTTCAAACGGTTGTAATTTTTTAAAGAGTAAAGAAATAGGTCCACTTTTTACTCAGTGTGGCATTTACTATCTGGGAAAAAGTTATGCGGGAACAAAATGGGTCACTCTGTAGATGTGTACTCTTGATTACAAATAATGTAAAATTTTGAGTTATATAAGAACATTCAGTATATTTAGTTGGATCCATAGCAAAATAAGAAATTGACTAACAACGACAAAAGCCGCTATGTCAACTATACTTAACATATAATCATAAGTTTCTGCTAAATCTACTTCGATAACAATCACAAAATATGGAAGATTCACACGATTGAATGGACGATAATGACAAGGATGCTCTTGTGTGCTTTTGATATATCGTCAGATACTACTGATGTTTTTATTCTTTGTATTAAAAATGTTTCTATTTTTATAAGAATAACCTTTATTTTGTGATAAGAAAATACCTTTCGATTTTGTGATAAAAGGAAAACCTTTATTTAGTAATTAAATATTTCCTTTTACTGCTATTTTTAATAACAATATAATGTTTATAAATATCCCTATAAATACCCACTTTGGATGAATACCCGGGTTTTTACCCGGGGTATTTACCCTTGCAATAAATACCCGTATTTAATATCACTGCATCTACACAAAGCTTCTGTCGGAATTACCTTTACAAATAGTCTTTCCTTCACCGGCTGGCACTTCTCCAGGGTGTCTCAACAGTGCGATCTCGGAAGATTGTGCCTCTGTTAATGAAGATCTTTTAAAACTGACTTCACTCATATATACAGAACGCCGAGGCGCACATTTTAAAATTATTATCGTGTATACAGGGTGTTCCATAAGGTAGTACCAACCCAAACTTATGTTTTTTTAAATGGAACAACCTATATTTCGGCACAATTTTGAATTCCTCGCAATATCTTACGACAATGAAAAATAACATTACCTACCCTAAACTTTATACTTTTTGATTTATTGGCATTTTTATGGAAAAACAGCAGTCTAAGAAAAATTGTATATCTCAATACCTGTTTTTAATTTTATTGCGCACGCATAGATTATGATTAAGTAAGAAGCGTTCTATTAGCGTGATTACCTACCATATCCAAATTGTGTACAGGTTGGTCATAATCTGCAACAAAATATAGCAAATAGTTTTTCGTAAGAAAGGTAATTTTCTTAAATGGAACACCATGTATCTATAATTTTTTTGAATTCTACGCATCATTCTACAAAAAAAAAGTACTAGCACACACCAGTGCTAAAATAAACAATTACAGAGATAACAAGTCTTCTTCATAAAAAAAGTCGATTTTTCTATCAATAAGTGCTTCTACACCTACATTAACCACTAAACCAGCTAAGTATGTACTTAAATTACTGTTTTCTCGCATGATTTCATCCTTTTTTTCAATAAATCAAAACATTTGTCACATCTGCAATTTAATATTATAATTTGAAATAAAATTTTACTACCTTGTAGGCTATGAAAAACTGTGCTAAACAAGTTATTAAGGTATCTGTCAGTGGTGGTGATATTGTTAGGTTAGATTTGCATAATTTTTGGAAATATGGCGAACTTTTCTCAGGAGGAACTAATTGACATGGTGTGGGTTGTTGGCGAATGCAACAAAAATGCCTTGTGCACAAAAAAGTACTAGCACACACTAGTGCTAAAATAAACCGTTACAGAAATAACTTGTCTTCTTCCTAAAAAATTACATAAAATTACCGTTATAAATTTCTATTTCTTGCAAAACAATATTAAGTATTAATTTTTATGGAATAATAAATGTACAGTGCTTGATGTTGAGTTGCGTTATGAAGTGCTTTTATTTTAAGATAAGTAAAACAGCACCTGCTCTTTAACAATAACTTTATATCAGCTTTATACCTTAATAACTTGTTTAGCACAGTTTTTCATAGCCTACAGGGTATACCTAAGTAAAATTTTATGTCAAATTATAATATTGAATTGCAGATGTGATCAAATGTTTTGATTTATTTTAAATAAAGGTGAAAACATGCGAGAAAACAGTAATTGAGGTAAATACTTAGCTGGTTTAATGGTTAATGTAGGTGTAGAAGCACTTATTGATAGAAAAATCTATTTTTTTAGAAGAAGGCTAGTTATCGCTGCAATTGTTTATTTTAGCACTGGTGTGTGCTAGTACTTTTTTGTGCAGAACGATGCGTAGAATTCAAAAAAATAATTAGATACATGGTGTTCCATTTAAAAAAATTAACTTTCTTACGAAAAACTATCTGCCATATTTGGTTGCAGATTATGACACCCTGTACACAATTTAGATATGGTAGGTAATCACGCTAATAGAACTCTTCTTACTTAATCATAATCTATGCGTGCGCAATAAAATTGAAAACAGATATTGAGATGTAGGTACAATTTTTCTTAGACTGATGTTTTTCCATAAAAATGCCAATAAATCAAAAAGTATAAAGTTTAGGGTAGGTAATGTTATTTTTCATTGTCGTAAAATATTGCGAGGAATTCAAAATTGTGCCGAAATATAGGTGGTTCCATTTAAAAAAACATAAGTTTGGGTTGCTACTACCTTATGGAACACCCTGTTGACACGCTAATGATTTTGAAATGTGCGCCTCGACGGTCTGTATATATGAGTGAAATCAGTTTTAAAATATCTTCATTAACAGAGGCACAACCTTCCGAGATCGCACTGTTGGGACACCCTGTATAAAAGGTAGATTTTTACAGAAATAATACATTTAAAACGACAAAATTACTCCCGTGGTTCAAAACCACAAATTAGAAAAAAGCATTGCAACTCTCGAAGTATGCAACACAGAAATATTTGTGATATCGACGGCACCGAAATTATCGATCATTTTCTGTATTATTTGAAATTTCTTATTAATTATTAACTACAATTAACTACAATTTCTATAACTGTCATAGTTTTGACCTAACCGGTATATTTACTTAAATGTGACGTGGTAATTTACAAAAAACTTTTTATCAGTCGAGTCAGTAAAAGTTCTTAATTAATAATGTACCCGCGCTGGCCAGTTAGCGGTATATATTTCTCGCGTCGTCACAAAAAAAGCTAAATAAAATAAAAGGCGGAAAGAGAGCAGCGGCAGCCAACGGGAAGAGAGCGAAAAACCCCCGGAAAAATTAAATACAATTACGGTCCGGAAAAGCCAAACAGAAAAATGACGTTTTAAATGGTTCTTAATTAGTAAACTAAACCCTACCCTCTTTAAAAAAGATTAAACCGTGTGTTTGTGAAGCGGTGTAATGCCGTCTGAGTGACGTGCTACCCCAGCTCCCTCTCGCGGCGGCAGAGACCGAGGGGAACTCCGGCCCGACTACGAAAAATTCGGTTAAATTCTATCCGCGTTTTAATATTGAATGCGGTCATCATTTATTTAGGCCGCCGGAGTTTCGGATGTCTCAATTGCGGTCCGTCTAAACCCACATAATGTTATTGATATTTATTTGTTGGGACCCCCTTTTTTTCTGTTCGTTCGCATTCCGGCCGCCCTGTACCGCTTTGTATGCACGTTTAAATTCCCTTTTGTCGTTTTAATTTTTTAACGTGTCGCCCCACCCCCTCGACCCGCTTTCATTCGCGTTGTTACCTCTTTTTATTTGCGTAGCTTTTAATTTATAATTCGAGCGGATTTTTTTTTGTTGCAAATTCGGAAAATGTTTTGTTTGAATTTAACGGTTTTTTGTGTAACATACCTATATCACAAGCTCAAACTTAAGTAATTTCGATTAGTTTATATTAGTTAACAAACAAACAGAGCTATACTAACCATACTACAATGTGGGGCGAAATTCTACTTAATTCAAAGATATCGTTGTTTGAACAGAGGCAAAAATAAATTTATTTGCTACAAATAATATTTGACTTCAAACGAATTATGTTCCTTGCCTCAAATAATTGTAACAAATAAATATATGTTCGCCTCTATTCAAACAACGTGTTATTTGAATAAAACTAAATTTACAAAACAAATTGATCAACGAATCAATGCTTATATAAACATTCTTCTTAATTTTAATCATTAGTATTCTGTTACGACGCATTAACATTCTTGGATGGTATCAAATACTAGACAGCTGTTTATGAAGCCCTAAACTTCCAGGAATTTAAATATGTACGAACATACATTTATATTGCATTCAAAGATCATGTTAAATTAACATTAACATCCGTTTTCAATTGAAATTTGAGTTGTTAGAATCTCATGAAACATCCTGTATATGCGGATATAATATTAAAAGCAAAAATTTGAATTTTGAATGTTAGGCACAATGTTTCGAGGACACATTATTGGGACATCTGTATCATAACAACCATTTAATTTGACTTTTTAATGTCATTTAGCTACATGGTGTTTTGTAGTTGAATGATTAATTTCAGAAGGGATGATCATTAGAACCGATTTGTTATACCGGGTGGCCCACGGCATAGGTGCCCCATAGGCATAGGTTTATAAAGCTTGACGAATGAAATTTAGGAAAGTGTTAATAGACAAAAAATGCTATTGTTTGGGATACTTATTACTGGCGCATTACTGGCGCCCTCTAGCGTGATTTAATTGGTTTTTGGCCAGTATGTCATTTGTTTCACGGGTACCCAATGGCCACACCCTCATTATTCGGTAGAAAACATCTTTCCGATTGCAATGGTACCAAATACTTGATATTTTGTTGCGTACAAATGTTGTTAGAAGCAAGGAAATCGAAAAAAATATTGACCAAGATCAAAGTCAGCATACACAGTCAGCGTCAAAATCACTCAATGGACTACTCGGAGGAAGTACCCTGATTATTCGAGGAAAAACATTTTTCCGACACAATGATACCAAATGCTTGATATTTTGCTTATAATCGTAGCGTGAAAATGACCATTAGTGACTTTGATTTGTACGCTGATTTTGATCATTAGGTCAACATTTTTTTCGATTTCCTTGCTTCTAACAAAATTTGTACGCTACGAATTTCAACAAAATATCAAGTATGTATTTGGTATCATTGTAATAGGTATTTGACAATTTTCGACTATTTTCCTAGCCAATTCCTAGCCACCTAGATTAATACACAAAAAATTTATTTTTGCGTTGGCTTGGTGATAAAATTTGACGATCGATATGTTTTTGTGTTCAGAATGTCATCCTGATTGAAAATATCATACAAAGAATATAGGGTGCCATTTAAAATTTCAATGATGACGTCATTTCCGGAAATAGCGGAAGTCATATTAATCTCAAGAGTATTCCAAATAATGGCTTTTTTGTCTACTAACACTTTCCCAAATTTCATTCGTCCAGCTTTATAAATAATAAAAGTAAGCGGTAGTACCTATGGCGTGGGTCACCCGATATATTGCTCCCAATATATTAATAGGCTTTAACAAAATTTATTAGAGGACAGAAGAAACAAAATATATAAAACAAATCCGATGTTTAGAATAGGTATGTGCAGTGAATTCAAAATATACCCGCGGGCGGACCTATTTTAGGGCCCACTACGGCATCATTATAAACCATTTAGGTAGTTTGGTTATTGCTTTTTATTTAGTCTATTGAAATTGTCGTAAGTTATTATAAAAAAATTGAAACATAAATATAACCCCATTTAAAAAATGTAATAAAACAAAAGAATAATACGGTGTGCGCGATATGAAAACTTATGAAAACACAAATCTGTGAACCGCCGATTAATTCAGGTATTTATAGTGACTATAATGTCAAAGATGCGCAGCATTCTTTTAACAAACTATTTTTAAAAAAACTTGTCATTGAATGGTAGATTTAGACCAGGCAGTAGACATTTTGAAAAATAATAAAGTTTTCCTAGGGAGCTTCGAGTACGTGGTTGAGTATCTTCGTAACACTTGGTTCGATACTTAGTCCTGAAGATGCCTCTTGCAGAGTGCGAAACATCGACTATATTGACATTAAAATCCAAAATAAAATATCAATCCGAAACATAATGGAAAAATCAATCCAAACTACAAAATATTAACAAGCTCATACAATGGTCGATATTCAGGGTCTCATGAAGAAAACAAAGTGAACAGTTTCTCCACCTACATTTTGTAGTTATCTAAAATGCAATGTTTTGAGTTTCACATATGCAAGTAAAGTATGGTACCGCGTTTTGTTTTATTAAAATAAAAACAAAAAAAATTAGGTCTTTCATAAGAGGCACAATCAAAATTTAATACTTATATTTACGTTTTTGGGCATAGAGTTAATACTTTGATTTGATTATTTGAGTATTCGCTAACGTTACTGATTTTAAGAATAAACTGTGTTCGTTGTTTTTCAGTTATTTTTTCTAACGCGTTATTCAACGATACTTGCGTGTTTTTTGGTACTCATATTCGACAAGTAACAACTTTTCTTCACAGATAAACGGAGGAAAAAATTTAAGAAATATTTCTTATAATTTTCGTACGGAGGAAACCTCAAAAAATGTGCACGACTGTACCAGCTAAAACCGCCGTTTCAAGGTGTATTTAGCACGGTTTTCCCCTCCATACGTTATGCTAAATGGTTACTTTAGCACTTGATTAAAAGGCGACACTGACAAAGAGGGGGCGTCCGAGCGAGAAAACCTTCAGGGCCTGAAAGGGGTGGTCTGACCATCCACTCAAAACCTGTACTGTAGAGGGCTTCTGACGTTTTTCCGCGGTCCATATTTTTAATGAAAATTTAATCGGGGACCCCCGAAGTGGCTGTCAGGGCGTGAAACGCGCTCACGTTCCGCAAGTCCATTTCCTGGAGGGTGTCCCTCAAGGCCAGACCGCCGGACCACCTCAAAATTTCAACTTGACACATACACGAGCGCACACACGCCGACGCATACGTCACACATTAGCACCGCACGTTTGCCCAACGTGTGGTCCTTCCACGTAGCCGGCTTAAATTTTAATCTCGCACTGCGTCTGACGTCGCAGATATAAGGGAGGTGGAATCAGAATAGAATTGTTTTTATATCAAATTACGCTAGTACATGTTAGCAAGAGAAATGTTAAAATTTAAAATAGTGTTTTTTTCGTCAAAAATTGTATATATGTACCTACTTATCTGAAAAGAGACACGCTTGACAAGTCGCTTGACAAGTCGCTTGACAACTCTGTCAAGTAGCTTAGGGTGCCACCACGTCACGGGGACATCTTGACTAGTGTGCCGTGACTAGATTTTGTGGATTAATGAACTAAAAAAAAATTTGTTAATGTTTTTGATGTCACAAAATACTTTAAATTAGGGTTTTTTCATTCTATACTAAAAATCGATAGTCTCAAACTCGCCATAGGTAATAATGATATACTCGGATGTAGTTTTGTTCACATTTGGTTGGATTAGATTTTAGGATTTATATTTGAAGCCAAATGATGAGTTTTTAATGATTTTCCACGGTTGTTAGTAGTAGTGTTTCACGTAAAAATGTCGTTTTTAAATTAAGAATATCCAGACATGTAAAACTGAAGTACTTGAATAAAAGGGTTCGCTTTTATTTTTCCCTGTCGTTATATTTTTATTGTGCAATGTAATTGAAAAAATCTTGAAGAGTAAGGTGGTCCATATTATTAATTTTCAAGCGGCATTATTGTAAATGGTTTTATGATGTGGTTACAGTGCTTTTTGACAATTTAAAATCAGTCAGCTGTCTTAAAACTGAATTAAAAATAATTAAATTTGTATTAACAAAAATATATTTTCTTAATTGAGAGTTGTTCATGTTCAAGAAATTTCAATTAGATTGGAAAAATTAAAAACCTCCTAATCCTTTGTATTTATTTATTTTTAATAAGAACCGGGTTCGACTCAATCTCGAGTCATGCTCAGCTTAAATTTACAAAAACGAGAACATTAATCAATGGGAAACAGTAGTATGAAAATAACAATCATTGAAAATTACACGATACTTATAAAAAATATAAAATGGTTTAAACTTACGGTCAATGGGTCAGAGAACAAGCAAGAAAACATCTCAGGGATTGCAATTGATTATATAAAAACTTTTAACGTTAAATACAATTTAAAACATAGGTGGGCGAGAGACAGTTGCTGGAACGGGAATGACAATGAGACAGTTGCTGGAAAGGAAAAAACAATGAAACATTCGTATTATAATATGGTAGACACAAGCAAAACTCAGTACGCAAACGCGGTTATTACAAAACGAAGATTTATTATATATATAATCGGTATCCTTTTCTACCTTGTTAGGTGTAAAGGTTTATAGTTTTACATGTTTACACTTTTTATTTCATTTTGTGCACAAACTTCCGCCACTCCACTCTATTCTTCGCCAAACTGACTGCATCCTTCCACTCCACACCCCTCTCCCTCAGTATATCTGCTATTGTCTGGTCCCACGTTTTTCTTGGTCTTCCTCTCGCCCTCTTTCCAAGTGCCTTTGCCTCCCAGATGTTCTTTACTGCTCTATCTCCGTTCATTCTGATCAGGTGTCCAAACCATCTCAGCTGTTGGTTCGTTATCTGTTCGGCAAAACGAAGATTTAAATAACCTCAAATATAGGCAAGCAAGCAAGTAAACAGTGAATATCCAGATTGACAGTTAACGTCATAATACCAATAAATTTGAAAAAAGAAGCAGTATACGCTGTCATAAGGCAAAACCATAAAATAAATGAATGAAAATATGAAAAAGGGGAATGAATTGAACAATATGAGTAATTAACCAGACTGGAATAAATATTTCAAAAGATGTTGGCGGAGGAAACAAATTTGATCATTAAGTAAATTGTAGTTCTTTAGTTTATTATTATTATTATTATTATTATTATTTATTGGAATTCTCTGATACATCTCATTAAATACATTAAACCTAGATAATATAATTTAGATACAACATATAAATACAAAAATTACACTAATAAATTATTATTATTATTATTATTATTTATTGGAATTCTCTGATACATCTCATTAAATACATTAAACCTAGATAATATAATTTAGATACAACATATAAATACTAAAATTACACAATAGATTTTGACAAGTAATGAGGATCATCAGGGCAAATTGGTAGTACCGAGCTTCGCTGAAGCCTAGGGTACTCCCTTTGCGGGTATCACCACAGCTCAACCCAATTTTGAAAAACAACGCCATTTATGCTTTGCAACACAAGTTTGCAAAGCAAAGGAAAACTGTGGAAACCCCGTACAGCGTTGTGTACAGGTCAGTAAAAACACATGCAGATATTTATTAATAGACATATACAAAGGAAGGTAAAGATGAAAAGTAGTACGATAGCAGTAAATTTAGGATGCTTTATGATAAAACTCTCCTCAAAATATTCGCGCTTCCCAAAACCGTAATTTCCTGAATTTCCCAGGGCGAAATTTTGCACGGTAACTCCTTGACATGTTTACTATAATTTAGAGTAACTGCTCCCAATGAACCTACAATCACCGGAATAATGTTTACTTTCATTCCCCACATACGTCCAACTTCTATTGAGAGATCCTTATATTTAAGTTGTTTTTCAAGCTCCTTCCTTACAACATTCGCATCAGCAGGTACCGAGATTTCTATGAACGTGCATACCTTCCTCTGGAAATCCTTTACCACGATATCTGGCTTATTAGCATCAAGCATTCTATCAGTGACAATAGGCATGTTCCATAATATGGTAATATGATCATTACTCACAACAGGAGATGGAACGTGGTCATACCACCGAGACACATCCATTGCTAAACCTAATAGTTGGGAACACAAGTTGTAATGTATATATCGTCCCACCCTATCATGCCTAGCAATGTAATGCGACTCAGCTAAGACTGGACAAGCCGCTAACAAGTGATAGACATGTTCCGGAGCCTGATGACACAGTCTACAACTCCCATCATGAGCAACTTTCATAATCTTCTGTTCATGATATCTGGTACGTATTGCCTGATCTTGCGCCGCTATGATAGAGGATTCCGTTTCAGCCTTAATGTTTCCATGACAAAGCCAAGATAACGATCCAATAATAATAATTATTTCTATTATTAATTAATAGTTTATTGTTTTAATAAAATTGCAAACCACAATTTTAAAACAAAATCAATCTATAAACTGTTGAGTAAACAGACGGCAGATTTCCAATTTAATTAATTAAATTTGCCAAGAAGACGAATATCGAAGACAAAAGACGACACAAATGGCCAACAACAAAAATATAGAACAATTGACAAATGAATACATTTTTTTTTTAATTTTATAAATTTATATACGTCTGTACGTAGCTTCAAAAACACTAACGTCCGGAACCCGGCTATCCTTGAAGAAACGATGGCATTTTCTTTAAGCTTTAAGCTTTAAGCTTTTCTTTAAGCTCTCGAGTCGGTTCTGATGGGGACGTCGCGAATCCAAAGAGACCTTGAACAATGGTTCAGCTCAAATAAGCTCTCCTTAAACAGAGACAAGACCCAGACTATATTGTTTGCAACACGCTCAATGATTGGCCATGAAAACCCTGAAAAAGTTAAATTACTGGGTGTTGTACTAGATCCCGGACTGACATGGTTTCACCATTGCAACATGATGGCAAAAAAATTGTCCTCTTTAGTATTTCTTTTCCGTAACCTGGTGTCGAGTGTCTCCCGTGAGGTATTAATTGCCGCGTATCATGGTCTCTTTGAGTCCGTGATGTGTTATGGTATTCTGGTGTGGGGTCACTCGGCATCGTCCAAAAGGATCTTTGGTTTGCAGCGAGGGGTAGTCCGTGTTTTGTGTGGCAAGCGTTACAGGGATGATACGAGACCGCTGTTCAAAGAACTGGGCATCTTAACCTATCCCAGTCTGTACATCTTAAATTGCTTATGTTACATCAAAGCAAATGTAAATCGTTACAATAACATCAGTAAGGTCCATTTTCATGAAACGCGTCATAATTTGAATATTTATCAGCCCTTCAGCAGACTGCATAAAACGCGCAACGGTGTTAATTATTACGGCATTAAATTTTATAATCACTTGCCACCGAAAATTCGCGACTGGCCTATGCCGAGGTTTAGAACTGTTGTGAAGAGCATACTCCTGGCTGACACACCTTTCTCTTTCGATGAGTTTTTGAATGGTAACTTAGACATTTATGTTTGATTTAATTTCTAGCTTACTATAGTTTTTTCTTGTTTCCCTGACTCGTGTAAGTACTTGTATGTATATTTAGCACTCAATAAATATTATTATTATTATTATTAAATATTATTATTAAGCTTCAGCAGCATTATAGTATTTAAACCAGTGATCATTTGTAGATGATTTACATTGAGACTTTTGATATTTATCAACAATTATTACGCCTTGAACAAACCATTGACACACTGTTAACTTTTCGATGATGCATATAAAAACATGTATACATACAATTTTATAGTAAACGAAAGAGAGTTGACGAACTGGAATTCTGAAAATATTGTTGGCTTCGCCGGGTGGCAAGCCCTGATCTGGCTACACACACACTCAGTACCGACATTCTTCAACAATTCTCTTAGTAATAATATCCATTTACCATCTTTTATAGATGTATCCCAAACATGTATCAACATACTAAAATGTATCATTTTCATCTCAAAGATAAAATAGAAAAATCTTTACTTTGACGATATATCGCAGTTAGTAACACTGCACATACTTCACATATTAACCTCGCAAGTTTACACAACGTGTGGTCTTTTCACGTAGCCAGCTTAAATTTTAATCTCGCCCTGTGTCTGACGTCGCCGCTATAGGAGGGGATGGGACGAGCAAGGGACGCTTTTTAATTCCAATTACGGCGTTAAGGGGTTGCTGGGGGAAAGGGGCATGAGAATTGGGGATGGGCTGGTTCGGAACGCGTCCGAAAATATTATCGGAGTGTGTTTTTCATTTAAGTAATTAACGGCCGACGAATAAATTGGAGCGTGCGGACCGTCGGACGGCGTCGTGGTGTCGACCGTCGCTTCCCGAAAGAGCTTCACGAAACTGCCGCTAGGGCGCGCCAGCTGACAGCCACCAACGGCGCAGTGGATCTTGGAGAATTTTCGCAATTTTTATGGTGATTTGGATGCATTTAAGAACATACAATATATATATATTATGTATAATATATAGAATATTAACAATAGTATTTTATGTTGCTTTATTTTTATATTTAAATATAAAGAATAATGTCGGTGTATAGGAAGCCATTCTTTTGAAAGACTCAAACTTAAGAAAATAAAATTAATAATTGTACACAACACCAGTTACTATATGAACAGAAAATGCGCTATGAGCGTTTATAAAATTATATTTTTAGCCTAGAGGAAGCCAGCAAAGGAAATTGAGGAAATGGGCATGCGATTTTTCAGAATCGCACGCAATTTTATGAAAATTTGTCCACCATTTACATCTTTGCGGCCATATTAAATGGCTTGAGCATCAGTGACTTTATTAGCAACGGTTGTCTCTATGAATTGGTAGCAGACATAACCTTCTTGCCTCGTTATTAAATATTTCACGCTTTTCTGCCACACGACGAAATGCGGAATAGGTTGCATTAAGGGTCTATCTGCAGTGGTGCCATTACAACATTTATGCTTGCAAATCCTTTGTAAATCCCTAGAATATTATTAGAATCAGATATTAAAATCGCACGAATTTAGAACTGATCCTAATCCCATGCGATATTTTAAGATAATCTATACATATACAAAAATTGCATAGTGTTCTAAGAAAATCACATGCGGTTTGTAGGATAACTGAATTGCAGGTTCCAAATTGAATAGATCTAAAACGGCTATTATAAATATATAAAAATATGGATACATAAAATTTGTATGGTCATCGATAAGGTCAAAATTTGGTAATTTTTTGTCATTCTATTTCAAATTATTCAAATAAATTTAGATCTTTTAGAAATTTTTAATTAAGAAATTGGTTTTCAAAAGCTGTTTATTTATAGCACCTACTCTTAGGTTATACAGTTATATTCATATGCATTCAGATTTGTTGCTTTTATTGGAAACTGGGCTTGTTTTGAATTATGAGAAATGGAAGAAAACTTTAGGGGCAATAATTCTGTGGACATTATATTTCATAATGTTACATATAAAAAACATCTGTCCAAACAAAGCAGCAAAACTACAAGTTGTTTTCAAATAAAAAATATATATTAATCATAGTATGAAAATTTGAAATAGTTATCTAATATAAGATGGTGGTAATTTTTTTTGTTTCTTGTTGTAAGAAATTAACATTCTATATAATTATTAATAATAGTATAAATGCCTGCTTTCTACTATTTTACTTCTAATATATGATTTAAAACATTCAGATGTCTATCCTTATTAGTTACCGACGTAAGATGAGATAACGCTAAACAGTCCTGTTACAGTTAGAGTAAAATAGTTAGTTTTATATTATATTATTGTAAAAATACGAAACAATACGGAAATCTACTAACAACTACTAACAATTTGTAAAAGCCAGCAAGAGTTGGCCGAGTTTTTATTGCCGTAACTGTACCTTTAACATAATAAATACGTAATTTAGTAGGTACACATTATTTTTATATGCAATGTATAATGGGAATAGATCTGATAGGTTCTGACATTCAATATAACAAAAGAAAATCTACTAGCAATTTTTCGATATCTAGCAATTTACATACATTGCTAAAAATTATATAAATACATTTTTAACATGACATTTTTTTATTTATACAGTGAGCGCGTATGAATAATGCAAGTATGGAAACATGGGAAAGTCTCAAGAACGGTTTACTATTTTAAAGAATCCTCAAACACGTCGATTTATAATTATCAAAATACACCTTATCAAATTAAATTAACTTCTTTACCTTCAATTGTTTTTAACAGATGACGTTATCGACATTACTTTTAAATGACAATCCAATATTTTTTTAATGAATTTGACAGATCTTTTAATTGTCTTAATGGTAGCACAGTATTTTTATAGCCTTACCTAAGAAAATTTTCGAGAAAAGACAATTGAAGGTTATGAAATAAAAGTGACAAAATCTCCGGCACGGCTCCACCGAATTTAACGAAATTTTGGAATTAAGTATTTTGCAACCATGGTCTTATTATCGTTGATGCAACGTTTACAGTTTTTTAGATATAACCTCAAACTTTGGAATTTTAAATAGAAGTCCCTGTATATTTTGACATTTTTGATTAGTCTTCATTATTTTATCAAAAACATCTAGAAATTAACAAAAACCTTTATTACTAAAAATAAATATATTTTTAGGTCTAAAAATTAACAAAGAAAAAATTGATAACAAAACATTATTACATTTTCTACTGCAACTACCCTAGTTGGTTTATGAGGATTCTCAACCATTGGCAAGAACATTGTTTTAAATTTGATCGATTTATTTTGTTGTTCTTGTTATTTTGTATCAACTTTTTCTTTGTTAACTTTTAGACCTATGTAATAACGGTTTTTGTTAATTTCTAGATGTTTTTGATATAATACTGGAACAAGCGTAGTAACATTGAATAGGCAATGGAAGACTGTAACAGAAAATGTCAAAATATAAAGGGAGTTCTATTTCAAATTCAAAAGTTTGAGGTTAATCTCAGAAACTGTAAACGTTGCATCAATGATAATAATGCCAGTGACTTCACATGTTCGCAAAATACGTCAAATACTTCCAAAATTTCGTTAAATTCGGTCGAGCCGTTCCGAAGATTTTGTCGCTTTGATTTCATAACCATCAATTCCCTTTTTCTCGAAAATTTTCTTATGTAAGGCCATAAAAATAATATGCTACCATTAAGACAATTAAAAAAACTGTCAAATTCAGTAAAAAAGATATAAGGTTGTCATTAAAGAAAAATGTCCATGACGTCATCAGATAAAAACAATTGAAGATAAAAAATTAATTTGATATCATGTGTATTTTGATAATTATAAATCGACGTGTTCGAGGATGTGTTTAAATAGCAAACGGTTTCCATACTTTACGCGCTCACTGCATAATGTGATGGATTTGTCGGAATGTCACGTCAGTTCTGTTACTGGAACTCACCCTGATTTTATCTTGAAATTCGTTTAGTTCTTCTACCGCTATATATTTTGTAATTGCAAAACATCTAAACGGCCCTTGATTACGAGAACGAAAATAAAATTTGAATTTTTATTTCACTCCGTGGCTTGTAAATCAAGATTTTAATAAGAAGGGTGCGGTAAAAATGTCGCCTGAAGTCTCGGAAGTCCTTGGAGCCTGCAGGGGGTGGGAGGAGGTGGCGGAGGCCGATGAAGTCCGCTGAACTTTTGAAAAAGTTCGCGCTAATTCGAAAGTGCACGCTGGAGGGGGACACGGTATAAAAATCGACCTACCCCATCAAGTTCCCTAACTAGTTCACACAAGTCAGAAAGAGAAAGTACAAAGAACGTAAGTGTAATTTGTGTCTGGGAAGTTTCTGGCCCCGAACTTAGTAGCTAGCGCCCGCCTCGAAATTAAACTGAACTTTTCATGGGGCCGCATGAATTTCGCGCAATCGATAATGTTTACGTTCGTCCGGAATACAAAGTTTTGGGGACCGCTGGACACAACTTTCGCTATTAATTTTTCGGACGGGAGCCGTAATTGTTGCTATGAGTTTTGAATTGGAATCACTTGTTGGTGTGAGAACGCCCTTCCCCACGCCAACAGATAAACTACCAAAGTTTCTTGTTCAATTTCAGACCCAGTCTGAAGTTTGCCCCGATCAATATGACCTAGTACTTGAAGTTGTGTTAGTACTGCTTTTGAGTTTCCTGAACCCAAAACACGTTCAACTAAAGTTTGCCTTACTTTATTAATTGATTCGTCCATCATATTTATATCTCCTATTGATTTATATTTTTATAAATAAAACTAATCTTGTACATGACTAGCAAGTTATTTTAACTTAACCTAATTTCATATTACATATTCACTTTATTTTAAGATACTTTCACTGTTTGTAGTTTCTAGCGAACTGTTGTTTAGCGACTGGATGGCTTCGAAATTGTCGTTATGGAATAGACGATTTTCGTGGTTCCCATCGCCATATAGCAGTGCCGTCTGCTTTGCTTCAAAATGGGAATAACACAAGAATACATTAGGTACAATAGTGGTCCCAATACACTTCCTTCGTCGTCTTGTTTCATTCTGAAGTGACGATCTTTCAGATAATTTTAATAGTTCAGTTTACTCCGTGGGAAGTAGCTTATCCAATTTCTGTAAAACTTAATATTTGCATCCTAAGAGTAAAAAATGATGATGAAATTTATACAAAGTATGCAAACACTAAAAACTGTTAAAAACATGAAAATTCAACACCGTAAATTTTAAGTTAAAGTACCTTACACTAAATTTCATCACAAATACATAACTTCACTAATCCACCTTGAAGATCTTGTCCCTATTAGTTTGTTCTTTTTTTATCACAAAACGGTTTTTAACTACACACAAAAGTACGATGTATTCTAGTACCTCCCCTTCATGTCAAGTATTTTCACATCAAATTCCACTATACTCGGCCCAGATTCATTAAAAATACTTTCCATACATCCACCCTCATAACTCCGTAAGAACAAAGTGTACACTCGCTTTTAATTTCCTACAATCCAACCCCATCCACATTTAAGCCTTTAAAACTACAAACAAAACATCCCCAAGCAAGTACAGCGCACCCTTATCGTCGATAAAGCGCGATTCCTCAGGTTCAACTTAGGGTTTTACCCTAATTTCATCGTAGGGATTGCGCCTAGGGGTAGCCGTACGTTACCTACTGTCGTACAGTAGCTCGCATGTTTTCCGCGTTTAGAAAACGGGTCCCTAAAGCTCAAGGGGTGGCCTAGCTGCAATTCCTGATAGTGCGCAAGCCTGCATCTGCCCCCACGAGTCGTCAGCGGTCGGTCGTTCCTGTTTCTCCCGCTGCAGTTGCAATACAGCGCGCCTAGTGTTCAGTACCGGCACCTCCGCCGAAGTTATAGCCTAGCGCTCAAGTCTCCATCGCGTGTGAGTATCCTAGTAGGCCGGTCTGCGCGCGTACGTATCTCAAGAGTCGAGACTCGACTTCAGTCAGTTGCGCGTCAGTTGTGAGCGGCATTCCAACGGTGACTGCGATGTGCGCTGTGTGTCGTTCCGTTCTAAAGACTGTTACGTGTCGAAAATGATAGAAGCGATCAACCAGAACAGGTAAATTCTGTTTGTTAGCGATAGTTTTATTTTTTTGATGTGCGCGGGTGTGGATTGTTTTTGTTGTGGGTTCGGCGGGGAAAGTTTTGGGGAAATTACGCGCGTCGCGGGGGAAAGTTGAGACAACAAAAAGTTTCCGAACTACAGTTAAAAATTTTCTTTTCGAAAGTTTGATCGAGTCGACGGACTTTGGAGTTCCGCGAACTTGGTGGGGGCATTTTAGTGGCCATAATTATTAAGTTGGTCCGCGAACTTCGCGCTCTTGCGACGAATAAGTTGGGTTTACTTGATTTTCTGAAGTTTTGCCGAAATAGGTTTTATTGTAAAATATTGCTTTTTTTTGTGATAGAAACATTGATAGAATCTTTGGATATATATATTAGAATTTATTGAAAATGTCGGTTTATTTGAACTTAGAAAATCATCGAATATTTTCGGCATATGACAAACATCGAATTCTTAAATTATTCTTTGATATATTTTCTTTACAGTTTACTCAATTTTATAAAATTTTCTTAACTTTTAGGAAGTAATAAACATAAAATAATTGCGATGTAGTTTTAAACTTGCTTGTATTACTTTTACATTGTAGATATTCTTGGGTGACAACATATTATCGTGTGGACTAAGAACTGTGAATACTAACAAATATGACCGGTATCAAACTTATAGGTAATACTTTCGTTACTTCTATTAATTCATTTGCTTAAATTCAGCTTATAAACTTCTAACTTGAAAAGATGTTTAGAAAACTAATTCGCGAGTTACCTAAAACAATATGTAATAAAATGTTCGATTAAATTTTGAAACAGAAATTTTATTTTATTTTCCTGAAGTTTCTACAATAATACTATGTAATATTAACCGATACTTCAAATTAGGTTCAAACCAACTTAATTTCTCAAACCGACCCATTTTCATCTTTAAGCATTAATAATCACGTACTTGAATCCAAAATTAAAAAGAATTTCCGAGTCCACTATTTTTAACGATTATTTCAACGATGGCTTGCAAAAATAATGTTTTGTAACTAATTTTTAAACTAATTTAAGTTAAGATATTTGTTTAATCAGTTTATACCTATTTTTATTTGAAATTTATTATAAAACTGTCATTGTAAGTGATAAAATATAGGGCGAAAATACTATTTAATTTATACATTAAGAAACGATCATATTTCCACCAGAACCGGTATCATTTGCTTCACTTATTTCTACAATCTGTAATACTCTGCGATAGCAGAATGAAATGAGTAAAAAAATAATTTAGTAGTTATTTTACAATAGCCAAAATATTACTTGTATAGAATTCGTCATTATTATCCATTTATGCAACCCCGCTCTTAATTTGTCGACAGAAAAGGGGAAATATAAATTGATAGCTCTATTATGCCGCCGCTGTAATGATGATAGCATCCATTTCAGGCATTTGCGTGCATGAATTGACTTGACTATCTATTCGGAGGCATTCTTCCATAGAATATAACCCGTAATTCACCGCCTCTGTTACCATTTAACAACGTAATTCTCAAAATTAGGCAATCAATTGAACGTGGACGTATGCAACAAATAAGTAAACGTGAGAATTTTATTTTACTGAGGAAAAATCTATTTTCAATTTATTTGTTCAATTACATTAATTATAAAAAAAATGTTTAATATCGAACTAAATCTGGTTCTATAGTTATTTATTCTTTTAGTTATGAGGGTTGCACATATTTTTTTACATTTTTACAAAATTTGTTTTGATGGACAAGTGGTAGTACTATAATATTATATTCTGTTAGAAATTAACCTATAATTTTAACCAATCTGTCAAGAATTTTTTTGTAACAACAAATTTGCAAAAATAAGTGGAAAAATAAAGGTGATTTCAAGCGAATAATTTAAAAGCTACCGGCGATTTGTATTTATTGAGGAGCAAGTTAGTTAGACAGACACTGTATATTTTAGATTTGATAAATAACACCATTAAATTATTATATTATAGAAACTGATAATTCTAACCTGCAATAAAAGTCATCCATTTTCCTATTCTGAAATATTTCTGGAATCCTGATGTTGAAAATGTAATAATGTTTTTAAGTCTATTTTCAATATAAACCTTGGCAGTTGGAGAGACAACAGGCTAAATCGGCGAAACAAATGTATTTTGTTTTAGTTCCCAATCTCCAGCACTTGTTTTAATTTTTATTATTTCAGGTAAGGTTTATATAAAAAGAATTATTATTATTTTTATTGCAGTAGTTGGTATTATCATTTGATTGATTTTAAATAATTTCTTAATTGATGAAATATTTAATGATTTATTCAAATTTTGAAAAAGAAAATGAAAAACACAAAAACCTATCGCAATGTTGTATAATCTATTTTGATGTTTAAACAATATTCGCAAATTCAATTCAATTTATTTCAGTAAAATGATGATTATAACAAAATTATAGCTCGTAAGATGCTCTAATACAAAATAATTACCATGAACTTCTTCTAACAAAAAAAATCTGATGTGGCCAGGCACTTCACTTTCTCATACTATATATAAAATTAATAATTTAGTTGCATGAGATTCTATTTGATCGAGATCGCCTATGTCTGCATTAAAATAAAACTAGTAGAACTAGACATGAACTAGACACATATTATGTCGATTAAGCTGCGTTCGGATATTGTACACCGTTGACACCGGGTACACCGTTCAAATGACACTTACGTGTTATTGGGTGTAAAAAGTGACGGTGTACAATATCCGAACGCAGCTTATATTGACAGTAGGTGTTGTCAAAATCATGTCAAAACATTAGCCTGACATTACCTACTGTCATTAGAATCATAATTTCTGACATATCCTGGCTACTAGTTTAAATGCAGTACGACCGATCTCGATGAAATAGAATTTGCTCATACAACTATACTATTGATTGTATCAAAAAATGTCATAGTCATAAATAATTCAGAATTTCCTCATCTTTAATTTATTATTTAACTATTTCGACGAAATTGCAAAATTTTTCAAAAATGCTAAGACTAAACCTCCAGTTCCTTTGGACCCTTTTCAACAGAAAGCTTTTCAGCTCTAAGATTGGTTATGAAACTTCTAAATATGAAGTTTCGTCCCGATACCTTTACTAGTTTCTCCGGAATCGTCGTCACAAAAAACGGGTACACACACACACACACACACACACACACACACGGACATTTTTTTGTACCTTGGTCAAAAATATTCAGGGGACCCAAACAGACATATTTCCGCTAAAATCTCAAAAAAATTTTTTGGCACGATTACAATACTTTACATACTGCGTATGATAAAGTAAAAAATGGCACGGACTGAAATTTGTGACAGCTATAAACGAAAAAGGACGATATTTGTTTTTGCAAATTTGACGAACTAGTACCTATAGGTACTTACCTAATTTTTATATTTGATATTTTGCAACAAAAAAAAACTGATAGTCTCAGAAATTATTAAAAAGAGCAGAGTTTTACCACATAGAAGTTTCTTTGCAGGGGTGGAATTGGTATTCTGAATATTACGTTTATACTAAATTGTTAGAATTTGGTCAATTTTTAAACTTATTGGACTCTAATCTAATAATTCATATTTGCTGATAAGCTGTGAACCTTTAACTTTGAACAGTTGTCAAACTTCAAGCAGTTAATCACAAAATATTATATAAACAATTAATTTTTTATTTGGTTAGAAATTAAACCACTGATATTCGAACATCGCGTTTTTTTAATTTTAGGATACCTATATTAAAAACTACTTTCTAGTCAAACAATAGCAGAAGGTACTTGTCAAGTAAAGTAGTAGAAGTATTTTGAATATTTTATGTCATTCACTGCGTTTAAATCTGTTATCTAATTCTTATATTTTATCTGTGTTTGTGTTACATGTGTCAATAAATTCACATTGATGTTTTTCGTATTTTCGTTTTTTAACCAATATTATAAAAAAAATCAATTCAAAATAAGTTCTATTTGTGCGTACAGAATTTCAGATCACCTTCTTATTAATCTAAAAGATAATAATAATATAAAGATATAATAAAAATAAAATACTGATTCTAAAATGCGTTTTCCGATCTGTACAAATGCGTTTCATGTTTCAAGTTTCACGTTTCGTAAATCAGATCCGATATTCGCAAAAAAAACAATTGTAATTGCCGGCAATTTGTATCCCTCGCGTTTTTCAAAATCAAATTACACACGATACGTCAATCCGGTGCACCTCAAAAATCAACCCCTCAAAAATCCAACCCCAAACAAACGATATATCGATTACGAGCTCGGGCAGGGAAAACACCCCACCCTACCTTCCGATGAAATCTTAATTTTTCGAACCCCCTTCTTTTCCGGAGGGTCTGCTCTCCCCTTTCGAGAACGCGGGAAAAACTCTTCCCCGAAGTTAAATGAATTAATCCTGATGGGGGTGAGCCCGAAGGAGTCGATTCCTTCCTTCGACTCGGGGTAGTGTCGAGGACGTGAGCGGTCGGATTAGGTGTGCTGATCCTCGGATAGCTACTATTTTAGCTATCTGTATCTTGCAGGATGGTCGGTGGCTTTCGGCGGGATCTCCTGGCTAGGCCCAAAGTCGACAGTAATGGTCTAAACCCGGCCCGATAGTTTGCGGCCAGAGTAATAATCACTAATTCAAGAAGGTATACCGAGCAACCCTTTAGACTGCTGAATGCTACTGATGTGACCTCCTGATAGACGCTGTCTTGTCTACTGAACAATTGAACGTTAGGATTAATGGTGACTATGTACCTACAAGGTATTAGGCGCGACTAGAATCCCTTTTGAACTAAATACTTCCCGGAAGTGTTAAAAAATAATTTCTGAATTCAGTTAAAATTACAATTTGGTACCATATAATAATTTGCAAATGAAATTTGAATGCACGATGTTGCTACAAAGAAAATATTACACCGCGGTACTTGCGACTATTAGAGGTATAATATAAATTCTCGAATTGCATTTGAATTTAAAATATATTGAGCAGACTTCTACACATAAAAAGAAGAATTTCACAACACAAATGTCATTCAACAATTAAAGCTTACGCTTGGGTGCATTGGCTTCGCATGTTAACTCTCTCGGACATATTATGGATTATCAAAATATAGAAGTACTAGACAGTGACACTATTTTTTTAAGTGCTGTTTTCTAGAAATGGACATCCATATAAAGCCGTTGCATGATGAAGCAAAAAACTGACATTAGCAATCTAAGCTCAATTTATAGTTATGTCTTGATATTCAAGGACATCCATCCGACAAATTTAACCCAATTGTGACACGTTACATGTCATTTATGTCATTTGACTCTTATTTATATTAGTTTCTAGCGTCTATACTCTGTTCAGTGAAACTTTGCAGTGGTGGGCGGGATTTAGCAAGCCAGATTTACACTGGCCATATAGTGGCTATATAGTAACACTTTGTAACTATAGTACAACAAATTTTTCTAATCACATTAATGTTATCGATTTAAAGGTTAAAGAACGTTTAGTTTTGGGAAAAATTCGAAAAAAAAATTAATTCTTTTCTAGTAATTTTGAGAAAATCTGGTTTGCTTTTCTTTCATATAAATGGGCATTGCCATAATAAAAGAATTACGTTAAACAAATAAACATAATTTATTTACAATAGGTAACACGGAGAAAAATGTATGTAATAAATCCACCAGTTAATAATTTTCCGGTTCGAAATCTGACATGAATCTCCGTCCTTTTTCGCATTTCAATCCTAATTTGTGCAACATTTGCCATAAGGTAGTCCTGCCCATGGATGGCAGTGCTTCATTTTGGCCTACAGCTAACATTAGTTTGTTTAATGTTGGTTGGTCGTTTTGTAAATAGAATTGATGCACAATCCGTCGTAGCAAGTTTTTATGTGCATCATCCATCTTTTCGTGGACCTGAGGGTGTGGTCTTTTTGTTGATGGAGACGATAAAATTTCTGCTCTTTCCTGTTCACTTATAATTGCCTAAACAGTTCTTTCTGAAATGTCGATTACAAATGCGGTTAATTTAACACTCTGTGTTTTTGATACAGCCTCATTATGATGAGAAAAAATGTTGTATACAAGCGTCTTTTCCCCTCGACTAAGCGGTTTGCCCTGACTATGTTTGTATATATCACCAACATTTTCCGCAGGCCCCGGACCTGCAGCAGCTTCACCGATAAACTCATCAACACCAACAACCACTTGGTTGTGGAAATCATCTTGCTCGCTGTTCATACAGTTCAAACAAACGTCAAATTATGACAATTTAATTTGCGCTAGTGTAAATCTGCCTGCCGTTTGCACCAATCAACGGCGTGAATTTCGATCCCTATGCAGGCTAATACTGCAAAGTTTCGGCGGACAGAGTATAGTATGATATACCTATATATTTTTAACGTAGGCCTTTTATTGTTTATAAACTTTTTCAAACTTTCTTTCATGACATCTTTCATGATTTTTACTTTTATATTCCAATTTTCTCCGGTTTGTATTAGTTATAGGTAGTAATTTATAATTTTAATATATTGCTAAAACATTTTAGAACCCTGAAGAAGGACAAAATTTCGGCCGAAATATTTGTAACGGAATAAAAAAATGTTGAAAAACATTTTTGACTGAATTCCCACTAAGTTTTCTTTTGTAATTCCATAGGTATTATACAGGATGATCATGCAATTTGTTGTTGTTTTCTTCACTTAAAGTTCTTAAGTTATTAAATTTTGTCTATGAAAACATGAAAAACTTTTTAAGTGACTTCTACAATACAATGCATATTTTATCAAAATGTTGACGGTGAACTAATTTTAGAAGCGAAATTAGAAGCAGGGTATGAAATAAAAATAACTTGAAATCAGAAAAAACAATAATATTAGTATTATTGTTTTAATTAGTTACATATACTGTACTATAATTAAACGGTAATAATAACCGGTTTATTTTTATACGTCCATATATACAATCAAATTCCGTGATACAATTGCATCCTTTTCTGAGTTTTGCTTCCTTGAAGTCAACTGTATATGATGTCATGATTTTTTTTTTCAAATCATGTGGTGGGGCTTTCCAACTTAAAGACTATTGCACTTACTTTTTTTAATAATAGCGTCGACAAGTTACCAGAAAGATTGATACTGCACGCATTTGCATGGCAGTATCGTAATGTTTGCTCAATCGTTTTGCGATATGCTTGTATATTATAATATAGAGCAACATCACTTAACAGCATGCTTTGATTTTTGTCATCCCTTATGCTGTTTACCCTGCCAACGCAACCCCTTATATTAATAAAATCGTTCAAGAAAAGCACCAAAAGGCACTTTTTGTTATGTATATAATTTCCAGATATCCAATTAATACACTACAATGGTGTTTCCACATAAAATTATCATAATTTTAGAAAATTGCTTCCGGGTTATGCCGTGTGTCGAGATTCGTAAATTCTGACGTTTCGCGAACCATGTTGCTCGCTTCTTCAGAGTTAACTAAATACTGTATTCAGTTAGCTCTGAAGACACACATTTACGAATCTTGACACACGGCACAACCCGGAAGTAATTGATTTTCTAAATGATTCTAGCCGTGGAACCCTACGTACTTATTTTATCATAAATTTATTTTGTAATTGAGGATTATGACAGAAAATCGTAAATTTTGTACTAAAGATGGCTTGTTACATAAGTACAATTCTTTTTTTAAATCTTGTTTCACAAACGCGGGATACAGATAATTGATATTTTTTAAACCTGTTATTCGCATGTCAGAACCTGCCTGTACCTATGGCCATTAAATCACCTCGATTTATATCTGTGTTAACTGCTGCAAATTTAAAAGAAGGAGTTTCCATCAATAATTATTATTGTTAAAATTGTTTTTTTTTATCAATTAAGTAGCAAATATAAATAATTCTACCCTGTGGTTTGCATATTTGTCTTAATGTGGTTGCAGTATAATTCTGTTTTTAAAGACCCCTGTTAATAACGCTGAAATAAAAATTTTCTAGCAAAAATTATATTAAAACTTATCTAAAGCCCCGCCCTAAGAGGGTTTCTGCACTATTTCAGAAATATCTGCTAAGAGGAAATGTAGAAAAATAAGAAAGGAAAACAACATTGTTCCTTTCAGAAAGTATCGCATTTAAGTCTGTATAGGTACATAATATAAATTTTATTTAAATGCAATCGTTTATTATTACCTGTCACCTGCTATTATTCCAATCTAATCTAAAAATATTAATGTGCTAATAAATAATTCCTAAATTCACGTTTTTAGTTAATAATTATACTCAGGTTCGTGTTGTCCATTATTGAAATAATTGAATATTTTATTATTTAATACTAAGTTTCTATTCTTACCGATTTTCATAAGGAAAGTCTAATTTCCACATACAGGAGAAATATAATAATCAAAATTTAATTACATAGCTTAGTTAATAATAAATTAATCATTATTTATTCAAAACGTCTTACGATTTTTGTAGCAAAAAAAAATAAATAATTTAGATTATACGTTTTCCGTACAAAATCCAATTCTATTTACATCAATTATGTACACTTTTATTAATTATTCTATGCTATAGAGTATTCACGCGATTCCCATACAAGAATTCCATCAAAATTTAAATTATTCAAAAATGGCGGATGCGCATACAATCCTTTGTTTTAGGTACAAAATAACAATCTAGAAACAATCCAGACATCGGTAAATACCTACCATAGTCCATTAAGGACTCCCGCACAAGAATCGGTCATAATTTGAGCACTAGAGGGCGCTTCTCCGCACACATATAATTTGACCTGCGACTAATGGCATCGAGATATTGTAATTGTTTACTTAAAAATACATTAAGCGGCTACTTTAGGCTAATGAGCGTGGTGCTCGCTCACGCTTAAGTGGCGCTGCCTACCGTCGCTTTACGTACTCCTTATTTCTGCCATTCTCGTTGTCGTTTTCCGGTTACAGTGAACCCTCAGCCCTGATCGTGATAACGGTCAGAAATTGACCTCTTGCGTTCACCGCCGATAACATCTTTCGCAATTAGTTTGAATTTATAATTTCAAAGTCGTGCTGGTACGGAGGTTACGGAGCTATTCGGTATCTTTGGGATCTCTGGGTCTTTGTTTCTTTCGTGTTGGTAAGCTTGACCTTCCAGTTCCACATTGTACACGCATCTAAATACAGGGAAAGTTATTATTGGGTTAATTGTAGTATAATTTTAGTCTACTATTTATTTCCTGAAAATTTTTGTTGTATTATGATACGTTACATTACGATATGTTACGTTCTGTTGCGTTACATTACATTACGTTATGTTACGTCGTTTATCTGCTCTTTTATAAGATTTGTTTGCATAAATTTGGCAGTTATCAAATTGGATCTACACTTTTCCGGATAGTTTGCGTTTACAATAATATGAATATAATATATATGAAATTGACTATAGTGTTATATCTTTTTGTTAGGTATTGTAGAATACGTTGTAGTTTTGCACAGCACTGGATACAAAACAATAAGAATAACTTTGTCCATAAAATTGCTGCTACAGGGAAAAGTATAGGTCAGCAGTGAATCAGTCGATACACACAACAGTTTCAGAACCATTCTTACCATTCTTTTCGTATTGACCTTCAAATTGAAGAATTCATTCGATTGATTTCTTGTATTATTCATTCTGACGGCTAAATCTAGAAATGTCAAATTTATTATTTAAGAAAACCAGATAGGTGTTAACGTATTAATCAATAGAATTATACCCCACCTAAACCGTCTTAAATTTAACACGTCCTATCACTAATAAACGCAATTCTCTCAAAAATCTATTAGTCAATAACTTATTCCTTTAGTACCCTTATGAATTTCTTTCCAGATCCAGCAGAGCTTTATGTTTTCCCCAGCTAAAAAAGCGAAAGCTCGAAGAAACGGACGCGATACCGATGAAAAACACCGCTAAACTGCAAGATATGTGCGACGAGAAACGACGCAAAAAAGACGAGCCAAAACCCGAACAAGAATCCCCAAAGATATTAGTCCTGCCACAGAAGAAACGCATTGTTCCTCCTCCGTCGTCAGGTAGCCCACCGAGGAAAGCTCAGAAGCTAACCAGCACGTCAACCCAGGACGAATCAGGCGCTGACGAGAACCTAATTCGAGAAACCGAAGCTGCTCTGAAGAGCCTCTCTGGTAGTTGGGTTGGCCATCGAGGTCCTTCCTATAAAGAAGAATCGCCAGCTTTCGAGAATTTATTTAAACCAAACACCAAATTATCCCCGTCTTCAGCGTCTTCTAACAGTAACGATAACAGCTGTTCCTTAAAAGACGTCATCACGCTAAGAGACCAACACGAGGAAGCCGAGAAGCCCATCAAAATCAAGCAAGAATGCTCGGATAGCAAAGCGGAGGAATGCCAATACAAGAAATCTAAAGTCAAAACAGAACAACCGCACTACAATCCTCCTGATTTCAACGAACTGGTCGATGATTCCTCCAACGAATTAGAAATCGACATGTCAGAGGCTACATCGGACAAGGCGGAAAGCGGAGACGACAAAGACCATAAAAAAGACGAACTAAAAAGATACGAAGACCAACAACCTTTATATCATCCATTCCCTCGACCAGCCACCACAACGGTATCTCCGTTCTCCACGACGTCAGCTTTCCGACCACCACAGACTACAACCGCCAAAACCTTAACTCCTCTTGGTCCCTATCCTGCCGAAGCAACCTTTGTCGGTTATCCTCCAACGTTAGCCAACCCGGAAGAGAAGAAATCATCGGTGAGTTTGATGCATCTCAAGACCACTGAAGCTGAACCGTTGAGTATGACCGCGGTGAAGGCTTCTGTTGCATCACCGGAAGCTGTGAATAAGCAGTACACGATCCTGCAACCTGCCAGCGTTGGCTCTAGAGCTGCTAGTGCGCTGCAAGAGGCTGCCAGAGAAGGAATTCCTACGGTTTCGGCTGTCTCCAGCGCTTCTAACGAACCGAAGGTCACCACTCCAGCAATGTCCATGTCACCGTCGAGTTTGAGTAGAGGTAGGTGAAAGTTTTTTGTGATGGGTTGGATGCAGATCTCTCTAACCCATTACTTTTGAAATTGCTTCCCCCAAAACCTGCTTATCTTCTGCGTTAATCTCATTTGGTTCCCATCGACTATTTTTGTGCAGTGCCGTGCAGAAACTTGGCTTTAGATCGAAGCAAAATGCATACTAATCCATAAAAACTCGGCAATTAGAACGGTCACAAAATGTTACACAGTAAAGTTACTTTGTGTTGGGGATGCTAGTTTTTCCTTTTCCAGAGGAATAGTCAGAGTGCGGATTCTAAGCATTTTATTGTAAGCATCTCCACTAATTTGGAGTAATAAATGGTTTAGCTCTATTTCCATTTAGCTTTTTTCCTTATTTTGTCTTTATGTGCTTATTTAGGCTTGTCGGTCATTTCGAGCTGTTTTTGGTAGTTTTTAGCGCTGCGTAGCAGTGACAACAACCATTCCAAACCGCCATGACCACTACCGTGCTTTTGCGTATTACAACTCTTTTTATTCTGCTAATACATGCGTTTTTTCACCAGTTGTTGAGCTACGATGAATTTGAAAACCAAACAACATATCAACATTTGTCATTCATTTTATTATTGGTGTGATTGGTCTATGTGGAGATTTGGTAGCTTTATGAAGCACAAAAATTTCCTCCATTCCATTGTATTATACGGTAGTCTTATGTACCTACATTTGAATTGTTGAAGGTTAAAGATCTACCTGCTATGCACGTTCATGAAAACAGATTTTGTCGTTAGCTCATAGTATGCTTACTGTGTTTCATTTTTTAGTTTTCTTGTGCTTTATTCCCATTTTTGTAAACTTATTTTCAGGCGCTTATTTTCAAAAATTAAATGCGTATAAGTACGCGCTCTGGTAATAGTTTGTAATGGAACATGAGAAAAACCCACACTATCACACTATCATTATAGAGTAAAAGTAAATAATAATCAAAAGGCAAGTCTCAGTTTTGAATGTGTACGAAAATCGGTAAAACTTTCGGTTGTCCTTAGTTTCGTATAAATTAGATTACAATTTGTTACAATGTTATGTTCGAAAATCAGGTATTCCAACTTAAAACTTAAACAATGTTACCAACCCAAAAAAACTATCGCAATCGTTAACGAAATTGCAAAATACAAAATATGTACTATAGCTAACACAAAAAAAGACGAAACCTACGTTGCTCGCTCGTTGGTCGACAGTGAAGTTAGTATTCCGCGTCAGAATTTTCGAAAAAATCGGGCATCTGTCGTGTGGTCACGAGCGTTCGTGGCGGACGTGATCTGGATGGAAAAATCCTTCGTAGAGCAGTGTAGAATGGAAAGAAGACGCGTAAATACGTAACGATCGGGTGCCTCCGCCAGGATGTAGGTGGTTTCTCGGGTGGGGGTGGCTGGGACGGGTCGTCGTGTCCGTGAGAAAAAGTTGGATTGGGTGGGTGTCGGCGTCGTGGAGGCATCGCTACCCCGCAGGTGCGGTGACCTGATGCGCGCACCGCTCCATTCACGCTGCGGTTTCTTTTTTCCTCTACCAGGAGATTTTTCCGGTGAGTCTCCACCCGCACAGTCCGATAGGCTGATCGACCAGCACAAGGGCGGAGTCTTCCACTATTCGTCCACCGCGCAGAGCAGCGTCCGTCACTTTTTCCCAGGCCCTCACCAACACATACACACAAATAACCGCTCCCACTCACACATACACATACTGCATACTTTTCGCCGAATACTTTAGGGCTAATTTACGCAGAACTGAAGGGCATTAAATTCTCCTCTCCCATCCGTTGGAGAGCGCAAAAAACAGACGATGGGCAGCGCCCTCTCACTGCGCAAACGTCGGAACTTTCGACATGCCGAAAAAAAGTTGCTAGGGAATGTAAGGGTTTATATATGAAAGCAAAATTAAATTCCGCCCCGAAACAAGACCTCGCATGGCATCCGCAATATAGCTAATTAATTTGAGCAAATCCCTTCAAACTTTAAAAATACCCCACCCTCTCGTATTAATATAGAGGCTTCGTCTTTCCAGATGGTAGCAAATGCCCCACGCCAGGCTGCACCGGCCAAGGACACGTCACCGGTCTCTACTCCCACCATAGAAGGTAAGCACCCCCTAGAATCACCAATATAGAAAATGTAATAACTAGTAAGGCCTAGCTCATAACTTAACTCCTTTATATTTAGTATTTCTGGATGTCCGCGAAAAGACAAAGTAACACCTGAAAGTAAGTTTAAAAAACACCACAACCCAATTTTCGAGCTTTTTAATCCCCACATCCACCTTATCGCTTGTTTTGCGGGGTAGAGAGCCTTTATTTTTCTTTAGTTTATTATAAAATCCTGCTTCAGTAGTTCCTCCAAACAACCCCAGCATCCTCCTTCCTAACTAACAGAATCATGACGTATTATTGAGTATAATAAGAACGTGTTTGTTGTTGTTATTGTTGTTTATGTCTGAAGTGTATGTTCTGGCATCCAAAAAAGAAACTCTCTACCCTATCGCGTCTTCCGTCTCTTGTTATTATACTCAATGACCGGTATGATTCTCGCGCAGTCCTGGCTATGCATGAGACGATCCTGAAATGTCCGACCCCGGGATGCAACGGCAGAGGTCACGTGAGCTCCAATCGAAATTCCCACCGCAGCCTTTCCGGTTGTCCTGTAGCGGCCGCCAATAAGCAGGCGGCTCGCGAACACAAATACCACAACAGCCTGCAGCAAAGAGTCAAATCACCGCATGCTGCTTTCGGTAAGTTACCACCAGCTTCCTCCTCCATATCTCCTCCATAGTTACGCAAACTCTTCAAACTTCTTCAAACAGAAAACAGACTCTAATACGAATTTCCTTATAGTAACATCATGCCAAAGTGAATATACCTCGAGCTATGATGGTAAGCAAACCCCCATGCCCACGCAAGAAGACGTGAAGCCCAGTTACTTAGTTGGTTATCATTCTTCGGAGAGTGATTCAAAATCTGACTACGACGCTTACTACAAACATATGAAGGAACCGATGAAAGTTCCAAAAACGGAAATTTCGACGAGCAGTTGCTGCAGTGTCTCAAATCGTTCGGATTTGATCGTGCCAAAAACTGAAGGCAACCCTTGTCGATCCCCAGCTAACATGAGGTCAACTTACGACTCCTACTTAAACCAAGACTCCAACTCCTCCTCAATGTCAAGTGCTGAAAATATCAGCACGAGGGTCCCGCAGAATCAGATGCACCATTCTGTCCTCTCTCAGCATAGCCAGCAACCCTATGGTATGGACGATCGCCAAAGCCAATTGGCTCATAGGTCTCCTTATCACCAGTCTCCAATATCAGAAGAGATGTACCAAAGGTCCGATATAAGATCGTACGCGGAAATGAGCGATCCTATGAATAGTGGAATCGCACGACCTGTGGTGACATACTCAAACGAAATTAACAGGAATTACGAATCTTCACTGGCGAATTCAGCCAGCCATAGACCGTACGACCCAGGCACCGCCTTCGAGCGGTATGAGTCCTCTTCGCAATGCGGTTCTTTACAACAGGGTCTAATGCCTCCAAGAGTGCCTCCTCAAGGCATGTATGGATACACTTTAGAGGAACAAGAGCAGCAGCGATACCAGCAGGAAGCCGTTCAACAGCATCAATTAGCAGTAGCGAATGCTGTTGGTATGATGAAGGCGGAGCCTGACCAAGAATCCACAGCGCCTTTGTATCCAAGGTTGGTTGGATAAAACCAATTGTTAATAGATGGAGATTTTAATGTATTTTTTTTTGCGGTTTCAGGCCTATGTATCAGTATGAAGCAGCTGGTGGAACTCTGCCGGTGGGGTTTTCAGCGATCAACCTGTCGGTGAAATGCGTTACGACGGGTCAGGCGCATATGAAGGGGGTTGGACCTCAGACGTCACCTGGTGGTAGCGTCATTGACCTGTCGACGTCCAGTGTTACCACGACGAGTCCACAGGTATGTAGTTGTTCAGGCGATATCCAATTGTGACTAAGTACTACTTACTGAACAACTATGTATTTGTATAAAGGTTGAATATAAAAAATATACATATCTGATAATAAGTTGTATTGTTTAACTAAGGTAACAAACCAACGTACAATGAACTCCAAAACTGTGCCCTATATATCCATACATTACACATTGTACCAGATATATTAGTGTGGGGAGGATATGAGACTTATCTTAGTTCATTATAAAGTAGTGCATAAACTAGTGCCAACATAGCGTAGAAAATTTTGTCGTTTGGATTTATGAAGAAAATAAATAATTTGAAAGTAATGCTATGCTGGTGTACCTTACGGTTGCGACTTTTTCATTTTTTTGTTCTCAAAAAATATTTCCTATAGCACAAGCGGATGAACTTTTGCCTATTAATGACTAAAATAAGAACCCAAACCATTTTAAAGAAAATTTATTATCGTTTTGTGCGTGAGGTTAATTTATCAAATCACCTTGAAAGTAAGATTTTATATAATCTTTAATGAAAGCTCATAAATTTATGATACAGGGAAATGAGGTTGTAAAAAAGTCATCACCCTATTGTCCACACTGGTCGACAACTTACAAACTGTTATGTTGAAACAAAATAACAGGCCTTTTCAATATGGTTCTTCAATGCGTTCTTCGGGATATTAGAAACCTTAGAAATCAATCGTTTTAAAAAAATTTTTATATATTAATATAATATATTGTAATAATAATATATAATAATAATGATATATAATATTAATAAATATTATTTCGAAAAGTCTCGTTTTTTTACAAAGTGTGCTATTTTTCCATTATTTGACGTTATTTGACGATTAAAGTTTCAACGTTGAAGATAACGCTATGATACCCATGTGGCAACTCGTTGAAGTGGTATTTCCCACAGTCAGCCGAAGAATCATAACAATTACGTGTCAGGTTTAAAAAAAAAACTTCACAAGGTTGTCACATGGTATTTGCTTCCTACTTTTAAAGTTCATGGTTAACGCTGTCATTTTATCCTGCTCACGCCTGTTTTCACAAGCTGTGGTCAAATTTTGATCCGTATCATTGTTGGACCTTGATCATTTTTCTTGCACACCAGAAGGAACAGGTGTTTTACACTACGCAATTTATCGCACAAGATTTTGTTCAATTTTTGATACAATCAAAATTACCTAATGTCAAAATTCAGTACCTATCAGTAAAATTTTTAGAAATCCTGAACTTCTGATAGTCAAGGAATAGACCAGGCAATAGAGACTTTTTCGTGACAAAAATAGTATCAGCAAGCCGCCGGTCCTAGGTCACGGGGAACAGTCCGTAGATGTATTGTGATGTGTTCTCGACTAGCAAATATCATTACTTAATTTGTTATAAACAAAAAACCTAAAAAAATCGTGCCTTTTTTCGTTGTTCGCTTGTAAAAGCTGAACCGATGGAGCAATCTTGATACTGTCAACAGACGAATTGTAGAGAATGAAAAGACGAAAAAAATGAGCCCTACACTGACCCGATGGGATTAATATTAACGGAGGAAATTCGGAAGAACCAGATAAATCTGCATTTTTTTCAAAAATTCATAACTCCGCCATTTTCAAAGTTGTACCGCAGGCTTTTCGCGAGAATGTAGCGATTGATGGGTACTTTAAGTGTACACAACCCAGGCGTTGTGCGATGATTAGTTTTTGCACAATTGCGATTTGAATTTTTATTATGCAATATGGTTCGGCGAGCCTGGATGCTTCGGAGGTAGTCCGATTTTTTTACAATTCGTCTGTTGACAGTATCAAGATTGGTCCATCGGTTCAGCTTTTACAAGCGAACAACGAAAAAAAGCACGATTTTTTTAGGTTTTTTGTTTATAATAAATTAAGTAATGATATTTGCTAGTCGAAAACACATCACAATACATCTACGGACTGTTCCACGTGACCTGGGACCGGCGGCTTGCTGATACTATTTTTATCACAAAAAAGTCTCTATTGCCTGGTCTAGAACTTTAGAATTAATACCGATCAGTGTAAAATAAATACATATAACTTTTATCAATACACTATTGACCTGTTAGGAAACCTAATTTACAGGTACCTCAAAATACAAAAAAAAAACGTTAAAATACTATTTTTCACGTACTTACCTTACCTAACATCTTGGATTTGAATATGCTCAAATATCCAAATAACTGTAATTTTTATTACAGTTGTAATGCATACGTCATATTTTTGAAACGCAATTTTGCCTTCAATTGTGGTCACTAAGCTCTCAGCTCTTAAATCTTCAGTAACATTAGCCTATACATTGTTGGAAAGGACGAATCCATGCCCTTGGTTTGGAAGGGCAGCAACGTTAAATAATTAACAGGCGTATAATGAACAGTAACACGGTTATTATATTTCAGGTGGCGTACGGCTCGCCCCATTACGGGGGCCAGAGGGTGGGCGGCAGTCCACAGGCGGCGGCCAGTCCCCACCTGTCCGCCAGTCCCCAGGTTCCGAGTCCGCAGGGGCAGACCCTGGACCTCAGCGTTAGTCGCTTATCCCACAGGTTGGTCCGGTTGCATTATTCAGGCACGACGCGACTCTGGTAGGAGGAGAGAGAGAGAGAGACAGGCAGAGAGTGAGAGATCATTGCACGCTTATGCTTAATGCAGGCGGTGGCGGCGGAGGCCGCCCCTGGGGGCGTACCTCACACATCAAATATTCGCGAATTGTTAGAGGGCGCGTTTTATAGATTTTGAATTTCGAAACGGTCACTAAGAAAATCTGCTCCTTCCAGATTCTCGGTTCATTTAGAAGTAGAAAGAAGAATTTAGGTTTAATTTTTGATTACTATCTTTGGATTCTGTCCTTCAGTAATACAGTCTTCAAGATCAAATATCAGTTGAGTCATATTACATAATACATTTGATTTGTGAACTTTTTTGTTCATACGAAGAACTGATTTACTATGGAATTTAAAGATTGTTGCAATTCTCTTGAGGCAATGACGCAAGTCTATAAACGCCCACTAAATTAGATTGAGGTAAAATTTGTTTTATGAGTGCCTAATTTAAAAGTTTGGTTCGCTTGAAAGTGATTAATTTGAAGGGAATAGCTGAATATAAGAGTTTGTGATTAAAGTCTAAATCTGTAGTCTAATTTGGGTGACAAAATTTAAAACTTTACATGTAGGCGACTCCACCAAAGTTGTTAAATAACAAAATTGCATATTACATATTTCTAAAATTGACCAATCGTTCTTCTACTTTTGGTTTTAAGAAGACCAAACTATAGCCAAATTTAACAAGATGTTGAGAGAAAATACTTATCTAAACTGTGCAGGCAAGTTCACCAATAATGGTTGTAGTTGTGATGCAACCCAAATGGTCAAATGTGTTGAGAGAAAAGGCTCATATAAAATGTGCAGGCGACTCCACCAAAGATGTTAAATGACAAACAACATTTTTACCTAAAATTGGCCAATAGAGGTTTCACTTTTGCTGTCAGTAGCAAAAAAAAGCCTTGTATAAACTATGCAGGCAATTCATCCAAAGCCTTTAAATAAAAAAGTGCATATTTTATATCAACCTATGCTCTAATTTAACAAGTTGTTCAAACAAAAGACTCATAAATGTGCAGGCGACTCTACCAAAATAGTTTAAGAACAAAATTTCTTATTTTACCTAAAATTGTCCAATAGTGGTTACACTTTTATTGTAATAAGATCAACCTATGGTCTAATTTAACAATGTGTTCAACAAAAGAGTCATTTAGATCAGTCTTTTCTTTGAACAGTTTAGAATGTGCAGGTGACTCCACCCAAGCAGTTTCAGAATGATATTTTGTATTTATCTATAATTGGCTATGGTCAAATATGGTGTTTAGAGGTCTTTGCTACCAGTATATAAATAAAAGGCAAATATAAATAACGAATAAAATTGGTGGAGTTTATTTCGAGTGTGGATTGTTTCTGAGGTTGAATAAAAGCGCTTGTCAGTCTAATTGGTCTTTAATCTTAAAAATTGCACATGTGCCTACGTTTCGCTGGTATGATCTCCAGCTTCAGCGAAACCAGTGCAATTTTTAAGATTAAAGACCAATTAGACTGACAAGCCTTTTATTCAACCTCAGGAATAAAATTGTAATGATATGTTGATTGCTTTGGGGTTTCAAGGTTACCATTATTTGCATATCGGAGATGTTCTTCTAATCTCGGCATGGCAAATCTTTGTCTTCACTCATCTGGTCAGATGCGTTTTTACTGTAACTGATGGCTCATATCACGTGGCAACCATGGTCAACAACTAGTAGTTAAATTGACAATAGAGTTGAAATCAGGGGTGATATTAAAATGTAGGTCTCCTTTAGTGACTTTACTTTAAGACACAACAAAAAGAAACAATTTTAGCGTTGTTCAAGTTGAATAGAGTGTATAGATTTCTCAAATAAGTCGTAATAGCACTTTTCCTAATTATGTAAACTACAAATTTGCATATTTAGTAGAATTAGGCACATCACCAAAAACACTTTCAAAGGTACCTCACGAATACAAAGAGTCAAAAGCTAGTAGTCAAAAATTAAACATGGTTGGTTTGCTAGAAAGATGATAATGATGATGATGAGAATTGAGGACGAGCGTGTCAAGTACATGTAAAATGTTTGCTTCCAATCCGCGCGGCGCCGTAGCAGTGACACGGGTGCCCAATACCAAAACGGCCACGGAGAGGCGTCAGTGGCGGGTGCCGGCGTGGTGCCGCCCGGATTCGCGCCCCAACGGCGGGACGAGCAAACCGAACCGGTTGATTTTTCTACCGCTAACGAGCCGGTCAATTTCAGTGGCGTCCGGCCGGTGGCGGCTACCTTCGCCGGACCAGTGCTCGCGCCCGGATCTGGTTACAGCAGGGAATCGACGCCGGACAGCGGCGGCTCCCACTATATGGACGCCTACCGCGACCCCTCAGGTAAGCCTCCATCCTCGATTGGCTATTAATCTCCCCGGCTAAACGTTGACCTAATTGGCCGACGATTACGCTGAATTCGAAACTGACCCTCCTAACCCCTTCCGTCGCATCCACCAAATCTGCTAACTGCTCCTACCTACAATCCGTTTACAACCCTGCAAAGGAGAATGCCGAAAATTATTAATCATCTCGTTTGGGGGTGGTTGTTAACGATGGTCATCGTAGTAATGGTTTCGAATCAAAACTAGGACTAATATAAAACAATATCGTTAATCCATAGGGTTGCTGGCTGACTCAATTTTGCACATCATGGCTACTATTAAATACTTTTGACATTACTTTTGAAAGAACTACCTATGACTGATGGGTTACCATATGTTTTAACAACAGAAAAGAAATGGAACTGTTAGTATCGTTTACATCCACTTAACTTAACGTACGAAAAATTATACTAACGCACGAAATTTAGAATGGTTCCATTTACATTCACTTACGTTGGGTGCTTGACATGCTTGACATTGACACAATATGAAATCCATATAAAATCTATCGCTCATATCATACATATATGTTTATGTGCACATAAGTTGGATCAAGGTTTCATCGTCCATGTTAATAATCCGTGAATAGACCTAAAAAATTGCAAAACAACACAAAGCCAAAAAAGTTCATGTCGCACGAGTTAATTTTTAGGTTATGTTACTGTCACCATCATCCGAATTGTCAAAATCGTAATAATAAATGAAGTGCAACAACACTTGACAAGGTGACTAAAATAACCTTTTTCTACTTTGCGTTCGTTATAAACTCATAACGAAACCGCTTTCGGTGTCGTTATGAAAACACTAGATCACAAACTTTTAGTAACTTTTAGTTTTTCAAGATTGAAGATATTGACGTCATGTGTCAAATATGGCTAACATCTCAATGGCTATTGGTTCTAGATAGTAAGATGTAAGATACTCTAGATAGTAAGATGACAACAGTAACTTTCGAAATTTATGTAAAATCAATGTGGCAAATTTGAAAAATTAGTATATGACACTTGTTTTATAAGACGTATTGGCGCACTCGTACCATTTCGGCAGGACGAGCGTAGCCAGTGCGTCAATTTTTGTCTTATCAAAGTTGTATTATAATATACTATAGTAGGTTGACAGTAATTACAGATATTAAAACGATTCCCTAGCGACAGCACTTCCTGCATTAAACAATGCCAACGTAATAAGAAAATCTGCTGCGCCATTTAAACTGTGCTTGTGTTTTGACTATAAGATAAAATACATAGCTTTGTTCGTTGGGTTCAGTAGACATTACTCAGGTTATGGCAGATTGTCGTCACGAGCAGCTTTCAACACCATCAGTCTTCGAAGGTATAATGCATATAGCAATACCATGGAAGGAGATATTGCAGATATTGCAGATATTGCACATTTGAAATTAACGTGGATAAATATATGACTAATGTAATAATTGTCATGGAAAATGACATTTAGTGACAGTTACACATTGCTATTGGCGTAATTGCGTCACTGTCAGTCACTATTCTCGTATTGGAGAAAACTTGTATGGAGAGTTCATGAATAAGGTGACCAGATTTTCTTTGAGCCAAAACGGGATACAAATTGGTGGGTTGGGTTGGTCTCTAAAAACAAATACCAACGTTTAAAACGAAATATTTTAATTTTAGCTAAACGCAACTTATAATTAAATATGCATTCAAATAATAATGAGGAAGTTACGTAATGTTGATTTCAAACTAAACATTTTAATATTATATAAACGTATCTGTAACTGTCTATAAAAAAATAATATTCATAACATTAGTTAAGCTGTCACAAAAAGTAAATAAATATCTATCTAAAGATAATAAACATGAATAAAATTATGCCGATTTTTTTCAAATGGGTATTTGTCATGCGTGTGAATTTGTTTTAGAAGATGGGGTTCATTTGCCAAAATATCGTAAAATTTCGCACACGAATTTGTATTTTACGCTCAATACGCTTTTTATAGTTGATAGATTTAATTGTAGTATTAGTGGAGTATGCGCAGCATACTCCAATAATTGTTTGATTGAGATGGCCATTTAACTTGGTAAATACATTATTATGCCTTTTCTTGCTTTTCCACCAAAGTTTGCGTTTGTATTATCTGCGCTATAGGCAATAATTTTGTTTAGCCGTCGACCGAAATGAGCCCACTAGTAAAAACAAGTGTCTGGAGCGTGGGGAATAATAGTGAGTGATCTGTATACGCTTACACACGTATATTCGTATATTGCGTGCAGTAAACCTGTACCGTGTGAAAAAGCGGGACATTTCTAAATCGCCGCGGGACGCGGGACTAATTGCTAAAATGCGAGACTGGCCCGCCAAAAGCGGGACGTCTGGTCACCTTATTCATGAAGGACATATTAAATACACATCATGAAGAACTTGACAAAACTTTTGATTGTGTAATTATGGTGTAATTCACGCGTTGTTAGGGTTCTAAAGTCACGTTGCTCTGAGAACTGTTAAAACAACGTCTGACTCTGTCTGACTCACAGTCCACACGGTCTGCTTACTTCGCGTCTCAAGTTCGTTCATTTCTGCGCATGTCGTCACTGCGAGAAGGATGTTGACACGGACACCTAGGCAACCAAATACATCCGTAAGTTTTTTACTTTTGTAGGTGATTTAGTTTAACAAGTTGACAACCATGCCAACGCTTTAATTGTCAAAAAGGCTTGAACGTCACAACAACATATTAGCTACCATGGCAACGAACGCTACTTCTTGCAATGACGTCAGCGCATAAATGTCATTACAACCGTGACAACAACAATTGACTACTCAGGCGGTCATGAAATTAACGCCATATTAACGGTACTTCCGCTTCCTTCTCGCACTGACGTCACTTGTAGGCGGGGCCGATGCGCGTCGGCAGACCGTATGGACCGTGGTCTGACTCTATGCGTCTGACAGCTGTCAATCTACCAACTAATCAAACAATGGCCGCGTTCACCAATATCTGTAATACATATCTACTATATATTGCGGCTAGACAGAGAGGTTGTTCAGCATTCAAAGCGTGATGGAACATACTCTATTCTATTTCTTTCTACAACATTCTACAATACCAACGCGCTCACGCGCATGCGTGAGCTTTACGCGAATGCGCAAATTAGGCCGCAAAGGTGTTATTTAAAATTCGTGGTCAAAATGAGTCAGCGCGTCTGCGCATAGCGTACAAAAACATTCTACCCATCTCCTTGCATACGCTGAATAATTTAACATTGGTCGAATAGGGAAAGACCAGACAAACTGTTTACGTTTGCAAACGCAATCAGTTCAATCAGTTTATGTTTGCAGTTGGCGCCTGGTGAACGGCCTACAAATGTTTTTGATTGACACACCAAAGAACCACAGTTTACTAAGAACTATTTAGTGACAAAACTTGATGAAGGTGCAAAAATGAATTTTCCTCTGAATGTTTATATGGTGACTATAATGTTTACGTAAATGGTATAGTCCATTTCGGATTAGAATTTGAAGAGCCCAAATAGGTAGTACGATAAATGTCACAAATATAGATACTTTCTGAGGTTAGAAATTCTAACCCCAGAAAGTGCCAGAAAGTTTTGTAACTATAAAATATAGAATGGGCCGCCGACTGCGCTAAACAGCTAAACAATGATTGACAGCGAGGAATGCCAAAATATTGGAGTAGAGTATATTTGGTTGCATATGTAGTGTACGGCTTTTTTTGCGCGCACAGTACATGTTAAAACGCTCTCAGTAACAAAACGGTTCGCGGGTAACCTGTACTTAATAATACGCGAAGATAATCTTAGTGAATTTTACATTGTATGAACAGGACCATCAAAAATAAAAAAGCAATTTTCAGCAGGTTAAACGCCAACCTAGAAGTACCATCAATACCACACAGCGTTGTTGTTTGTTGTTTATAGGGTAAATTGCAAAGCCTCATGAGAAGCTTGGGAATATGACTGACGTGAATTGGCCGCGACTTGATCTGTATTGAAGACACGTTAACTACAAAAAAATCCCATAAAAATTAACCTCTTAAACCATACTATTCATAAACCCTCCGCAACAAACCACCACCCCTGCAACAACCTACCCCTCACAACTCATACACCAGCACAGTTCCACGTCCAGCACCCTTACAATGCTCGCAAATATTTCATCCGAGAGTTTACCGATTTATAACCACTGCGTCGTCTGGCCCACTCATTAATGCCACTGTTCCGCTCGACAGGATACGGGCCGATGAGTCCTCATCCTGGGTACGGTATGACAACGGTGGCAGCCGACTACCCGACGAACCCATACACACCATACACAACGGGCGGCTACTCCTGTGCCGGTGGATATCCCGGTTCCGTGACTACGGCGTACCCGGCACCCCCTGGTGCTTACTCCCCCAGCCCCTGCTACTCGATGCCACCTCCGCAGCACGCCATGTCACAGCACGACAAGCAGCCCAACAAGGACGGCAGGTCAGTAATATTAACACAAGTTGTATGGGCTATCCAGCCGTTGAGATGTTTTGTGTGTGTTTTTAAGGCGAGTTTACACCAGGGCAACAGTTTTATCACATTGCAACTTTTTTGTGATAATGCCTTACTGCCGAATTATATTGCCACACAGTCACGATTGTGACTTGACAGTACCAGGTTGATGACCAGCACGACTGCTCTGAATACGAAATAGTATTTTTATTTTAGTTACCAATAGTAATATATTGAGTCGTAGTCGTTACTTGTTGCTGTTGCTGTGGTCTAAACGTACCTTTCCTTTAAGCGGTGAGTCGCTATATTCTATTCGCTATTAGTACTAGGACAATTTGTTCCTTGGCCGCGGTAATAGAAGTTACGGAGTTACGAAAATATATATTTTTTTAATTTTCATGTCGTTCTTCAGTTTTTGTATTCGGCTAGTGAAATTTCTTTTTGTGATGTTGAGTAACGTATGACTGATTTTATTTGGTTAATTAATTTGAAATGTTTGTGTTATATAATTAAATAGATAATAAATAAATTACATACATATGCAGTAATCTCTGTAATAGTTTGACGAAGAAACTGTACAGTGTACATATCAATTGACGCGAGCGAAAAAAAAATAAGTAAACGTCCTGTAGAATTCTCGCTTGCGGCAAGAAATCGCAAATCGCTCGCCAGCGTTCAGTCTTCCACTAACCGATTCAATTATACATTGCAGCCTTCTCTGCTCGTAAATTGAGTACCATATCTCGGGAAACCAAGCGAAAAAAAATGAAATAATTAGGAAACTTATGAACCTATAAGCTCTACGGCAAAAGGGGCATGTCTGGCTCTAATCACCGTCAAATGTTCACGTACTGCTAAATCTGTCAACAACGAAAAACGTCAAGTTAGAGTACTTCGAGTGGTCTTAAAATAATAGAACTATACGTTCCTCTATTGGTGAGGGAGGGTGGGGCACTACTTGAGTAGATATCATAATTTTGAGTATTGAGTACGTGAGTACTGAGTAAAAGAATACTCTTGACAACTCTACTCAAACCTATTTAAGTAGATTTACTTAGAGTACCTACTCATCTACTCAAAACGATTAGAGTATTTTACTGAGTACTACATCTTCTCAAACCGTTGTGAGCATTAGAGATGTTTTCTGACGCTGTTTTCGAAGGGCGCGGGTACGCTAACGATTATGAAATTTTTGTCGCGAGCGAAAAAAAAATAATAACTAATAGTCGCATATGAATAAAACAACGTTGAATCTAGGCGACACGCTTCAAATCGCTTAGCTAATAAGCTCGTCGTCCTGGATTCGTTGTTTGATTTTTACACAACTTTAATATTTTTTTTAATATTTTCAAATTGCTTTCCAGCGGGACCATACCCTTGGTGTCGAGTTTTTTAAGGCACGTGTTTTAAAATGCACCTGTATTATGACGCGCTTTTTCCGACGCGCGTGCTTTCTGTCGCCATTTAACATGTTTTATGAGGCGCGTGTTTTTTGCGCGCGTTTTCTGAAGCGTGTGTTTTCCACAGCGTTTTGACGCGTTTCCAAAAACGCGTGTTTTCTGAAGTGCGTTTAACGACATGCGTTTTTGTGTCATAAAAACGCGCTTAAGGCTGGTTTTCCTAGAAGCAGGCTTTTTACGCAGCGTACAACGTAAGCGTACAGACCGCAAAACGTAATGTCAAAATACCAAATGTCAAAAATTCGTTTCATATTGTCAAAAGTGACATGAGCTAGTTAAGATGCGATTGTCATGCATTCAATTCTTTCTACGACATGTGAAAAGATTGACTTAAACGTTGGACGTACGTCTTCTCAGACGACTGTCACTTTTGACAGCACGCAAATATCCCTTAATCAAACTATAAGTAGGCCACCTAAATAGCTGATACTTGACATGCCTCTATTCAGTTGTACGCTGCGTAAAAAGCCTGCTCCTAGGAAAACCCGCCTTAAAGGCTGGTTTTCCTAGGAGCAGGTTTTTTACGCAGCGTACAACGTAAAAGGCTTAGCGTAACACGCCGTCATATCACCGATAGGGAAGCAGTGTAGGTGTTTTCCTACAGAGCGCAAAACGTAATGTCAAAATACAGAATGTCAAAAGTGACATGAGCTAGTTAAGATGCGATTGTCATGCATTCATTCTTTCTACGATATGTGAAAAGATTGACATGAACGTTGGACGTACGTCTTCTCAGACGACTGTCACTTTTGACAACACGCTGATACTTGACATGCCTCTATTCAGTTGTACGCTGCGTAAAAAACCTGCTCCTAGGAAAGCCAGCCCTTAGGAAAACACACGCTTCATAAACACGATCGTAGTCAAAATTGATTACTCAATACTCATGGGTTTTTCGGAGAGTATTGATTATTTTACTCTCAACTCAAAATTTACAAAATTGAGTATTGAGTAATCTACTCACCACTCTACGCTCCACTCTGTAGTGAGGTGTATTTCTTTATTTCTTCACGTTTTGCGATCGTTTTCTTCCACTTTTTCGGGGCAGATGATTTTTTTCTACCCTTTCCTTGGTTATTGTAATATTTCTTACCTCTCTTTCCGACATAGTTTGCTAATTAAATTATTTAATTAATTTTAAATCACAAGAACAAAATTGGACGACAGAATGTCAGGCTACTGCACGGAACAAGGTTAGAATCAACGGTCAGGGTTGCAAACATTAAAATATCCTTTATGAAACAAAACACAAATTAACAAAAGATTTAAAGAAACTGCATAAGTTTCTAAAAAAGTGAACAACAAGTTAAGAAGCTTACAAATTTATGGCTGGTTATGGAAAGACAGAAAAGTATGGTGTTTAGGTTATGATAGAAATGAGGCTGGTTTTGGCAAGAAACCATCGCTTAAATCAGGGCTGACTCTGGAACGAAATGAATGTCGTTGAGGGTGGATTCTGGAAAGAAGTGTACTTTTCAAAAATGATTGCTTTAGCTTTTACGATGTCATTCTCACATTAAGCATAAGTATACAAGTGTCCCACTTTTCTCCACGCATATTATTTTCCGCTGAGCAAAAAGTTTCATATGGACTTATTTGCTTTTCTTATTCTATAAAAAGTTACAGCAGTTTTAAATAATAAGAAAACTGTATTTTAAACGGCTCTAACTTTAGCAATTGAAAAACTCAACAAGTCGGCATGAAACTTTTGATTCATAATGGCATTTCCTTATAGGGAAACAAATGTCTAAAAATTTTCATACGAATTTTGTTATTTTTAATATTTTGAATTTTTTACTTATTTTGTTAATATTTTAAGTGGCTGCAACTTTTTAAGGTTTTGATAAAATCAACTAGGTCCATATAAAAAGTTTTAGCCAGAAATACATTTACTCTCTAACACGGTCCACTACACCGGTCTGCTCAGTTCGTGTCTCAAATTCGTTCATTTCTGCCCATGACCTCACTGCGAGAAGGATGTTGCCACGGAGACCTAGGCAAATAAATACATCCTTAGTTTTTGACTTTTGTAGCTGATTTAGGTTAACAAGTTGACAACCATGCCAACGCTTTCATTGTAAAAAAAGCTTGAACGTCACAACAACATACATATTGGACCATGACAACGAACGCTATTTCTTGCAATGACGTCAGCGCATAAATGTCATTACAACCGTGACAGCAACCATAGGCTACTTGCTACTGAGGCAGCCATAGAAATTAACGCCATATTAACGCTACTTCCGCTTCTTTCTCGCACTGACGTCACTTGTAGGCGTGGCCGATGCGCGTGAGCAGACCGTAGTGGACCGTGCTCTCTAAACATAATGTTTGCGTAAAAAAGTGTCTGTATTAGCTTTGTTCGCTGAGCGAATCCCGAACTAGTTCAGGTCCTCTTTTATATTGGACCAATCCGATGTCTCGCTATGATTTCCCTACCATTATCACACAACACATCTGGTCCGCTCAGCGAACAAAGCTATTATCAGTAAACATGCGTTGTCAAATTGACAAATAATAAAGGCCAGAATAACATGTAAAAAAGTGGTAATTTTGACAATGTTAGAATGACAGGGTATAGGTTACAAAGCTAAAAAAATCATTATATGATGAGCAAATTATTTTTTGATGAGCAAAGTACGTTGATGGCGTCGAAAATAGGTCAGATATGGCAGGAAATGTGGAAACGTCAAAACGCAAATTTTATAATAATAAATAATAATAAACCAGCTAGTTGCAAAAAGAAAACATCAAGGTGTCACCTCTTTCTAAGATGGTTGCGTTGTCTGATCTTGTGTTTTCTATTCGAACTAGAACTTGAATTAGGACTAGACTAGTTCTCCGGTCTCCCTAGTCTATTCTTGCCCTTTTCTCCGTTCAATAGTAGCTCAAACAAATATGTTCGCCACGTTCCAAACTTTTCGTATTATTTCCTTCATTTGCTTACTTAAGAAGTTAATCAAATATTATAGGCCATAGGGCATCAAAGCAACTGCTAAAATCTATGTCATACAAAAGAAACTTATCCTGGTCCCTAAAAGTATTAGCGGTTCTCAAAATATTGTTTTTTAACCATTTTCGTAATGCTGTCTTACGAAAATATTACTGGGCATTAATAAAAAACAATAATTAATGGAAACTCAACTGGAAGCCTCGCAAACAATTTGAAAACATCTTGTAAATTGCTTTACAAAATGCGCGTATTTGTATCACTATCGCCATCTATATTACAAACTTTAAACAATAATTTACATAATTTATCAAATAGTACAATTTTATCCATAGATGTCATATCATGCAAAAGCACTTTATTCAATTATAATATTAATTCATATTCCTTAAATATAACTAAATATATGTAAACCTATATTATTATTCAAAATCTCCAACCTGTCGCGATGACATAATATCTTATTAAAAAAATGTTATGCACAGTTGCACCGCAAACATGCCCAACAATAAATTATCGCTGGAGCCCACAAACTTTACGCTATGCTTCTCCAATATTTACATTCACATTACCGTGATAAGATTAAAATTAATCAGTCCTCGCTATATACTAGGTTTATCGCAACCTTGAATGCAACACTCGAGCATTCAGTAGTCAGTGCTGTGAGTTCACACACACTCGGTGTTTCCAGTGTGATGGATTCAGACGAAAGTGATGATAGGTATGATAAATATTTTTATGGACGCAATATATAAACAATATCTGCCATTGGCAGAAGAAAAAAAACGTATTTTATATCAAATATAACTGGGCACCGTCTGTACATTAATGAATTATTTAGGTAACCAATATTAAAGGATAAACAATCTTAATGAGTAGCAGGAATAATAGAATTATTATTACACTAATTATCAAAATTATCAGTAGCATCAATTGCACATTCAAGGAAAAGCCTTGAATGTGCAATTGGTGCTACTCGTGTTTTAATTACATGCTATACTAAATGCACACACGCGTACTGCACTAAAAATAAATTCTGTAAACTAACTGACTAGGTTATGTTTATGCCACACACGAAAATATACGCAAAGTGGAGGTCCGACTGTGGTCTCTACTATTTCACTATTTTTAGTATACTCTTGGTCCGTTGAATTAAAATTGTAATGTAGACGGGAGTCCCAACGCCTTCTGCTAAAAACAGAAAATGTCAAATAGCGCGTCGTACCAATCAAAAATACGCCGATTTTAACGCAGTAGTCTGCTGACAGAAACTAATGATCGCATGATGGTATTTGTTTACTACACTTTTCGTCGTCAAGTTTCTTATTTTTCCGTGCAGTGATGTCGGCCAACGGTGAAAATCCGACAATAACGGTTAATATTGTTGTTAAAAACCTGGAAACTCAGGAGTGAGTTGAATTTATTTAGTTTCTATAGTTCTAAATTAAATATAGAAATTAATACGTACTTATGTCAAACTCTTGATAAATAATCGATTTCACGAAATTCATTCACACGTGCTTTCTATAAATCCAACCAACTAAACTCTTGCTAATTTAATCCCATAAATGAGCTATTTGTAGACCATTCATTTGGAAATCTGACAACAAAACTTTGTGTTTCTACGATTTGTATGTGTGTGTACATAGCGGAGGTTGCATAGCAACCTTTGACATCGCTACTTGGGTACACGTATTTTCAATTAATTGCGCTTATAAGCTCGCTAAATGTTATGAATTCTCTAAATTACGAAGAATAAACGATAGGAAATTTTGTTCGTTCAAAACTAACTCAAACATTGTTCTAGCTACTTCATCGAAAAGTATTTTGTACGCATCAAATGGCAAACGTCAAACATCGATTTTATTTTACAGATTGTACACTGAAAAGATTATTTAGCAATGAATTCTTGGCCGAAATTGCAATTCCACGAAATTAGTGTTTATTAGCTCGTTTATTATTAATAATTGATTTCTTTTTGTTTGAACGAAATATTTAATAGTCCAGTCAAGTTAGGTCTAGAAATGGCTAAACATCGAAAAAATAGTAACAAGCTGGATTTTTTTTGGTGTGTAGATTTATTAAGACACTTTAAACAATCTATCAAAAGTAATCACTGATACCACTTACACAAGCACTCCACAGGGTGTCTCAAACGTAGACCACGAAACCATACTTTCGGATCTCAAGGTATGTTAATTTTTAAGACTTCTTTTCCCAAAATTTTAGACGTGTGATAATTTTAACGATTTTGCTTACTAATTGGTTACAAGATCATCAAAACCGATCGACGTTAGATACTTTATATCTTTTAACAATCAGATATATTAGGCTAAATTAAAAATCATAATGTTGATAATTGATATGGCGTTGTAACAAAATACTAGAGAATGTACACAACTGCCTTAGTTACTTTACAGAATGCCCCGAACTTACTTTCACCACCGATAAAAATGTTTACACAGCGGTATCAGTGAGGGCGATTTTCATAATTACTACTTAGTCCCAAAACTAAATTGTACGACCTAGAGTTTTTGATAACCATCATCTTGTTCGAAGCCCCAATATTTGTCTCTAGCAGTGGTATAGGTGGAAACATTTGATGTTGTGGTTAAAAGTCTACATAAAGCTAAGCAGAAAAATCTAACTATTTTTTTTCGAATTCAAAAGCTAATTTGACTGGACCATTAAGGGAACAACCTTAATAAACTTTAAAATCAGTGGCCCACTATATCCACAAGTTCGTTACTTTGATTAAACATACGAAAGCTAGTGAATGTCATAAATTAGCTATGAATTATTGTAAAACAGACGCTTTCGATTGGACCAGAACTTGTGGACAGAACTGACTGATTTTCGGGATTTTTTTACTGCAATGGCGTGACTCTTATCCAAAACGAGCAACATAAAAGTTGCACGGTAATGGCACAAATCGAAAGCGACTATTGCAACTGTGTTTTTTTCTAATTTTCATTTTGTTTTGTTTATATTTCTGGTAGTATACTTCGTAACTGACTGTCGGTTTTTGGTCTTAGTTCGCGACAGGGTAGCGTCGGCGGAGTGCGACCATACGCAAAGAGCAGGGACGGTAAGGAGCTGATTCAGTGCCCAACGTTAAGCTGTGACGGCATGGGTCATGTCTCTGGCAACTACGCCACTCATAGAAGGCAAGCATATCCGACCATTCTAATCTACAGAGATGCGCAGGCTCTGTTAAACACTTCAAAAAGCAACACGGAGCCTACGCAGTCATCATAATACCCCCTTTATCAAAAAAAAATACATAAAACACAACCTTTTTAAAGCTTAAAACTACCCCCTCTGTACATAATACTAATTTTCGCGAACATGGATGGTGCCTGAAGACCAGACCGATGTCTGAACCAAATTTATTGGCCGACTGAGTCAGATCCTTAACACGAATTGTTTTCTTTTGCTAGTTTTGTTTGTTTTGTGTTTTAACCCGCTTTTTGTGTCTGCTTCAACTGTCTCGAGGAGATTCTAAAGTGTTGCCTTTTCGCTTTGCAGCCTATCTGGTTGTCCGAGGGCAGATCGCTCCCAAATTCAGGCTCACTCGCAGGAGCTGAAATGTCCGACCCCGGGCTGCGACGGATCAGGTCACGTGACTGGAAATTACTCCTCCCACAGGAGCCTCTCGGGATGTCCCAGGGCGAACAAGCCAAAGAGCAAACCCAGGGACGGACAGGACTCAGAACCCTTAAGGTACAACCAATTTTCCGACATTTAAGAAAACAAGTAAATTTACAATCACCCACGAGAACATCGTGAATGTATTGAAATGAAGTGACAGCACAATTCACCTAACTAAGCAGTAAACGAACAAAGTTTTTTATCTGTAGTTATTATCCAAGGAAGGAGATGTAGATTTGACCAAAAAAATGATCACTTTCTTGTTTCCTTCCACTTCTTGGGCCGTATACTAGAAATTGACGATTGACCAAATATTTTGTCATTTGCATGCTAACAGATGCCCAATACCGGGTTGCGACGGATCTGGACACGCGACAGGCAAATTTCTGTCGCACAGAAGGTAACTGGATACCAGTCCACTGTTTTTATTGATGTTGTTCTTTCTCTGATTTATTTTTACAGATTTTTTTTTTTCGCAAAGAAGGTTGGTCTGAAAATTTCTTGCCTCCGTTGCCTGGTTGATAGTGTTCTTTCTATAACCAAATTTATAGGACAAACGTGCTCAAATGTACTTACTTCAAATGTAATAACGTTTTCAGTTTCTAAGACCCAGTATCGGACAAAATTGTAGTAACTGGTTAACATTAAAACCTGTACTAAAGTGAAGCTTTTCAAATAGAATATGAACTATATCAGCCATCCATGTGTGGTTTGTTAGTACACCAATTTTCGATGTATCTCACTCTATACCAGGGCAACAAGGGAAGACAACGTCAACAGAGTTGGTCAAAGGAATAAAAGGTACAGAAAATAACATCCGGAAGATTTTCAAACCAGATTTTAGCGGAGATACGCTGATGTATGGTCTAGGACTTTCAAAAATAAAAAATCACAAAGTTTGCGACACCTCAATATTTGGACTGTGGCGCAAATACTTATTTTCATATGAATCAAAGAAGTTATGGCAAACGCTACAACCAAAATAAATTGGTACTACCTTTGACGCATCTGAAAATATGACATTACATCACTCAAGGTCTATTTAGCTGCTAGGCTTCCTGACTCTACTAAATGAAGATGAATTGTCCTAGACGCTATACCAGTTTCCGGTATTTCTGGTCAAATGCAGTTGGCGGAGCTGTCCGGATAACTTTTGCGCTGCCTTTTACTTCTTCTGACTAACTACGTTGTTGCTTTCTTGCAATACCCCTTTTTTAGATTTACTACACGGCCACAAGTTTATTTTTTATTGGTTGTGAAATTATCATTGCAGCGGACAGAATTGTTTACTGATGGTTGTGGGTGATGGCCCACAATACAAATTTAGTATCTTATTGGTTTTTAACTTTAGAGAGTCACTTTAATTTTGTCAGATACTGTAGTTATACTAAGAAGAAAACTTCCTAAAATTAACAGTTCTCACAAGTTGTGCAAGAAAATTTTTGACAACCTAAATTCACAAATATGTTTCTAGACTTAATAATATATTACCTATACGTTTGTGTGGTATAGAAAATGCACCATCGTAATCATTCATTTATGGTCATCATGATAATTGTCTGTAGGCCTTAATGACCTTAAAGTTGAAGTAATTTCAAACGCAGTTTAAATTATTCCGAGACCGAGATAAACATTTTCTTCAAATTGTTCACTTCACGGCATCCTTAAGATTCCCGCAGGCAGCATATCATCGTGCCATTCCAAAAAAGTCACAGGAACGTAGAGTCCAATCGTAGTCCATTTGTAATCGTCCAAACAATGAGTCTGGACACACGACCCACGACAAATGATGATTGCTCAGATAACTTGAGCACTGAAGTAAAACCCAGTCCAAAAAGTTCTCCAGGAGATAGAGCAGACAGGAAGAGCAGTGGTTGAAAATAAGTAAAGTCACCTAAATCTTGTGCAGTCATAATGCTATGAAACAGAACTACCACCAAGAGCAGGTAGTCTCAACACTAGACGTACCGGTCAGATCAAGTCAATGACTGACCAATCACAACGCGGAATATCAGGCTGTGATTGGCCTTTTCAAAATGGACGGCTTTATTCTTTAATACGATACTGCTATATTCAATGTTGAACTGTTGAAAAGGATCTTCAGAAGCAGCTCACGTATTTTTCCTGTAATCAGTAAAGGTCTTAGAATTTTTCTTCCACCTTCAGGAAATATGTTCTAAATCACTAATATACGCAATACTTAGAAAACCGAAATCACTAATCACTTAATTCGGACGATACCTTACACAGAGGAAAAATGTAAAAGCTGAAGAAGAGAAGATAATATAGAAATTAGTGAAGGAATGAGAAGGAACCGAGTTCAAAACTATAATTTGAGTTGCATTTTCTATATCATACAAAATAATTTCTCGCACTTACGTACATTATTTAAAGTTACGTTTAAGATACGCTTGCGTCAGCATGCAATTGATCATCAAATTTAATTTTGATCCTCGAGATTGCTCTCGATACGTATTAATTTATTTGTACTAATGTGGGTGGCTTATTGCAGCGCGTCTGGTTGTCCTATCGCCAACCGTAACAAGATGAGGGTTCTTGAAAGCGGGGGTACAGTTGAGCAACACAAGGCGGCCGTGGCTGCTGCGACAGCCATGAAGTTCGAGGGGGTAAACTGTCCAACACCCGGATGTGATGGCACAGGACACATAAACGGGTCCTTTCTGACTCATCGCTCGTTGAGCGGCTGTCCTGTAGCTGGGCAGACTGTGAAGAAGACAAAATATTCGGACGAGATGCCCTTCTATTCGAAAGGATATACCGGTAAGTAAATGCCTTCCTATGGGACGAAAAGAACTTTCTGTTTTACTACGCGCGAATCATAGATTTTGTTTGAAATTAAACTCTGGTCAACCAGCTCTCCGAGCCATCGTTTGCCAATTCTCAACCTTAGACAATACAATAGTGGTAAACTGTTTCGGCAATATCTTAGTCTCTGCATATAACCTGTTTATCCTGACCCTGCATCTCATCCCATTCATCACATGATGTTCTTAAAAAGGGTTAAAAGCAAAACTATTTTACTGCCTGCCAAACCAAACAGAAAGTCCTTTTTGTTACCAAGAATGTGTAGTTGGAAATACAGATATCTTATATTTTGTTTATTTAACAGATATCACAAAAATTGACAAAATCGTTTATAACGATTTTTTCGAGGTAACTATCAACTTTTTAATAATATTATTTCATCTTACTTCACGAGTTATTAAGACAAAAAAAAGTCGCGGCCGGTTCCGAATTTCCTAACAGCTCCCAACCAAAAACAAAAAATCAACAATACGAATCTCATCAAAAGATAATAAGGCGGCACTCCATATCTAGGCAATGAGATTGTGAGTGACAGATGTAGACGACGTCAATTGTTTGTCGTGTCAGATCTCTGGGAGAGAGGAGAGCAGAGAGAGGATGGAGAGCTGAAGGATCTGTCGGCCGGCCGCGCACATTCAACACGATATTACCCAGTTTAAACGGTTATTAATGATATTGTCAGTGAGTGTTGTTTTGTTTTGGAATTTTTCCATGATGAGCGCGGCGCAACATTGTGCTGACAGTTTCTCTGGTCATCTCTTCCAGGAATGGAGAACAACGGATCCGGAGAGGATCTCATGACCCTGGAGGCTGAAATCACCGAGTTACAACGAGAGAACGCTCGAGTGGAGTCCCAAATGCTCAAGCTTAAGTCTGATATAAACGCAATGGAGAGTCATCTCAGCCAAGGAGAAAAGGTAATTACTATCATCGTCATTTCTATGGGCGGAGGCACATAGGTACATGAAACATGTTGGAACAAAACAAAGTGTGATAGCGATATATTGAACCAGTGAGTGGGAGGGAGACGCAAAAAGTTTTGATTTATCGAAACGTGTTTTGTTCAAACATGACTGATAAGTATACGCCCACCCTATATGGCGACTGAATGCGTTTTGGTTTTCCTTCAATGACACAATTTAAATCAGCTTGAGTTAAGAGATAAAAAGCTTTGCCTGAAAAAAAAACGTACTAAAGAAACAAACCAACCAAATCTAATAAGAAACAAAATGAAAACAACATGGCAACTTAAAGAAAGAACAAAGCAAAACGCCAATAGTCGCCAACACATCATAATGTATGCTATTTTGAGTAAATATTTTGACAAAAGTTTCATATTGATTCCGTCACTTACCTATTTATTTCGTAATCTAATCAAATTCATGAAGGAAAATCTGAACATTTTTGTTATTTATTTATATTAAGGCAAATTTTATATGCAGGTAAACATTTTAGCGTAACAATATACAAACTTTCGAACTATGAGTCACCGGAGTATTGATTTTTTTGTGTACGCCATCTATTAACGACTAGCTAAACTTTGGACACAGAGCCATCTTTGATGTGGCAGATGCATCACCAATTTCTATCACAAATAACTGCAAGTTTGATCACTTTTTTGACCACCATATTTTGACCACTTCTGTGCAGTATTATAATAATTAATATCAGGAACATGTTTGGCGCCCCCCACGCTGTGTATTTGACGATTAAATTTTGCCGACTCAAGCGCCATCTATTATGTAATAGCCAATGCAATCCCAAGCAATACAAAAACTTCTTTATTTCATAGTATCAATTCATATTATGTATTGTTATATTATTTATCACCATTTTGCCACCAGGAAACGCAAGTGATCGCCACCAGGAATACGAACCTAAACGAGTACTACGAGAGCCTGAGAAACAACGTTATCACTCTCTTGGAGCACGTCCGCTTGCCAGGCGGGGCAACCCAGGAGAAAATCGGTCAGGAGAACTTTGATTCTTATCTAACAAAGTTGCAGACGCTCTGCACACCAGAGGGGTACGGCAATGAGGAGAATAGACCCTTATACGAGACTGTTAAGTGCGCTCTTCAGGATTTCACTGTCCTTCCGACACCGATCTAAATGCGTTTTTCACTTGATAAATTCAGAAAAAAAAACACCTGTACGTAAATTTAAATTGTGATCTTATTATACCCATAATTGAGTATTTGTCCGATGATGGAGAAACAAGTGTAAAAGAGACCGTAGGTCTTATAGAACAGTGTATATTGTACATACAGTCCTCACTATTAATGTTATCTGTATAAACGTGTAGCCATTTTTTGCCCCTGAGTTTTGGCCACGATGATGGTAATTAATGATCATTTATTAGCATGACATTGGAAAGGAACGAGGAAGCTGTACAAAAATGACCTCGTAACGTGAGGAGTTTGTAATATATTTTAATAACTCGCTTGGAGACCCATCGCGTTCGACTTAGTTAATTATTGTTTTATTAATAATATTTATTTATTTCTAGATAATCTGTGATTATGTATACTTAATGTTTATAATGGTAGTGTTACCAACTAGTGTTATTTGTAAAACTCTGTGCAATGTATAAAAAGGATCCGGAACACGCTCGGACGGTGTTCGCACGTCATATACCTTTTTTGGAAATTATTTATTGTGATGCACTATATTATATTGACGTTTTCATTATTCCCGTGCGCCACCCCACGCCCTGTGCGACGTTCCGTTCCTTCCTCCGTTTTATTTCCTATGGCGCCTCCTGTATTCGGGAACGCGTACTGTTGTGCAACGTGTACATATAATTATGAATTAGAAAACTCGAATTCTCAATATTATGAAAGTATTATTTGTTCACACCAAATATATATGTTAAACTACATGTGTTGTTATTATAAATAAAAATAATTTAAAATAAACGACTTTTATTTATAAAGGATGCCGTAATTGTTGTGAACCCATCAATCAAAATTCAAAATTGTCATTAAACCAGTTCCTTAGATCTCGTGGTGTCCTTTAGACATCATTTGTCTCGAGGGTACTGATTTTTCTGACCTTCAATACTAAGGTGACCATTACTCGCTAAACAAAGAAAAATATTGCCTTTTTTTGTTTTATGTATTATTTAATTAACTATTATCGATGTGGGCAATGAGGTGTAAATGAAGGTATATAAGGAAGATTTCAGTATTCAGTTAGCTCTGAAGAAGCAAGCAATATGGTTCGCGAAACGTCAGTATTTACGAATCTTGACACACGTCATAACCAGAAGCAATTTTTTTTCTAAATGGATCTGGCCGTGAAAGCGTTTGTACTTACATATATACACATATGCACACACACACACACACACACTTGCTCGCGCACACGCATTCATACCGACAGATAGATAGACGCACAGACAGGATCACTCTGTATCACTTTGCCCGCACCACTTTGTCCCGGATGCTTTGGGTCACATTGCCCCAAATCACTTTGGGTCACTTTGAAATTACTGCGCTCGGGATCACATTAGATCACTTTGTCCCGGATCACTTTGCTCGCGATCACATTGCGCCGTATCACTTCGGACCACTTTGCCCTGTATGACTTTGCCTCGGTATACTTTGCTCTGAATCACTTTGCTCCGTATCAGTTTGGGTCAAAGTCCGAAACAGTGTAAATCACTTTGCCGCGGATCAGTTTGCCCTGGGTCACTTTGGATCAGTTTGCTCCGGATCACTGCTACCCCTTGCTTACCTTACTAGACAGACAAACGGGCAGACATACAGACACACACAGACAGAGAGACAGACAGACAGACCAACAGACCGACAGACAGAGCAGCAGTAGGTCGCATAGCAAAAATTTAACGTCAGTTTTAGTCATGAATGAAAATTTACCCGACTAATGCTCAATACCAGTGATGTTAAATACCCTGGTATTTATTATCAAGGGTAAATACCCGGGTATTTACCCAAAGTGGGTATTTATAAACATAATATTGTTATTAGAAATAGCAGTAAAGGAAAATATTTAATTATACTAAATAAAGGTTTTTCTTTTATCACAAAATCAAAAGGTATTCTCTTATCACAAAATAAAGGTTATTCTTATAAAAATAAAAATATATTTAACACAAAGAATAAAAATATCGGTCTCATCTGACGATATATCAAGAGCAGACATTTCCTTGTCATCATCGTCCATTCAATAGTGTGAATCTTCCATATTTTCTGATTCTATTATCGAAGATTTAGCAGAAACTAATGATTATATGTTAAGTATGTCAACTTAGCGGCTTTTGTCGTTGTTAATCAATGTCTTATTTTGCTATGATAGATAGATAGATAGATAGATATTTATTCGAACTCAAAATAATTACAGCTCATGTCAACAACAATAACAACTCACTACCAATGTGAATGGAAATTTAGGTTTCCAGGAATTCCTGGATGGAGTAGAACGCTCTCTCAATTAAAAAACTTCTTAGACAGGATGTCATCCTGCGCACTGGTTGTTCTCTTATTGCAGCTGGCAGTCGATTATGAAGCCTGGCACCAAGTGATATTATATTTGTGGTCTGCAGCCTGTTGAAAGATGTCCTTGGATTTTCTCCTCCTCTGGTATTGTGATCGTGCATGATCCGTGATGCTGTTTGTTCAGCTTTTTACAATATTCCACTATATTCCTCATTATCACTTCACTTGGGAGTGTTAGACCTTCAGGTCCTTGAAGAACGGTCTGCAGCTGGTTCTGGAGGGCACTCCCTCAAGGGATCTTACCGCGCGCTTCTGAAGCAAAAATATTCTGTGCGCATGTGCAGATGTGCCCCACACCAGCGCGCCATAAGTCATGCGGGAGTGGAAAAGCGCGTGGTACGCCATCAGGCCTGCCTCCCTCCCCATGCAGGTGGATACTCGTCTGACTGCATATACAGCTGTGGACAGTTTCATTGCTAGAAAATTGACATGTGGGCGCCACGTAAGCCGGGAATCAAACGTGATGCCGAGGAAACCGGAGCCCGCCTCCAGCATCTCTCTTCGTGTGGTAAAGAAGCGAATCATGGCGGTTTTGTCTGCATTTAGAGCCAACTCATTATTGTCGAACCATACCTTAAGACGCTCCAAGGCAGAGTTAATGCGCTTCTCTGCATCCCGTCGGTTTGAACATCTGTCCAGATAGGTCGTGTCATCCGCATAGAGCACCAGGTCTCCCTCCCGCAGGCAAGACGGAAGGTCATTAATATAAAGGATGAAAAGAAGTGGTCCGATTATAGAACCCTGCGCCACTCCTCTCTCAGTTGAATAAGGCTTACTCCTCCGCGTCGAACATCCCACCACCTGGCTTCTGTCGCGCAGACATGAGCTAATGATGTCAAGGGCCGTACCCCTGATGCCAAAGTGTGGCAGCTTCTGCAGCAAGACTGTGTGCGAAACGCAATCAAACACCTTCGACAAGTCATACATCGCTGCAACACACTGACTACCACCCTCAAACGCCTCCGCCACCCGAAGAGCCAGATCCAAGATAGCATTTGTTGTACCTTTCCCCTTTTGGAAGCCATACTGGCTTATGAATCCAACTAAATGTATAGAATTTTCTTATATAACTAAAATCTTTTACATTATTTGTAATCAAGAGCTACAAAGTGTCCCATTTTTTCTCCGCATAACTTTTTACCTTAACTTTTTACTGATGCAACGTCCATCTCGCATGTATTTTTTCTACAATAATTAAACCGGGACTCGGACTCGCAGTTGGTACATATTTTCCGACTCCTCTGCAATCTGTCTGACTCCGACTCCACAGCCCTGCAGGTACAACTACAATAAAACATTTTTTTGTCCTAAAAGAAAACTATAAAAAATAGAACCACAAAATACCTACATTTCTAGCACTGGTACCTGAATGTGTATTTGCTTTCTACAGAGCTCGCTTTATTATATGCACGTTCTTTGACGACTAGTTGACTCTAAGGTATTTTAACCAGTCTCTTTTTTACAGAACTGAAAAATGGAAAAAATACGTGAAAATGAGAAATAATTAAATATGTAACCGCATATAAAAATGTTAAAAACCTAAGAATTATGTACTAGACATATATTAATAAGCAATATAAGGATAATATGAGTTATCAGTTTTTGTAGGAGTTGTAAATGAGGTGGACAATGCGCATATATTGAATAAAGCACTTTTTTATGGATGAAACAAATTTTAATTTATTTAATCATTTCAGAAGGAACCTGCGTATAAATATTAACTCTATTATCAGCAAAGGGGTTTTCTTAAAATACATCTTCCAAATACATTTCAATGTTTGCTTCTTAAATATAAATAAAAATATATTATATAAGTTACAATTAAAAACTAATATATAATTATTTACGTACTAAAAATATAAAATATAACCATCTAAAAAGATATGTACAAGAAGACTGAAATCACAGTGTTACAAATAAACAAGCTCTAGTAATACATATTTTCGTATTGTTTGATCAACTGATCAATAGATGGCCGGGACCTCATGTCATACTGCAAGCAAGCCTGGCTTGTTTCAATAATGTTCGGAGGTACCCAATCCGCCTCAGGATAGTTGATCTTTTGTTCCGGATCCTGTATGGCAGTAAGCTTTGCAAAAGTGTGCCCGATATGCTGGAATGGCGTCCTTCTGTACACCAACTGATACAGAATGCAGCCCAGCGACCATACATCAGACTTAAAGCTTATCTGAGAATAAGACAAAAATTTAGACAATTATCACCTTTTTATAATAGATGAAATTTTCTGGTCTTACTATATAAACTAACCAAACCTAATATTTAAGTAGATATTAATTAATTATAATATCATAGTTTTAAAAAAATCACAAAGATTTAAAATTTGTATGTAATTGTGTTACCTTAAACTCAGCAGTTCCTGCTTCATGGCTGTTGTTGCGCAACGCTTCAGGGCTGATGTAGTTGAAGGAGCCGATCTGAACACTTTTGACAACGTGCGTGACATCAGCCTGCATACTTGACGCTATACCAAAGTCGATCAGTTTCAATCCACTTGATGCGACGAGGAAGTTTGCTGGTTTCAAATCGGAATGTATAATACCTACAATAATAAATCAGCATTACAAAATTTAAAATGGCAGATCCATATGTCTTTGCAAACGTAGAAATACTACATAATGAGCATAAAATAATAATAAATAGTCCATTTTTTTATAATAGTAATAATTGAAATTGAAAATTGCGAGCCCATTATGCGTTACTCAATAAACCAATATAAAATCCTCTTAACAGCTTTGATGAATATTTTTATAGGGAATTAACTGTTAAAAATAAGACAAACTATCCATTACTAGTTATTTATTGGCTCTTATGCACAATAAAAATATTTGTCATACTTATAATTAATTATGTGGTGTTCTTGGAGGCTACTGTCAGCAAAACATTGCCTCATGATTTCAGCATGATTTCATCCATCAAAAGAAAATCAAACAGGTTTGTGTAATATAATATTGTCCTTGAGCAAAATTTTGTAATTTGGAAAAAATTACCGGTTCATTGCATTTTGACCTAAAAACATGCATTTTATGACCAACTTAATTCTTTTATGTTAATAAACAACAGCTACAGCAGTGGCCTATAGAAAATGGGCGTGTACAACCAGTTCTAGCAGAAATCGCTAGCGCTAGCGGCGCCGTCGGACCGGCTGAACGGTTACACGAGAAGTATATTATCTCCGCTCGCAAGATGGCGACCGCTTAGTGCCAGCGCTTACCAAGCGCTAGCACCGCTTAGCTAGCGCTGGCCAGCGCCCGATGTGGTTGTACACACGCAATGGGCGTGTACAACCAGATCTAGCAGAAATCGCTAGCGCTAGCGGCGCCGTCGGACCGGCTGAACGGTTACACGAGAAGTATATTATCTCCGCTCGCAAGATGGCGACCGCTTAGTGCCAGCGCTTACCAAGCGCTAGCACCGCTTAGCTAGCGCTGGCCAGCGCCCGATGTGGCTGTACAAACGCATAGTATTTCTTAAGAGGCTGGTTCAGCCTAACTTCAGGTCTGTTCTGCTCAGCTCTGGTGGTCCCCTATTGGTCCAATTATTCAAACAGTTCAATGCTCCTGTGGGTTAATTATTGAATAATGATAGCATCTTATAAGATTACAACAATCTGAATTAACTATTCTAGTGGGCCACATCTCCATATTTATTATACCCATGCCCAATTTTAAACAATTGCTGCTCAAAGATAGACGTATAATTGGAGGACGGGTGATATCCTGATTTCAGGAATAACAATTCAATTATGTATTTTTGCGACGAGCCGCAGTAGTTCCACTTTATGTCAATGTACAATTTGAAAAAAATTCAATAAATGAAAAGAAATAAAGCCACACCTTTGACGAATCGGCGTCGTATTTTCCCAATTTTTCCATCCATGTTCGAGTCTGAACAGTGTGTCCATCTACGATGTTCTCGAGAACTAGTCGTCATTAGACGAAGATAATAGTAATGGGTCTATCTCTATCTACCATATACCACAAAAAAAGGCTGTTACTCGCTAAAATTCACATTTATATTTACTGGGACAGATTTCGAGAGTTCTAACCTACAAATCCGATATAATCTGAAAATGTAGAAAACTTGGGGACACTGCACAAAGAAGTATTCTAATCGAAATTAGGAGATTACATAAAAATTCTACTATTATATCAGACATCAATCAGGTTTGTGCCTAAAGAAGTAAACTATTGTTTTTTAAAATTTCCTTTTCAATTGATAGGTTAGTTAGCAGAATATACATATAAACAGTGCTGTTTTATCCATTCTACTACCAGAGAATTCAAGCTCCAAGTATGATATGATGCAGAAGATCATTACGGGTTTTGTAATTGGATTCAAATCACATTACGAGGAATCAAAATCCTTACGTACTATTTTGTTGATCGAAGAGGATTTCTAGACAAGAGATGTGATTACTAATTTTCATAATTTCCATGAACTGACAATAAAATTATCGAGGTATGCTGAAGATTACCGATTTCTTATCAAATTTTTTGGTAATATTACTGGAAGACGTCTATAACATTACTATATGAGAAATGTATAATGGGACATAGTCGACTTATCAACCACTGACTCCAGATGTTTTTCTTCTCAAGTGCAAAGTGTATGGAGGATTACGTTTAACACAACAAACCGCAGATAGTATTGCAATTAGCCCCGAAGAACCGAACAAGCATTACGACCAGTATGCGTGTGGTCTCATGATAGCGAGGATCAACATTTTTGTGATTTTGATATTATAATATAATATTAATAAAGCTTATGTTGTCTTTTATAAATCATATATGAATTACAAATTAGTAAATAAAGAATAACTTATTAACTGTTTTGTTTTTCTTATACGTCATCAGATCCCTGTGCTGTGGATGTACATACGTATGTAATATCGACCCGTGCAACAGAGACTAATAACTACATTTAGTTTGTTAGTTACGATAGTCTTCGTTGCATGGGTCGATATGTATTTGTTTTTCAGTAGCTAGGCATAAGTGTATTATCGGCTGAGAAATGAGTGCATAATCTATCGTACCAAGAGTAAGTAATCTGTGACCAAAGTTATTGGTACGGGGTTTGTTTTTTAGGAGGTATAAATGTATATGGGCGCATAATCTCAATACACTTTCAAATATTCCACATATTCAGTACGTGTGCGTGTATTCATAGTACGTGGTTTTTGCATATATCACTTCATAAACCGTAGACAAATGTTGAAGTTATTTATCATATAAATATATGATAAATATCTCACACTCTCCACATAGGTTATGTCACGGTTATGTCAACAATTTATCACAGTAATTTTTAGAGCTACCATGTTATGTTGGTAAGCGTTGTAAAATCACTAGACAGCCTGCTTACGTGTGCAAAAATAAATTGAAACAGCGTTAAAGACGTTAGATCATATAATGTTGACCGCACGTCGGCAAAGTCTATCTTGTTCCAAAGTAGCTTTAGCGAAAACGTCGACATCCCCACGCAAAGACCAATTCTCGACTGATTTCTCTAAACTTATCAAAAACAACCAAGCCTCTGTCGATCAGCTGTTGGACCCGCCACTTAAGAGGTTGGTTCAGCCTAACTTCAGGTCTGTTCTGCTCAGCTCTGGTGGTCCCCTATTGGTCCAATTATTCAAACAGTTCAATGCTCCTGTGGGTTAATTATTGAATAATGATAGCATCTTATAAGATTACAACAATCTGAATTAACTATTCTAGTGCGCCACATCTCCATATTTATTATACCCATGCCCAATTTTAAACAATTGCTGCTCAAAGATAGACGTATAATTGGAGGACGAGTGATATCCTGATTTCAGGAATAACATTTCAATTATGTATTTTTGCGATGCGCCGCAGTAGTTCCACTTTATGTCAATGTACAATTTGAAAAAATCCAATAAATGAAAAGAAATAAAGCCACACCTT